>JAITYX010000108.1:0-1200000 GCA_021018815.1 Talinum fruticosum
ATTAAACTAAAATTCTTGTTACTCAACTCCCTTGCGCTAATTCCGTTTAGATATTAATTGAGCATATACTCGTTAAAGTAGTCGATTAGATCAAGCAATGATATTCACACGAGGTAATGCGTTACGGATTCAAATCAAGAAAATGAAAATACATATATACATGTATATATATATATATATATATATATATATATATATATATATATATATATATATATATATATATATATATATATATATATTTGTGCATATATACAAATACCTAAACATTTCGTAGTTAATATTGTTGTTATTATTATTGTCATTGTTATTGTTATTATTAGATGCAACTAATTCGATTCATTTGCCAAGCCCAACTTATCTTTCGATCCTTATTCCTAACGTAATTTCTTTATTTCTCACTTCATCGAATTCAAGCCCATAGCAATTACTCAATCTACCAATGCCTTTCCATAGAGAGGCTTCACGATTAACCAAATTGCTCAAAATTCATACATATACCAACTTAAGGTCATGAGCATTACTTTCACCACAAAATTCACATTCGAAATCACAATTAGGCATGCTTAATATTTGAACTATCTTCTCAAACCTCTGCAAGTACACATTAGCTAGTTCAACTTATGCATATACTCGCCCTACGTTTGCTTAATATAGTCATTCCCCAAAATCTCAGAATCCATCCAATTACTCAATTACATAACCAAACATCCCTAATTTCGTTCTCTACATTATAATTTCCTAAAAGAAATTACAATGATACACAATTAGTCCATCAACCGCCATACCTCGGTCATCCATACCAATCTGAATTTTCCTAAATCAATCCTCAAATTCACTTTACAAATATATTTCTAGATTATATACTTCAATTTACCACTACAATTGCTTAAATAAATAAGGAATTTGATAGCTTAGGGTTTAACGTTTACCTTCAAATTCGGAGAGGAGAAGTCGAGGAGGATAAGCGGGGGTGGCGGTGGACGCCGGCTGCACCGGCAACCACTTGGCGAGGCGGCGACAAACTCCGGCGGCCGCTGCGGCTGGGGTTAGCTGCCAAGCGAACCGCGGCGGAGGAATCGAACAACGCCCGCGGGAGGAAGAGAGGGATGGCGAGAGCACGAGCGAGGGAGGGAGCGAGACCGAGGGCGCCGGGCGTCCTCCTAGCGACGCCGACGCCGGCTTCGGCCGGCGTTGGTGGCGTTTGGTGACCGAGAGAAGACCGCGGCAGTGGATCGCGAAGGGAAACCGGGAACAGAGGAGCGAGGGCACCGCGAGAGCGAGAACCCGCACGAGGCACGACGGAGAGAGAGGGAGGGAAACGAGATGGCCGGCGCCGGTCGTCCGGCCGGCGTCGGTCCTGGCTGGTGGCCGGAGTAGCAGCATAGACGCGGAGGAAGAGGTGGAGGAGGGCAGGAGGAAGCGAGAGGGAGCGGGGAAGCGAATTGAGAGAATTAGGAGACCGAAGCTTGCCCGGCATTTCTATCCCTGATTCTATTTTATTATTATTATTTTTTTTCTTTGTAAACATTTCCAAATTAATCCAATTCTAGATTTTTCTAAAAAAATCTGCTTAATTCACCATTATTATTATTATTATTATTATTATTATTATTATTATTATTATTATTATTATTATTATTTATTGCTTTATTTTTATGTATTTATTTATTTATTTGTTATTTTTTGTTACTCTTTAATTTTATTTTATCTTACTCGCTGATGTTTATAACTTGTAAATATAATTGCCCACTTGAAATATAATATTAGCGACCTTGTAATTATATGCCAACTCATGTAAATTTTTGAAATTTACATATGCGAAATTTTATAATCATCATTATGAGATTTTATCAAGGCCACTTCGTCGCCCGAGCTGCATAACACGTATACATAAAAATAATTTAAATATGAAATATCGAATTGAAGTGCACGCGCTCAATTATATTAATCTTGTAATTAATAAGATAGATAATGTGATTTAAGGTCGGGTTGTTACAGTCTTCCCCCTTAAAATAAGTTTCGTCCTCGAAACTTGCACATTTGACAATAAGGTTTGCGAGACTTAGCTTAAGGTAAGTGAGGATACTTATTCCTTATATCTTCCTCGGTTTCTCATGTGGCTTCTGAGGATGTATGGTTTAGTTCACAAAACTTTAACTCAAGAAGTGCTCTTATTCCGAGTTTGTTGGCCTTAAAATCTAATATTTGCAATGGACGCTCCTTATATACCCAATTATTAGTGATTTTTAGGGTTTTGTCATAATACTATTGTTTGGATCGTGTGCACATTCCCTGAACTACAAAATATGAAAAGCTTTGTGTGTCTACTTGAGTTCATATGACAAGCTAACTTATAAGTCACTCGGTTTTAACTCCTGTATGATCTCATACAGCTCGATATATCTTGGTTTTGATTTTTTTCCTTTATATTGAACCTTGGACCCCTTTCGCTGGGACAATTCAAAAACACTTTTATCTATATGGCTCTTTTGTCGACTCGAATTGCTTTGATATGTTCCTGAATCCTCCTAACATTTTTGTTCTCGTAATCAATGCTTCATCCATTTTAGAACAACACAACATGATCCTACATTTCCTTTCATATAACACTTTACATAGAGCCATTTTAATGGTGACCCGATAATGTTTATTACGTAAGAATTCCATCTAAGGTAAATTATTCTCTTGTTCCACTGGAAGTCGAGTATATATATTCCGAGTATATTTCCTAATATTTGATTTTCTTTTTCATTTTGCCCGTTTAGCTCTGGATGATACAACCTACTGAAACTCATTTTAGCCCCAAAAGCTCGCTATAAAGCTTCTCAAAATTCACGTGAAACCTCTTGTCACTATTGATATAATGTCCTTTGGTATTCCATGTAACATAATAACTTCCTTAACGTATAATTATACCGGTATCTCCACACTCGCATGTGTCATGTGTTGATACAAAATATGCAGATTAATAAGTTGGTCAACAATCACCCAAATAACATTTTTTTCAAAAATAATAGGTAATTCTATGACAGAGCTCGTTGAAATTGAATCTCATTTTCAGGTAAGAATCTCCAAAGGTCTTGACTCCTGCAAGACTTTGATCTTCGACCTTTACCAATTGCCAGGTTAACCACTTATTCACGTATTCTGCAATATCCCTTTTTATATTATTCCACCAAAATATTGCTTCAAGTCTATATACATTTTGTTCCTCCTATCCGTATCAAGTATCGTGTATTATGTGATTCCTCAAGAATTTTCCTTTTCTATTCCTCTTTCTTCAATACACAAAGCTGATTCCGAAGGCTTAAGGTCCCCTCATCGTATATTCCTTGAAACCAGGAGATTTTCCTTTTAATATTTTTCTTATTCCCTTCCATCCTGACATCATCTTTTGGCCAAACTGAATTTCCTTCGTTATAATAGGTCATACCTCTATCGCTGCTAGGAACCCATTCATTTGTCCATGCGAGACCGACTCAATACTTATATTGTGGAGATCTCATATAACCACGAGCTAAGTTGTCATTATTACCTTCAAACTGTGTTTTGTCTCCGTACTCCATGCATTTGCCACTATATTTGCTTTTACTAAGTGATATTATATTTGTAAGTCATAATCCTTAAGTAATTCTACTAACAAGCATTGCCTCGGATTGATCTTCTTTTGGGTACAAATGTACTCAAACTCGATGGTTAATATAAATCTTACTTGTTACCTTATACAAGTAACGTCTCCAAACATTTAAAGCAAAACAACAGGAGCCTTCTCCAATTCAGGAGTAGGATAAGTCTTTTCGCATGATTTGAGTTGCTTGAGATGCACAAGCTATGACCTTGTCATCCTGTATTAATGCACATCCTAACCCGTTTTTAATGCCTCACTATAGATGGTATACTTTTTACCTTCCATGAGTAAGGTAAGAATTTGGGTTGTGGGTAACATTTTCTTCAATTTCTAGAGTGTCTCTTCGCATTTATCCAGCTATTTAAATTAGGTTGTTTTGTTTAGCAAAGTTATTGGAGGTGACGTTATATTTTTTTTGAAAAAATCATGTAGAAACCCTTTTGTAATACCTCGTTAACTCAAGGAGACTCTTCACTTCGTACCATGGGTTGATATGAGGTATTCGAGTTACTGCCTTTATTTTATGAGAGTTGACCCTAATCTCTTCCTTAGAAACATTATGCCCGATAAATGTCACTTCTTCTAACCAACACTCACATTTTTGCCATTTAACATATAATCGATGTTCTCTCAAGGTTTGTAGCACTATTCACAATTGCTTGTCATATTCTTTCTTATCCTTAGAGTATATAAGAATATCATCGAGAACCACCACCACAAATTTATCTAGATAAGTCCTCAAAAATCTATTCATGAGATCCATAAATGCAATCAATACGTTGGTAAATCCTCCGGACATTACCGTAAATTCGTAGAGTCCATACTTAATCTCGAGAGCAATTCGGGAATACCTTCCTGTTTAATTCCAAGTTGGTAAAATATGCTAACCCTTGTATTTGATCAACAAATCATTAACTCGAGGTAGCGGATACTTATTCTCGACAAACCTCTTGTGGTAACCTGCTAACCCAAGAGCACTCCTCCTTTACGTGACATTAGTTGGTCCGGATCATTCCGTTACTATGTTTACCTTATAAGGATCGACCTTAATCTCTTCTTTGGAAACAACATGCCTAAAATGCCTCTTCCTCTAGCCAAACTCACTTTTTTTTTTTTGCGATTTGACACACATTTGATGTTTTCTCAAAGTTTGTAGCGCTATTCTCATATGCTCGACATAATTTTCCCTTATCATTAAAGTATATAAGAATATCGTGAATACTACTACCTCACATTATCTAGATAACGCCTACAAGTTCCATTGGTGAAATTCATGGATGTAGCATGTGTATAGGTAAGTCCACAGGGAATCACCTTAAATTCATGATACCTATATCCGGCTCTAAACGCAGTTTTGACAAGTACCTTCTGTTTAATTCAAAATTGAGGAAACACATCACCCCTAAAGTTGATCAAACAAATCATTAATTCGGGGTAAAAGATGCTTATTCCGAGGAGGGGATTATTTTGTTTAGCTCTGTATACTCTACATAGAGTCTCCAAGTATCATCTTTTTCCTTCACAAATAAGATCGAAGTTCTCCAAGTTGACACACTTAGCCTAATAAATCCTTTTTACTCTCAACACCTTAGGTTCCATTGGGGTCATTCTACATGGCGCTTTGAAAATGAATTATGCTTTAGGAATTAGTTCAATCTCAAACTCCATCTCTCTTTGAGGAGATATACCATGTAAATTTTTAAGAAATACATCCGAAAAACCACGTACTACAGGTGTAATATTTATATTTGTCCCCCTTTTCTATCCTTAATAACATAACATCAATTCCTTATGTATGTCTTAATAATTAACTAGCCTTCCTGATTGGAGTTATGAAATACTCCTTTGTATCCTTTTTCTCCCGAACACACTTCTTTCTCTTTTCGACCCCTTAAAATAATCTTACAACCTTTACAAACTTTGTTCACTTCATGTGTCGCCAACCCATCTATTTCTAACATTATCTCAATTCTCGCATATTAAATTGGATTACATCTACGAAAAATAACTCCCCACATGTGACCTTGACATATGCCGATAAAGATTTGAGCCTTTTGCCCCTTTGTCATTTGGCAACTCGATTTGGTACTCTATTCGGCCTTATGATCATCTGAATTTAAGTGAGAGGCAACTAAGGGTAAATATAAATGAAAGGGTGGCACTTAGAATCAAATACAACATAAAAAGACTTTGAGTTTAGTACTACCGACAATCGTCATTCCTAAAGTTGTAGCTTATTTCTTATTCATCACTTACACTTGTCCTACGAGTCACAAGTTTGGAAGATGATGCGGTCCTTCACATGGTGTCATTAGGGCTTGGCATCTCCCTTCTCTACGACTTTCTGTCCTCTTGGGAAAATGTTTACTAAATGTTCAAGATTACCATAACACACATATTTATTACTACCCATTCGACAACCTAATGCAGGTGTGATTTGTTTGGCAACATTTCCCACCGGGGTTCGAAGTAATCAATGAGTGACCCTTGTCGGAACTAGTACCATGTTTCTTCCGAACTACACCCTTACTTATATTGTTTCACTTCCTTCGAGTCTCTGGGATTTAAGGCCCTTAGTTCGCTCTTTACTCGCTCAACTCTTAATAATATTTGATAAGTTGGCCAACAAGTTGATACCGAATATAATAGGTAAAGCTTCCTCAAATCTTATCATCTTTATCCCATCAATAGCGCCAAAACTTGGGGCAAACCTAGATATCTCCATAAATTTACTAGCATACTGCATTAACGTCATGTTGTTGTCCATTTTTAACTCTAAAAACTCTTCTTCTTTTGTCACTGAACTGTAGTTGAGTAAAATTTACTTGTAAGCTCTTCTAAAAATTTCCCCCAAGTGAACTCATAACCTCAAGATTGGTTTTCATCGTGCTTCACCATATGTCCGCTTCACCAATTATATAATACATCCCTATGTTTATTTTATGTATTTATTTTTTCCTTTAGGTACCTCAACAACCACAAGTATCTTTTTCTTTCTCCCAATACATCCTTCTCGTTCCACTCGTATCATCTTTCCATTGTAAGTCTTAGAATTACGACAAGTCACTCTATCTCGCTAACTTGTTAGGTTTAAAAGTGGATTTATTAGGTGTAGGAGGAATCATTTTCATTAACTCTACTACCCAATTCCCCCAATAGTTTGGGTCCATGGCATTAGCGAAAATCTCTAAGAGTATGAATTGGGTTTCACTAAGGATTTGTTACGAAATGGAGGAAGTTCTAACGCCTATTCGGCAATTCCTCAATCATGGCCCAACTCTACGGTTACATGCGAAACCCTCGATCAAAGGGGCTCCCAAGGCTTATTCAGATGTCAGTTTTGCTTTCTAATTCCAACTTAAAGGTATTAAGGAAAATTTTCTAAAAGAGTTTGGTATTTCCTAAAAATTTCGGCGAGTTCCGTTTGTAATATGGTCTATCCCATAAATTTAAAGCTTTAAAACCCTGCAAAAAACCACAATATCACTCAACGAGCCACACGCTCGGAGTACACAACTCAACGGCCACACGCCGGAGTGCAACCAATATACATTAAGGCTTAAAATCACCCCAAATGGCTCATAATACATCCGAAACAAACTTTATGAACTTAAATACAACTACAAAACTTAAAAGCATATGAATGCATGTCAACAACTTAAGTCATTATGTACATTGTTTATACTAGCAAAACCCAAAAGTGTATATATCAATTCAATATTAACCACACTACATCCACAAATCCCAAAATGACAACTTGCGGAAATAATAGCCACATAATTTTCCTAAAGGTCAAATCATGACATCTTATAGCCCTATTGCTCACGAGTGATCTCTAAACCTGGCTCGATACCACAACCGTAACGCCCCGAGTTACCATTACTTAATAATTCCCTAATTCGAGAATATTAGGTAAGGTCGCAGCGGAAGTTAGCGATCGAAGGCGTCACCGCCGCCCTAATAATAGGACAAGGCTAAAATAAAATACCATAGCACCCTGTGTTTATCGGTTATGCGTAAGTCTTTGAAAGCACTAAATGTTATGTTGCACGGGGCCAAGCCCGGCAATATAAATAAACCAATCCCACAAGTAGAGTCTCGCTAAACCTTTATACATTAGACAAGCCAATACAACAGTCTACGGTAGAAAATACGCAATATTTAATTACATTCCAAAGTCAAACCCGTAATTTAACGAGGTTGAGAATCACTCGTGAGCATCTAATCCCATCATAGCACAATGATAACGACATACCCAGCCATGTCTTGCTCCCATCAGGCTTCTTAGGCAATGGACTGTTCACGTATGCTCTTCCTAAAACAAAAACATTAAAATAATTCGAAAAATGAGTCGAAACTCAGTACGAACATTCCTGCACGATTAAATAATTTTGAAACACATTGATTGAGCGCCGCATTTCAATTCATTTTAGTTTGAAATCAGGGGAGAGAATATAAGTAAAACTTGCTTGCCGGTTATTATCCGAAAGTGGAACCCCTTGATAATTGATACGATCTTAGTAAGGTGCACACCTCCCGGCCGACCGAGAACCCGAGTTGAAGCCGCGCGGGTTGGGCATAAGCCCCGATTATTGATAATTGATGGGCATAAGCCCCGATAATTGATAATTGGGCGGGGACCACTTGATTAGGTGGCAAAACTTGATTTGCAAATGATTCATTATTAGTTATATATATGAGAAATGTTGAGATTTGATGAAACATGTGAGTTTTTGAAAGGTACAGGCAATGAACGTACTCGAACCGAGAATGCTTGTTTCTCCCCTTTTCATAAAGTTTTAATTTACCAGCTATCCGAAGCAATCGAAGTGGCCTCGATTCTGTTTCAAATAGATTTCCCTTGTTAATAATGCTTTTCTTGAGTTTTAATACTTGAATTCGTATAATCGTTGGCGATTTGATTCACTTTCTTTATTTATTAAGTAATCGATTAAACTAAAATTCTTGTTACTCAACTCCCTTGCGCTAATTCCGTTTAGATCTTAATTGAGCATATACTCGTTAAAGTAGTCGATTAGATCAAGCAATGATATTCACACGAGGTAATGCGTTACGGATTCAAATCAAGAAAATGAAAATACATATATACATGTATATATATATATATGTGCATATATACAAATACCTAAACATTTCGTAGTTAATATTGTTGTTATTATTATTGTCATTGTTATTGTTATTATTAGATGCAACTAATTCGATTAATTTGCCAAGCCCAACTTATCTTTCGATCCTTATTCCTAACGTAATTTCTTTATTTCTCACTTCATCGAATTCAAGCCCATAGCAATTACTCAATCTACCAATGCCTTTCCATAGGGAGGCTTCACGATTAACCAAATTGCTCAAAATTCATACATATACCAACTTAAGGTCATGAGCATTACTTTCACCACAAAATTCACATTCGAAATCACAATTAGGCATGCTTAATATTTGAACTATCTTCTCAAACCTCTGCAAGTACACATTAGCTAGTTCAACTTATGCATATACTCGCCCTACGTTTGCTCAATATAGTCATTCCCCAAAATCTCAGAATCCATCCAATTACTCAATTACATAACCAAACATCCCTAATTTCGTTCTCTACATTATAATTTCCTAAAAGAAATTACATTGATACACAATTAGTCCATCAACCGCCATACCTCACTCATCCATACCAATCCGAATTTTCCTAAATCAATCCTCAAATTCACTTTACAAATATATTTCTAGATTATATACTTCAATTTACCACTACAATTGCTTAAATAAATAAGGAATTTGATAGCTTAGGGTTTAACGTTTACCTTCAAATTCGGAGAGGAGAAGTCGAGGAGGACAAGCAGGGGGTGGCGGTGGACGCCGGCTGCACCGGCAACCACTTGGCGAGGCGGCGACAAACTCCGGCGGCCGCTGCGGCTGGGGTTAGCTGCCAAGCGAACCGCGGCGGAGGAATCGAACAGCGCCGCGGGAGGAAGAGAGGGATGGCGAGAGCACGAGCGAGGGAGGGAGCGAGACCGAGGGGCGCCGGGCGTCCTCCTAGCGACGCCGACGCCGGCCTCGGCCGACGTTGGTGGCGTTTGGTGACCGAGAGAAGACCGCGGCAGTGGATCGCGAAGGGAAACCGGGAACGAGGGAGCGAGGGCACCGCGAGAGCGAGAACCCGCACGAGGCGCGACGGAGAGAGAGGGAGGGAAACAGATGGCCGGCGCCGGTCGTGCTGCCGGCGTCGGTCGTGCTGGTGGCCGGAGTAGCAGCATAGACGCGGAGGAAGAGGTGGAGGAGGGCAGGAGGAAGCGAGAGGGAGCATGGGAAGCGAATTGAGAGAATTAGGAGACCGAAGCTTGCCCGGCATTTCTATCCCTGATTCTATTTTATTTATTTATTATTATTTATTTTTTTTTTTTGTAAACATTTCCAGTATAAATCCAATTCTGGATTTTTCTAAAAAAATCTGCTTAATTCACCATTATTATTATTATTATTATTATTTTTTATTTATTTTTATGTTTATTTTTATGTATTTATTTATTTATTTGTTATTTTTTGTTACTCTTTAATTTTATTTTATCTTACTGCTGATGTTTATAACTTGTAAATATAATTGCCCGCTTGAAATATAATATTAGCGACCTTGTAATTATATGCCAACTCATGTAAATTTTTGAAATTTACATATGCGAAATTTTATAATCATCATTATGAGATTTTATCAAGGCCACTTCGTCGCCGAGCTGCATAATACGTATACATAAAAATAATTTAAATATGAAATATCGAATTGAAGTGCACGCGCTCAATTATATTAATCTTGTAATTAATAAGATAGATAATGTGATTTAAGGTCGGGTTGTTACATATACTAACAACGGTTTCTATTTAGATGAAGGAACTTAAAGGAGTCGAGCCTCTATCGACCCAAATATTTTCACGAACTCACAAAACAAAAAAGGGCGAATGGGTCGAACAAAAATCCAAGGCCATTTATGTGAGTAACCTTATATATGCAATTTTCATATTTTTCAATATATGGTTTTCTTTGACAATCTGTGATAGATACATGCCTCAAATATTTATATATTAATTCAGGAAAATTTTCAAAAGAGTGGGAAGAGTTGCAAAACACTCAACCTACTCAACCTTCTACCGATGACCCTAACTCTTCGAGGATCATGTCTCCACCCTTTCACAACATGAGTTGTGCGTCAAAGCCAATGCGAATAGGAAAGGTCGTATTTATGGACTTGGATCCGAGGCTAAAAACTTAAAACCAACCATGTCCTTCAAATCACCGAAAGCTTCTACTCCGGATGACTCGGATTTGAGAGCAACAAGTGCATAATTTAACTTCGAGTTACATCAATGGATTGAGCATGCTCGTGTACTTGGGTTGGAAAATAGGCGAGCTTAAAGAAAAGGTGGACGAGTTACGCCGAGCCAATAGCACGCTTCACTGAATTCATGAAATCTCAGCAAGCATCCGGATCTCACCGTCGACCGAGTACAACCACAAGAGGAAGAGGAAGAGGAAGAGGATGAGGATGAGGAAGGGGAAGAGTGAGAACCCTGGATCGATTCATTGTGAGCTTTTGTGTTTATGGTTTCTTGTGAACATTTTGCAAACTTTTAACATGTGTTTATGGTTTCTTGTGAACTTTTGTATGGTTGTTTTTGTGAACTTGTAAATTAGTTTTAAATATGTTTTGATTGTTCATGATTTTGAACATGTATGTTGGATTTGTATATCCAACTTGGATGAGTACTTTGTGGTCGGCATATGTAAATGCCAAATGTAAAATGTTGGATTTGTATATCCATTTACAAATTTTTGTATTAGGGTAACGAATTATTAGAAAAATATATTTTGGATTTCTGCCAAGATAGCGACGAAACAACGTGGATCAGCGATGGAAATTAGCGACGGAAAAATCACCATTTCTATCGCTAAATCAGCAACGGAAAACTAATTCCGTTCGTCGATTTACATCAGCCTACGGAAGCGGTTCCGTCGCAGGTCCGTTGCTAATTAACGACGGATTCGGCGAATTCCGTCGCTAAAATTTAGCGACCCGGCTTTTAGCGACGGAATATTTTCATCGGTATTTCCGAAATTCCGTCGATATTTCCGAAATTCCGTCGCTATTTCACAATTTTCCGTCGCTAATTGTCTGTTTTGTAGTAGTGTTATCTAATACAAATAGCAAACAAACTCTTATCTAAATGCAATTAAGTTTAGGATTTTTTCTAAAACCAAACAAAATAGATGCGCACTATAGTAAAACTACTAATTAACGTCGGACACAATCGGACGCAAAATCAGGAAAATCCGACGCTAATCCTTCATAATCAAATTCACAGCATTAAAAAGATCAGATCATCATACAAAATCTAGGTTCTTTACACGCTAAGCAACTAATCTTTCACTTACTGCTAACAAAATTTTAAAAAATTGAATGAAAATTAAATTTAATAAAAAGGAAATATAAAGAGAGAACAGACTCAATAGACTTGTCCTACGCCATACGTAAATTTAAATTTGTTTTTCGGGCACAATATAGGTTCAGCTAGCATGTGGACACGATGATAATTATTTATCCTCCAATCTATACTACATATAATGGCAATTTTTTCAAACAGATGACATGGCGGTATGAGAGTGAATTAGGAATTTCGTCCAATAAAAAATAATAATTTATCATTGAAAAAAAATAGGTTTCTACTCATATATGGACTCTTTTTCACTCCATGCCACAATAATAATAATAATAATAATAATAATAATAATAATAATAATAATAATAATAATAATAATAATAATAATAATAATAATACTATATATAATTTTTAAGAAAAATTAAACAAAATTAAAAATAATAAAATAAAAACATAATCTTAAACAAAAAGTTAAACAAATAATAAAATGCACTAAATAAATACAAAATAAATAATTAAATTACCAAAATATTAAAACTATTTTCTGGACCTAATAGTCTAAAAACCTAAAATAAAAATGAAAAAACTAAATTTATAAATTTATTAAATTAAAAACATGCTTTAACCTAAATTAGTAAATAAGTCTGAAAAATTATCAAATCAGTTATATATTATAAAATTATCTAATCTTCATATGAAAATTAAATAATAATTAATCATCCTAATTAATTCATAAAAATATAAAACAGAAAATAAAAACAAAACTAAGTAGAAAATTAATAAATACAAAATATACAAAATTATATAATAAATTAAATCAAAAATCTGAAAAAATATAAAAGTAACCTAAAACCCAAAATTTTTTTTATAGTTTTCCAACAAAATTAAACATAATTAAAAATAAAAAAATCTTAAACAGAAAGTAAAACAAGTAATAAACTACATTAAATAAATGAGAAAATAAATAATTAAATTACTAGAATATTAAAATTATTTTTTGGACCAGAATATATCCTAAACATCTAAAAGGACCTAAATATATCCTAAATCAAAATAAAAAAATTAAATTTATAAATTTATTAAATTAAAAACCTACTTTAACCTAAATTAGAAAAAATCTAAAAAATTATCAAATCAGTTATAAAAACTAAGAAAATTAATACTAACAGATTAAAAAGACTCTAACTAAACCTTATAATAATATAAAAATAAAATTAACCGAAGAAGATTAATTTTATTCTAATTCTAACAAACTGACTAAAAAATAACAAAAACAAACAGAAAAGTAATCGGAAAATTAAAATATATTAAGACATAAAATAAAATTAATATATATAGTTATGTATTTATTTATTTAGGGTTTGGATTGTATATTAGTTCTCATTTATTTTTATGTATGTTGATATGCAATATTATTTTGGGCCTCAAATATAATAATTTTGTCTAACATTATTAATTTTTCATTATTGATGGTGTTTTTTAACTTAGTGCCATAAAATTGTATTAGTTCAAAATATATTTATTATAACAATTTTTAAAATTAAAATCGACAGCAACATGTTATAAAAATAATATTTAAATATTTTAACTATCTAAGGAAGCAATTTGGTTATTACATTCATCCTATGTAAATGATTTAATAAACCTTAAAAAATCATAAATTAATATAATAAAAATATAACAATTACATATATACTTGATATTAATAATTAAAAATGCCTACAAGATACAAAGTTATGATTCAAATATGTTGTGGAATAAAACGTAATGAATAAAAAGTTAAGAATTATATTGCTTCAGTTCGTAATTTGTCGACTTTAAGTTCGTAATTTGTGTTATGTTTAAAGGATTGTAAACTTAATATACCAACTTCTATTAAGCACATAGGACTTCGAATAAATTCATTAGTCTCAAAATGTTTGCACAACATATAGATCATTTTTTTGTTATAAATATAGTTTATTTTAGTTTCTTCCTAACATGTCTATCTCGTGACTTATTATTGACAAACATGTTTAAATCATATCTTTTACTATTATAAGTTTTCTAAATTATTAAAAGATGAGTATTTGCCATCAAAGCTCCCCGCCATCTTGAAATAGAATTTCATGTTACTTTTATTATGTTAATTAGATGAGAGGAAGAGTTGTGTTTCAAAGAAAGCAATTGGTTGTTTATCGAGTAAAACATGTATTTATAAAATCTCAATTGTATCAATATTTTTGTCCCATTGATTCACTACTAAAATCGCGATCAATTTTCAATATAAGTACAAAACACATATGATTTTATTACCATACACGGCGAATTGACCTATCATGCCCTTTAATATGATACAAATTACCTATTATTGTTAAATATATTTGGATCACTTCTATCATTATAATATTTTTCACTATTAATCTCAATATAAGTAAGTATTATATGTTTAATTATCTTCGTGTGTAGATTAAGTAAGAATGGATAAATCATTATATTCGCCTTATAATTTTTTAAAAAATGAGATCCCATTACGGGTATATATATACTTTTTAAGAGTTCGTTTAATATTTAAGTCAATGATGTTTTAGTAGGTTGGTTGCATATAAATATTTATCTAGACGTCTATTAAGTTAAATTAGTATTGACTTTGTAAAGAGTTATAAGTTATAAGTTTGATATTCTTTTATCGATTTGATGTATTTTGTGTTGTAATATTAATTTGTGACATAATGATATTTATTATCATCTATTGGTCATCTAACTCAATATTACTAATCATATATTATTCCTTTTCCTACTAATATTTACATTTTGATACCCAAACATATTGTGACACTATTTGTATAATCGTATGAGTTAGGATTATTTAAATTGTTTGATTCTTAGAGGAGTCTCGCTTCTTAATATTCCAAATCACGAGTGTAATCTTAAAATCTGAATGATATTTTTTAACATTCTTTTTTATTTATTATTTTAAATTATTTATTTATTCTTTTGAAATTTAGAATTATTGGAAAATGAATATACACTGGGCTCTAATGATTTTTATGTGTTGGGTTCCGATAACTTTGATGAGTCACAAAAGCGTTTTCACTATGAGGGGATAACATGTAAAAGAATGTTGTTGAAAGTGAAAACATTCAATAAAATCAAATGATCGAGAAAAAGAAACTCACAACTATAACATCGCTCCGTAATTCAATAATTTCTTAAGTTATGCATTGTACAACATTAATTCGTGCATAGCACGGGTCTAGACTAGTTTAAATGAATATCAAAGCAGATAAGGAACATACATAGGCTAGTACTTGAGTCGGAAAAGCCATCATACTCATATAAACTACTCATTCTTTACATCCAGTGGCACCCGTCTTGTGAATCTTTGGCTTCATAGGGGGTGGAGGAAGAAAAACAACAATATTAGATAACACTCGGGGCTATATTTAAGTGTTTAGTATTGAGGGATCTATAACTCCTTTTTTGCTTTCTTTTTGCTCCTTTTCTTAAGCCTACTTGGACAATTTATAATGTGTTTGTCCGAGAGAAAATCCATCATTATAACCAAAGTTCACTAGATTCAATGTTTTGGCACTAGTGGACTTTAATTGAATATCTTAGCATTACGGAATTTATTTATTTTGTACATGCTTGAAACCTTGCAGCTGAAGCCTCATCCAACTCGGATCAATAAAACAGTGAAGAACATCCCAAACCAAGGGCTTAAATATTTTGTCCATGGATTGCAAAAACAGCTTCCGCTTTCAAATGTGAATAAGAATCTCCGGCAAAAGCAAATTACATTGTATTTACATCGAACACTTGTAACTGCAAGTTAAAAGATAATTACATTGATTTCTAGTACAATTGTACAAGGTAATCGATGATTAGATAGTTTCGATTTTGAGCATGAATCTGAATGCACGGCGAACATTAATGAGGGCTAAACACTAGAAAAATCCAACCGCAAAATGAAAGCATTTAAAAGGAAAGCAAACAAAAGTAGAGTCTTCTTATGCCACGATCCTGCATCCCACAATCCCACTCTTGGTGTAGCATACACCATTTCAACCAACATTCATTGCCAAACTACATTAATGAAAAAGGTTACTATGTTTAGGCATACCAAGTTACCATTTCACAAGAGTCAATCACAACTCACAAGAAAAGATTTATCCTTGTCACAAATTGACGATGATCAAATGCTATTAAAGTTTCTATCACTATAACTCGAATCATACACTACCAATAGCAGAATACTCGAGACTAGTATCACAGTCAAAACTAACAAAATCCCCAATTTCCTTAAATTCCACATTCACATTTTCTTCAATTCCACATTCACATTTCCTCCTCAAATCATTTAGAATGGTGAAGTAATTTGCACTTGAAGTCAAAGGCTTCTAGAAACAACAAGTTCATACGCCCAATTGAACAAAAACATTCAGCTACTATCTAAAAACCCTAACTAATTACGGACAACACCTTTACCGTATTTTCAATCGAGAAATCCTACAAGTTGCTATTTCCGGCGATTTTACTGGCTGAATTACTACGAGAGAGGGTTGAGAGAGGTGGAGAAAGGGCATCACAACAATGGGGAATGATAGATTCAAAGAGCGAGAGAGATAGAGCGAGACACAGAGAGAGAGAGATGTCGAACCTCAAATGGACGGAGATGAAGGTGCCACCAGCGACGGATGAAGGAGGGGATGGAACGAAGATTTCTGGTGACGGAAGGATGACGACGTCGGTGACGGAGGGGATGGATGCCGGACGAACTAGCCCGGACGAGAGAGTACGGGGGAGGAACAATTTAGGGGGAGGAACAATAGCTGGACGAACTAACTGGTTCTCGATTTTCTTTCAATTAAGGAGTTCCCGTTTAGCGTCCAATTTTTGAGTCCGACTCGATATCCAACACTAATAGCATTTTATTTTTAATTTTGATTCAAATAGCGTCTTTTATCGGATCCGACGCTAAATAAGACACTATTGGTGTCGATTTTTTGGGAGTCTCTAAAATCGGACGCTAATAGCGAGTTGTTTTGTAGTGGCGAAAAACCAACCACTTTGGCCATCAACGTGAGAGTGTCAACTGGGCTCAAACACGAGATTTTAGGACAACATTCAACATTTAACAATGTGAGGAAAATGTTTCTTATCTAAAGTGAGCATTTCAATTCCATTTGAACTACACATTTCTAACATATATATTACCCTTTCTCTCTCTAATTTCATCAACTAGTTTTGCATTCGATGCCTAATTTTTTTTATATATAAGCATTTGATATACTTTTATTTATTCGCTATTTCAGTGTTTGTGATATGTTCAAATTCTAAATTTATAAAAGGATTGCACTAAAATTTTTGAGGTACTTTTATAAAATATCCGACAACATGCAATTTTAAAAGACTCCATAAAAGGATTATTCTTAGCACCAAAAAACTAAAAATGATTCTAATATAATTTATTAGTCATTTACATTATTGAAAAACAATAACACAATACGTAGTAATATTTTTCAAAATAAAAATTTTGAAAAAGCATATGCATATATATTTGTACACATAAGTATGGCCGTGTCTTTGTTTTGATGTAGATGGTTTTGTCTTTCTTAGTAGGTATTTGGCCTATATTCTAAAAGTGTTTTTGGATTCTAAAAATTGAAATTAGGTTAAATACTTACTTTTTAAAAAGTTAAAACTGTTTTTCAAAAATAATTTTTAAAAAAAATTCCCCAAAAATTAAAGTCGTTTCTGTTTCTAATTTTTGAAAACTCTTCAACAACTACTCACAACCCTATTATTTCTCTCTCTCCTCTCTTTTCACACTAATCTCTCCTCTATCTCTCTTTCTCTCTCCTCTTCTCTCTCTCTATTGTTTTATTTTATCTCTATCTCCTCTTTTTGTATCTTTTTAAAAATTTTGGCCAAATAAATTAATTATTTAAAAACACTTATATAAAATTCAGGCCAAACATTTCAATTTTTCTTCAAAAATAATTTTTGAAAAAATACTTTTGAAAAATAAAAATACTTTTTTAAAACTAGGTGAAACATACTCTTAATTCATTTTAGGGATTATCTATACTTTTAAATCTTTAAATGCACTAAAATAATAATTATCGCACCTTTTAAATTGTCACAATTTTTTAGGTAATATTAGCTCCTCTTTGAGGTAGTAAATATAGTTTTATTCACCCTAAAATAACGTTCTAGTATAATATTATATTAGTACATAGCCTCCATACGTATTAAAAATTACTAAAGTTTTTTTTATCAAATTATTTATTTCATATTATTTTTTATTTTTAAGGTACTTCCGATCAGATGATTATATAATTATATAAATATTACATAGAAGAGTGAATTCATTCAAAAAGATAGACATTTCATCATATTATAAGTAATATTTCTTTATTTTATACTTATCCATCTTTTATTAAAACTATGCCATTTTGCAAGGATTTGAAATAATTTTTTTAAATTTTTTAATCTTTTCATACAAATTTTTTAAAAATATAACAATATTTTTAAAAGTTTTCATTATTTTAAATTTTATTGTTACTATATGAACTTCTTTTATGATCAATTATGAGACACTTATAAGTATATTTTTTCATATTAAGGAGGATTGTCTCTGTCAAAGATAGGTAAAATATTGGGATTTCTTTTCATTCTTGTTAAATAGAAATATGGACTACGACTAGGTATTCAAAAAAATCTTAATCCATTGGTCTCATTATAATTATAACTATTTATTTTTCAGAAATTTGCATACTTTTTTTCCATAATAATTTGCTTAATTATTTATTTATGACATACAAATAATTATTATAGTAATATTGTAGAGTTTTTGGTAGTTGGATAATGAAGACTCGGACTTTACTCCGCACATTTCGAGTTCTATCAAAGGAATCGGTATAAGAACTTCTCACTTATAGAGTTTTGATTCCAAGGCATTCTCTCGTACCTTATAAACTTTTCCGAGTGATATAGTATTTTTCTCTAAGTGATATGGCATTTACCTCATGAATTTTTGTTTGTCTCTAAGTGACTCGGAAAACGGATACGTACTCACGCTGTCTCACTCAATTCCGAGTCCCTCATCACTTAGACTTATCGCATGTTGAAATGACTAGTATTTCGCTTAATCGCACTCGAGTCCGACTTCATGTTATAAGTCTTATTCTCGTTATAGTCGAGTGCTTCTAGTCCGAACTATGATTAGTCTAGATCAAGTTTATTTCACTCGATGTTCTTTATATAATTTGATTCTCGCTTAGACTAACTCGGATGGAATTTTAAGTTTCATGGATATTAGACTCGGAAAATTCCATTCCTTTTCCGACTCGGATAATTAGTCACTTATTTATCTTAATTATTTTATTATCTCGTGTCTAATCTTGGACCAAAGTATTTTATACTTTGAGAACCAATTTGTTTTACTTTTGTAGGTTATTCAAACGAGGATACACTTTTGAAATACAAAAGTAACCTAGCTTCAAAACGTCAAATCACCAGCGAGACATGGCTTTTCCCATTCTCCGACCTAGCCCCGTAAAATTGTGTCGTGGCTATCTGTTTCCAAATCTGGAAAACCGAAACGCTAAGCTTAACGGTGGTTTCCACCTTATCTTTCAAGACACCGCCGGTGGTTTTGGGACTTCCAAAGGAGTTAAGAACCGTTGTCCAACGTTCATATTTCGACGGATACTTTCCGAGTGACTCGGAAAGTCCTTAACAACGGTCACAAGGGACTTCCAGTCGGAAGATGGAGATAACGGCTACTCTTCCTAGTCATCTATAAAAGGAAGCCAACTCTCAAGACTTGAAGATTGCCGAACCTATTGTTAATACATATACTTGAGCAAAGTTGTTGTATTTATTCTCAATCTTCTACTTACAACTCCCACTCTGTAATGCATTATATTCGAGTTGTAAGGTCTTGTACTCTGTTACAAACACTCTCTTCTTACTTTCTAAGTAAGGTCCCTTGACTGAGTCGTAAGGGTTAACTCAGCTCGGTTGTCCCTAACTGTAAGGGTGATCTCGGTTAGGAAGTACTAGATCGGATAAGGGAATTTCGAGTTTAGGAAAAACTTGTAAGGAGTTGTTTAAGGGAGCAACTCAGGTTCGATCGATCCATCGTATTTTGTAGACTCAAAATAGTGGATTTGACTTCGTCCTTGGATTAGCACGGACCGTGGTTTTCTGCCCCATGAGGATTTCCACGTACTTTCTGTGTTTGCATTTTCCGAGTACATTCTAGACTTAGACAGATTGAAAGCTTCAGCTTTATCTCGCTTCTTTCTTTCTCATTGCTATTCCGAGTTCATATCTCGATCTCATTCGGACTCGGAATCTGTTTATGTCCTGTCTTCTACTCAAAAGAGTTTGATTTTCGAAAAATCTTCCATCACCCTATTCACCCCCTCTAGGGTGACTTAGTCTCTCTCCGAGCAAACCTTCGGATAATCTTTATTTTAACACTAGTCTCGGACCCTTATTATGCACGGAGCAATATTATACAATGTATACTTTAAGAGATTATTGAATCACGAATCGATGTTGGATCTGTAGTTTCTTTTTCTCGATTATTCAATTTTATTAAATGGTTTCCCCTTCAACAACGTCGCTCTACTTGTTATTCCCTCATAGCGAAAACGCTTTTGTGACTCATCAAATTTATCAAAACCCAACACATAAAAATCCTTAGAGCCCAAGCACACATTCATCTTTCAATCATTCAAAATTTCTAAAGAATAAATAAAGAATCTAAAATAATAAAAAAAATGTTAAAAAATATCAAGGTTTTAAGATTACACTTGTGATTTACAACATTAAGAAGCCGAGATCCCTCTAAGAATAAAACAATTTAAATAAACTTCACTCATACAATTATAAGAACAATGTGATAATATGTTTGGGTATCAAAAGACAAATATTAGTAGGAAAAGGAATAATATATGATTGGTAGATATTGAATTAGATGACCTACATATGACGATAAATATCATTATATCACAAATTAACATTACAATACAAAGTACATTAAATCAATAAAAGAATGTCAAACTTATAACTCGTAACTCTCTACAAAGTCAATACTAATTTAATATAATTGATGTCTAGATAAATATTTACATGCAATCTACCAAAACATCATTGATTTAAATATTACACAAACCCTTAAAAAGTACACATATACCATAATGGGATCTCATTTTTTAAAATTATAAGGTGAACATGATGATTTATCCATTATTACCTACCTTTGCATACAAAGGCAATCACTTTTCCTCCTATACTCTTTAGTCATCCTCAAGAGATTATAGACAATAGAAGTTAATTGTAAATAACTTTAAAGTGTTACTCCACCTCTTAATCATAGATAACTTTATGTTGAGACTTCGGTCCTTATCTTCTTACATTTGTATCTTTAAATCAGTTATATTTTCCAATCATTTGCTAAACATCCAACTTATCTTGCAAAATAAATTCACATATTTTAGCTTCACTTCGTCACTTTCGAAACCGAATTTACAGCTATATCTACTCTCTAAAAGTTATAACATCCTAGTCATCTAAAGGGAATGAGGAAATTCATTAAAAAATAAATTTACTGGCTGTAAGCATTCACACGCAATGATAAAAGTATGGTGAGAGAAAATTCATTTTGCAAGCTTACCCAAAAATTCTATAAACATTAAAATCATTTAAGATAGAAATATGGTGAGAAAGAATGATAACTTCATTTTTACATAAATTAGAAGTGAAGCATATAAAATTCAACTTAATAATTAACAAATTAGGTTTCATAATTCATACTAATGATAAAGTAGGTAGTAAACTAAGAAAACGGTTTCTAAGGAAAAATATATACAAATCATATAGACAGGTAACTTAATACAATTTTTTTTTTTGGTTAGTGGAATTTAGCAAGTTAGTCGAAATTATATAATGAAAATATCTCATATACTTGGGGTAAGATATTGAAATGCTTTCAATTTGTTTTAAGCTTTATATGACAACGTGATCATCTAGTCTCTATTCTTTGACCCTATATTTGCGAAGAAAATGTAAATAAAATTAAGTTCAAGGATATCGTTAATTAATCGAGACACCATCTCAAACTCCTCTCTAATTTAAAATACACACTATTATTCGATTAAGGCCCAAATCAAGAGATGCTTAAATAGCAAAGCTAACTCTGCCAAAGCAACAAATCTTGCTAGAATTATGCGTCTATAACTCAAAGGTACAAACCTTCGATCCATTCTCTAGTATTTCTAAAACTCATTTCTCTTTTGACCATAACAAATATGTAATTTTCTTATTCCTAAATTTTTCTTATCCCAAACAACTTATTCTGTTTATATCACAAACAAGTAAAATTAAAATAACCTAAATTCAAATCTTGAAACTGTAAAAAAAGAAATGTGAAAGATGAAATATTAACTCCACATAAGCCAATTACCATTATTCAAAATTTGTTTCAATATATGAAGGAGAAAAAAAATACCAAAAAGACAATATTATCACATACAAAAATAAAAGGAAAAGCAGAGTCCACTTATAAAAGGAATTTTTTTTCATTTAGGTAAATTATAATATTTATTTATTTAATTATTAAAATTAAGGACTCATATTTAATGGAAAATAATTTTTATGGTTAAGATTAACCTAAACTCCTACAATCACTTCGGTTGTAATATTTGACCAATTTTAAAATACTACTATTATATATAGCATAGATTATTATTATTATTATTATTAAGGTAGAGCCCTTATAGATAATATGTTCTTCGCACATCATCTTGCTAAGCATAATGAGAGGATGAATATATCTCCTAGACCTATTCTTAAGCTTGATACTAGGAAAGCATATGACATTGTAAACTGGTCTTTCTTAAAAGAAACTTTGCTAGCTAAGTTTGGGTGTCCCCAGTGTTTTGTTAACTTGGTTATGACATATATCTCTTCCGCTAACTTTGTTGTGAACATCGGTGGAGAGCCAAAGGGCTGTTTCCTAGGAGCTAGGATTTGAAACAAGGAGATCCCTTGTCCCCCTATCTCTTTGTTCTCTACCTTGAAGTTTTATCTAGAGGGTCTGGACTTGTATCGATGAATAAGACTTTTCCTTCCTTCCTAATGGGCAAAGCTTAATTTGACACATCTAACTTTGTGGATGTTGTTCTTTTAGTTACTAGAGGTGGTATTCTCTGGGTTGTTTGTCAATCCTAAAAAGTCTAACGTATATTTTAGTGGAATGGACGGGGATGCTAAGCAAGCAATCTTGGCTGAGACATGGTTCCCTTAGGCATCCTTCCCTTCCGGATATCTTTGACTTCCCTTTTCTACTAAGAGGTTGTCCCATATGTTATATGAGTTATCGAATCTTTCCGCCCTCAAACATTAATTTTTAAAAACATTCAAAAGTATGCTTGGGCCCCACAGAAATCGGTTATAACTTATTTTGAAGTATTTTTTATTTATTTTTAGCATGTAAAATGGTTTGGACAAATTTTAATAAATAATAATAAAAGTCCCCATATTTCCCTCCAACCAACCCCTTTTCTTCTCAAACCCCCTCTCTCTCTCTCTCTCTCTATCTTTCTCTGTGTGTGTGTCCGTGTGTGTGTGAAGTTGTTGCTTCTTATGGATTAAAACCTTAATTTTTGAGTGACGATCATTGAAGAAGAAGGGAGTAAGTATCTGCGGCAATTACAAGTCCTAAGAAAAGGAAGCGTGTTGAATTCTTTATTTTTTTATATGAGCTTGTTTTAATGGACTGTTTTTAATAAATCTATTTATTTTTGAAGTATTTATTTTTTCAATATTATTCTTATCTAATTAGTTATATTAATTAAGCATTCATTGCAGGGAGATCAATCATGCATAATGTACTAATATGTGCGAGACATATTGAGATACTACACGAGGAAAGGTGTAACACCACGATGCATGATGGAGATTGATTTAAAGAAGCATATGACTCTGTGAATTGGGAATTCATTGAAAAGTTGATGATGTGATATGGCTTCCCTTACAGATTTGTCAAAATTATAATATGTTGCATCTCAACCCCCACCGTCTCAATTCAAATAAATGGAGATCTCCATGGATATTTTCGAGTGGGAGGGGTTTGCGACGAGGAGATCCCATGTCCCCACTTATTTTTGTGATGGTTATGGAATATCTAGCTAGATCAGTTAAAGTTGCCACTTGCCCAAAAGAAGTTCAATTAGCATCCAGCATGCAAGAGGATGGAACTTAGCACACTAAGTTTTCCTTATGACTTATTGTTGTTTTGCAAAGCGATTATCAAAGTGTGAAAATACTGCAAGCTGCTTTTGAGCAATTCTTAGAGGCCTCGGGGTTGGAAGCTAATTTGAACAAGTCACAAATAATGATAGCTAGTGATGAGGAGCAGATGGCGAAACACTAATCGGGTTTACGAGCTATATGGTTGGGGAAATTCCCTTTAGGTATTTAGGGGTGCCTATAAAGGCTCAAAGGCTAACAAAAATGATTGTCAAGGTCTTGTTAATAGAATCACTACAAAGATATCATGACCAGTACAGAGATTGTCATATGCTTGGTAAGGTGTTGTTGATAAACTCGGTACTACTTTTTGTTCACATATTGGAGCCAAATGTTTATAATCCAAAAGGCTATCACTAAAGAAGTAAATGCAATATGCAGAAGGTTTTTGTGGAACAACACAAATGGAAAAGGCAAGATGGCACCAATAGCATGGAAGACTATTTTCTTACCTAAAGAAGAAGGAGAAATGGGGATTAAAGACTTCTATGCAAAAAACACGGCCCTTGTGTTTAAGCTGATTTGGGCTATTACCCAAAAGGAGGACAATTTATGGGTTAGATGGGTACACCATTACTATATGAAACGAGAAGCTATATGGCAATGCACCCCCAAAACTAATCCTAGTTGGTACTGGAGAAAGATACTCAAAGTAAGAGATGACATAAAGACTGGAGTTGACACAAGTAGAGGGGTATGGAGACTAAATTGCAAGAATACATACACGGCCCAACAGGGCTATGATCCGATTAGGCCCGGGGGCAACCTGTAGAATGGCACTAGTATGGAGCAAACCAAACATACCCAAATGCTCGTTCATAAACTGGTTGGCACAACATCAAAAGCTCCTAACTAAAGACAGATTGGAAAGGGTGACCATGGCAGTGGATACTCAATGTGTACTGTGTAATGATATGGAGTCTCAAAAGCACCTATTCTTTGAATGTTCCTACGGAAAAGCTATATGTCAAACTGTAACATATAAGCATACAAAATGGAGACTTTGTAGTATGGCTTGGGTAGAGTGGAAAAATAAGGTAATGCGAGCGGGGTACCAAATGAAACAAGAGGACTGATGAAATTATGCCTAGCGAGTGTGCATCTACAACTGCGGGAGAGAGCAAAATAGGAGAGTATTTCCAAGTGCAAGCAAATCTAAGCAGTATATAGTACAAGAATGTGGCAGAATGATACGAGTGTAGAAGCACAAACCGAAGAAATTTTGATATAGCCGGGGTATGCCGTGAGAAGGATGTAATGTTATGCTTCAATGATCAATAAAAATGACCTAACCTTCTACCAAAAATAATAATAAATTATGACAAAATCCAAAACAACATAATAAAACATTTAATATTTTTTATGAATTAAACAAGTCCCAAACTAATTTTGAAAATCACCCTTCCCCTCCCCTCCTCAATCTCTCCTTCCCTACAAACCCTAGCTCCTCTCAATACAAATTTTGCATTGGGAACATCACGCCTAAACCCTTCCCCTTCCCTTTTAATTCTTAATAAATTAAAAAACCTACCTAAACCATTTTACGAGGCTAAACATAAATTAAAAAAATACTTCAAAATAAGTTATAACCGGTTTTGTGGGGTGTAAAGGCACTTTTAAATGTTCTTAAAAAATTAAAGGCAGTCTTGAATGAAAAAACGTTCGAGGAAAAAATTAAATATTTTAAATATTTTAAGAGGAGAAACATCTCGAGGACTCCATCTTACTGGTATGATTGCCTTTTGATGCCAGGCTTTTATTTTACCCAAGCACACCATTCATGTTAATAAATCTCTTTGTAGTCAATTTTTATGGAGTGGTGGCTCTAAAACTAGGAAAATAGTGAGGGTTAGTTAGAATCTAATATGTCAAACCCTTCAAATCCTAATTTGGAAGTGTTTCCGGAGAAAATTGAGGTGATGATGTGGATGATGATTCGGAGGGAGAAAGGATTTACTCGCTCGAGTTCCAAGGACGTGACACGATCAATCCGATTCAACGCGGCGACTACTTGATCCTGCAAAAGGCGAAGTCCCGAGGGTGAATCCCGGGAACGCCCTCTAACGCTCAAGTTAGTGCTGGACTTGATCGAAAGGATCGAGGAAATCTTCCTCGATGTGCATGGAGGGAATTCCTTGAGAATTGAGAGATTTTCCAAAGGTGGAAACTCTTGAGATTTGTGTTGAGAGCTTGAGAGCTTGAATGTGTGATTGTGAGAAAATGAGAATTGTGGAATGTGGAACCTGCCCCATGAAGTTGGGAGTTAATGGGTATTTATAGAGAGATTTTAAAGGGGTAGCATAGTAATTTACCGTAGTTGAGAGGAAACCCTAGCCATAATGGGCTTTGGGCTTTTACCTGGCCCGTTAAGGCTTGGCTTGGGCCGATACCTCTTTTATCCGACTTATTAGGCACGAGTTGGCTAGTGATGTGACAGTGAGCTGGAAATGTCCGTAAAATACCCGAATCATTTAGCCCCTCACGTTCTACTTGCACGCCTCTCGAGGTGGGCAGGTGGAATGTGGAGCCTTTATCGTTGCGCTTTTCGGTCCTCAATACCTTTATAAATAGGAGGTGAATCTTGAGGAAGGTAGTAAATTTCCACCTCTTTACTCTTCTCCTTTCTCTTGCTTTGGAGAAAATGATCGTTGGACCGCTACCAGTCGGATACGAGAGGTTGTGCCCTCACTTCAACCGAGACGAGGCTGAGCAAACAGCTATTGAGCATTGCCAGCCATCCCGGGTTGCGGAGGTGTTCTAGCGACTTCTAATCTACGATGTCTGGGAAGTTGAGGTTGATAAATGATGGTGAGGAGTATCACAAGTTGTTTCAAGCCACGATCTGTCCTAAGTGGGATATTCTTGAGGCTTGGGTGGAGCACAACCATGATCGCCTCGTCGAACTTCGGACAACGAACCCGAGCTATTCGAGCAAGCGACGCGGCAGGAGGAAGGGCCTCTTCAAGTATTGGCTCGTCTTCTAATCCTCCTATGGAGAGTGGTGAGTCGGTGGATGACCCTTCTTCCCACTCCTCTCGGGGTCGAAGGCAAGGGGAGTAGCCTCCTTGTGGAGAAGAAGAGGAACCTTCCAGCGGAGAAGAAAAGGAACCTTTCGAAGGAGAAGTGAGGTGGTAGCCACGGCTCTCCTTCCGTCCGAGTAGTGTAACCGTAGGGTTGTAACGTAAGCTGTAGCGTCGTGGTGTAATCATAGCATTGTAGCGTAGTATCTTGAACTTTAGACACTTTTGTTTCTCTTGTAATGGTGCGTTGCGCGCTCTTGTCTCAATGAAAATGAATGAAGTTTATTTTGCCAGCCTTATTTCCCTTCGCTTTTTATCCCATTGTTGACGCTTTGTCTTGTGGTGAATGATTTTTACTTAGCCCCTTGGGGCTAAAAAGGAGTCTTGCGGGGAGGATGAGTCCTCCCGTAGTCCTTCTAGGGCTCTTGCGGGAGGATGAGTCTTCTCGTAGTCCTTCTAGGATCCTCAAGGCCTTCTAGCCCCTATGTGCCTTGGATTCGAAGAAAGTGAGTTTGCCCATGGTAACGTTGTTGCGGGTCTTTTACGCGACCTTTCCGCTCCCAAAGGCTTGAAAGTGCATGAATATAAGTATCTCGCTAGGGAATATCTTACCGAGAGATCGACCCCTAACCTTAAGCTAGGAATGCAAGTGCCCATGCGGACATGGGTCTTTACGCGACCTTCCAGCTCTCGTAGGCTTAGAAGTGCATGATTCCAGCCAAGGAACATCCCACGGAGAGCGCGACCCCTAACCTTAAGTTAGGAGTGCAAGTGCCCATGCGGACATGGGTTTTTAGGCAACCTTCCAGCTCCCGTAGGCTTAGAAGTGCATGATTCTTACTAGGGAACATCCCACGTAGACGCGACCCCATAACCTTAAGTTAGGAGTGCAAGTACCCATGGGGACATGGGTCTTTACGCGACCTTTTAGCTCCCATAGGCGTAGAAGTGCATTATTATATGTCTTCTAAGGGGTGTTCCTTTTATGGAGTTAGGAGTGCAATTTTTAGCTCCCGGAGGCTAAGTTATCGGTGAGTGTAACTCCGAAGGATGTCCCCTGTGGAGGTGGAAATGCGACTTAGTAGCTCCTGGAGGCTAAGTCATTACTTGAGGTCGAGAGACGTCCGGGCTCCGAAATCATATGCTTCGTTACGGAGAGTTTTTGTGAAGTTACGCAATTTTAGAGCTGCCTCCGAATAACCAACCCCGAACTCCCTGGCCGACCCCCTGTCGAACGCTCCGGCTGATCGCTCCAACCCCCGCGCTCGGACGAGACCCTCAACTCGACCCCTTGGCTTCCCGCTCCCCCATGCTCGAACAACCCCTCAACCTAACCCCCATGACCGACAACTCAGAGCCGACCGCTCCCCTCGCTCGGACGACCCTCAGCCTCGACCCCCGTGGCCGCCCCTCCCACCGCCCCGCGCTCGAACGACCCCTTAGCCGACCCCGTGACCGACCGCTCGGGTCGACCCTTGTGAGACCCACCCCCACGCCCTCCGCGCCGAACGCTTCCCTCGGCTGCGACCCCTAGGCTGACCCTTCGGACCGACCCTATAGGCTGACCCCTCCCCCACCGCCGACCCCCTAGGCGGACCCCTCCCGACCCCCTAGGCGGACCCCTCCCGACCCCCTTCCCGAACGCAACGTCTGCTCGTTGCTCTTTTTTTTAGGGGGCATATTTTTGGGGAAACATTCCCAACCAATTTTATGCGCAAAAATTTAGAGCGAAGAAATTGTAGGCTTCTTCGGATGGAAAAAATCAACCCAATTCGGAGCGGAAATATGATGGCCCCGGCTTCGTTAGTCGAAACATATTGCCCGTTTTTGATCGAGAAAAATCGAACCCCTTTTTGGTAAGCCTTTGTTGACTCCACGTTAAGTTGAAATATATCGACTCCTTAATATGGGCCTTCGTAGGGTGCCTCCGATTGTGCCCAAGTCACAATTTTACGTTGGAGGTCTTCGTTAGCTTCTCGTTTTCCTCCGAGCTTGATGTCATCAAACAACGTTTAGCGTTAGGCTATAATAACTACTGTGTGCCTTGACGACCAAAAATCTTCTTCGTCTTCAATTTGCGAACCATCGCTCCTTTGATTTTTGAGAAAAATGTGGGCACCCGATTAACCTTGGCTGGAATCCGGAGATAAGCGATCGTAGATTGAACCTTATAGCATTGGAGCAGTTTCTTGTAGAACAAAAGCGTTCTTCAAGGGCGTTGACCTTGTGCTTTTTCCGGTGACTGAGAGCATAAGTGATGTCTCTTAGGGATCCTCTATGATCCTATCGGATCTTCGCTTATCGAGTCGTGTATGCTCAATATTTTTTGGTCCAAAAGGCCTTCTTTTGACGAATGTACGCATCCGGAGACCATGGTCGATCTCTTCATGCTTGGCATTTACTTGTCTTATGCTTTGATCTCACTCTAAAGGTCTCACTTTGGAGCCAAGCTCTCTGGCCATGTCCATCCCTAAGAAGGAAGCACCAGAGGAGGGGGAGATCTCCGAGGATGATGGCGTTAACGAGGATGCCAAAGATGGCTTCGAGGATTGGCCCCCTTTCCATGACTCTTCGTGGGATATGAGTTATTTTTTATGTCCTGCGTGCCATATGACTTGATACTCTGCTTCTTTAGATTCGTTTTGCTTGAACTTTTATCTTCGACTGATCCTTGCTTGATGCTTGTTGGATGCTTACTCAAATGCTTACTTGCCTCGTTGTTTCTTTTTTATTGTTACCGATTTTTGCTTTCTTGCTGCTTGGGGTACATGATCACCCTTTATCATAGTTGGGTCTTCTTTGATTTTTACAACTTGGCTGTCCTAGGGGTTGTATTAGCCCCGGTGCTGCCCCCAAATCGGCGCAATAAAAAACATACAACGAAAGATATTAGCAATGTAGCTGCCTTAGGGGGTCATATTAACCCCTGTTTTTCTTCTAACTTTGACAAAGTTAAGAAAATACAATGAAAGGAACCGGGGACTTAGGTGCTCTAAGGGTTCGTATTAGCGCTTATTCATGTCCCCAAGACCGTCTTAAAGTGAAGTTTGAGACGTAAAGATGCGGAAAGCTTGCTCATTGTATTAATAAAATATCGAAGTCCGTACAAAAGGGAGGAATGTATGCCCCCGTTGAGCGCTTTCGAAAGGTCGCGTCAATCATGGGTGATTCCTTTACAAAATCTTTGGGACTTAGGTTGGGTGGGTCTTTAAAGAAAGGCCCCCACGCCGGACAATGAGCTCGAACTATTTACATAAGCACCATTATCTCATGAGTTCGATGTCTTCGGGAGGCGCAAGCTGGACCTTGACATGATCTTCGGTGGTAGTGAAGCACACCATCATAGTCTCGAAGACTTTGGTCGGGGCTCCTCCTTTGGCTTCTTACCCTTGGGATCATCATGAGTCTTCCCTCCTCTTTTCGCTTCTCCATCAAAGGTTGCAGGCTTACTATAAAGCATTCACGTTCGGTCTTTTGGTCTCCATAGATTTCATCTATAGATCCATCATCAAGCCTATACTTCATGAGTAGAAGGTATGGAGCGACGACCACTTTGATCCGGTTAAGGCTGGGACATTCAATGATGATATTGTAGGCGGAGGAGATGTTGATCACGAGGAATTTCACTTTGATGTTTTGGCCTCGACCTTCTCTCCCACCCCGACCGGCAGGCGGATCATGCCTATGAAGTGTATCGTCTCGCCCCGAATCCAATGATAGGATTGACGAGGGAAATAAGATTATGAGGGGTATACTTTAGCCAACTTAGGCCTTCCATGGTGATGATGTCTACCGAGCTCTTCGTGTTGATAAGGACTTTGCGTACTATGGCTTCCGAAATCTTCAGTGTGATGACCAAAGAATCCTCATGTGGTGCGGCCATGCCTTTCAAATCTTGTTCTCCGAAGGTCACTGTGGGCACCTTCAAAGGTGGAGGATGGCCGGTGATCGGGACTTATTAAGCGCTCCCGAGGTGAGCCTTCTAGGAAGAGAGAGTCGTGCCCCTACAAATCCCTCAAGCAATGGTGGCTACAATCTTAGTAGCAACATCATCATTATAGTGCTCATATCCTCGCCTTGAAGAACCTCCTTGTGCTCCATGAGTATCTTTTTGAGAAAGCGATCAATTTGCCCATTATCCGCCAACTCCCCAAGCGCCTTCTTTAACGCTTGACACTCTGTAGTGTTGTGTCCGGTTTGTTCATGAAATTCGCAATATTTGTTGGAATCTCGCGCTTTCATAGGAGTGGACATGGGAGGCGGTTTCTTGAGCATGGGATGCCCTTTGATCTCCATCAGAATACTTTGGGGGTCGGTGTTGAAGCGGTGGTCCACTTCATTTCCCTAAGACTTCTCTTCATTTCGAGGATTAAATTTTCCATCTCCTCCTTTTTTCTCGGCCTCATCTCGTTCCTCTATGCAGATCTCTATGGCCTAAATAAAGTCGGCCGCCTTTCGGAGTGCTTCGCCAAAGTGGACACCTTTCGTTCAGCGAGGGAAAATTTGAATCTTCCACTTCGAGTCCGTTAAGGAAGGCAATGTAGGCGACTCGTCTTGCGGGTCAAAGATAAGGACGACCTCTCCATTAAACCTTCGGACATAGTCCTTAAGGGTCTCGTTTCTCCCTTGCTTAATCTTGGAGAGGCGGATGCTAGTCTTCTTCTACTTGCAACTTGCGATAAATTGTGCTACGAACTTCTCGCATAACTCTTCAAAGGAAGAGATGCTCCCTCGAGGAAGATTGTTGAACCATTTCTACGTGACTCCCTTCGAGTGTACTAGGGAAGAATCGGTAGTAGACCGCATCGTCCCCGTCCCGCACGTACATATGAGACTTATAGTACGCCAGGTGATCTTCGGGATCGGTTATGCCATTATATGGGTCGATGTGTGTGCCTAACCCTCTCCGACTTCTCCATATTCTTCAGTGTTTGATTGCTCATAACACCTTTCTCTTGATCGCTCCCGCTCCCGGGCGACGGACCGCTCTTGGTCGCACCCGGAGCATTATAGGCTCGGCTGAGAATCGCGGCTACGCGTAATCGATCATGCAGGATCGGCGGACCTTATACTTCCTTAGGGCCCTTGCTCCGTGTTCGGGGCAAGGGCATCGCCATGATCCTCAAACCAGGCAGAACGCTTGCTGTTAGACCTGGCAAAACCGACCCGACCCCGACCCGAACCCGCCCGAAAGTTTTGGGTTTTGGACACGATTTTCTCAACCCGAACCTAAAAAACCGAACCCAAAAACCCGCAAGTTAGCGGGTCAAACCTGACCCGAACCCGTTTGATTCGTTGGGTCAAGGCAATAAAAACAACCATTTTAGCTTTGTGGCTTGTTGATTGAATATTTCATACACGTTATATGATTTTCCTTCAATTTATCATTCTTTTAATAATGATTATTTATCATATTAGATTATTTAGAGAGACGTTACATATTTATTGCAATCATTTACATACGAAGATTAATACTTTTTCATTTCTCAACTTCTTCCTCATAAACAAAAGTCATTATATACAAAAATTATGCATAGTTAATTTTAATTAAAACATATATGGATTCAAATGGTGTAATATATTAAAGTACTACAAGTGTACAAGTTATAATGTTGTATTTTTGGTGAACTGAAAATACCTAGTCATATCTAAATAATATACTTTTATTTTGTAGAAATAATATTACTATAATGATGTAAAATTTTGATGTTCTAATTAAAAATAATAATTTTAGTTTATTGTAAATCTCTAATTCTTATTTATTTTAAATTGTTTTACCTGTACCTGAACCATAACTCCTAAGGTGGGTAATGAGCCGAACTAAAACAAAGTCAAATTTTTGCTAGTGAATAAAATGGATCGTTTAAGCCTACCCAAGTCAAAACTTTCTCGATGTGTTTTAAAATGCATTAAATATGCATATAAACCTCCTTAATATAATATAAACGGTGAAATAAACATTGTAACCTTAAACTAATCATTACAAAAGAAGTCATTATTATTCAACCCATTATTGACCCAATCTTTCATTGGTCTTATTTAAACGCGTCAAGCGGCCAACCCGCTCGACTCAATGGGACCTTACACAAATATCATAATGAAATTTTTCATATTTTTCAATATTCTTTTAGAAAATACAAATACTATACTTTTTGGTAGAATTATTAGCAATTTTAAGCAAAAATTATGCTTAATTTTTATAATTAAAAAAAGAAAAATAATCGATAAAAAGGCGGTCTTAACCCGTTGGGTCGACCCGAAACCCGTATAACCCGATATATGACCACCCGTATTTTACCCAAACCCGAAATACACCCGACCCGTATTTTACCCGAACCCAAATACACCCGACCCGTAAAACCCACCCGCTTGAATTGATAGGTCTACTCGCTGTGGGTGGCATAGGGGATCGAGGCTTTGTGTGAAGTGGCAACCTTCTCGTTGGCTCGTGAAGAGCTTTCTTTGCCTCGATAATCCCTTGGGCATCACCCTCTTCGTGACGCCTTGTTATGGGGCACTCGGCTGCTCGAGACCAAGTGTTGTCTGGGGCTTCGTGAGGTTGTGCCTGGAGCCGCATGGGAGGGCATCCTACCCGAGAAATGGCCAATAAGCCGACCTCCCGTGGGGTTATGTCGTACCCAGGAGTCGTGGTGTAGTGGAAGGGCATGATGGGCATGCACTCGCTCCATGGTGGCTCGCACCTGCTCTTACACTTGTTGTGCGACGGTCGTTTTAAGGGCCTCTATCGGGTTCGAAAAGCCCCTAGGGTGACGTACCCCTCCGGCCGGGTGTGACGGTTGCCGGTAGACCGCCGAGATGATTCTCGCATCCCGGGCTTGAGGAGCGTCGCGGGATTGGCCCCGTAGGCATTGAACGATGAGGGTGAGAGACCGGCGGGTTGGTCATGTCGAGCATCATCTTAGATCGAGATCGAGTGCCACCGGCGACCATAAGCTACCTTTCTCCCCACAGACGGCGCCAAACTGTTTTCGAAGAAAACCGAGGTGATGATGTGGATGATAATTCGGAAAGAGAAAGGATTTATTACTCCAGCTTCCGAGGATGTGGCACGATCGATTCGATTCCACGCGAAGATTGCTTGATCCTCGCAAAAGGCGAAGCCCCGGGGTGAATCCCGGGAATGCTCCTCCGACGCTTAAGTTAGTGCTGGACTTGATCAAAAAGATTAAGAAAATCTTCCTCAATGTGTGTGGGGGAATTCCTTAAGAATTGAGAGATTTTCCAAAGGTAGAAACTCTTGGGATTTGTGTTGAGAACTTGAGAGCTTGAGAGTTTGAGAGATTGAATGTGTGATTGTGAGAAAATGAAAATTGTGGAATGTGGAACCTACCCCATGAAGTTGGGAGTTGATGGGTATTTATAGGGAGATTTTAAAGGGGTAATATAGTAATTTACCGTGGTTTAGAGGAAACCCTAGCCCTAACGGGCTTTGGGCTTTTACCCGACCCGTTAAGGGTTGGCTTGGGCTGATACCTCCCTTATCCAACCGATTAGGCACAGTTGGCTAGTGACTTGCGGATAAGCTAGAAATGTTCGGGAAATACCCGAATCAGGAAGATTTCAAATGACCATGGTCACTATTCGGCTTCTAAAATCCTAATTTGAAGGATTGTGATAATCTATTCTTCAAATATTCTGTATCTAATGCTGTTTGGAGTAAAATACTATCGTGGTCTGAACCTCGTACAAGATGATGGTATTTTAGGCAAGAAAAGCATCAATTCTTGTCGGTAGCTCACTGAGATGCAAACGGTTAAGGACTGTGTTAATCTCTAATATGAGCTTTGGATGAGAGAAATTTAATAAGATTCCAAGTTAAAAATACAAGTGTGGAGACTACAGTTTGTAATATTCTATATATTAGTTGTATCAAAGCTAGAAATCATATTCCAAACTGGCATGATTTTAGCTTGTTAAATCATGACTTCTAGTTTTGTATTACCTTATTTGGAAAGTTAATATTAATTGTTTGCCTATTCCCTAGAAAAATAATTGCTTAATCTTTTTCAAAGACCATCGACTATCTAGTATATGGATGAGTAGGTCCAGATTTCTGGACCCAGTCCTGGATCCGGTGGTCCCAGATCGGGTATGCGGTTGCCATTTTGTATTTTTTTATAGTTAGGAATCACCATGGCGGCGATGCGGAAGTATGAGGGAAGAAACGAGCTTCTGCCACCAAGAACCCGGGGGGTATGGGCTACCTACAACTGCATGAAAAACTCAAACAAAACATTGAACTTGTTCGTTTTTTGAACATATAAAATCAGCAAAAACTTAATACTCACAAGTAATGTCATCGACTGGGGATTTGGTGTCCGGAAAATAGCCGGAGGAGAACAATGAGGGAGTACAGAGATAAAAGTGACTGCCTCTGCCAGTGCAGTGAGAGAGCAACGCCAGCGAGTGAGTAAGAGCAGCGCCGAGATGAGTGAATTATGTCACCGGCAAGAAGCGCCGGCGAACACTGGAGCAAACGCCGGCGAGAGATCAAGGAAGAGAGAGAGAGAGAGAGAGAGAGAGCAGAAGAGCAATGCAAGGGGAGGCAGACACGGGAGAGAGAAGTTGAGAACCCAACAGCAAACACTGAATCGAAATTAGGTTTTGCTTGAAGTTTAACTATTTTAAACATGAATCTGAAATATGACTGATTTATGTTTTATCCTTTCACCCATGTATGTGCTCAACCATTCCATAATTATATTACTACTCAAGTTCAGGCTGTGAATCTAAGATAATGGATAGAGGTATCACATTTATAAATGCGCTCTTCTTGAGGCATAACAAATCCATTATGAACATAGCAAATTAGCGATGTATGTAATTTTTTTGGCATCGTAGAAATTCTGACGGACTAGTCTACCAAAATTAAAATTACAAAAGATTAAAAATTAACAAATAAACTTTTAAATATCAAAAGATTGGACGGATTTTTTATGCCATTGGAAATTAGAATAACACCCCTCCCAGCACACACACACACAAAAAAAGAAGAAAAGTAAGCTACTTAGGGTCAGGTCAAATTACGGTCAGTCTATGAAAAAGTGAATTGGATCCTTTTTTGATGTTTATAAATTGGCAGATTGGGCAGATTTAGGGTTGATCCATTTTCAGCCTGTTAAAAATGAACCAAAATTACACAAAAAGGCTACATAAAATAAACATATATATTTACATATAAACCATTGGTAATAAGTTTAACCAAGCATATCTTACAAACTTTATGTAATAAGTTAACAAAAGTATCGATGCACTCAACGATAGTTAATGGGCGACCACCAACCCACCCCCACTTATTAAGTGCACGTTCTGTTAAATTAGTTGTTTTAGTAGTGATTGACTGTTTTACTAGTTGTTAGCTATTTTATTAGCGATCGGTTGTTACTCGACTAATGGTTAGTGTTTAGATATTTAATTAGTAATTTAAGATAAGTTTGTTTGGTAATAATAGTTGTTTAAGTAGAATATTTGTATAAAATGACTTACAAGGACATAATTAATAAAAACATTTAGAAAATAAAAAGGAGAATTTCATAAATATATGTGCAAACACTAGGTAATGTTTTTGAAAACGTTATTTTGAATAACTTTTCGAAAACATTACGTAAAACTCTAATCAATATGTCAAACACTACTTTGCCAAACACTTATATTTTTAAATAAGTAATATTTTACCTCCTCCAAAATACTAACCACTACCTTAAAAATTAGTGCCGAACACAATGGGTTAACTCATTTATTGACTCAACCAATTATTGAACATATTTTAAATGGGCCAATCTAATTGACCAGATGGGAAGCAGTTATTTGGCAATTTATATATAATAGTAATTTTTAAAAATTTGTTAAATGTTAGTCTAGGAGTAAATTTAGGTTGTCTAATATACAAATAATAATTTATTCTTTAAAAAACTAAATTTTTACTCATCTATGGTTTTTCGAAGACTTACTTACACCACAATAAATTAAATAATAATAATAATAATAATAATAATAATAATAATAATAATAATAATAATAATAAATGAAAAGCACAATGACTACTTTGTAATTTTATATTTGGTCTTTTTTAAGGATAAATTATTACTTTTATATTGGACTAAAAATAAATTGAATATATCCCTTCAAATTTATCCTTTTTAGGTAGAATCGATTTATTTGTTATGGGTTTGAAATTTATTTAAGTTCTCATTTATTACATGTTTGAAATATATTAAGTTCATCAACATTATTCATGTAATATTTTGTTGTTGTTTTTTACTTAAAGTGGTGACATAAAATTTAATTATTTGAATATATAATTGTTTAAGTACTTTAAAATTATTATTAACTGAAATATGTTAGCAATGATATAAAATAATATTATTTAAAAAATATTTGTATATAATTTAAAATTGAGTAACAAGAATTGGTTACTTCTCCTCACGTTCATTTTTTTTTTTATCTTTCGGAAAATGAAGACTATTGAGGAATTGTAGCACTTAGCCTTTACAAGAAGACTATTAAGGAATTGTTGCACTTATCTATTCTAGATACAAATGGCAAGAGTATATTATGACTGTTGCAGGTAGTAGGCCACTGAAAGACAAATTGTCTTTTTGTTTTATAATGGTAATATATAATTATTTATATCAAAGAAACATGAGAATATTTCCAGATACAAAACGGGTTATCTTCATGGTAAGTAAAGAAAGTGGGAGAAATACGTTGAGTAGATTAAAATGAGTAACTTCTTGTAACGGCTATGCCCAAAGGACTATTGTATTGTTGGTTGATGAAAGCTCATATTTCATCAAAAGGAACAAAAAAAAGATTATTTTAAGTGTAAACTCTTTTTCCTATAGTGATTCTTGGTCTCTCCTCTTCCTCACATTATTTCTGTGTTCTCTCTCAAACACTCAGTCCTCTATTTCTTTCTAAGTTTTATTTTATTTTACTTTAGTTTACGGTTTTATAGTTTTTTACATATTTTTATAACTTCTTATAACTTACAACTACTTACAAATTTACTTACAACTCCTAACGAGTTAAATAGAGATAGTGACACAAATTATCAAAGATGAGCTATATCTAGACTCGGCAAAACCGACCGAACAGAATAGGTCAACCCGAACAACCCGAAATCCAAACCGAACCGACATCCAAAACAGTTGAACTGATTTTGACCCGAAAACCGAAATGAATCGACCCGAAATGTAATGAACCCGATTCAGACCCGAACCGAAACGACCCGATCCGAAACCGAACCGACTCAAACCGAAACCGAAACCGACCGAAATATAATTGACCCGATTAGGATCCGAACCGAATCGGACCCAAACCCAACTTTGACCCGAACTCGAATAAAAGTGACCCGAACTCGAACCCGACCCGAATTTGAATTTGACCCAACCCACATTTTTTGGTAAGTCTCTCAGGATGGACTTTTGTGCTTGTAATGGTACAAACAATTTTGATCGACCTCAAATCCTATTCAAGCAAATCCATACCAAGGGATGGTGGTGGACCTGATAATATTGTATTGTACATGATTCTTATAAATTATAATCACTCGTTCCAAATTTTGAGCAAGCGTTGATTAGGTGAAACTAGTGCAATGATGCCACTCGTGAACATGATTTTTGGTGCAACACTAAGGACTTTTGAAAATTACAAAATCAAATAAGATATCAATTCCCATTTCTGATCGTGACAAACATGGTCATCTTCCATAAACAACACCAACGGCAACACACACAACACAACAAATCAAACACGGTCATCTCCATAAACAACACCAACGGCAACACGCACAACACAACAAATCAATACAAAAGTACTAGAACATAACATAATAGTCATGTTAACATGATTATCTAATAAAAATTACACAAGCTCATAATAGTATGTAACTAGTTTTTACATATAAAAGATTACTACTTAGAGAGTTAGTTGTGTAATAGATTGATCATTTTTCTTCATTCTTCTTATCTCGCATCAATGGAGCAAAGCAAACGGCTCGCTTCGCTTCAAAAACCTGTAATTTATTACAAATCAAATAAGATATAAATAGTGAACTTAGCAACTTCGCAATATTAAAGGAACGAATGAACAATAGCAAATCAACTCAAACAAAAAGCATGAATAATAGTAAGAGTTATATATTAATTTCATTAGCGATCATTATTTTGAAGGAAGTGTACCTGTCTTAGGCTACTTAGCATTCATCCAATCCACATAAGAGCCAAGTAAATTCCTCTTCATCATTGGCTAAAGTTCAAACCATCAAACAACAACTCATATGTTAATAAAAATAGGGACAAAAACATATTAGTTAGGAAAAATATAAATAGAAGGAAAAATAAAGCAAAACACTTACAATCAAAACCATACAACCAACTTCGAGTAGTTATCAAAGCTTCCACATTTTCAGGAATGAAAGAGCTTTTCCATTTGTTCAAAATCCTACCACCAATGCTAAAGGTTGATTCTGAAGCAACCGTAGTAAGTGGCACACTCAATATATCACTAGCCATAAGAGAGAGTTCTTTATACTTTTCAGAATTTTCTTTCCAAAAAGATAGAACATTCAACTCTCTTTTGCGCTCCATCTTAGGATCTTCCAAATATCTATCAAGCATTGTCTTTTGACTGGTGTAAGAATCACCACCAAATTCATCATTATCGAAATCCTACAAAATTACAATTAGTAACACAATTATATCTTCAATAATCAATTAAAATAAATAATGTTAACGTATAAGGTAAATAAAAAAATACATACATCTAAATAGTTGAACTTTCGCTTGCAAGGTGGAGATTTCAAACTTTGGGAAACGCCGGTTGAAGATAGTGTTGATGCCATATTAGATGAAGGACTAGCACAATTGGTGTACTCTCTAAGAAGAACCTCTAACTTAGCAATCACTTGATTCACCTTAAAAGTTGCAACTTCTTCACTTCCATACAACTTTTTGTAACAATATTTCAAAAGCACTTTTTGCATCGGGGATCAAGAAGTGTAGCAAAAGAAAACAACAAAGTATATTCACTCCAATACTTGTCAAACTTTGCCTTCATATTTCGCACCATGTGTTTAATCACTTCATCCCTACTTTCCGATTGCTCTTTTAGGAACATATCTATCTTCCATACATTTTCAAAGTACAAATTTGCCGTCGGATACCGACTACCGGAGAACATTTCAGTAATTTCACAAAAAGGACCAAGAAGTTCATGAATTCTTTCAACTCTTTCCCATTCATCATCCGAAGGAAAACTCGTATAAGAAGAATCAGTGAGGTAAAAGTGCTTAAAAGCTTTGCGATAGATAAGTGCTCTATCAAGCATAAAGTATGTCGAATTCCATCTAGTAGGAACATCTAACCATAAGGCTTTGGTTTCCTTAATCTCACCTCGTTCCACACAAGCCTTAAAATGCAATTTCCTACTCTCCGATCCTTTGATATACTTTACAGTTTCTCTAATCTTAACCACACAATCATCAATTGCCTTCAAACCATCTTTCACAATAAGATTTAAAATATGTGCTGCACATCGAACATGAAAATATTCCCCAAGTGCTCAACAAAGACCCCTTGTCCAAAAGTTTCAATTTCAAATCATCTTGCATTCTATCATTACTAGATGCATTGTCCAAAGTTAAGGAAAAGACCTTATGCTCAATGCCCCAATCTACCAGACAAATGAAACACAATCTCACACAAAACAGGGCCTGTATGGGGTGGTTCCACGTGACGAAAATTCAAGACTTTACTATGCAACTTCCAATTAGAATCCACATAATGAGCAGTCAAACACAAATATCCCTCGGTTTGACAAGAAGTCCATAAATCACAAGTTAAAGAAATTCGCCCGAAGTGAAAGCAAAGTATCTTTTAGTTTCTTTTTAAATGAGCATGCAATTTCGAACAATCTGCTTTTGCGGTATTCCTAGTTATAGTTACAACTTTGTTGTTCGGATATGCATGAATTTCCCTATTTCCTTGGTGCTCAACCCATGAAAAACTATAGCCATGCCTTATGATTGCCTTAGCTACCAATTCACGATAAACTTGTTGATCAAACCTGATAGGTTGGTCGGAAGCCTCTTGAGCAACCTTTGCTTCTAGATATGGTTTGCACTTGTCAAGATGCTTCTTCATGTTGCTAGTTCCATACCTTGAGTCTCGCTAAAAAGTCTTTGATTCGCAATGTCTACAAGTTGCTCGCTTCTTCCCATCTCGTAGATGCGGATGCAGGTATTACCACATACTCTAGCCATACTGCACTTCTAGGTCCACCAACATTAGTAATTATGGAAGTATGCACGCTGCCTTGATTATTTGACTCCTCGTTCAAGTCAATATGGACATCAATTGGATTGTCATCATCAATGTCAAAGAGACGTCCACCATCTTCACCATCTAATTCCATAACTCCCTATGAACTGTGCAATAATAAGTTTAACAAAAATAAGAAATCAAAATTACTAATGTTATTGCAACAATATAGTTTGTTCATAAAACTAATAGCCACATATAATTACAGGAGACTTGTTATACACAAAAGTAGTAGCAAAAACAACACTCGGACTGAGCCAATCTAATGGCATTTTGCAATTTCAAATTCACCCAACCGATGGTTTGAAGAGACCTTTCTTAGATACAAAATGCAATTTCAAATCCTGTGCCAATCTAATGGCATTTACATCCTCCTATTTTTGGGCAAAACAACCTTATGCCCTTTAATCCAAATACCATACAATTTACAACGCCTCGTGAAGACTCGGACCTTACATATATCGATCCGAGTTCCATCAAGGGATCAGGTATAAGACTTCATTTCTCATAAGGTTTTGAATAAAATTCATTCTATCTAATTTACCAGACTTTTCTCGAGCGATATAGCATTTTTTCCGAGTGCAATGTAATCTATCGTATATATTCTCTTTTGACTCTAACCGACTCGTAAAGTACATTCCTGTTTATCATTTCACACACAGCTTCGAGTCACTCGGACAACACTCATATATATTACACGGTGAAAGACTTGTTTTATTTTGCATAAACTCGGTTCCGACTTCATGATCTAAGTTTGAGTGGATTACTCGTGTTAATTCATGTTTCTAAGTCAGCATGCTTGGTTTGAACATTGGCAGTCTAGATCAAGTCTTTCCACTCTAATGTTATTTATCCGACTTGCTTTGCTTCTAGACCGAATCATATGGAATTTGAGTATAATGAATATTAGACTCGAAAATTCCATTTCTTTCTGACTCAAATAATTATGCACTTAATTATCTTAATTAAAATTATTATCTTTGTCTAATCTTGGACCAAAGTATTTTATACTTTGAAAACCAAATTGATTGACTTTTGTATGTTATTCAAACGAGGCTATCATATTTTTGAAATACAAAAGTAACCTAGGCTTCAAAACGTCAAATTACCAGCAGACAAGGCTTTTTCCACCTCCGACCAAGACCCGGACACTATGTCAAGATTGTCTGTTTCCAAAACTGGAAATCCACAACTCTAAGCTCAATGGTAGTTTCCACCCTACTTTTCGGACACCACTAGTGGATTGGAACTTCCAAAGGAATCAAGAGTCGTTGCCCAATGTTCACACCTCAACGGATATTTTCCGAGTGACTAAGAAAATTCATTGCAATGGTCACAAAGGACTTCTAGTCGAAGATAATTACAACGGCCAATTTTCTTGGTTATCTATAAATAGAAGCCAACTCTCAAAACTTGAAGATTGTTGAATCAACTCGTCAATACACGTACTTAAACAAAAGTCATTGTATTCATACTCAATCTTCTACTTACAACTCCAACTATGTACTTAATATCTTTTTGAGTTGTAAGGTCTTATAATCGCTTACAAACACTCTTTCGTAGTTTCTAAGTAAGGTCCCCGGACTAAGTCGTAAGGGTTAACTCAACTCGCTTGTCCCTAACTCGTAAAGGTTACCTCGGTTTGGAAGTACTAGATCGGATAAGGTAACTTCCGAGTCTAGGAAATCTTGCAAGGAATTGTCTAAGGGAGGAATTCTAGTTGAGTTTTTCTACCGTATTTTGTGGATTCAAAATAGTGGATTTGACTTGTGCTTGAACTAGCACCGTCCGTGGTTTTCCGCCCTGAGGGTTTCCACGTAACTTTCGAGTTATCACTTTTCCGAGTCCAATCTAAACTCGGACTCTCCTCAAAGTTATCTCAAGCTTTATTCTTCCTTTATTTGTTTAAAATTCCCCGTCACCCTATTCACCCCCTCTAGGGTGACTCGGTCTCTCCAAGAGCAAACATTTACCTTGTAATATTGTGAAAACAATCAACCTTTTTATCGTGATAATCTACCGATTGATCCCAAGTACAGATTATACTGGGTCCAATTCCAAATGCTCTTTCAAGGGAGGCAGACTGCAGAGGGAGAAATGGAGAATAGTATATATCACTAGCACTAAGCAAAATTTCGAAAGAATTTCACTCAAAACCTGTTAGTTCTACAACAGCTTAAGATTATAAAAAGCATAATATGGTACAAACACCCCGCCTCGAAAAAAACAAAAAGCATTAGCTCATAAACCGGCTACTCTCAAAATTAGGCCTGGGCCAAAGCAAGAAATCTTTAGATATTTTTGGGTCGAGTGAACAAGTCCTCTTTCTCAACCTAGAATCACTAAGCCACCGCACTCAACGATTTAACAAGAATTCTAGATGGTCCGATCAATTCAATTTCACAATAACCCAACTTCCTCTGTCTTGAACAAGTAAGAACAAGGATTTTATAAATTCATAAATGAAAGCGTTCGTACTCATAAAATTGACTACTAATTTAGATCTAGAATGAAGAAACAAGTATCTTTAACAAAATGGGGAGTTGGGAGCCGAAGATTGAGAGTTGAGAGGGCCGGACTTGCAGAGATGGTGTTGGATATTACAACTGGACGGTGGAGTAGAGAGCGAGGGAGTGAGACTACCGACACGAGAAAGACAGAGACCGTGTGAGGCAAGAGGAGACGAGGTCGACGAATAAGAGAGCTTGGGGTTGGCTGGCTAGGGAGGACGTCGAGGAAGATGAGACAGCAGCAGCCGTCGAGGAGACGATGAGAGGCCGAGAGACCGGAGAAACGATGAGAGCGAGGACTCGAAGTGTAGCCGCGGAGGAGACGACCGAGACCGGAGGACTCGTGGTGCAGCCATGGAGGAGACGACCGGAGACAACCAGTCGACGAGAGACCGGAGAGACGACCCAAGTGCACCGCAAAGCCAAGCCAACCAACGAGAAAGAAAGACTTAGGGTTTGGTTTTTTGTTTTATTTTTGTTCCTTTTTTGACAACTAAAAGTCTAAAATAAGAGAGGGAGCTTTCCCTCCAAAATCTAATTGTAATTTGTGACAAAAATTTTGATTTTTACTAGAGTAGAGTAGAGATGTAAATCTTGATTTTTGTTAAACAAATAAGAGGAAAAAATAAAAGTTTGAAAATTTTATATTATAACTTTATAAGATATTATTAATAGAATTTAATTTAATTTAATGAATACATTTAGAGAATTTACACTAAAAAATAAGTTATTATTTTGTTCATGAAAATAAAGGTAAAATATATAATTTAAAGAATAATAAAATGTGTAAATATATATGTAATTTAAAGAATAATGAAATATGTATAAATATATAAATAATTTAAAAAATGATAAAATATGTGTACAATATGTAATTTAATTTGTATACATAAGTTCAATTCGAATTGTATTAGTTTTCACTTTGATTTAGTAAGTTTATTGGGATTATATCGACTCAAACTTATCTAAGTCGAGTCCGTTTAACGTTAAATATAGTCATTACATGAATAAGTTAAGTACTTAACTAATATCAATGAGACTTGGTTTAGTAAATTAGTAGTCATTACCATATCTCGATATCTCACAACTCCATTTTTATTAATCTGTACTAGTTTGAATTTGACCAAATCAATATTAAATTTAGCTCTAGATTAATGTTCAAATTAGTTCAATTAATTGGTTGGAAAATTATAATACAAGATGATAATTGTAAGTCAAGTACTTATGAGTTGAGCAATAATCGATTGACTGATCGACTAGATTATACTTCTTAGTTGGTTATTATGACTAGTGGCACCTAATGGTCGATGAATATTCGGTTTTCATTTTGATTTAGCGAGATCATTTTAGATTGTATCGACTCGAACTTATCTAAGTTATTCTAACATTATCTTTATAAATTTAACATCGAATATAATCATTATAGAAATTCGAACCGTTGCCATTTAGTCTATTAGTATTGTTATTATGTCGGTATCTCACGGTTTTGATTTTATTAATTTATGTTGTCTCGTAGATAAGTTCGATTGAAATTGTACTAGTTCGAATTTGACCAAATCGACTTAGCGTCGTATGAAATTCAGCGTCAAATTATAGTTCACATTAGTTCAATTCATTCATTACAAATTACAATCATTAGAGTAAATTCGAGTTAATCTTAACTCTTATATTTATCGATCTGTTGTTGTCATGCGATTTCGTTTTTGATACTTATCAATAAGTTTGAGTTGGATTATACATATGTGACGTATTGAAATATCAACTTGGTTTATCTTGTTTTAAATTTAGAGTCAAATTTTCAAATTTTGCTTGTTTACACTCATAAGTTATATCTCCTAAAAGTTACTAGTATTTTTTTAATAAACAACGTTCCGTTTTTAATCTGTACAAAAACAAATGTGTAAAATAAAAAAAACTAATATTAATAATAAATTAACTTTATAAAATTTTATTTTCTTCAATTCAAAAAGGTTTTGTAAAAAATTTGACACGACACAACCGAATATCAACCCGACCCAAAAGTGACCCGACTCGATTTTAACCCGATCCAAAGTTAACCCAAAATCATACTCGAAACTCACCCGAATTGACATTGACCCAACCCGAACCGAAACCGACCCAAAGTTGACCGGATCCGAAATTAACTCAAACCGAATTCAAACCCGAACGAAACCGAACAAACCGAACGATATTGACCCGAATTTGAACCGAACCGAAACCGAACAAAACCGAACGAACTCGAACGAGATTGACTGAACCGAAGTTAACCGAACCCGAAACCGAACCGGCCGAACAAAATCGATCCGAAGTTAACCCAAACCGAACTAACCCAAATTAAACCCGAATCGAATGACCGAAACCACGTATAGCTACATCCCATGATAAGCTAACACTGACTGACACATGGTTTCGCTTTCCATACCTTATGGAAATTGAAACTAATAATAATACAATAAAAACATACAAGTGGCCCACTCTTTTGGGCATCCTCATCCCCAAAAAAGAAAAGAAAGAAAGAAACTATGGAGAGGGCCACTCTTAACTTAATTTTGAATAAAAATAAGTTGAAAAAATGGCAGTCCACAAGTCTAGAAACCACGGAGACAAAGATAGTCATAGCAAAGACGAAACAAAAACTAGAAAACAAATCCACACAGAGCTCTCATAAAACCCCCAACTCATCAACTTGTGGCCACCATCAAACACCCCACGCACTACTCAACAAACAAACACACTCCTCAGGACCACACCACCCTCCAAAACCCAAAAAAAAAAAAAAAACAAAGATTGACAAGATGTATATATTATCCTGAATTTATTGGACTTCAAATATTCTAGTTTTCAATCACATTACTCCTATTATATTTTCTGATTTTAATTAATTAAATTTAATTTTTTTAGTCAGTTTGTCAAACTCAAAAAAGTAGGATATTATCAAAAAGTACTCCTGATACAAGACACTTCTTAAATGTCTTGTATTGACTTAAAAGTTATATATTATCGTGTAAATTTAAAAATATTAGTTTAATTTAACAAGTATAATGGTATTATAATTCATAAATTATGTAATATCGTCTTTTTAGATATAATTTTTCACAATTATAAAATATGTACACGATACATTTTAGTATAAAGGGTTGATCCGATTGGGGTGTTATTATTTTGTTGTCGTCAACGTAAACAACGAATATTAAAACTTTATAGTTGATAATTAATTATAATTCCAAAATTTTGATAATTGTAAATCATATAATACGCTAGTTTACACTAAAAAAACATTTAAAGAGTGTGTTGTTATAAATTATGTATCATCGTCATAAAAAAATATTTAAGGAGTGTGTTGTTATAAAATAAGTACCATCGCCATATGGGAAAGAAATATTTATCCAACATTATATATTGTCAAATATAAACAGAATTTGAATTTGGATGCCTTCTCACTCTAACTTGAAGCTTCCAACAAATTGCCAGGCTGCTTATGTTTATCAGAAAGTAACAATTTTTTCAGTAGGAAAAACCTACTTAAATTAATCTATACTTCCTCCCTTCTTTTGTGTTTCCCCTTGGGTCTTATCTATTTAGCCTTTGCATAGCTTGGTGGCCGAGGGAGGGACTTCTTTTCTAATGCTTGCGGTATCACCACCCTTAAGGAGCAACCTTGAGAAGGATGGCAACCACAACCACAGAGAAGATGATGCATCGAAGATGGAGGCGAATTTCTCGGTTGGAGAGGACGAATTTCCTGACTTCTCCGGAGCAAACAACTTGCTCGACAGCATTGACTTCGAGGATCTCTTCATGGGCATGCACGACGGGGATGACTTGCCGGATCTTGAAATGGATCCGGAGCTCTTGGCCGAGCTCGGGGGTCAGGATCAGTCGGAGGAGGCTGACAACTCGCCGGGTGGGGACATGAGTGTTAGTGAGCATGAAGTGAGTAATAATGGCGGTTTTGTTGGTGTTGAGGAGAGAGGGCAAGCAAAGGAGCGTAACAATGGAGTTAAGAAATTTCCGTCTATTGAGAAGGAAGAGATCCAGAGCAGGAAGGATCAAGAAGCGGAGTTTACCACCTCGATCTCAATTAAGTCATCCATTAAGGAGAGAGATAAAGGAAAGAAATCGTCACTACACACAAAAACAAGAAATATTAACAGCAACAACAACAATAATAACGACCAAGCAAAGAGAAAAGCCAAGGTAACAATTGAGTATGTATATAGCTAGTTCGTGTTAGGATGAATATATGAACATCTGCTTTCGTCAGAATTTTCATTTTCATTTTTTTACGAAAATTCTGAAAAGAAAATTTACAGTGATTTTAAAAGAATGGAGAGAGACATATAATAACTGAGGGAGATGTGTGAATGGGTTGAATAATAATGATAGGTGGATTGGACACCAGAGCTGCACAGGAGGTTCGTTCAAGCAGTGGAGCAGCTTGGGTTGGATAAGGCAGTGCCTTCAAGGATTTTGGAGCTTATGGGAATTCAATCTCTCACTCGCCATAACATTGCCAGCCATCTTCAGGTACTCTTCCCAATTTACCCTTTCTCAGTCCTTAATAATATAATTTGATATAAACGTTTTTCTTTGATTTCGCCTTCATTTATGTGTCAAGTCGCTTAAAAAGATCAAATTATTCGTATTCGTAATCAAATAAAATTATAAATATCTTCCTGTAACACGTTCTTAAATGTCTTATTTGACCTAAATTAATGGGTTTTATGACTTAAAAATCACCAAATTTGTAATAATTATAATTAAGAAAAATGTCACGTGTTTTGTATGAAGACACAATTTAAGTGTCTTTCCTCGATTTTAAAATTATTATATCATGTAATAAATTGAAAATGAATAGTATGATTTAATAGTAAAATTATATTACAACTTATGTACATTTTATCCATAATTTTTCATATTTACAAAATTACACCTATGACATATCTTCGGGTAGAGTTGATCCGATTAGGATTATGTCATTTGATATTTGTTGACATAGCCAACGATTAATAAAGTTTTACATTCATAATTAATCATAATTCTTTAAAAGATAGTGATTTCAGATCACAAAACATATTGGTATAAATTAAGATAAAACATTTAAGAGTGTCCTTATAATTAATCTATCAATTGAAAAATAAATCATTTACAAATTCATGCCTTCTTCTCCAAGTTATTAATTAAAAGCTTCATCTAAGAATTTTGAAATTCCTCTAATTAAAAACATGAAGGCATTTACAAATGAAATTTCCTCCATCAAATTGAGGATTCATTCCATTCTACTAGTTTCATTATTCTAATAAAGATTTTAGAGTCACTAAAATTTTTCAACCGTTAGGGATAAATTCCCTCAAAATTTATGCTGAAGAGAAAATAATTTGAATGATGATAAAGGGTGTGTTTGGTTGAGGGAAAATATTTTCCTAAGAAATTATTTTTCATAGGAAAATGAATTTCAAGGAAACCATTTTCCACCCACATTTTCCTTTTGTTTGGTAGAAGAAAAATAATTTTCTAAAATAGTTATTTAAATACAAAAATCAACCATAAAAACCTTGTAAGTATGAAAAGAAAAAGTAAATAACTAATTAACTTCAAAACCCAAATATATATATATATATGTGTGTGTGTATGTGATGTAGTGTGTGTGTATGTGTATGTTGAGCACCTAAATCTGATTAAGTTTGTACATTTCCTAAAGATCAAACTTTTCCATGTATAAAATAATAGAATTAAAAAAAGAAAGAAACAAATATCGTAAAAAAAACCTTTTCATTTATGAACTTTACAATAAAAAGTAAAAAGATAAAGACAAAACTTGGAAAAAAGCTGAATGTGACAAAGTAGGAGAAGCTTAGAACTTGAACTCCCATTGATAAGACTTTATTTTTCCTTGATTGAGGCAGAGGAAAATTAACTTCCTTCCTCATAAAAGGAAATCTATTTTCCTTGATTGAGGGGTTTTGCTAGAATAGGCACAATGGAGATCAACAGCTAGTAATGAGGTCGAGAGGTGGTGATATTGACCACATTAGCTCAAGCAAACTTTGAGAGAGGAGCTAACTTGAGGAAAGCTCAAGGAAAGAGACAAATAATTGAAGTACGAAATCTAGCTCGTGACGAGCTGCACTGCAGAGGCTACAATATGAACACCGATACTATGCATTAGATCCGCTCTTCATATGACAAACTTGGGATTTCATGCATCCCGGTAAGATTGGTTCAGATCATGGGATCCTTTTCTATCGTAATAGGTTGGGCCGTTGCACAAATGTACTTCTCAAGTAATTGCCCCATAGATCCTATATCTATCTATACGATGAAAAAGAAGGATCTAACAATGCGCAATTCAGTGTACTATGAGATCTCCGCTAACATGGCTGAATGGTTGCAAGCGCTAACCCATAATTACGCACTGCAGGTTCAATTCCTGACCGGATGCACGCCAATGGGACCCTCCAATAAGTCTAAAGAAGGAGGATTTTCATCGAGATCTAAAAACATATCTTTCCTGGCACCGGTCCTAAGTACTCTATCCCAAAAATATTTATCCATCACTTACTACTACCAATAGAATGATAATTTTCCAAGAAAATATTTTTTACTCAAACAAACACACCCAAAATATCAAGAATAATAAAACAATTATCAACAATCAATATAACTTGAAAACCCAAGCTGAGAAATAAACTGCGATGGCCACAAGCAAATTGAATCCACTACTGAGAAATAAACTACAAGGTGTATATAATCCCTTCTTTTATGAGACAGAAATCTAACAACAACGTCCCAAATAAATCCTAAAATATCTTGATCTTGAGCCTTAGATACAAATTATATAATAGACCTAAGTTTATAAGCCCAAAAGTTACCATATATAATTGCGTTGATTTATTAAAACTCGCCCCTATTAAAAAAATTAAATTCTCTTCCTAAAATTACTATATCAACGTGTCTATAGATCAAAGTCCATAAGTATGAACTTGGAGGCTAAGGAATAATCTTCACCAAAAAAAAAAAAAAAAATTTCATAACGGACCTGGAGATTTTGGGACACCGTAAACCCAACCCAACATGAACACCTCTATAGATGAGTACTTGTGAATGACTACCACGAAACATGCTCTCATGTACATGCTTAATTTCAAACAGCCTGATTGGAATTCTCTTTTCTTGGCCTTCAAATAATTGTGACCATTTTGTTCTAATTTTTCTGGCTTATAGTTATAGTTGCCCCGTGACTCCACTTTCTATATTCATTTTCAAAGGGAGTCTCAATAGCCAGTGGGGCAAATGCCGGCCCGTATATTTTGCCCTTGTGTGCAAAACTTCATTGAATTTTTTTTTCTTGGGCAATGGTGAAAGCAGAAAAATACAATTAGGCACATCTTCTCAAAGATGAAACTAGCTAGATCAACATAAATAATATTCTGACCCATAATTCATTTAATACAATTACACATGCATTTGATAATAATGAAACGCTTTAATAATGTTGATAACTAATTAGATTTCACACTTACTTTTCAACAAATATGACAAATAAGATACCAATCATGCACACTAAATACTATGATTCTTTACTAAACTTGAATGATAACATTATTGTCACCTTTTGATAATCAATGAATTTAACTTGCCTCAATCCACTGCCCACTCGAGTATACCATCCTCAAGAACTCTTGCTACACACACACACACACACATATATATATATATATATATATATGAAACTTTATTTCTAGTGGCTAAAGATCCACTGGTCTAACTCTTTTTCTTTTGTGATTTATTAGAAATATCGATCGCACAGGAAGCATTTACTAGCGAAAGAGGCAGAGGCAGCAACTTGGACTCAAAAGCAGCAAATGTATGGAGTCGTAGGGGAGGAGGCAAGGGTGGCGCTAATATAAGTCCATGGAATCCACCTACGATAATGGGTTTCCCTCCCATGACACCCATGCGCCACCCTTTTAGACCACTCCATGTTTGGGGCCACCCAACGGCACCGACCATTATGGATCTCCGCGGGAGGATGCCTATGTGGCCCAGGCATCATGTAGTCCCTCCACCCACTCCACCACCGCCATGGACACCTCCTCCTCCCCTCCTCCTCTAGACCCCGCATTCTGGCATCCTCCTCAACATCATGTAAGCTCTCTCGTAATGTTTTATCATTGGCATGACACATATATTTTGAAAATAGTCAACGAAAGTAAAAACTCTCACGAATGTATGAATTACATGATGTTCACTTACAAATTGTTCATGCTGAAGAATAGAATACTTAAAACAATTATGTTATCCTATATAAGAATTTCATTGTGTATATGAACATCGTAAGTGGGCTACATACTTCTAAGAGTACAGTATAATTTACCTCACAAGATTGTGATCAGGCTTCATTTACTTTATTAGTTATATGAGGCTAATGCTAAGAGTCTAAGACCTTGGTCATATACCAAGTGAGCGTTACTCTAATGGTAAACACTCCACACTTCCATCCGCTCCACCGTGATTTGAACTTTGGTGGAGACCATTTCTCTCCTCGGTGTGCAAAGAAGTTGCGATGTGTTCCGAGTTTGGGCTTTACGCTGGGCTTGGTATGTTTATCCCTCCCCGTGCCTGTAAGCCCAACTGGTGTCTACATTTGAGATAGAGTGTGTTCGAATTTACATACAAAATACACATAAACAGAAATGACAATAGATAAGTTTTAAAATAAAAACGAAAATAAACACAAAATAAACGAACATAAAAGAAAAGAAACGAAAATAAACAAACATAAAATATAAATAGATGTTGCTTTCCATGTAAAGTCAAACATGTCCTAAGTCAACGGAATCAGTAAAGTGACGTATATTATAAAATGACAAAAGTTAGTTAAATTAAAATATATTGTGAAATGGATGGCGTAGTTGGCAAATGGTAATTATTGCTTAAGAATAAATTTACATTTTGTCTTAATTTTTTTTTGGCATGACATATATATATATATAATTTTGCCATTTTGAATTTAATTGCATGGCACTTTGAACTAAACATGTATGGTATAATTTAAAAACAATTTGGTATGGATGTGTTAGATTGAAGCAAAAAGAAATTGTTTTGCGTAAGGTAATGTCATTGTCTCTGACCACAAGACATTGCATCAACGAGGTGGTCCAAGTCCCAAAGATTGTGGACCTTAAATTTTTTCATTCATTTTAAAAATAAGGCGATGGGCGTAGGGGAGAAATTCATTGAAGAACAAAATTAAATGGGCCTTATCCTGTCAATTCCCTACTCCAGTCGCTCATCTCCAAAACAATCCCGCTTTCCACCAACGAAAAAATAAAATAAATATGAGTCCATCTTATAAAAATTTGTCACAATGTCAAGCTCAATTAAATCTTATTGTATATGCTTTAACTGTTTCATCAAAAATATTCACTCCGTTAAATTCTAATTTTTTAATTACGTAAAAAATTTATGTTTAATGAGGATAAATATAAGCCATTGGGATGTTAATTTGTTATGAATGATAATGCATTTAACGGCCATTTATAAAGATAATTTTGAAACAAAAAATTTTTAAACAAAAAGATAAAATGGGATAGAGGAGTATTATATACTAAACTTCAAACAATTTTATATATATAATTTTGAGTATAAATAATATTGGAAGTAATGTAAGATGCTATATAGATATAGGATGTCAAATATGTATATTCAATATAATTTTAATTTAATTTAATATATATACTATTCACATATCTTGTATAGCAATGGGTACAACCCTAATCTAACCTAAAACCGTATATGGTGGCATAATTTTACGTCTTTAGTAAATTACAAAAGCATAAAATTATTCAAATAAAATTAATTAAATAATTCTCTACATCATACTTCAAGATTTACGATTCAAAAAAAAAAAAATCCACATTTGAATTTCATTTGCCGTATGTTACAAATGTGATGACCCCATCCCCATCAGCACGTTGCACTCGACAGCCACTGCCATCGACAGTAACAATTCATTATCTCCTTTACTTTATTTTAATTAATTAGCAAAAATTGAATGACATGTTATTTTTGAAAGTATCTGTGAAATGCGCTTCAATGAAAAGTTTTATTAATTTTATTTTTAATGTGAATATACTTTTCCGAGTTCCCTTGAACCACAGATTGAAAATATCTTGTAATTATGGCATCCTCAATTTATGTAGAGAAAAGAACAAAATGTAAAGGTCTATTTTGTTAGATTATGAAAGAATCGTTTTAGGGGCAATTATAAACTGACATTATTCATACATCTGTTGTGTAATTGGATTGCAGAGATTCACAGGAGCGCCACTGCCTGCTATCCGCCCGCCTCACGCCATGTACAAACAACAAAACGACACCCTTTCGCCATTTGAAGCTTCAAAAACACCTCCTTTTGATCCTCATCCGGTATGCACTTCTTGTTTATTTATGCATCTCAACTTCCCTCCAATAATAATAATAATAATAATAATAATAATAATAATAATAATAATAATAATAATACATGTTACTCGAACTCAAAAGAAAATACTGCAATTGTTGACTTTAGAGTTGAATCGTATTTCGGTGATGATATATACCATCAATTTATAACATTTATATCACTGAAATGATATTATGGTGACGAGTTCATGATTCCCTCCGGGGTCATATTACGTGACAATTTTTCCATGGAGCATTCAATGATCGGATTGTAATCTGTTTACCCTCTATTTTTTGACTCATCATTCCTTTAGATCTACTTAAGCTTTACATAGAGGGGAAACACAGTCTACCATTAAAAAATGTAATTGATTTTATCACTATGTATGAATGCATTCAGTGACGTGCACAAAGGTTGTGTTTGAGAGCACTGTCGCGTCTATCTCAATATATATATATATATATATATATAAACATTTACCTCCTCGACATATTTAAAAATTATTTATAAACCCTTCATGAATTAGTATTTATTTTAACCCAGCCTGACCGGAGCAGGTAATATTTTAGTGATGCATGGACCTTCGTTGTTAATAATAAACACATTGTTAATTAAATGTACTTCCAAAATATATATATATATATATATATATATATATACACACAAAATTATATCATTTCATAAGTATATCACAAGTTTATTATTATTATTATTATTATTATTATTACCTGAAAAACGTTTTTCTCAAGTATATCATTTCATAACTTTTATTAATCTTAAATCCTAAAGGTAGGTAACTATATGTATCTGAATAATCTTGGAGAATTGAAAATTTCAGTGAAACATTGGACTCCATATAGTGTTTCTAAATAATCTACAACCATGAAAAAAAAAACATATATTGAGCTTTAATCAATGTCAAAAAATTTACAAATCCCGTATTCCTTCTCTTGACCATTTAATGTGATGTACTCTAGTTTACTAATTTTATGATTGATAAATGTCTAGTTTACTAATTTTAATCAAATTAACTATGTGTTGTCATCACGTTTAGATTTGTGTTTGGAAGAATTTGAACCCTATTGTAGATTCTATCTGGATATACCCATAAAGTGTTATTTGAGGTGGTAGTAGCCTCACTCGATAAGGATAACAAAAATTTAAATTTTCGTAAGTGTATTTGTTGTTAGGACTTTTAACTTAAACACTCATGACCCAAAAAATAATTAATTAATACTATCCTACTATTCCCATAAAAAAACATCTAACATCTTGCAAAACTAATTTACTCCAAAAATGTATCTATCCTAGGAAAAGGGAAATTATTCAAAAGAAAACCACAAAAAGAGCAAATATTCCAAAATAATTTTTGCACCAAATAAAATTGTAGTATAATTTTGATGGCCTAACTCATGTATACTGATATTTATGTTAAATGTACTTGCGCAGTCGAATGAGAGCATAGACACAGCAATTGGAGATGTTCTAGCAAAACCATGGCTGCCACTTCCCATTGGCTTGAAACCTCCCTCAATAGACAGTGTTTTGGTTGAACTCCAACGTCAAGGGATTCCTAAAATACCACCCTCTACCCCTTGAATTCGATATCATGATGAGCTTAAGGCTCGAATTTGACGACATCTTTGTTTCAGCCAGCCAGTTTACATGCACGTACGAATAGTGATCATATTTATTGTGAATAAAATTTTGTAAATCTTTCTTCTTTAGCCGTCTATCCTTCAATTTATTGTATATGTACATGTCAAGTATGGTGAGAATGTACATTGTGGAAAGTTATCAGTTTTGAGAGGGGTGACTTATGACTTTGTAATTGCATGCGAATAATGATGCCTATATTTGTACGTACGTTGATCGATCAAGCCATTGAGAAATATGGTCTGGCAAGGTTTGCTTCACATTTTTTCATATGGAAATGGAGTTTAAGTTTTACTTACTATGTTTCTATGTTTTTTCTTTAAAGGTGACAGGAGAAGAGGTCAATGGAAATCAGGGTTAGGGACTTAGGGTGGAGGGATCAAAAGGACGTGATCGACCAATACTAAGTATGTATATTTGATAAATGCATGGGTTAATGGCTATGTTGGATTTAGACCTAACACTTATATTATAGATCCAGTTTATATGAATCTATTAATATGGTACATTGCTAGGAAATGAATATATCTTTCTTTGGAAGAGGGACCCTGAAAAAAAAAAAAAAAAGGTATGGATTCTTAAGGAATAAAAAATATAGTCATATATATATATATATATATATAATATTTTGGGTTTATAGATTCGCGACTACCTTATAATTTGTAAGACTTTAGACACAAAATTAAAGTTGAGTGACCTGACCTGTTGGGAGGAGGCAATTTTTCTATCTTTGCACTAGATACAATTGCTTGTAATGATTGCGGTCCTAAAACTCTTGTCCGGGATTCAGTATTTATCTTCTAACTTGTGTAGGTTTACTAGGGTACCCCTAAGATAGGGGGTCTAATCGATTAGGTCCACTTACCTTAAAAAGAAGTCATTTTTGAAAGTTATGAAATTTATTCACTTTCTATTATATTTCTATGCCTTTTAAAATTTTTCTTGTGCTCGTAAGTTATGAAAGAGAATTGATAGAAATCTTTTGATCCGCTCAAAAATATATCACTATATTTATTTTTCCAACTTTCATGTATAGATTCAACGAAAAAACTTTCATGGATAGAAAACTAAAGTTGGTGTAAATAAAAAAATACACCTACTTAACTTTTCAAAAACAATGTAGCTCCACGCCATGGCTAGGGCTAATAGAGGGCGTGGGAGAGGACGAGGGAGAGAGATCAGGAGAGGATTTCTACGGTACCGAATGCAAATCCAAATGATGCTACTGCTGATTCACCAGCTGAAGAGTAGTCTTACCCACAAAATAAGAGTGGAGACATTGGAACAGGACCCAAAAATTCTGTCATCCAGATTGGGTAATCACGAGGTAGGATTCGAGAAATCACGAGTCCGATTGTAAGATCTTTTGGCTGATGAGGTCGACCAAAATCTAGATCAAAGTATAACTTATGCTTCTATTGTAGATTAGAATGATAGGGGATCCCTCCATTTTGTGCCTTGTGAGGATTCTAATTGAATTAAATGTGCCAAAATAGTTCATGAGGATTTATAATCTGAAATTGAGTTATGGAAGACAGTTGTGGTTTGTTGTATGCTTAGAGCCAACCCACCTCATTATGTGATGGATGGATTTTTCAAACGAGTTTGGGATAAACTGGATATAAAAAAGGGTAATAGCACTGAAAGATGGCATATTTTTAGTCCGCTTTGAATCAGAGGAGAACCAGCAATCTACTTGCAGGGACCATGTCTTCTTTGACAAAAAGCCTGCGACCATTAAACCTCGGGCCCCTCATCTGGTTATTGACAGGCAAACTATCCAAAGAATACCCATTTGGATCCAATTACCTGAATTAGATGCTAAATATCGGAGTGCTATGAGCTTGAGCAAGATTGACAACATGGTTTGTAGACCATTGAAAATGGGCAAAGCTACAAGAAACAAAGACAAGCTATTCGTATTCTTGTGGAGGTATAACTTCATAAGGATTTGCCAGACTGATTTGATTTTGTCAATGAGAAGGATATTGTCTTTAAACAAGATATCCAATATGAATGGAAACCCACAAAGTGCAATCCTGTTTTAAACAAGCCTGTCATTTTTTAGGCAGGAAGAAGGAAAAAGTCACACAAGTGTGGAGGCCTATTTAAAGAGATGTTCAAACAACTACAGAGGCTCAACCTACTCTGGTTGTTGAGTCAGCAGCAGTTGATGATTTTACTATTGTCAGGACAAGAAGTACACATCCATGTATCCCAAATACCTAATAACCTGTTCTAAACCCCTTCCAAGTGTTAGACAACCAAGAGATTGTACTAAAGCAAATTGTTGAAGCTGTTAGAGAGCCCCCATTCCTAATGGAGAACATAGTTTGCTAGAACATCAGAGGGATCAAGGGGCCAAAGAAGCAGACACATGTGAAGGATTTTGTTTACATTAATAAGGTGGGACTCATAGCCCTAACTGAAACCAAAATCAGGGATAATAATGTGCAGGTTGCATACAATAATATGTTCTTGGATGGGGTAGCTACATCAACAACTACTATCATTTAGGAGGAAGAATTTGGGTTCCCTGGAGAAGGAGTGAATACCAAGTGGACATCAAGGAAGCCTCAGCTCAACATGTTCATTGCACACATCAGACAACTTGCCAATTATCAGAAGTTTATGATAGCATTTGTATATGGTTTGAACTCGAGAAACTGAGAAAGGATTTATGGGCCTCCCTGACTTACTTGGTAGCTCAAATTACTGCCCCTTGGTGTGCTTTTGGAGATTTTAATGTTGTTCTGTCGGTGAATGACAGGATTTGAGGTGCACTCATCACATATCAGAGACTTCCAAGATTGTATGTACCAGTGGAACCTACATGAAATGGTACGCACTGTGGCTTTTTTCTCATGGTCTAACGGGCATAGCAGCCAGAATACACTCTAGAATAGACAGAGCATTACATAACAACGACTGGCTCCTATATTATGGAAATGTGGTGGTTAAATACCTCCCTGAGGGACTATCTGATCATTCCCCTCTTCTAGTACAGTTTGCACAGCTCATCAACCAAAATCGTGTTTCAAATTCTGTGAAACATGGATTCAAGATCCTGAATTAAATGAGATTGTAAAGGAAGCTATAGCTCATCCCAATACAGACACCCACATGGTTCACCTATCCAACACCTGCTAAAAAACCTTTAAAGCAGTTGAATAAAGCTATAAATATATTGACTTCCATATGAGGAAAGATGTCACTAGGGTGAAACTGAGTGAAGTTCAGGGGTTACTGCAACTAGACCCTATGAACCACATATTACAAAAAATGGAGATGGAGACTAGAGCTGAATATGACCAACTTCTTCCAGGCTCACTAAGCCTCATGAAATAGCAAAGTAAGATGGACTGGACTAATATAGGGGATCAGTGGACCAAATACCCTTTTGCTATGATCAAGCAAAGGAAACAAGCTAGCTACATTTATTAAATTAAAAATGAGGAGGGGATCCTAGTTGAGGATAGACAGCAGATTGCTCACACAATGATTTTATTTTATAAGAACCTACTGGGGACTCAACATGGCAGAGTTCATTGCAATCCTAAGGTATTTGAGAGAAGAGCAATTTTGTTTGTAGAGCAACAAATCTCTGTGTAGGCCATTTCAAATGACGAAATCTAGAAAGTGATGTTCTTAATCCCAAATGTATTTACGTGGCCCTAAATGACACAAGCCTTCATCAAGCAAGCTATTCCATCACGGCTTATGTTAAACCTCACCTTTACATAAGATTTTTGATTGAAAACACCATAGGGTTTGTGGCACACCTCTTTGTTTTCCTCTTATTACTCACCAAATTGCTTTACAAACAAAAGATGTTCCATCGCGTGTTTATGGTGGCTATTTGGTTGGCAATTATGGCGGTTTTTGCAAGCTACTTCAGTTCCCTAATCACTGTTGCTCCTCCGACTCATTATAGTAAGGTTAAAGCCATCTCAATTGCAGGACAACTGCTGTGATATTAATAGTTATGATCATTATTTTGTGGTATAGGGAAAGGGAGAATTCTCTGGAAACCTCATCGATGACAAAGTGGACCGATGGCGTCAGCCATTCCTTGTTGGCATTGACTTTATGATATAGTGGAATGCCAATCAATTAGTGATGAAGGTTATGGTTTTGTTTACTAATTACGTTGACTACATTATGTTAGTTTTTGGGGTTTAGCATCTCGCTGTTCTATCTCATATGTCTTGATGTCTTAATATTACTTATATAGCATTAGTGTCCGTATTATTACGAAAATTTCTATTTGTTTCATTTGTTTTCATTTTTATGATTTTTACTTTATTTTCAACTCATACCTAAGCAAGTCAATCCCAAGCTTAATGATGTGTTGCGATTGTGTGGAGTCTAATATGTTTTAGGCTTGAAAAATTGCGGTTTAAGGCGTGGAACAGTAAGCACGACCCAAAAGCATCGAGAACGGGCGTATAGGCCGAAGAAAACAATGCCAGCCTAGCCAACAACAGGCACGGGCTGGCCTTGTCAAACGACACGGCCCTGTCGGCAGCACGGGCAACTCATGCTTGGTTGGCACGGTCCGTGTCGAGTGGGAGACTTTTGGGCTCTGCTTGTTTTCAGCCCTTTTATTCCGTTGTTCTCACTATTAAGGCTCGATTATGGTTAAATAATCATGTATAAGTGTCCATTGTTGAGTGTAGCAGGTGAGTAGGTGTAAAACCTGTAATTGTTTGAGTGAAATTTCTTGTAAAGCTACCAAAATTTCTAGTGCATTATTGATGATTTTTCCAGTTTTGAGGTTTTCATCTAAAATCTTTTGTGCCAATTTTGTTTCTCGTTTTTGGTTTTTTTTTTTTTATTGTTTTTGAGTGGAATCCAATTCTAACATGAAGTACATTTTTGAAGGAATATAGGGTATACGTATATTTTTGCCTATATATCTTTTAATGGTAAAACGACAATTATAGGGGTGGTCTAGCTAGTTCTCGTTGCCTTACCTTCCATTAAGCTTTAATCCCATTAATTAGTGACATGAGAGGAATACCCTTTTCCTTACCCTCCACCCTTCTTCCTTCCGTATCTTGGGATCCTTAATACTTTGAGCTTTAAGCTATATCTTCTTAGAAAAAGCATATGTGCACCTAGGGGTGTACCTGAGCCGAGCCCTCTCACGAGCTCTCGTGAGCCGGCTCGTATAAATTTTGTCAAGTCAAACTTGTAACAAGCCCGAGCCGAGCCGAGCCGTTCCTGGATAGTTATCCGAGTCAAGCTCGAGCTTGCAATGTTGGAGCTTGTAAACTCACCGAGCCTACACGAGTCAATTACAAATGAGCTGAGCAAACGAGCCCACCAAACGAGCCTAAACAAGCTCGGATCGCCGAGCTTACACAAGCTAATTACAAATGAGCCTAAACAAATTGAAATAAATGAGCTAAAATTTGTGGAGATTAGTATGTGAAGAACCTTTTTTTTATCACCGATCTAGCAAATGATTTAAATTTTTTAATTTAGCATAATTATTTTGATTTATATTTCTTAAATAAAGCATTTGGTTATACCTAATCTATTAAAACTTTTATTTACCAATTAATAACATTTATATAGATGAAAACCGAGAATCAAGATAGATGAAATATTGATAATGAATATATGATTCACATTAATCTAGTTTACTTTTCGTACAAATAAAAAAATATAAAAATATATAATTGATGTAAATTTAAGAATTATGAATTTTAGTAGTTAATAAATTTAGATTTTTGTATATAGAATTTTTGACTATTATGCTTGATAATAGGAGCAATTAAACATAAACATGTAATACTTTATTTTCGAATGACTTAACTTGATTTGAAAATTAATGACAATTTATTTATGGATGATTTTAACATAAATCATGCTAGAATAAATTATTAGCCACTGTTATAGTAACTAAAGGACATAACTGTGTATGTTTTATAATATTTGTTGAACAATATGATCTAATAAAAATAACTATATGTAAAATATAGCTAATGTGTTTTCAAGTTATCTACAAGGTTTTAGGTGAATTTTTAGTTACTTTTACTTTTGATTTGGACACCTAGCCCAAAATGAAACTATTATTGTCACCATCCCTAGTTTCAACTACGCCTTTTATCTTTCATTGGTTGGTACTTTTAAGTTTGGACCCAAATGGTCTCTATTACTCATATAGCATATAACGTAGAATTCTATACCAATAAAGTTTAAATCTAGTGATCAAGATTGAGGTCCTGGGTACATTAGGTCTCATGTTCAATTTTTCCTTCCTCCATTGTATTGCATTTCCTTTAGGACTTATCTCGGATTTTTAAAAAAAATATAGCATGGAGATCATAGAGAATTCCTAATAAGAATAGACTTGGTTTTTTTATACGTAAAAACAAGTTGGTATAAGTTAGAATAAATTTTATAATTGTATAATTTGATAGTTTTAATTTTAAAGTATAGTTGTAATGTTTCTATTTAGTTAATATTGATAAATGACTACTATGTATATAAAAAAAAATGTTATGTACGTAAGAGTTTTTTTAATTTCATATTTGCTTTTGAATCAAAATTTAAATATTTTATTATCCTAATATAAATTAAGTGAATAATAAATCATTGGCGATCATTACAAACAATTGATCATCGATATGACTAACATTGGTGAACAAATCATACATGTTTTGAATATTAAATTGGTCCATTTTGGAGCATGTGTTTCGTGACCACTAGTGGTTATAAGCCATAAAATTGGTTATAACCGTGTAACTTTTTCTCCTCTTCCTTTGATGAATTCATTATTTATTTATACTTTTTAAAACTTTAATGAAATAAAATCATTTTATTTAGTCATAATAAACATATTAGGTTAAAATTTATATATATATATATATATATATATATATATATATATATATATATATATATATATATATATATATATAATTTTATTATCTTTTATATGTTTATTATCTAAAAATCAGCATGTATATCTTCTAAAAAAATAGCAAGTACCTTCCCCTTCTTCTCTTTCACGTTGTCTCAGCCTCTCTCCTTACCGCGGCATGTGGTCGCGGGCATCCTGCCGCCCAGCCGTCTCCGGCGCTCTGCCGCTGCCGCCCACCGACAATCTCCTCTTGCCTCTCTTGTTTATTCTTGGTGAGTTGTTCTTGTATAATTAGGGTTTTTTTCTAAATTTTAAACCAATTGTTGTAAAAGAATTTCAATCTCTTCTTGCTGCACTTTAGCAACTCTTAACTCTTTTTATGATTAAATTTTCAGATCTTAATTAGTGAAGATAGAAGTATCACTTTTTATTAATTCTCTTTTTTGGAGGTAAAAACCCTAAAAGCTCATACTTTTTATTATGTTTCTTGTGCTTGATTGACTTAATGAACTTTTAAAGGCTGAAAATTATTATTAGGACTTCTTTATGAAAGATTTTCATGGGTTTTATGATTAAAGAGGTTAATTTATGCATGCGTTATAAATTCTAGGAGAACCAGAAAATTACCCTAAAATTCTCTAATTTTAAAATTTTGCCACAATTTATATAATCATCTAAAAATTTCAAAAAACAAATGGTAGATAGATTTATACTTTCTCCATATTTTAGTTTTTGAATTGATTAATTTGAACTTAAATCAAGAGAGTTATTAATTTTCTTCCCGTGATCTACGCAATTTATGACTGAAGTTGACCCATGTGATAAACTTGAGTTTTTATGGTATTTATAATTTTTGCTTGCTGTTTATCATAAAGTAAAAGTTGAAGGGAACACTTATACCTTTCTATATTGTACACATTAATCGAAATCCAATATCAAAATTAAAAGTTATGCCATTTGGAAATTCAAGTTAAATTATGTCCAGAAAATGAAAAGTGAAAAATATGTGGCTTAGTGTTAAATTATTCTTTATAATAAGAAAATAATTATTAAAAATTATTTTGGTTCTGTAAGATCATATATTGGTATGAATAGTGTGTTTTTAAAATTGAACTTATTGGATAATGTTGATAATTACTTACATACATATATATCTTGTACATAGCAAGTGCAAAAATGTCAACAAATAATGACAATCCATTAACTTCAAAAGATAGTAATATGGAACCTACGCATATTGAAAATGAAGTGAATTTTGACGATAGTCGTGTTTCTAACGATGAGCCAATAGAGCAACAAGGAGAAGATGATTCAGGTACTTTCAAAGTACTAAAGAGAAAGAGAACATCAAAAGTTTGGGATGATATGGAAATTAATATGATTAATCATCAGCCTCAAGGGGTCGATTGTAAGCAATGTAAGAAAAAATTCACATATACAAAAGGGGGCTAACAAGTTATTTGCTTAGACACATAGGTATTTGTTTGCAAAGACAGGAGAAGTTAACAAACCAAAAAGAATTAACTTTGTAGCTATTAATGAATGTGATGCTACTGGAAATCAAATGATTTCTTGTTTGCATGATGGGAAACTTGATATGGCCAAAATGAGGGAATGTGTAGCATATTGGATTCTCATGCATGAACATCCATTTTCCATTTTAGAAGAAGAAGGGTTGAATTTGATGATGAGAGAAGGTCGTCCAAAATGGAAAAAGATCTCACGTCAAAATGGAAAAGTGGATTGTATGCAAGCTTATGATATTGAGAAAAAGAAATTAAAAGCGACCTTGAGAAATGTTGAGAAGGTTTCCATAACTACTGATTTGTGGAAATTGAAACCTCAAAAGATTGAATACATGGTTGTCACTGGTCATTGGGTTGATACTAATTGGAAGTTACAAAAGCGTGTCTTAAATTTTGTTCACTTACCTCCTCCTCGATATGGGATACAAATAGCGAGATGCTATCATGAAAAGTTTAAGAGAATGGGAACTTGATAGGAAGGTAAGTTTTTACCTCTCTATCTATTGAACTTTTAGCTTTATTTTTTATTCTATAATTTTTTTCTATTATCTTTAAATTTAATATTTGATTTTTTTTATTGTAGGTATTTACCGCGTCGGTTGATAATGCTATAGCTAATGATAGTTGCATAAAGATCATGAAAGATATCATCTTAAGGAGTAGGAAGTTACCATGTGGAGTTAAATTATTTCATGTTAGATGTGTAACTCACATTTTAAACATTATGGTTCAACATGGACTTCAAGAGATAAAAGATGTGATTGAAAATGTTCATGATAGTGTGGATTATATAACTGGAAGTGACGCAAGAATGAAACTCTTTAGTGAAATTGTTCAATAGTTGCAAATATCCGAGAGGAAGTTGGTTCTTGAAAGCAAGACACGATGGAATTCTACTTATAATATGTTGACAACTCGCACTAAAGTTTAAGGATGTATTCCTCATATTTGCTTGAGCGAGATCCTAGTTACGAGTACCTTTCTAGTGATGAAGGTTGGAAGAATGTGCAGAAGCTGATTTCCATTTTAAAAGTTTTTAAATCTGCCACCGATATTATTTCTAGGTCAGAATATCCAACATCTAATCTATTTCTTTCTTATGTGTGTGCGATAAAAGAATTGTTAGATAAACGTCGATATTCAGCGAGATGATTTCATTTGTTCCTTTGTAGAGAAGATTAAGGATAGATTTGATAAACATTGGAATGAATGCAACTTACTTATGTCTATAGCAACGAGTGTTAGATCCTAGACTAAAGATGGGGGCTATTGAATTGACATTCCCAAGTTCGTATCCTCCACATGAAGTTCAACAAAATATTAAAAAAGTAAGGGATGCTTTGTATGAGCTTTACTCCGAGTATGCTTCGAAATGAGTTCTTGTGTTAAGGATGTTGGGAAAGTGAGGCAAGATCTTGTGTGGGAAACGATATGATTGATCCAATGAACTCTCTCCTACAATGAGTGGCTACTCAAAAAGTAATACAACCTCGAAAGTGTGATTTGGATTTATATTTTGAGGAAGGTAGTTATACAATGACAGCCACGAAGTTCATTCATTTGATATTCTCGGTTGGTGGAAACAACGTCAAGAGAAGAATGGTGTTTTGTGTCGAATGGCTCGCTGATATACTTGTTGTACCCATTATAACGAGTGGCTTCGGAAGCAACATTTAGTGCAAGAGGTAGAGTGATTGATCCATATCGTAGCTCATTAGATCCTAAAACAATGGAAGCTTTGATATGTGGAGGTGATTGGTTCCGTCATCTACATGGTGTCACAAAAAGAAGAGAAAGGTAGTTTTTTGTCAATTTAAAGTATAAATTAAAATAAAATTGTATTAGTGATTTAGTTGTAACTTTTATTTGTCTCCCCCTCTCGGGTAACAAAAAAAGACGATCAACTTAAAGAGTTCATATTGTCAATGTCTAATGAAGGATCGACATGCCCACTTTGAGGACATTTTGCTATATTGGAAATGTGGAATAAAGAGCCTAATTTTTTTATAGTGAACGATAGATGTTATTGTTACAACAATTTTAAATTGAGTTGTGAGGTTTTAAAACTCGGGTTTTTAGTAATTTGTGTTTGATTATCAAAGCGTCGAATGTTTTATTTATGTTTTATACTATTTTTTAAGTGATATATTGTGATTGTTGAGAAAAAAAGAGTCTCGGTTAAATTTAAGTTTATGTTTTTATAATAAGTATATAAAGGGTGACTTTGAACCTAAAAACAGGAGTTTAATATAAGCATAGCGCAATACGAGCTAATGACAAGCCTAGCTCGGGCTCGAGCTTTTGATGTGCTGAGCTTAGGCTCGAACTTTTGGCGAGCTGAGCTCGAGCTACAAATGATACTCACGAGCCGAACTCCGAGCCTGACGAGTTCGGGCTCGGCTCGGCTTAAATACACCCGTAGTGCACCAATAATATATATATATATTACATCAACATATTATGAGTGATTGATTTAAATTTTTATTTTTAAACTCCTTATCTTTATAGTGATATTTTCTATTTGATTACGCCACGTCATATACGTGTCAACTTTATGTTCATTATATATATATATATATATATATATATATATATATATATATATATATATATATATATATATATAAATTATATCTAACATATTATGAGTGATTTATTTAAATTTTTATTTTTAAAATTCCTTATCTTTATAGTGATATTTTCCATTTGATTATGCCACGTCATGTAAGTGTCAACTTGATGTTCATTTTATAAATATATTGGTAAATAGCATGAAGCAAATAGAAGACAAAGGCAATTGTATTGGTTAAACTTGACTACAAAGGCCATCCTGAATGCCAATTGGGTCTAACTCGAACTCCATTTGACGAACTTAGTCAGGATTTTTGACACAGCTCGTGTGCTTAGCAAGCCAAACCAACTCTAACAACGCTTAGGCTGCATTCAGCTCAATTGTAGACCACTAGTTATAGAAAATTCTTGCATATGGTCAATCAGTTAAAATCCCTAATACCGAATCACATTATGGTAATGGTCCTTTTGTGGCTGAATATTATGATAATGGTTTACTTGGCTACATGTTTGGTTAGAAATAAAGGTGAACGATTGTCATAGCAGAGGTCAATATGTTTAAGTTCATGTTCAATAGAAAAATATTATTTTGGAGTGGGCGTCTTCAACTATATAAGAATTTACGAATGGGATTAAGGAAGGGGTTTCTTCAAGCATATAAGAAAAACAAATGCAATTAAGGAAGTGGTAAAACTAGAGCCAGAGAAGTTAACCTGACACTATTATCGATACAAAATTAAAGAGGTTTCGTTAGGGAAGAATTAAGTCTTAAATTTATTACCGCAAGTGCACGACGTAGTTGTATCTAGCCGGCAAGCACGGATCGTGTCCACAGAGACTTGTGTTTCAAAATATCAAAGCTATCTTAAACTTTCTGTCTAGGCGAATCAACGAGTTGAGAGATATGATGACTAATATAATCTTAGAAAGTAATAAAAGAATGCTCGAGGTTGTGATTTTACCACTTAATAAACTAACTAACCAAGACAAGCATAAACCTAACCAAGTCTATGCAAGCATTTAGGAGTGGTCGGTTGCACCATCAAAGGCCACTCAAGCCACACTTTCGAGGGTCATGAGCTAATCTAATTGTTCTAACCACCTACTTTCGTGGGGTCATTGACCTAGCTATGATTCGAGGCTATTTTCATACCAAAATCTCGATTATCCTCTATATCCACGCTAGTAAATTGGCTCCACCTTTCGGTGATAGACCAATCACCCAAAAATCAAGATGAAAATCCCTTTCGGGCATTTCATCAAACACGTGATGGGCATGAGAATCAATCCCAAATAACAAGCATATACTAAACGAGATTAATTAGCCATTATGGAGGCTAATCACAACTAAAGCAACCAACTTCAACAACTAATTGACATAAAAGCATGATATAAATATAAAAACTACACTAAAGAACAAAGTAGCACAAACCGACATGAGCAAGAACATAAACTAATTGATTAAACTCAAATATGAAAATAAACAATTAATCTAACTATAATTAACATCTACACTCAAAACAAATTAAATCTTTAAACTAAATTGAACAACCAAAATAATAAACTCGAAGTAAAGAGGAAAAGAGAAAGAGAAAACTTATGCTTGAATTGAAATTGAAGGCTTGAATCCAAAATCTTGTACACAATTCTACACTAATGTCCCCCTAATGGGGTTTTATTTTGGCTAAGTAATAACCATAGGAGGTCCCCTAAAATCCGTAAAAATCGAGCGAGAAAATGAAACTGTGTTGTCACGCGGCCGTGCAACTTCTGCACGGGTACTGTGCAAGTTTACGAAAGTTTCGGTTAAGTCGCACTGACCGTGCAAGTTCTGCAGCTGGTACCTATGTGACTTACGCACGACTGTGTAGAAGTTGCACTACTACTGTGCACACACACTATTATCTTCCTTGTTTTTCTTCCTTTTTGGCTCAAACTTTTTCCAACTAGCTCAATTCCAACTTATTACCTACAAAAGTAAATAAACCAAGTAAAAATTCTCAAAATATGTTATTTTACAAGCCTAAAACTAAGTAAATAAGGGTATAAATAACGTAACATTTAGATCGAACAGTTTCTATATAGATTTTCAACGCACTTAATTAATTCGGTTGACGCTTAAACTATTTAATTATATGGTTTAGGTTCAGGTCGAGATTCTCGACATGAAAAATAAGTTATTTAACCTTTTTAATTAAACGAGTCTACGAGTTAGCCCGTTTACCTAAAAACTCATTTAACCCATATATAATAAGTTTTTTATTTTTTTAAGTTTTGTGAAGAGGAGGGAAAGGGCTAGCCTTAAAAAATTGGCGGGTCATTTCCCCCTCCCTCCCCCGCCCCATTTTTTCATTTGGGGCTTTTAGCCATCTGAACCTATATTTTACGAACCCTATAATTGGCCCAAGTGTATAACTTCGCTAAACCAAGAAACCCTAGTTCATCATTCATTTCCTTCCCTATGCTCTACAACTCTCTTCCATAGCTTTCTCAACTCTCTTTCTCTGTCTCTCCCTCTCTCTACTATATATATGTATATATATATATATATATATATATATATATATATATATATATATATATATATATATATATATATATATATATATATATCTTTCCACTATTACTGACTCTCCACCTCCACGAGTTGTCCACTTTTTCTCTTTGATGCGTTTCTCCCTCTCTCTCTCCCCCTTCTCTGTCTCTCTCTCTTCGTCCTCTCTCTCTCCTCTGTTATTGTTCTCCACGTCTTTCCACTCTCTCTACACTACGTCTCTCTCTCTGTCTAGAGAAAGAACACTTTCTTTATCTCTCCCTCAATTATATTAGTGCATATTGGTGTTTTCGAGCAAGTTTTAGTGAGGTATGGTCACCGATAGCCCTTTTTCTGCTAATAGTTGTTCGTCTCTCTCTCTCTCTCTCTTTTATAGATTCAAACCATACTTTGGGTGGTTCGATCAAGTGAAGATCATCAGGTATGGTTTCTTTCGTGAATCTTTTTTATTTTATTTTTGGATTTCTTTTTCGTTTTAATAGATTTGTGTCTTAAAACCAATTGCTCTTGATGACCATTTTTGGTTGCTTTCATTTAAATTTTTTTTTCATTTTGGTTTTGTTCTTGCTTGAGTATCCCCTCTGTCATTTTGTTATAAATCTTAAAACCACCATTTCTTTTTTGCTTATTTGATAAATTGTGTGCACTTATGAGTAATTATTTATGTACGGTGACTAAATTATTAATAAGCCCACCAAGTTAATTTTGGTTTTGCCACTTGCACAAACACTTCACATAGAGAAAAATGGAGAGAGCCAATTTTGGTTTTGTTCTTGCATCATTATCCCTCTATCCCCTTTCTTAGATATGATATTTGTAAAACTATAGCTTAATTATTTTTGCTTTCATTTTATATTTCTTGTGAATTTGTTTGGTTTTTCTTATATGAGATTTTTTTAATGTGTGGTAGAACTATGACTTCCAAATATTACTGCCTCAATGCCTATTGATGTAGAATATAATGGCGAAGAAGAAGTTACTGAAGTTGATAGTTGATGTGCAAAGAAGACAACTCATCCTAAGACTTGATCGTCGATGTGTAAAGAAGACAATTCGTCCTAAAACTATCACACAAGTTGTTGCTTACAATTAACTCTTAATTGTGAATTGTAATATTTCCTATGTGGATATGGAGGCTTTAGAATTTAGGCTTTGGTTGTGTTTTAGTACTTTGGTTATGTAATTGTTCAAACTTAGTTTCATGGACAGTAGTTTAATCTTTTGTAAGCACAAACAACATGTGCTTAATTGCAAGTGGTTTATGTTTAATTAGTTAACCAACATGATAAATAGGTAAATGGTGTACCCGATTATGACCCGTGTACTCAAATGGGTAAACACGTCAAAATCAGGTCAACTTGTTTAATATATAAACATGTTCTAATTGGTGATTGTCAACATGTTTATTAAAAGGTCGGCTTTAGGTCGGGAGGGGTTTTCAACCTATTTATGTTCGACACGAAGGCGAACCCGACCCGACCTATCCTATTTGCCAGCTTTAGGTAAGACGAGTAACATTATTGTGTCACCTTTTCAAAACATTAGAATAATAATTGAAGTCTTCCTTTTATTGTAGAATAATCTTTAGCCTTCTTTTCTCATCTCTTCCTCTTAACATATTAATTAAAGAGTGTTGTTGGTCAAAGAATACTCTCTTTCTCTCTCTCCCTGAATTAGATTAGTACATATTGATATTTTGGAGCAAGTTTGAGTGAAGTATGGTCGTCGATAACCCCTTTTTCCTTTTATTTTTGTTTTAGCGTGCTAATAGCTATTCGTCTCTCTCCCTTTTACAGATTCGGACGATATTTTTGGGTGGTTCAAGTAAGTGAGGATCATAAGGTATGGTTATTTTCATGAATCTTTTTGTTTTAATTTTTATCTCTTTTTTGTTTTAATGAATTTGTGTCCGAAAACCAACTACTCTCGATGGTCATTTTTCGTTGTTGCCTTCATTTAAATGTTGTAATACCGGAATTTTAAAGAAAGTAGTTGAAAAGCGTAACATTATTGAGTACTTTTCCCGCGACTAGGGGGTGAGTGGCTGATTTTATTTACGACCGGACATATTACGTTAGAATTCCTTTGGAGGCTGGTGGCGAATAAATAAAATTAAGGAAATTGCCTTCCTTTTTGCATATGAGCTAAACTGTTGGGTGATTAGGAATTGTCGTGGCCGGCGTATTAAAATAAGTCGGGACGCCGCAGATATAAGGGGACGACAGGGAGAAGATATAGACTTGTCGTATATGGGCCATGATTATTTTTACTAAATTATGAAGGGATGATTAAGCTTATTTGGGGGTCCAATTAGGAAGCTTTACCCAACCAAATTAGGCGGTGGAGAGAGAGACGAGGAAAAGAAGAAGGGGTCGGGGAAAGCGAGAGGAGAAGCAGAGCTAGAAGAGGAAGAAAGGGAGAGGACCACGGAGCGGGAGAGAGAGGGAGAGAGGGAGAGAGAGAGAGAGGGCGCGCGGGACTCGGAGCCGAGGTCGGAGGCCGGCAAGCCGGGCGGCGAACGAAAGGAAGGCGGCCGGCGCCCGCAGGGAAACGGAGGAGCGAGAGGAGAGGAACAGTGACTGCGGAAAACGCGCAGAGAGAGAAAAGGCGAGCGGTGAGGGTCGAAGGAGACCGAGGGGTGACCGGCGACCACCGCGAGGACCGAGGCGGCGGTCGGCGACGCGAGCGACGCGAGTGAAGGGAGGAAAGCGAGAGGCGAGGCCGAACGAGGGCGAAGGAAGGAAGGAACCGAGCGAGGGCACGAGCGCGAAGGCAGAGAGGGCGGCAGCCGGGGCGCGAGGACAAGTGGCCGGCGATGGCGTCGAGCGCCGAGGAAGGCGGCGGAACCATGGCTGGTAGCAGGGAAAGGAGGAACCGAGCCAGGGAGCTCGAACCTCAGCAAATCGCAAACCTTCAACCCCTGAATCAAGGTGGGTAGTCTTATACTCTAAACTATTAGTAATTTCGAAACCTAAATGGAATTGTTGTGATTGTTGTATGTGTTATGTGAATATTGATTTAGTTGCGAATGATGAGTATCACGTATTGCGAAACGAGACCTATGCGTTGTTTGAAATTGGAATGAGAGCTTAGAATGTATTTAAGAAATTGAGAGGGTCTGAATAGCGAATGAAGGGAGATCTTGGGTTAGTAGTAGAGTTAAATCGGGAACTTCTAAAGAGTTTTAATAATCACTTAAGGTTGAATTGGGTGTTCGATTCGAAGAGGTTAGATTATATAGGTCAAATGAGTAGTATTGAGGTTCGATTAGTCTGTCGAGGCCGAAGAGTTGGGACGTGGATAGGAATTATGAGTTAATTAAGTTTTAGAGATTCTTGAACCTGCGGTATCAAGAGCTAATTACGAACATTGGGAAATGGTAGGTTGAAGTATAAAGAGGAGTATAAATTCGTATTGAGTAATGCGCAATTGGGACAAGTACGTGAGAATAGGCAATTGTGAGCTTGATTACATTCGAAGTATATTTAATTCCTCGAGGTTGAACAAAGCGTGAAAATAAGCAAAGGTAACGGAAACCGAATAAGGACAAGTGATTGAGAGTTACATGCCCAAGGACGGACGAGCAAGAGTTAAGTAATGAGTTTAGAACATATCTCGGTCTTTGGGATGAAATCAAGTTTGAAGTTAAGCACGGCGAAGGGGACTTAAGCAATAAAGTGAGAGCAAGAGTCGTGTGACTAAATACGGGCAAGGGAAGTTGAATTATAAAGTAGAAGCGTAAATGAGTAAGTGAGGCAAAAGGCAATGAATTGTGACGAACTTGAAACGTAATTTAAGTGATACGCACTTGTGGTTATTGTGGCTCGAGAGAATGGAGATAATCATACTAAAGCGATGAATTGAGAAAAGCTTAGTTGGGAAAAGAGTTGAGAATGATTGCTTGTATTGAATGGTGATTATTCGTGCTATGTGATTGCTTTATGTGATACTCAAAATATGTTTCGAAAGGAGTTTTGTATTTTACGTGATCGATTCTTGAATGAAATTCCTTGAGAACTGCCTTTCGAACGTGATTATGTTTTAAAGATGCGAGACTTGCTTGAGAAAATGAATCAGATTTAAGAAAGTGAATTTATAAGGGTGACACGTGGTGTCATGCCTTCCTTGATACCAAATCGATTGAGAAAGTTGTGAAGTGAATGTGATGAATGAGAATGTGCAAATAGTTTTGAATCGACAGGCTACGGATCGTTTAGCATACCGAAGTGTTCGGACCGGGGACGCCTAGCTAGAGACTTCGAGGGAAGGGTTCTAATAGGGGTCTGGAGAGACAGGATGCCCGCCACGAGACTTCCTAGAAGATAGGTCCCGGGAGCCTTTTTGTCGAGGTCGCGCCCGAGATGAAAGAAGTGCTAGTTCGGATCCTCGAAGGCCTAGAAAAGTTTATTCAACCCCAAAAGAAGTATTCTTGAATGTGAATGTGTGCTTTTAAGTGATTAAAGAGTCTTGATCTTTTCATTACAAGAGATTTCGATGAAAAGTATATAGATTTCTATTACGTTATTATGCTTTCGCAGATTTCATTATTATGAGTATTATGTGTAAAGAATTTGCATTTTAAGGGTTTAAGACTCCGGTGAGCCCGTTGATTATTGCTCACCCCCACAAATTGCCCCGTCCCCACCCAGTGTTGCAGGTACACTTTCGGAAGTATAATCTACACTTAGCATGCTTCGGACCTTTGCTGATTCTTTGTTGATGCGTGCTTGAAGCAATTCAAGCCAAGAATGTGCATTGTTTATTTCTTAATGTTGTATTTGTAATTTAGTGCATATAGTGGTACCAACGTATAGTAACCAATAGATTGTTTTAAGTTTTACCGCATGATTGGTTGAGCTCCGGCGTGTGGCCGTTGAGTTGTATACTCCGAGCGTGTGGCTCGTCGAGTTTTATTATGCTTTTTATGCAGGATTGTAAGGCTTTAAGCCTGGGTTAGTCCATGTTACAAACGGAACTCTGCCGAAATTTTTAGAGAATCTCGGCTTCTTTTAGGAAAAGCCACCGAGTGTTACTTTAAGTTGAGTTTAGACAGCCTAACCAACATCGAAAGAGCCTTGGGAGTTCCTTTAAGGAACTCGGCGATGTAATACTCCCGGGGGTGTTTTGGGGTGTTACAAATGTTTCTTCATTTTGGTTTTGTTTTTACTTGAGTTACCCCTATTATTCTGTTCTAAATCTTAAACCGAGATCATTATCCATTTAGTTTTAGCTTATTTGATAAATTATGTGCACTTATGGGTAATTATTTATGCTTGGCCACTAAATTATTAATACTCCCACCTAGTTAATTTTGGTTTTGTCACTATACAAACACTTCACATAGAGAGAGAGAGAGCCAATTTCGTTTTGTTCTTGCATGATTATCTCCCTCTATCCCTTTCTCGGATCTGATATTTGTTAGAACTATAACTTGATTATTTTTGCTTTCATTTTATATTTCCTATGGATTTGATTGGTTGTCCATATATGAGGTTTTTTTATGTGTTCTAGAACTATTGCTTCCAAATATTCTGTCTCAATGCCTATTGATGTAGAATCTATTGGCGAAGAAGTTGTAGTTGTTAATAGTTGATGTGCAAAGAAGATAACTTGTCCTAAGACTTAATTGTCGATGTGTAAAGAAGATAACTCGTCTTAACACTGGATCATACAAGTGGTTGCTTACAATTAACTCTTGATTGTGAATTGTAATATTTTGTGTGTGGATATGGATGCTTTAGAATTTAGGCTTTCGTTGTGTTTTGGTACTTTTGTTATGTAGTTGTTGAAACTTAGTTTCATGGACAATAGTTAATCTTTTGTAAGCACAAGCAACATTTTTTGTTTAATTGCAAGTGGTTTTTGTTTAATTAGTTAAACAATATGATAAATGGGTAAATGGTTTATCCGATTATGACCCGTTTACTCAAATGGGTAAACAAGTCAAAATTAGGTCAAACCGTTTAATATAAAAATAGGTTCTAAGTGGGGATTGTCAACATGTTTATTAATAGGTCGGCTTCAGGTTGAGAGGGGTTTTAACCCGTTTATATTCGACACGAAGGCGAACCCAACCCGACCTAACCTATTTGCCAGCTTTAGGTAAGACAGTGACATTCTTGTGTCACCTTTTCAAAACATTAGAATAATAATTGAAGTCCGCCTTTTATTGTAGAATAATCTTTAGCCTTCTTTTCTCATCTCTCTCTCTCTTAATATATTAATTAAAGAGTGTTGTTGGTCTAAGATTTTTCTCAATAACTAATACATAAAACCCATAAAAACGGTCAAGTAATGTAGTAAGTGCATACAAGTATACTTGCTACTCCATAATAATTTTTACTAGGAACACTACCCTATAATAAAAGTACAAATTATTCAAAATAAGAAAATTGGCATGTTTAAATATGTATCAGTTGTACAAACAATTATCATTTACGTAAGTTTTATTTTTCTTTTTGTGAAATCATTCATATATTCAAGAAAGTAGCCTACAAGTATTAGGTTGCTATAATGAGAGCTTGGTACATATCACATTAGATACAGATCCATGGAACAAAATTCCAAAAGCGAACCAGCACAAATATATCATAAACAATAACATATCAAAACTAAGGATACAAAATGGGATAAAAGTGAAGTCTTTCGAGACTTAGGCCAAGGAGAAATCTTCCTGTTGAGGATATCCAAGGAGAAAGAGTCTATTTTGAAAAAACTTGTAATAAAAAAACCAAAGTAAGATTCCAACTTATAAAACCAATTAGCACACCCAAATAATTACTCTTTGATATTTTCTATTTTGTAATAATTAACTTTTTAGTCCATATGTTTTGAGAATTAATTTTTAGATGCCTTACGTTTACTGGAAACAAATTTTCAAAGGTTTTTTTATTTCAATTTCAACCATAAACTTTCTAAGTTTTTCGTTGTACCCTAAATGGAGTAGAAAATGCAAAACTCTTAATGTATGGGGCTTTTTTGGAAAAATTCTTGTTTTTGTATTTTTGACTTCTTATGATAACTTTAATGATATTACTTATCATAATCTACTACTTATATCATAAATATTATATTTTCTATGATTATAGGCCCACCATGTTTAGAAAAATAATTAAACTTGACCGTTACATGAACTTAGTTGACATTCGGACCTATCATTCCTCTAGCTTCTAATTTACAGAGATCACTAATTTCAACCACACCTTCCTTAGTTCAGGCACAACTCAAATCTATTTCATTTTCTACCTTATATCGTAATCACTAATCAAGTTTTTATCTTTTTAAGGATAGTGCAACTTTAATCAAGAAATTACAATATTTAAGATATAAGGTTCGATTAAATAATGTTACCTTCTAGAAAACTTCTTTCATTGAAAACTTGAAAGTGGATATATTACAATGGAACTTAAGCTATAAAATCATTGTTGACGCTTGCTCATAGAGAAATAGAGAACCCCTACTTATCACTTGCTCGAGGCTATGCTAAAATGATTATGTCTCTTCTTAATGCTCAACTTCTCCTTATATAAAACAGTTAAGTGGCTATAGTATATACACTATTATAAGATGCCTTCTTATTGTTGTAGTTTCACTCGCATGTTGAAAATTAAAACTAACTTAACAAGATTCTTAATAGTAGATGTATTTTTCAGAAATGGAATGATGATATTTTATACTTTTCACAATATTGGATGCTTGTAATTTTAGTTGTCATCATTGAGATTCAGCATACCTTCATCTTCAATTGCTCATTACTAGCATCTATCTCTAGAGAAAGGGAATGATGACATTTTAGGCTTTTCACAATATTGGATGCTTATAGTCTTAGTTGTCATCATTTAAATTTTGCATACCTTCATCTTCAATTGCTCATTGCTAGCATCTATCTCAAGAATCAAGTCATCTTCATCATTAGACAAATTAAGAATAGGAAGATTTTTACATAATTTTTGAAATTCTTTACAATCCTTGAATCACTAGTAGTACAACTTAACTCTATTTTGAGCTTTTGTTTTAAATTTACGAATAATAATGTCGATCAATGCATCTTTGGGTAACAGGTAGGACATCATTTTTTTGTTGCTCTATTGTCATGGAGAAAATGAGAATATCATCAATATAAACTAAGCTGCAGCGATTTAGATCTTTAAATATATTATTCATCCTTCTTTGGAATATTTGAAGTGCATTCTTTAGACCGAATAGCATTACAAGCCATTCATAGTGTCTTTAGTGGGGCACTAAAGGTTGTTAAAGTGATATTATTTTCATCCATTTTTATTTGCTAATATCTGTTTTTAAAATTCATTTTAGAGAACCAAGATGCTCCTTAAATTATATTATAAACGACAATCTTATTAGAATATAATATCCATCGAATATGATATTATCATTGAATTTTTTTAATAATTAATTACCATTCTAGCTTTACCTCTCTTTTCTTCATAACGATTCATTACCATGAATGCGAGACTTGTATGAGGACTCTTACTGTGTTCCTAATCAAATCTTTTACTAGGAATTCTTTAATTTGTTTACCAAATTCTTGAATGACTTGATGTATATACAATTTGTTTCACTCGGATAATGGTATTAGGATTTGGCGAGTAATTTTCGCAAATGTTTTATCTTTATCCCAAAATTTTAGAGGATTATCAAAAATAGAGTTCTTTGCATAACTCTTTTTTGTTGCTCAATAATTTCCTCTTTAACGTTAAACTCAAGTAGACAAATTTTTCTCATTGGGCGAGTATTACCTTCTCACTACGCCTATTGCATGTAAGCTTTATTGAGCTTATCAATAGGAATTGGATGACCATTTATGGTGAATATAATGTGGTTTGTAATTTTTATGCATGGAGAATACAACCTTTGGAAATTATTTTCAATTATCATATCATGGGAAGGTTATGTAGTTTCTTATAATATTGAAATTATACATTGAACACCACTTATTTCTATACACTTTTTCCATAATTTTATTATATCTCATTATACTATTAGTTGCTACTTTTACTTGCATAACTTTCTTTGCTTGTTTTCACATGAAATATGGAACTAATGATCTTTCTCCAAAGTACATGGAGCGACCACTATTAGTATAAGCACATAATTCATACTTGTTATATCCCTCTAAGCAATCTTTATTGGGATATAAATGCTTTTTGTCTAGTAATCTCATATGAGATCTCTATGGCCATGTGATTTAACTCATCTTCATTAATTGGATCACTAATGGTTTTTGTCTTGTAGTCAATTATTTTTTGACCTAAACAGACACTTCCATATGCACTTTATCTTGTAGTTTCATAACTCATGCTACTCAATTCACTAGTCATACTAATTGTGTCATTTTCTTTAGTGAATGAAGTCACCTCTCCTCATTCTGGTTTTGTACTCATACTTCTTGTAAAATAAGGTTTTTCTTCTCATTCTGATCTACCAATCATACTTCTTAATGGTTGGGGTTGTATGGTTATTTTCCATTCTCATCAATTTTGATAATATTTTTTATTGTAATTAATTTTTATTGGATTGGAGAAACACTAATCCAAGATCTGTCAATGTTTATTTCTTGTGGATTTGACTTGATTCTTTAGATAATTTACTTAAGGGTAGGACACCCAAACTTCTCAACCTCTATCATAGTTACCTTATTAGTTTTTGAATATATAGTATTATCTTATGTATAGATGATTTTTCATAATATTATCAAAAGATAACCACATCTCGTCATATCTACACCTACATTTTTTTATTTGGAGGGATAGGAAAGTTTTAGCAAATTCATCCTTTAGTCTTACATAATATCTAGGTCGCAATTAAAATCAACAGAACTATTACACAAATTTGTCTTTATTTTTGTGATTATTTGATTATTAAACTTAGTGTGTCTAATGTAACATAGTAAAGTATAAAGACCGATATCTTTATTATAATATTGAAATAGTGTGATTTGTATTTGCATTTTCCCAACATGGATATATCTATTTTTTTTTCTTATTATACTTAAGAATATTATCCCAATTAATAAGATTAACTTCACCCATATTATATTCGCAATCTTTGATTTCGATATCTCCTTCTATCATTTCACACATATATTTGCTCTTAAGTTGAAATAAAGATTTATTGTAATCAAAATAATGATTCATCATTGATATGAATACATCCGGGATCGTCAAATGTTCGGGAGTTCTTCTATTCAATCGATTTCCTTCTTTTTCTTGCTGAGTATGGATTATCCAATCTCCTTTAATTTCTTCATTTTCATTTTCATTATCTATGACTAGTCTTCGCCATGTAAATCACATAAGGTGATTTCATTACTTTCCATCACAAAACTATTTTCGTCATATTTATTGTCTACATATGCATCTTCTATGACAATTTTAACTATTTCTTTGTTGTTATTATTTATTGCAAGATTTAGCACTTCGTCTTCGCTAAGCTCAACATAATCTAAGCTTCCTAATGTCTTAATAAACTTGTTATTCATCCTATTTTTGCATTCTTTGGCATAAGCCCTATCTCTCTACATGTCAAACATTTATAATTACATTTTCCTGCTGGACAATAAAAAGTTTTCCTAAAAAATCTTCTTAGTTTGGGGTTTTTAGCCATTACGTTTGTAATATTTTCGTTTATATTTTTTATCTCGTTGCTTATCAAAACTCTTTTTCTTGTAGAACTTCCGTTTTCTTCTTCTTTCAATCTCTTTTCCCTATTGATGTGGACCATTCCAGCATGCAAGAAATTGTTTCTTCATTTATTCTGCTTTTGAATATTTAGACATTGATTATTAATCCATTTTACGAAGAAATATATTTTTGTTCCTAGGGTCTCCACAACTCTACCTTTTTAATCCATGCAACATATTTCTCATTAATCACGGACTAAATAGGATATGATAGCTTATCATATAACATACCTAGATTGATATCATTATATCCAATTTGGTAGTAGTACTAACTAAATTCAGCCATGTAATTTTTGAAATACCTCATCTCCCATAATTCTATATTATTAATTTTTCTTTGTCATTCTCTGATTTTTTTTTCATGCTCCACCTTTTCTCCTATAAATTTATTTTTGATTTTCTTACTGAAAGTTTTAAACATACCAAGTGGTGAATCGATTAGTCTTAATTCATCCTTTCCTTCTTCACATAGAAAATTATACCAATCGATAACGGTATTGAAAAACTATATTCAATGTAGTTAAGGAAATTTCTAGCAGTCCAGGTGGTATTTAGATTTAAGACACTATTCATTCCTCATTTCCGATGTTCGAATATTTCTTCTCTATTTTGTGCTCCATCTATTTTCAACATGTAACTAGTTTGGCTATAGTAGGAATAAGGCTAATTTATTCAAATGAAAGTGTTTTTTTAATGAATCCAAAAGAAAAGTTTGTTGTATTTCCAACTGGAACATACCTTCGTCTTGAGAAATATCTATTTCTTCTAGATGATTGTCCAAAGTCTTTAGATTTAGGGATTACATTATTAACGAAATTGGATTCAACATCATCATCATTAAGTTTTTCTCCAACCTTATTATACTCACTTTCTTTTACCAATTTTTCATGTTTTCTATTTAGTTTTCTTTTAACTTCTTCTAATGGTAGGGTGCTAATTTCATCGAATTTAATCGGGTCCATTTGTTGATAGATCTCTCCCTCAAGATAGAAATAATTCATTTCTTCTTCAGAGATATTGAGTATTTTTTGTTTATCAACAATAACACTCATTAACTTGTTCAACACTCATTGGATCTTGTTCGTTATCAAACATATTTTGAAGTTTATGTAGGTTATATTATTTAAACTCTATCTTTTTTTCTTGAGGTATCTTTAATAGTTGGCTTTTCTTCGAGTTTTAGGATTTTTAATTCTTGCAAAGGAAACTGATTTTTATTTTCTAGATTTTGAAATGAATATTTATGATGAAAAGGAACACTCTTACCTAGATTAAACTTACATATGTCTTCATTGATTAATTAAAGAAAGATGTATTAGTGATTATGGATTCTTAATTTCCTTAATCTCAACTTTAATACTTTCTAATTCAACTTCTAATTCTAAAATTGTATATATGGTATAGTTTAATTAGGGTGCTATCTGAAGTAGATCCTCCAGACATTATGTACAATACGAGGAAATTTGGGAATATGATAAATAGATGATGATTTAAACATTAATTATACTAATTAAAATAATTAATTATATTTAATTATAATTATTAATATGGAAACCTAGACTCGATAAAATAATAATAAAAGAAGTCTTTTAACAACAATAAAATAATTCATTTAACAATTTCAAGAAACAAAACCATGATATAAATGCATACAATATCAAAGAACATATCAACATAATATTGGGGTCTATATGCAAATAAGAAAATTTTGTGTGTCCAATATGTAAAAAGGAATAGTAGATTGTCACCTAGAAATAGTTTCGGCAAAATAGAATAGACCTAACAATTAATTTTCAAGAACGTAGTGTAACACCCGAAACCACACTCTAGGAGTATTACATCACCGAGTTCCTTAAAAGCACTCCCAAGGCTCTTTCAGGTGTTGGTTTGGCTTTCTAACTCCAATTTAAGGTAATAGAGCTAATTGTTCCAAAAGAGTTAACCATTTTATAAAAGTTTCGGTAGAGTTCCGTTTGTACTATGGTTTATCCCCAAGGCTTAAAAGCCTTAAAACCTTTCATAAAAATCATAATATAACTCGACAAGTCACACGCTCGGAGTACACAACTCAACGGCCACAGGTCGGAGTCCAGCCTAATCATGCATACGAGACTTAAAACAGTCTAAATACTTCATGATACATCCGGTACAAACTGTATGAACCTATTTACAAGCTACAACACTTAGAAATGTGGAATGCATGTCGGCTTGAGTCACTTCGAGCAATCAACAAACAACAAACGACAAACAACATGCAGGAGTCTAGTATATGCTAAAGTACGAGACACGCCTTATGAGAATGTACCTGCAACACTGGGGAGGGGAAAAGGGGGAAATTTGTGGGGATGAGCAAACCACGCACTCACTGGAGAGTCTTAAACTCTTAAAACATAAATTTTTTACACATACTACTCATAATAATGAAATCGATGAAAGCATAATAACGTAATACAAATTTAGATACTTTTCAATGAAATCCCTTGAAATCATTTGCCACATATAGATCATAACACTTCAATCATTTAAAGATACAATTTCAATCAATAGCAACTCTTTTTTGAACTGAATCAACTTTAAATAAGGTGGTGCAACCACCTACACTTTCTTTTAAATGCTTTCAATCGAAACCGAATCATTTCTACTAAATCACTTCTCATGAATCACTTTCAATGAATTTTCTTTTGCTGAATCACTTCCTAGGTTGTGAACTCGAACTAGCACTTCACAATTTCTTATAATTTCTCGGGCGCGACCCCGAATGAAAAGCTTCCGGGACCTATCTAGGAAGATTCCAATCCTTCCTTGTGTTAGAATCCTTCCTAGCTAGCCGCCCCTAGTTAGAATCCTTCCTTGTGCTAAACGATACTAGCAAAGTCGATTCAAAACAATTTCTTTAACACATTCACTCATCAAGCTTGTTTGAACAATATTTTCAAATCAGTTTCACTTCTTCAAAATACGTTTTCATGTTTGAAAAGCATATATCATGAAAATCACATTCAAGTATCGATCTACGTAAAACATAGAACTCCTTTCAAAACCGACTTTTGAACAACGATTGGAATCAAGTTGCTTTACAAGTCAAGCTTCTCTATGGTAAGGTTCAACATCTAAAGCTAACATATTTATTCAAGTATTCGCTCAAGTATCTCACATCTACTCGTATTCATCCATATTCCACTGAAGCAAGAATTCCCTATTCCCATCTGCGTAATTCTCGTCTCACTCTGCTTCCAAAACCACAATTAATCAATATAGATACATACTCTCTTGATACTCTAAGTTCATGTTCCTTTTCTATACTCCAACGCTCATTTTACCTTAACTCAATTCCCTTTCAAGAACAATGAATTCGGATACTAAAACTCCTTTGAGCCACAATAACCATAAGTCGTAAAATCCTCCATAATCACAAACATTCATAACTTAGCCCAAATTGTTACAACTCGTCACCAACTATTATCTTTGCCTCAAACTCTCATATTATATCTCCATATCCTTAGCTAACTCTCTAACGCCCATACTTAGCCATATAACTCTTAATCTCACCTCATTACTCAAATTCCTCTAACTCCGCTCATCTTCAAATCTAATTTAATCTCAAAGACTTAGACATATTCTAAACTCGGTTTGACCTAACTAACACTCACGTGCTCCCCACTTTCCTACCTCAATTGTGCATTACTGAAGATAAACTCACACTTTTCCTTTCTACTCCAAATCATTGTTTCCCAACATCAATAGTTGTCTTCCAACGCACGGAATCGGTAAGTCCCTAAGGCTCAATTAACTTATAATTCATACCCAAATCACAATTTCTTCATCCTTAATTGCTAATTGAAACTTCCATATTACTCCTTAAAGCTAAGTAATCTAACTCCATCACAATCTTTAGATTCCCAATTTAGCCTTAACAAAATTAATCGGTTTCTCTCATGTTCTAATCCAGCCCTAACTACTTCCTAAATTCATTCTATAGCATAAGCATTCAATATTCACAACAAACATTCAATATTCACAATAAAATTCAATTGGGTTTCAAAATTTCTATTAATTTATAGTATAAGACTACCCGACTCAATTAGGGATTGAAGATTGTTGAATTTCGATTAGCCTGAGTCAGTCTCTTCTTTTCCTTCCTCTTTTTCTGCTGCCAGCCCCGGTTTACTTGTTTCACCGTCTTCCTCTTTGTTCGTCGCCTACTTACGCTCGCCGGTTGACGTCTTTTGGTTTGTCGGCCGCCTCCGTCGATCCTCGCCCTCACTTCCTCTCTTTGGGTCTCAATTTCGCCTCCCTTTTTATGCCGTTGCTCCTTTCCCGCCTTCGCCGATCGCCTTTCCTTCGTGTGTCGTTCGGTGCGCTGGCTTCCGGCCTCTACTTCGGCTCTTGTGCGTTCTCTCTCTCTCTTTCTCGGTTCTTCCTCACACGATCCCCCTCTCGTTTCTCCTACTTCGTTCGTTTCCCCTGCTTTTGTTCGTTTCCCCTTCTTTCCTTTTTTTTTTTTTTTCCTTTGGCTTCTTTTCCCTTTCCCGACCCTTTTCTCCTTCTTTTCCCCTTATCTCCTTATCTTTCCTTTTCGTTGTGGCTTCACTAAATGTTGCCAGCACAACTCCAATTTACACTAATCCTATTCTCAACTTGACACTTAATTCCCTTTCTATTCCTCTTAGCTCTCATTTCCCTTTTTCTAAGCAATGTTTAGAGTAGACCTAAATAAGCAGCGTAAGCGGTCCCGGGTTTCATTACTGGGTCCGGTGGGGAATCGGGAGGAAGTAGTATAATCCGCTGATTTATTTATAAAATCGCATAAAGACCAAGAACTCGTATTAAATAAAATAATTTACGCAGCAATCACTTAATTTAATTTAATCCTATAACTAACCTACTTAAAATCTTGAGTCTCACACGTAGAGCCTAGAAATAGTTTCTATATAATAGTTGCCCCTTGAAACAAATTATTTAAGGGAAACCTCGGTTAAAGAAAGGGTTGTTGTAATAATGGTTAGGGACACAAAGTTGAAGGAGAGAGAATATAAAAGCATGGTCATGTCAATAAAGTCGTCAAAGATGGATGATAAAGAGAAAAAATGGCATTATGCTCAACGGAAAGAGGTCATTAAGAAATGAAAGAATCGTAAAGAATAAATTAGTATAATTTTATAATTAGTATTTAATTTGTACTTGTTTAGCTTAGCATTATTATAAATGTAACGGTTAATAAACTAGTTTTTTCAATTTGTTATGCGCTTATTATAATTTATTTATTCAATATTTGTTATCAATATAATATGAGTTATGCTTGCATTGTTAATCTTTCAATAGTTTGTACTATCGGTGACTTTGAAACATGCTTAAAAAGTCAAGCATTCCTCATGCTTAAAAATTTATTTATTCAATATTTATTATCAATTGGATGATGAAGAGAAAAAATGGCATTATGCTCAGCGGAAAGAGATCGTTAAGAAATGAAAGAATCGTAAAGAATAAATTGGTGTAATTATATAAGTAGTATTTAATTTGTACTTGTTTAGTTTAACATTATTATAAATGTAACGGTTAATGAACTAGTTTTTTCAATTTGTTATGCACTTATTATAAGTTATTTATTCAATATTTGTTATCAATATAATATGAGTTATGCGTGCATTGTTAATCTTTCAATAGTTGTACTATCGATTACTTTGAAACATGCTTAAAAAGTCGAGCATTCCTCGTGCACACAGTAGACGAAGTACAATAATGTAAACACTAACAATAATGAGCTTGTTATATAAAGGCTTACTCAATTCCGAAGAATTACACATATCTACAATTAAAATAACACCTCAAATATGTACACCTCAAGAACAATGTCAAGTCCATCTCATGAAGTTCAAAATTTAGATCCTTATGCTCGCTATCGATAAAGATATTGAAGAAGAAATTGCCTCAAATGCTGCATATCAAAGCACTCGAAATGTTACTACGGATGTATCTGTCTAACTCAAAAGATAATACAAATTCCACACCTAGTGGACGACGAAGAAAACTCAACAATCATGATCGTAGAGATGGCTAAAATCTCCTATATGCGGATGACTTCTATGAAAGTCCTTTGTATGTTGACGAAAAATTTCGATGAAGGTTTAGAATACGTAACCACTTATTCCTTCGCATAGTGAACACACTAAAAGACCGCGTCGAGTTGTTCACTTAGAAGAGAGATGATATTGATAAGCTTGGGACATCACCTCTTCAAAAATGCACTCGTTGCTATGCGTTCATTAGCGTATAAGATTCCGCATATGCCTTGGATGAGTATTGTCGCATGAGGGAGTCAATCATCAGCTCATGCGTAAAGTACTTTGTTGATGGAGTGTTTGAATGGTCTGACCCCTCTTACTTGTGAAAGCCAACCCAAGAAGAACTACATCGACTACTACACATTGTAGAAGAGCGAGGCTTCCCAAGATGAGGGGCAGTGTTGATTATATGCATTGATAATGAGATAGATTCTCTATAGCTTGAAAAGTTATGTATCAAGGAGGACACCATGAGACAACAATTGTGATGCTCAAAGCTATTGCATCATTTGATACGTGGATATAGCATGACATATTGCGGGGTCAAATAATGACATAATTGTCCATTATGAATCACCATTATTTGATGATTTAGAAGAAGGACGAGCCCTTGAAGAACATTTCAATGTTAATAGGCAACATTTAAATATGAAATATTATCTTACGGATGGGATATATACATAATGGACCATGCTTGTTGAATTGTTCTCCCATTCATAACTCGTTAAAACATAAGTTGTTTACGACTCATCAACAATTGGCTAGAAAAGATGTCAAACGAGCATTTGCAATGTTACAAGCATGATTTGTTATAGTTCGCCGCCCAACTCGGTTTTGGGAGGTTACAACACTCAAGCAAAGTGATGAGAGCATGTGTCATGTTTCAAAACATGATCGTTAAAGATGAACGCAATTCGTATAGTTATAACTTCAGTCAATCCCAATATGGGCAGCTTGCAAACACGACCATTATGCGGCCCAACCTTGGATGAATTGTTGCTTTTAGGGATTGGGCGAAGAAAGATCAAGGTTTAAAATTAAAAAGAAATGGTAAAATACTTCAAGACGCAATAATTATACATATTTGGAGCCGCTTCGAGCCAATCTGCAATGTCAATTGATTCGCCATGAAAGGTGATGACAAATAAATTTATGTTTAGTATTGTTTTTATTTCGTATGTTTTAATGCATTATTTTAATTAGCTTTGATATGTTAATGAATTATTTAAATTAGCTTTAGTGTGTTTTATCTTTGTATTTTATTATTTTATAATTTTTTAATGTACTTTCCAATTATTATTGTGTGAACTTATTCTACAATTATTAACTATTTCTTTTTTAATTTCATTTTTTCAATAAGATTATTAACAAATAATAATTAATTAAGTTCAATGTTGTTACACATCATTAAAATTATAACACAACCTTTTAATTTAATACGTCAATCCCTTTTTTATTTTCATCAAATTATTCAATTATAACCAATTATTAGATTTATGAAATATTCCAAGTGATATCCACTTATAATATAAACTATTATGAAACGATTCCCATGAGTTAACTATTAACAATAGGAATCAAAACGGAGCAATTCCCTTACCTATATGTCACTTTGGAGTAACATCTCAAACTCCGAACATTATTACCAAATAGAGCTAACAATCACGAAATGGAAAAATTTTTTTTTTTAAATTAAGGAGCTTAAGGAGGAGTGTACCTGGCAAAAGTGAGGTTGAAGAGCGAGTGGAAGTTACTGCAGTCGCCGAACAACCGTAGAAGCTTCCAAGCAATGATATCTCGTCCAACTAAAATCGATGACCCGAAACTCGAAATAAATCCAACCCAATCCGACACTTGAAAAGGTAAATTGAAACTCAAATTGGACCGAACCTAACCTCGAATATTTTCTGCCAAAGTGTTATCTTTACAAGAAAAATTTTATTAAAATAAATATCAATTTTCTTAAAATTAATCCGATTAAATTCAAACCCGAACCAAATTAAAAGTTAATCGAATTAACCAAACCGAAATCGATCGGAAGTCGCCGGCTTCAGGGAGGAGTCGGTGCCGGTACGAGAATTTGTGGTAGCCTTTGTATAGCACCTTGAAGAGTTTCGAAAAACAGTGGTCTAAAGAGCGGTGGTGCCACACCCCCCTCCATCCATGTCGTTGAACCCTTGGGAAGAGAATCTAAGGCCATGCTCCAGTTCCTCTTCATCCCAAACTCAGCCCTCTTCGATTTCTGATTTCAACACTCTAAACCCTCCTCAATTCCGGAGAATACCCCTAAAACCTCTATATCACAGCAGCTTCTTCGCCTTCAAGATTCCATCTCTCCTCCCCTCAAATTGCGCTCCAAATCTCCGCCCCATTACCCGTCAGAGAGTAAAGTAGTTGATAAATCGGTGGTGCACCCCAAGCAATTGCGAGAGGAGAAAAGAATTCCCCAAGATGATGAAGATGGGGATGAGGAAGAGCGAGAGTCTGACGATGAGATTGACCACCGAGGGTTTGGCAGACCCAGATTGGATGTTTTCCATTTCGGTGAAACCGGGCCTTACGAGCCTCTGATGTTGTCGTCGCCTGGCGAAATTCCCGTCATTCAGGTACATTTTTCGATTACCCATTTCAATTTCCCCAATCTTGCGGGTTTTGGTTGACTGAAGGGCTTATTCTTGCTTCTGAATGTGCAAACTAATATTGGATTGCAAGGACAGAAACTTCATGTATCCACTGTTAGAAGCTTTGTGTGTTTTAGTGTATAGTTATGCGAAGCAAGTGCCCTATGGCCAAAATTTTTGGGTATGCTGTTGGTTTTACATTCTAGGGTATGAGCTTACACAATGTAGAAAGTGAAAAAATTGTTAATGTTGAGCTTAGTATTTTGTAGAAATCTCTTGAAATCTCATTTGAAAATTATTGCTGGTACTAGACAGGTGAGAGAAGGGAAAGGAGAGGGACAGGGAAGGATTTAGGTACACCTTTTGGGAGAAGGGACTCAAGCAGAAGCAGAATATGAGCAGGGAGAATACTGACAAAGACATTGCTGATATAGAATATGCAACTTAATTCTAATAATTATGACCGAGCTACATAGAGAATAATCCACTTATGTGGAGAAATATAGGAGCTGATTTTCAAAATAGCCATAAAAATGATCAAGCAAACCTGCATTTGGATGTCATGGTAGGAGTGGAAATGACTAGCGATCATATAGATGTCGAAATCCATGTATCCCAGTGCCCATATTAGTCATGATGTGACTTAATTATGTCTCTTCCTATCTTTCTCCTGGACCTAGTATGTAGCTTGAAGTCTTCTAGGGGGTTGCCTAAATGCTGAGGAGTCATTCAGCTAAATTCAGCTGTAAAACAACATGTTTATGTTTACTCCTGTGGCATACTATTGAAATCATCATCACTTTATTGATACCTTAGTCGCACAGAACAGGATGGTTCTCCGTTGTGGGGTAAGGACATGTTTGCCTGGCTTTTTAATGTCAACAAAGCTCAGTTGAAAAAAGTTCTCTATTTAGGCTCTATAAGTTGTCAATGGTTTTTGTGAATAAGACCTAAACAGTGCAACTAAAATGTTTATCATGTACTTCTCATAATTAAACTAACATTTTAGCTCAAGTTCATTAGTCTATTTGGAAAATAGGTAAATGCAGTGCAAGTTGCAAGTTGATTATATGGAGTCTCACACTCTCAAACAATAATAAACAAGAAGAAAAATTAAACAAGACACAAGATTTTATGTAGAAAATCTGAAACTTGGAAAAACCACGAAAAATGCACTAGATTTGGTAGCTATACAAGAGGTTACACTTAATAGTAGATTATATAGTCATAATTTTGAGCCATAAAAACAAGAAATGAGAAACAGATGAAACGGATGAAGAAACAAGCGGCAGAGGGCAGTCGTCACGGGCTTTGGCACCTGGTTCACCTCGCACGGGACTGTGTTTGGTGCTGGTTGTCTTCTGCGTTCTTCTGTCCGGGCAACACGCCCGTTCCTCCTTGCCCACTGGTCGTGGCAGCTCCCCTCCCCCTACAAACTGTGTTTTCCGAGCCTAAACTCTTGTTAGGCTCTTCAACCCAACAATCTCTCACTTGAATAATGACTCAACTTGTCAGCACGCACAATTCTAATACATCAACCATGTCTCATCAGTAGCAAGAGAGACCAATTAAGGTTTTGCACAAACTTATCATCCCGACATCAACCCGTTAGGCTAGGAGGTTCGCCGGATACTTGCTACCCAAAACCTTCTCAAGCCCTAAACCACTATCATCCGATTTAAGCTCTTACTCGGATCGATAATCTTCATGCACAAACTCACCAAACAACACCGGCTCATCGACATCGATCAACAAAATATAATGAAGAGAAAATGAATACTTTGGGGCTTTACCTTTTGTTTAACCTTGTCGACCTTCTCAACATCACTAGTGCCTCGGGATCATCCTCATAAGGATTTCCTGAATATGTAACTTGATCTTGGAACTCATCTTGTGAAGCAACCGGTTAGCCATTTATTTGCCCAACAAGTTTCTCGTCACCTTTACCAACTCTCATTGTCTCTTTATCGGGTTCGTTGTACATCACAGACTTGTCAAACATCACATTACCGTCAACTCACCTTCTTACGCAAGTGACCATAGACTCCCGCTTTGTATCTTATAGTAAAGTATAACAACCCGGACTTTACACCTTTAGCTACAACCAATGCCTCTTTCACAATCTTCCAGCTTCTCAGTCCTAAATTGACTAGCCCTAAATTGACTAGCCCGTTTCTTCGACAAGTCCAGAATAAACTTAACATTTTATAACTTTTAAAACCCCCGCTAGAGATTTTGACATTCACAGCCCTTCTCCTTAGTATCTCCAACCTTTTACTAGCAAGATATCTTGTTAAAATTTTGACCAACAAAGTTGTGGCACAAGTTTCGACTAGATGAGGAGCGAAAAGATGCACTCGAGTTAATAATCCAAGACTTAATAGGACTTCCAACACTCAAAACAAAAGCATCACCTACATAGAATGCATAGAATCTCGGTCATCATTCTTTTTAAGACAATTTTTTTGAAGTGTCCCTTTTCGCCACAATCCCAACACACAACCTCTCCGCAGTTTTGGAACCCGCCTGCTATGGACTTTCATCGGCCTCTAAACTTGTTTTGATTTTCATGTTTCCCCCTTCCTCTAACATTCAACGCACTCCCGATGACTCCCCAAATTTTTCTTAGCTAATACTCTCATCAAGATTACATCACGGATTTTATCATATTTTATTGCATTAGACCTTCAAGCACTCTCACTGTGCTAAAAAGGATAACAAAATCAAGGCCTTAACTTCATCATCAATATTGATTTTCATTGAAGCAAGTTTCAATATATCATATTAAGATTGTTAATATGATGAATAACACTAGTGGAATCAACCACCTTAAGATCAAACAAACGATGCATCAAATATACCTTGTTCATGGTGGGAGGTTTCTCATACATATTTGATAAGGCTTCAAGTAGCCCCTTCTTCGTCGTCTTTTGATTCATCGCATTGAAGGCAACATTCCTTGCCGACGTCAATCTTACTGTACCTTACGTTTGTCAATCAAGGATATCCTAATCTTTTGCTCCATGGTTACTAGTTTCTCTCCCAAAGGTAGATACAAATTTGATCCATCTTCACCTTTCCTCCTTCCATTGTTTGATGTGAACTCCTAAGTGAGCCTAGCTCGATCCGAGGTGTTAGAATTAGGAGTCTCACACTCTCAAACAATAATAAAGAAACAAGAAGAAAAATTAAACATGACACAAAGGTTTTAGATGAAAAACCCAAAATCGAGAAAAACTACGAATGTTGCACTAGATTTGGTAACTTTACAAGAGGTTGCTCTACACTTGCTATACTTGTTGTCACAAGCTACTAGATTTGCTATACTTGTTGTCTACAAGCAATTGTGTTGCCATAATTCCAAGTCATAAAAGCAAGAAAGAGATAAAACAGACAAATAAACAAGCGGCAGATGAAGTGCCATACGGCCAGCCCCTGTCAGATGCCGGCTGTCTTCAGCATTCTTCTGTCTAGGCAGCACGCCTGTTCCTCCTTGCCCATGAGTCGTGCCAGGCTCCAAGCTATGAACTGCATTTTCCCTAGCCCAAACTCCCATTAGGTTCAACTGATGATGCCTGTACCCTTAGCAACCATGTTGGCCCCACCTCCTATTTCTTCCGACCCTCTGTATCCGGAACCTTCAGATGCCTATGTGCCAATAATATAAAACTATAAAAGCTGTTGTCATCGACACTTCCCTTCCTCATTTCCACTATGGGAGCATCAGGAATTGTCAATTTGCTCTAGTGTTTAGAGCAGTAGGAGACTGCAGGGATTATATCACTCCCCTCATGTGTGAAGAGGATACAAAAATTTTCTTTTGTAATTCATTTTAGTGCTTTCATGTTAAGGCATTTTTCTATAATACTGTCATTTTAATTAAAATTGATTACTTATTGAATTTGTGATGTTCCTCTTCAGTTTGATGCAAGTTGCTGGTATTCTTGTTTACAGTTAAATATGATTGCTATTTGCATGTGAATTACATGAAGTATCTATGGGCATTTTTGGCTGGATGAAGTTAAGAAGGTTATTTATGTATTGCAGGTTCCTGCCTCGATCAATTGTAGGCTTCTTCAGCATCAAAGGGAAGGAGTGAAGTTTCTGTATCAATTGTACAAGAATAACCACGGAGGCATTCTTGGAGATGACATGTGAGTATGTGACATGCCAAAAATCTTCTTTTTGTAATCACGCTATCTTAGGATGTTTGATAGCTCAATAACAAGTCTTGACCTATAAGAAGTGTTCAACTTGTGGAAATAATGAACTGGTTTTTCCGAAGAAGATTTTCTAGTTTTCCAATTTTCTGGAAAATTTATTGAGAAAAAGAGTTCTGCATATCTGGTTTTTGACATTTACAATGAAATGGTGTTTTCCATTGAGAACACAAATCGTAAATACAATTTTGAGTAATCAATGTCAATATTCACTAAATTGTGGAGTTTAAAAGCTTGATCTTATGGACTAGTTTCTTATTTGAGAAATAGGTTTGAAGGATATGGAGGTGGGGGGAGGGGGAGGCAGGAGGTAGTTGGTGAGGATTTTCAGTCTCCAGTAGATAACCACCTTGGTAGCAAAGAGCAAAAGAGATGTTGTGAAGTGGAGGAGCAGGTAAAGTTGTGGGCATTGAGTAGGGGAGAAAAGGGAGAGAGGGAAATGGATGGCTTGGGTGGAGGGACATTCTTCAAGGCCTTCTAGGACCATTGAGCTGTTATCCATTGCAAGTAAAGCTGAGGAGGTGGCAGCAATAGTGGTAGGGGAAGGAAAGAGCATGGGAATTGGCAGGAAGACAGAGAAAGGAATCAAGAATGCTTCCGCAAAGATTCTCATTCTCTCTGTTGTTTTCACTTTCTAAACTGATGCTTGGAAAATTGCAAATGGGATGTTAAATTAATCTTTTACAGCTAAATACATACAGTTTTACTCAGGGAAGTGGAATGGTGGAGAGTGATGTGTTCTAGATGTGGAATGTGTGGATGTGGCTTTTCCCTTGATATATTCAACTGTTGTCAGATAACAAGGAAAGGACAGATGTTCAAATTGCTAACAGATTAAAATCCTGAGAATATTTGTCATATACTCACCAGTGAGATTGTTTTGTAGTGTCTGTAAACTTCTTCTGCATGTGTCTACAAAGCAAGTTTTCTGCTTTTCTTGCATAGTATTGAAACATCAACATGTGTCATCATTTAATTTTTCAGAATTAGAACTGACATGGGTTATCAAATTGTTAGAATTGATGTTTTCTACTCTACAGTTGTTGCTCCAGTTTGCTGCTTATTACCGTCATGCAATGCTAGGTGAAGCATGACAGAGAAGATATACATGCTAATTGTTTGATTTTGCTGCACCTTTTTTAATTAAAATTTAGCTTGTAGTGTCAATATGATTACATTCCCAAAGTCTGATTTTGTGTTTCAATGATTCTGCACAATGAGACATGTTCTGGAATTTATCGTTGCCGCTGAATAGTTTCATGCATTTATGTTTTTTACCAGCTTCTATCATGATTTTATTACCTGAACAGGGGATTGGGAAAGACCATTCAAACAATTGCCTTCTTGGCTGCAGTATTTGGAAAAGATGGAGAATCGAATGAACCTGTAGTAGCAGAGACAAATTCGTCTCAGAAGAAGGGTCCTGTGTTGATTATATGTCCAGCATCGGTTCTACAAAATTGGGAAAACGAATTCTCTAATTGGGCTAATTTTCGTGTTTCTATTTACCATGGTCCAAATCGGGACTTAATTCTTGACAAAGCAGAGACTCAGGGACTTGAGGTAATGATAACAAGCTTTGATTCCTTTAGAATTTATGGTGATACGCTCTCAGAGGTTGCATGGCACATTGTAATAGTTGATGAGGCACACCGGCTTAAGAATGAAAAGTCAAAACTGTACATTGCGTGCCTTGGTATACAAACGAAGAGAAGATATGGTCTCACAGGGACTGTAATGCAAAATAAAATTATGGAACTTTTCAATCTCTTTGACTGGGTTGCACCAGGATCTTTAGGAACACGAGAACATTTCCGTGATTATTATGAAGAACCTCTGAAGCTTGGGCAGAGGTCAACTGCTCCTGAAAAGTTTGTCCAAGTTGCTGAAGAGCGTAAACAGCACCTTGTGGGAGTTCTTCGCAAATACTTATTAAGGAGAACTAAGGAGGAGACTATTGGGAACCTTATGTTAGGAAAAGAAGATAATGTTGTCTTTTGTGAAATGAGCAAAATGCAAAAACGGGCCTACAGAAGGATGTTGCAACAACCAGAGATCCAATGCCTTATAAATAAGGATCTTCCATGCCCATGTGGAAGTCCACTTACTCAAGGGGAATGTCACAAGAGGACAGTGGAGGATGGGATTATATGGAGATATCTTCACAGAGAAAGCCCTGATGGCTGTAATTTGTGCCCATTTTGTGTTGTTCTGCCTTGCATTCTGAAACTTCAGCAGGTTAAGTCTTGACTTTTGAGAAGTGCTATATGCTAAGTTTTACAATATTTTTCTCCTTTTCCCCTTTTTCTTTTTTTTGGGGGGTGATGGGTGGAATTGTTTTGTAAGATGATATGAATATACTAATCGATTGAACACATGCATCTTGTCATGGCCTACTGAGTTGATGATAGGTTACACAATTGAGAACTTAGAACAGTTGAGCATATAATGTAGACCATTGTTCTGGTCTAAAAGTTAAGCATTTAATGTGTAATTTATTTGGAAATTGGGTTTGTTCTTTATGCGTCCTCCCTTTCAAATATATAATCCTCCAGAAATTATTTATTAGATTACCACCATTGCTTGAAGAATGAAAAATGAAGGTGAAACAGGAACCTTTGTGCACCTTGTATGTGCACACACACAATAAATCAGTAGACTTGAGGTGACATGTTAATCCAGAGAACATAGACTTGAGGTGCACGCACACCAGGATCTTTTGTTTTTTGGGCAGAGGTTGTCTGCTTTTTAGACAGCCAAAAAAGCCAAGTCTGGCAATTTTTTTGGTTTGGATTTTGCTGGACTAAAGAAAAAGGGTTCTCTAAACTGTCCTTAGCTTCCTTTCTATAGAGTAGTGAGTTCTGGTTTTTAATTTATGGCCTTATGGAACAAGCTCTCTGCAATTCAATGAGACCGCCACATTGGACGCTGTCTCCCCAATAGCAACGGCAGCCAAGGCAACTCTTGGAATATAAATGTCGATATGGATAAGGAGGTAGGGGGAGCGACATCCATTCTACTTTACTCAAGCTCCTTTTATGTGGGGTAGTAGCATTGTTTTTGCAATCTTCCAAAAATTCAGTTCTGCACCGAGAAAAGGTTCACGAAATGTAAGGTATGGGTTTTTCCTTGTACCTGAATTGTTCCAGCTCAAAGGTGACCAAGAATAACTACAATGACAACCTTATGTAATACCATTTTTGGTGAGGCCTAGATGACAATAGCTTTGTAATGTCTTCATATGAACTGGTGCAAGAGTTTAGATATTAGGTGGCATGAGTATTGTTCCATCCAGCTCTAGTGTTACTGTTATTAAAATCTCAAGACATAAATCTTGAGTGTGTTTGCTGCATCATCAACAATGTTCTTAACTACTTACTGTAAACTTTGCTACAACTTCAAGCTTTATTATCACCAGTTAGTGATTATTTTTGCTTCTTATGACCTCCAAAGTAATGGAATATTTTTAACTGCTTCCAAGCATTGTTCAAGCATGAAGACTGATGCAAACTACTTCAATATGCTTGTTTGTGAATGTTGGTAAAGTGACCAAGAGCATATATAGTTTGTTAACAAGTCCTGATATTCATATTTCTAGTTTGATGCTATGTGTTACAGATTAGCAATCATTTGGAGCTTATCAAACCAAATCCTAAAGATGATCCTGACAAGCAAAAGAAAGATGCTGATTTGGCCAGAGAAGTTTTCGGTCCTGATATTGATTTGGTCGGTGGGCATGCTCAAAATGATAGTTTTATGGGTTTGAGTGATGTTCAGCACTGTGGGAAAATGAGAGCCCTGGAAAGATTGATGTCCTCTTGGATTTCACATGGTGATAAAGTTCTTTTGTTCAGCTATTCTGTCAGGTTAAATCCTGAAACTTGCTTATCTCTTTTGTATGTCTATATGTGCTTAATTTCTAGAGCTATCATTAGTTGCTACTGTTCAAGATTCATTATTCTCACCAGATTTTAGTGAAGATTGTGATAAATTGAGGATGTTTTCATCATTCTTTCTGTCAATACATTCCACTAGGCTTAACTTCATAGGAATTAGCAAAATTGTATTTGGTTAGGCCTGGGGAAATTGTATGAGTTGACCACATACTCAAACCAAGCAGAAAAGAAGTGGACTTTATTTTTTTATCACAGAAGTGAAGGTTTTAATGTAATGTTGTATTGCTTTTCAGCATATTGAAATTATTATTTACTGTTGGAGAAAATTTGGGTCTTCAATACACCTGGTTTGGACAAATCTAGATGAAGTTAGTGATAACTGAGCTGGGACTCAGCCAACACAACTTGTGTGAGACCATCTCACATATCATGAGCTGGATGCTTCTTTTAAAAGGACTTTTAATAATAATTGGGGTTTCCAATAGTTGATTAGGAGTGACTGTGACGAAAGTAGCTGGTAGAGTAACTATTAGTCATCCCCAAATTCAAAAGTTACTCTAAAACATATTATTATTTGCCTCAAGACCTTTGAAAGTCACTCTTAAAGGAGTCCATTTCACAATAACCTTCATGTAAAACAGTCTCATCTAAGAATTTGTGCTCGTATGGGTAAGGTTGCCTTTTTTAGAGCCCTAGACGTTTCTCAAGGGGGATCCACACTATTGTTGTCCTCTTACATTTGTTTGAATTATCCAAGTTGTCGAATTCTTTATCGAAGCAGTCAGGTTCCTGATATTGTGTATTTGAGTATTTCTTCAATTCGGAAAATTTTGTTTGAATTGCTAGAGGTCGATACAAATTCAAATAAGATCTGCACACAAATGATTGTTTGAGATTGAAATTTGGATTGCCATGACACCAACTGTTTTTACCAGCTTGGGCAATAATTTACTGATGTTCAGAATACTGAATGGTTTTAATATTCAAGCAAGGTATTATTGATCATGGAACTTTTGTGCTAAGGATGAAAATGTTTGATTTATTGGAAAGTATGTTCTGGTCAATAATTTAAATATTTTGGCAGGATGCTTGATATCCTGGAAAAGTTTCTCATAAGGAAAGGCTATTGCTTCTCAAGACTTGATGGATCAACACCTACTGGGTCACGCCAGTCTCTTGTTAATGACTTCAACTCAAGCCCTAGCAAGCAGGTATGTTCATATGAACTGAAATCAACACCCTTCAGGAGGTTATGTCATCTGGGTTTTAACATACTGAATTCCTGTGTAGGTCTTCCTGGTTTCTACTCGAGCTGGTGGACTTGGATTAAATCTAGTTAGTGCTAACCGTGTCGTCATATTTGATCCGAACTGGAATCCTTCACACGACTTGCAAGCCCAAGACAGGTCGTTCCGTTTGGGCCAGAAGAGGCACGTTGTTGTTTTCCGCCTTATTGCTGCCGGTTCACTCGAGGAACTTGTGTATACTCGCCAAGTGTATAAACAACAGTTATCAAATATTGCTGTTTCAGGGAAGATGGAAAAGCGGTATTTTGAAGGTGTTCAGGTATGAGACATTGATTAACATCACGTTGAGGTTTGATTCTGTCCAGAGTTGGCGAGAAAGCAAACCTAGGTTTGAATCTAGTTAATATTTGGATCTACGTCTAGTTGGGTTTTCTGGATTCAGGTCATTGAAGAAGTTTATTAATTTTTCTTATTGCCTTGGTCATGAAAGTTCAATATTTGCCAGTAATTCGGGTCTGTCTAGCTTGGGTGGGTCCATTTCGGTTCAGATCAAAATTCAGGTGGTTTTCTCAGGTATAGACGTATTGTTGGGGGCCCGGTTTGGTGTCATTGGGTATAGGTTTATATTGCCAGATTATTGTTCCATCTATTTGCATTCACCGTGAAAGATCAATCAGTGGACTCTTTTCCAATTTCCAGGATCACAAACAATTTCAGGGCGAGCTTTTGGAATATGCAATCTATTTCGTGATCTATCTGACAAGCTATTCACCAGCGAGATCATTGAATTGCATGACAAGCAGCGAGATGACCATACAGGTCAAGAAAGTAAATCATCCTTTTCAGATTCTAGTGTCAAACGACCAGGTGATTCAGAGAGAGCCACTGCCAATAACCCACGGCTTGAGGACGTGGGTATGTCTTCTTTTCATCTGCTCCCATATGTCCCAGAGCTGAGTCGTTCACATATGCTTAGTTTACTTCAGCAGCAATTTCTGTGCCAAGTACCTACTAGGCTACCATCTTTACTAAAGAACCGAGGCCCTAGTTAATTCATTACAAGATTCCTAATGAAGTGGTGACAACCATACTGTCCTGTGGTTGCGTACTCATAGTGCACGGAATGTGCTAAGTAGTTTGAGAAGTTGTGTAAAGCTATCATTGAATGGTTCTGGAACGTTATGCTGAGAAAAACTAGTCCAGCAAGTGGCTTTATGTGTACTGGCAATATGAAGATCACTTGAGATTACTATAGCAACTGAATGTTACAAGCAGATTTGGACCCCTCCCACCCCCCAAAAAAAAAAAACACAGAAAATATAATTGAAAATTTTGTAGGGGAGAAAAAAAGGCTATTTGCATGTGTTAGGGATTGAGAAACAAGTTTTGAAGCATGAAAAAGTGCCATTATAATCTGTTTGAGAATAGATTATTACCTAGCTGTATTCGCAATGTTGTATCAATCTAAACCTTGAACTTTGTTGCAGGTATCCTATATTCTCATCGCTATGATGACATTGTCAACCTTGGACCCGGAAGTGAAGTAAGCAAAACAGACGTGCTTGGTCCAAGTGATGCTTTCAAGGAAATCCAAGTCTCACCTGTTAGGTTTGCTAAACAGATTAGTGGTACGAAACTCAGGAGTTCATCATCCAGAGAAAGTAAAAAGAGGCAATTTAGACTAATTGCTCGATTCATGGGTATGACTGAAATTGAGTTAAGTGAGTGGATAATATCAGCTGCTCCTTGTGATCGAGAGAAAATACTTCGTGATTATAAGAGGAGGAAAAAGAGGGAGAAACGTGGTGTTTAGTGCCCCCACATTATGTACAGTTGTGTAAATTATGTCATGTGAATATCATGTTAATAAAATTATTGCCCTTCCAGAAGAGACTGATTCCCACTTTTTCGTTGTCGACATAAAGGGGGAAAGACCTTTTATCCAATTGTCAATGAGGTAGATCGAATATCGTAAACTACCTTCTTGATCACTGTGGTAACATCATGCCTCCAACTACTTTGGATTCATTGAATTTAGAATAAATTTTGGCTGCAAGATTGGAAAGAGAATGTGGATGGCTGCCTTCTCAACCGTATGGAGAATGTGGAGCACGAGGAGCACCATGAATTTTGAGTTGGTAAAGTTGGGCGCGGCAATTATAATTCGGAAAATTAATAGGTTCCACGGCTTGGAATGAAATAACGAGGAATTTCTCGAGTTACTTGGCTTTATCGTATCTCTAGTTAGATTCCAGACCCAAAACAATCAAATCGCTAGTATTTGCAATTGCAAAAAGAAATCGTACGGCCGAACTTTGTATACTGATAGTTACTAGTATACCTGGCAATCGGGTCATTCGGTTGGGGTTCGGTTCGGGTTAGTTCGGTTCGGGTTAACTTCGGGTCAATCTTGTTCGGGTTCGGTTCGGGTTCGGGTTCGGGTCAACTTCGGTTCGGGTAAACTTCGGGTCGATCTCGTTCGGGTTCGTTCGGTTTCGGTTCGGGTCAACTTCGGTTCGGGTCAATCTCGTTCGGGTTCGATTCGGGTTAATTTCGGATCTAGTCGTAATCGGGTCACTTTTTGAGTCAAAATCGATTTAAAATTGTACCACTATAGGCACTAAAGTACATCCCGAGAGACCCAACAAAAAAATGTGGGTTGGGTCACTTTTATTGGGGTTAAATCGATTCGGATCTGATTCGGTTCGGGTCATTTTGGGTTCGGTTCGGTTTCGGTTCGGGTCATTTTGCATTCGGGTCGGTTTCGGTTCGGGTCATTTCGGGTCGGTTCAGTTCGGGTCGGTTCATTTCGGTTTTCGGGTCAAAATCGGTTCAACTGCTTTCGGATGTCGGTTCGGTTTGGGTTTCGGGTCGTTCGAGTTGACCCGTTCGGTTCGGGTCGGTTTTGCCAGGTCTAGTTACTAGAGCTTGCCAAAAAAAGGCCTTAGTAGGTATAGGGTGGACTTCGTATAGTGATAGTTACTTGAGCTTGCCCAAAAAAAAAAAGAGCAAGCTGTACGTTGGTGTCTTTACCTCTGTTGACTTGGAATTGGACCTCGATGACCTAGAATTATAAATCACCAAAGCAAGTCGTCAACGTACTTGGCCAAATTGGGTCTACAATTTACAAGTTTACAAGAAAAATGCTGATAAAAATGAATGCAACAAGATGCTGATACAGCCATGTTACGTAAAATTTATATATAAAATCAGTAATTAAGAATATTCCCCAACACAAGCCACGAAAAGGGGGGAACCACGGGCTGAATTCTCATCCCAGCATCAAATCACTAAGATATAAGATTTTAAAAAATGTAGACCTTCGAGCATTGCCATCTTTAAATCACTAGTGTAATTTACAGTAGTGCATCTCTTTCAGAAGTTCTGCACAACCTAATTTAAACCTTGCGCCCTTCTTTGCATCTTAAATCTGGAAACTGGCCTTGCATTTTGAGAATTTATAGGCTGCAAAACAGCAATTTCTAATGAAAATCTCCCAGCAAATAACTGGAAAATTAAACCAAGCTAATACACATATAACATACAATATACCTGGCTAGTCGTTTGTTTTTCCGGGTATAATGGCAAATTATCCATTCGCTCCACAATAGTGCCAGAGAATGCCTGTGATGAATAATCGATAAGAATTAAGAACTAAGAGATGAGAAAAGTTGCAATTTTGCAAATATTGACTACCAATAAATTATCCATGTTTTTATTTTTTTGAAGGCAGTGAAGGGGTTGGTGGCACGAGCGGACAGTAAATGCAGCATAGAAGCTTCCAAATTCTGAGAAACATGCCTTCAAACTGTCAGTATTTGGTCTAGATGGCCGCCTGTCAGCTTCTGGTTTAGGTTTTGGTTTCTGAACAGGAGGCTGGAGAAAATAGAGGATCACTATAAGTAACATTCATATTCAAAAAGACAAAATGACAAAAATACAAGCAATCACCAAAATGCACATAATTCGAAAACTGGTACTTGCAACAACTTGATAGACTGCATAATTCGATAATAATCAATTCCAGGCATATAGCATAAAAACAGTTCTGCTCCAATATAGCACAGAGATTATCAAAGGCAAGCACCTCTCACATTCATACTACTGATAAGAAATATCCACAAAAGCATCAATCAGCATCCTCATATGGTCCCATTCTTCCTGTTCTTTTGCATCTTTTGTTGGGGAAAAAGAGGATGGGAGGCACCCTCAATTCGCACAACCACTATAAATACCCATTCCGTGACTACATTGGATGGTTGCATAATTGACTTGCAAGTTAATATCTCCATGCTTCTACAACCCTAGATCTGCTTCCAACTACCACCTTGTCATCGTTGTCACTAGAGGAAAGCAGGGTCTTTTAGCCTCTTTGCTTGTAAGGATAAGCCTATATTTGGATCAACCTGGATCCTGCTCAGGCATAATTCACATTGGGTGACGGTCGTATTATTTCTAGATGGAGGATAATAAAACCTTCCAACTTATTTCCCAAGGTGTTTCTACATTGTGTGGAGCAGGGATCTTATCACAGATCATGCTGCAATTGCCGACGCCATTCTGCATTATCTTCAGGATCTTCTAAGTGCAAGAAAATCCTTGCCTCCTTTTCCCTACTCAAATTTTCTCGCTTCTTCCTCGTCAATATCAACTCTTATGGCCACATTGTCCATGCCACCATGAAGTCTTGCTCGACCAAACTCCAGAACAGCAGCCTTTATTGAACTCTTGCCTCTAGAGCAGGAACCCCCAAGGGTTTCATGAAAGTAAGAGACATTAAAGCTCCCAGCCCTGATGGTACCTCCCATTTTTCCAACCCCAGAAAGAAAAAGAGGAACTTCTTGGGGAACAGCCATTCATGTTGAGGTCACTACTGTGGACTTTTTATTTCACAGGAAAATAAGGAATTTGCTTGATAAGGTGAACCCCAGCTTGAGCTCTTGAGCACCTAAATGTCCTCAAAACCTGTAATTGTTTTTGAATAGAGGCCTCCTGCATATTGATCTTACATTGGATGTCCTGTTCTATAGAAGATGATTATAAAGATAATAACCAATTGAGTACTTGTTCGTGCAAGGAACAAGATGCTTTTATCCAACACGGCCATATTTGAAATGCCCTAATAGGTCAAAAACTCACTAAAAGACCATGGTAGGCATTAATATTTCTCCCAAAATTAGTAGATGTGAACCTGGCTTATGATTCCACTAAACTTCTCTCTTTTGATGAGTTATCAAAAACAAATGTATATATATATACACACACACACACACACACACACATATATATATATATTACGACACCAAGGAGATTACCCATGCACACAAATCACATGAGACTCTAGACTAAGAATTCCGCCAATGCCTGTCCTTCCAAATACTCCACTAGGTAGCCAAGGCAAACATCTCACAAATATTAAAAAAACCCCTCTTTCATAGTCTTTTTCCAACCCATGAAACATCTTCTACCTTCTTTGGTTCAACCCAACAGACCCCTATCAACGGAAACAACAAACACCGACAGAAGAAGCCCATGGGCAATGAACAAGAAGGTGGTCAGTGATCCCCCACTCCCCCGCCCCCCCAACCTCCCACCTTCCATTAAGAAAAAGTGTAAATTCCTTAGCATTCATTCTACAGGTCTGTGAGGGGTGGCCATCAGCCTTCATAGTGGCCAGATGGTAAACCCATTATTGTGGTTAGTATCCAATCATCTCACTTTTTTAAAGCTTCTATAATTTCTATTGTGTAGGTATCAGTTCGAGACTTCTGTTTTGCATGATTTATCCATTCAATCCTATGCTAGCTTCTTCTTTCATATTACGTCTGATATGTCATATCAACTCATTCACTATAACCACATGTAGAGGGGTCATCTAAGAACATAGAATATGCTAATGAACAACTGGATGCAAGTTAATATGCAATATGTTTCTAGTTAACTTTCCATACTGCAATCTACTATTTCTTTTGTGATATTTTGGAGATCTATTCAGTTCTTTTTAATTTTTGACCCCTATTGTAGACACTCCGTGGCTCTTCTTTGGCGAAACAAAAATAAATAACAATTACAAACGAAAAACAAAAAAAAGGTTCTGGCATGCAATGGTAACCCAATTTTCCATATTAGTGTTAATGGTTGCCCATAGTCTTCAATTTGGGTTAAAGTCAAGTCAATTTCAGGCAATTGGGTGGGATCACATACAGGTTGATGCAATTTTGCATTAGTATAGTTAGAAGCTACAATAGGCCATTTTGGGTTAGGATCAAGCCATTTTGGGCTACGGTCAACTTTGTGTTTGTCTAATACTTGCTCTTGATATATTCCTTACTTTATTTTTTTCTTTTTTTTAACAAAAGGTTTTAACTAATCAAAAAAGAAAAACAAAGTTTTCAATAAAAAAAATTCTGTCAAAGAATGTTTTGACAAGGATGAAATGGGGTTTTTGAATTTTGGTATGTTAAAAAAGCATAGGCTAGCTTTTTCCATAAAATAACAACCATAAATGAGTTTTCCCTTCTTTCTTAAACAGAGGGGGAGGGGAGTGCAAAGTACGAAAGAGAAGCTTCCAAGAAACATGCCTTTGAACTCTCAGTAACTGTTCCAACAATTTGACCGCCACCAGGTTCAGGGATCTGAAAAGACACCTGGAGAAAACAGACAATTAAAAAGGCCATTATTCTAAGCAACATTCATATGCAAACTCAAATCTGCAACCACAATTCATCTTAGAAATAAACATGCACAATCTTCAGCAATATATAATAAAAAGCTCATCCCACAGCAAGCAATGTCTAGTGTCAGACACTCACATCCAAAACAAGCACCAAATACACTTCAAATTGAAATGCAAAAATTCACATTTGTGGCTTAGGGGCATGACAAAGAGCAACAATCACTAATCATCAAAAAGACATGAAGACAGTATGGTTAATTGAGCTCCAAAAGTGTAGCAAACAAAACAGCACAGCCTAGAAAACAAAAGGCAAGTGTCTCTACACCCATGCTGATCACCAAATTCCAAATGAACACAATAAGGTATTATACATCACATTCACAAAGTCCTTAACATAAGCCTCTTCCCCTTCTTATTTTCCCTTCCTTCTTTCTTTTACCTTATTTATGCTTATCTTTTTGGTTTGTCGGGGACACAGTGGATGGGGACCTGCGTGTGCATCCTCATTTGCTATTGCTTCTTGGCAATGCAGAACCATCGTTTGCATCTTTTTAATAAAAGGATAATTATCTAGTAAGTAAAGTTCAGTGACCTACTTATAGAATCCCAAAGATTAATTGTTTGCCTTTTCATTGTTCTAGATGGAAGGAGGGGACTTGCTTTAATTTTTTTTTTTTTCAAGGGTTTTATATGCATAAAAAGAATGGAAATCTTCACACAGATCCTGCTGAAAATATTGGTTTTCCTGTCCATTATTCAGAGAAGTTCCTAGGCATGGCCAAACGTCCAAGAATTTTGGCCCTGCCCAACTCCAAAACCACATCTTCATTAATCCCTCCGGTCTCACAAAAGGGAGTTTCCTAGACTGTCTTTATAGGAAAAGCTAAAGCTACAGACCCTTTCGAACATACCTCCCATCTCCTCAAAAAGCTTGGAAAGAAAGACAACATCGATACCACTATTTTGGAACCCCCCTCTACAGGGAAGCTTGAAGAGGAAAGTTCACCAAACTTCTTTAGCACCTAAATGATCTCCATTTACAAACGCTGCTGAATACAAGACTATTGCAAATTTCATTGTCTTCTTGTTTTTCAATGAATAATCAAAAAGCATATTATAAAGACAAACAGGATGTCACTTGTGCACAAAAAGACTGCACCACAAATAAAAATTCAGAGCGCCACTGAGAATGAAGAATTTGTGATTTGCCTTTAATTATACAAAATTCCCATAAATTTAATGTAAAATCTGAATAGAACTTTGTCTTCTATCAACAAAAAAAAAAAAATAGAGCTTTGTCGTTATAAAATCTGTCAATTTCTTTCCTTCTATGTACTGTACAAAATAGAGAAGGAATATGTTTCCAAATTTCAGAAGACCAACTCTTTTTGTTCTGACATTCATACTTTCATAGTACTAGTGGCTGAATTGAACCAGATTAACCTCAATCAAAGAAAAGGACAAATGTCAATGCCAAGAAACTTGTAAATACAAAGATATGGTTTCTTCCTCTAAAATCTTACCACCACATGCTGATTTTAGATTCATGTTTTATCATTTTATGCCCAGAGGAATCCTATGGCTTGGTGGCTGCCATATCTTAAAAAGAAGTGTGCATTCTATTCCATGCAAGTCGAAAGCAACGACCAATAGGTATATAAGTTAATTGGCTCTCTTGTGTCAGTCCTCTGTTTTTTTCTTTCTAAACTGTCTCCTACCCCTTAAAACTTACTTTGAAAAGATTTTCAGGGGTTTCTAGGAAACAACCTTCATGCTTATCTGGTAAGCTTATTTACATCTGGATCTCCATAATCTTGCTTCAGCAAGATTCGAACAGGCTGTTGCAGTTGGCAGTCTTGTGTCTAAGAATCATTGCATCTACTCAGCACAAAGTACACTACCATCCCTGTTAATGTTGTGGCAGGTCATGAATTTGAAATATGGTGGGCAGAATTTTTCCTTAGTATTATGATTAAAGCTGAAGATAAGAAGGCTTGTGATTCACTGAGTTTCTACATACTATGCAGCTAGAAAAGGAATTCTGCTCCAGGATTCACCCATTGAGTTTTGCATAGTTCCCCAGATTTTTTGATTAGAGTTAATCATTGCACCACAATGCTTGAATTAAGGAGAGACATGAACTATTTGCTGTAAGTGTTGTCCTTCAGAAGATCATAGACAGTACTGTGTTAGACCAGTTAAACCGAACAGAGATAAATGCAATGCAATTGTGTCCTCTTAATCCACTCTAAGACATAAGAGACAATGCAGTTTAGGGAGGGAGTTTGGAGCCTCTCTTGTGGTATTTCCAAGACGATTCCTCAGCGTAGCAATTCATGGTGTTATTTCAAATTGCCAACACAAGAACTGCTCACCAAACTCAATCACCTCACCAAAAAGAAGGAAAAAGGAAAAGAAGAAAAAGAATGTGACAAAATCAGGGCTTCTGATTCAGTTTTTAAAGAATAGATTTTAAAATGGCAAATAAAATAGCAAACAGAAAAGGCTAACACATGTATAATAAACAGCATGGTACACAACTCACCTTTTTAGATTTAGGAGTGGACTGACAATTTGTCTTCAATATAGACGGTGGCATACAAACCTCCTCAGACAGTGTTGAAGCTTCCATTGGCATCAAAGCTTTACCATGAGAAGATTCATCTGGCCACAATATTTAGTGTATAAGAAAATAACAGCCAAGAGAGACCGGAACATAGTTACCAGGATTGCTTAGTCTGGAACACGGATGGCTACTTATTGCACAAATTTAGTCTAATTTGGCTTTGGATCACTTGACCCTGGAACACAGATCAATGGGGGAGCGTTCCAGGGAACTATGGATTAGAAAACTGACAGCAGGGATTCTCATTTTATAATACCAGCTAAGTAGCTACTAATCCATATCTTACCCCTTCTTCTCTCCCCTTGCCCCAACTCAAAGTCCCCAAATTACACAAAGGGCACCAAGTTAACTGTCATTCATGATCTAGTCCATAATAAGTCAGAAATGGCAGAACAGTTCAGATCTTGCCATACAGTAGATGCCAGCATCATCATGTGAAAAATAAATTTTAAACAAATACATCAACAAATGAACAAAATACCTCTATTTCTGGATAGCGAACTCAAACTTCCAAGCTGCACAAGAAATTCCACAAAAGCATGTAAGCACAAAAAGAATATAACACTCATTTGTTATGTTCATAGTCCACAGAAGACCAGCTGTATCAAGCATGCACTACGTAGGAAACTAAAGTAGTTCTTACATTTAACCTATCAGCATCATTTGACTGAGAAACATCAGACAATTCTTTTGTGTGGGACTCAACCTTTGCATGCTCCTGGTAATGATGACGAACAAAATTCAAAAGTTCAGAGACGAATAGTTCATTTGTCAAAAGCTTCTGCATCAACTACTTTATACCTGAAATTCTAAAATATTGACCATTAATATCCCCTACTTCTATATCTATATCATGCCTTACCTTTGGATGTACTAACAAGTTTTTTGAACTCTCATCATGTTTACAATCCTTCCGCTCTTCAGTTTCTTCATTTTCATCAACATCCGACTCTTCATTGTCTACATTTTCCTCATCTGCTGGCTCTTCAGCATCCCCATTTTCATCATCATCTGCCTCTTCATTTTCTATATTTCCATTATCCCCCGCTCTTCCGAGTCTCCTGCTTCAAGTTCTTCTCTCTCAAGTTCATCAAACCTGGACATAATACGAGCATATTCTTCATCATCAACAGCCCTTGCGCCACTATCCTCTTCAGAAGCCCTAGGACCATCCAAATTTTGCACACCTGAAATCCATATACATCATATGCTAATGAATCATTATTCATCTAATAGACGACTTCAAATTCTCTATATGTATATCAACTTGTGGCCTCAAGTTAGTACGCTCCAATCTCTTCTGGAAAATCAATCTGGCTTAGCACAGCACACAGTGGAAAGGAAAAGTACCAAACGGCAAATTAAACAAAATTCAGTCGTGGAACTCTATATGTGTCCACCATGGACATGGAAATCAGCATACATAATCCATAAAGAATAGGTGAAATTAATTTCTCAATATATAAACATAGGACATGCTACCACACTAGACCATATCATGGTCAAGGAGCTAAGGTCTTCACACAACCTTTTGTACTAGCCATATCTAGGGCTCTCAAAATTAGTGTTAAATTTTGTAAGATGTTTTTTTCCCGGCTTGGTAAATTCACACACACAAAATTTAGAGAGGATAGTGCACCCTATCACTAGGCTACACTACCCCGCTGTAGAAGGGCCTTAAAAAATTAATAATACTGTTAGCAGTAGCACCATACATTTTGAGTAGAAAGAGAAATAATATAACATGATTAGACAAATAGTAAAATGAGGAAATACACACCCACGCACGCATGCACGCACACGCACACGCACACACGCACACACATATACACAACATATATTTATATGTATACACACATATACACATATATGTAGAAACAGTTTCAAGTGTAGACTAGTATTTTGAGTGCAAACTATTTTCTGTGTAAACTTAGTTTAGGCCATTGGATTTTGAGAACGAAGGGCTATGATTAAAGCCCCTAAACCACAGGAGGTGTATGTTATTAACGGTATAACTGTAAATAAAGCAAAGATGGAGGATGGCTATGGACTTTCAATCATAAGACGGGGGCGAAGTATGCATTTTGTCTAATGTGTTCTGCCCCTAGCGATCCCTTCGATGGCAACAACAGTGGTTAGCTGGAGGGAGGGTGCGATGCCTGCTGGGTTTGGGTTGGGTGGGGGTGTGTATAGTCTTAAAACAAATTGAATTTAGAAAAGTTATTGAATTTGTAAAAAAAAATGAATAATTTAATTGTAAGAAATGAACAGACTTGTTGATGAATGAGCATATTTCATTCTATTAAAAAAATGAGTATTTTGTTATAGAGATAAATGTGATTTTTCCCTCATTTCTTTGTTTTGACGTTCATTTCGCAATTAATCAGAGTTTCCTGGAACTTAGTTCCTTGTTTTTTAAAAGATTTAAGCATTAATCATATTATTAGTAGAAATGCAGATAAAGTGATGCATGAGATTTTGCCAGACCTATCCATGTTTTATTATGATTTGGGAGGCCTCGTTTGTTCATAACCTTATTTTGATTGATGTGAATGTGTAATTGGTTTCTTTGTTGTTACAAAGTACAAGATATATGCTGTTTGTGAGAAGAGGGAGGAGATGTATAAATAAAATTAAAAATAGCATAAGATTATAGTTGTTGGTATAATTTCGAATTTATGGGCTTACAGTTGTTGGTTTCAGATTCATAGATGATCAAGGCCAAAAAAAAGTATCATTTCTATAAAAAATGCCAAATTTCGTGTTCATTTTCTAACAACGTTCATTTTTGACATTTCAAATATTCATTTTTTTGTAATCTAATATTCATCTAATTTTAACCCATTTTAATTGATGTGTCATAAAAAATTCCAGTTGACATACTTTTAACTAATCTACAATTGTTATCTCTCATACTGACTTATAAACTATAGATACACTGATTTTTTTGTGCTTACATTAAAAATGAACTTAGTTCCTTGTTTTTTGAAATCATATTCATTTTTCTTGAAAATGATATTCATTTCTATGGACAAATATATTCATTTTCTTAGGAAACACAAAATTCATCTTTGTGTTTTCTAAAATCATTCTTTTACGTTTTTTCAGAATATTTTTTCCTTGGCCTCAATACAACGTTCCCCCAACCACCTACATTCTCTCTAATTCTATATATGCAGACCACTATCTTAGCTACGGACGCCTCTTACAACCAGTGAATCCACGACGCCATTCATTAAAGACTGGAACAACTTTAATGTTCATTTTTCATCAAACCAATGTTCATTTTTCATCAAATTCACATTCATTTTTTAATGACTGCTTATTTATTATATGTTCTTTCATTTTTTACAACAACATCCATTTTGTGCAAATATAATATTCATTTTTGACATTATTATGATTTAAAAACTTGATATTTATCAAGCTTTAAACAACTAACTTTAAAAAAACCACTTGACATTCTTTTTAACTAATCTACAAGTCTGACATATCTATTTAATCATCATACATGTTTTCCTTTTTTACAAAATCATATCTTTTTACAATTCTTTTCTTAACTACATTTTTCTTGGCCTTAGCGGCCCACCTCAACCCCCCAAAAAAAACAAAAAAACCTAAGCCACATCTAATAATATATGTTGATGCCAATACTGGCGTAAGAGCTACAGGCACTGGCACTGGCATCTGCAAGTCATTGTCGCTCTAGCCACCACCGTAGACGCCATTTAACAACAACTGCAATAATATAGGATTGAGTGACAATTTTCTACACCAGAGGCGTCCGCCTCCACCACTAGGCATCATCCCTTTACTGATAATACTGAAAGTCAAGCAATTAAACCCTACAATTTCAATTTTTCCCCAAATTCGAACAATATCATCATAATTACACAATCTCCAACATGTTCGTCATAAAATCTGATAAATTTTCACACATTAACACAAATTCAGGGGACAAATTCAATTGAAATTTGCCCAAACTGAATGACAAAATAAGATATGAGAGATCAAATAGAAAAGACCTCTAGAGTGAGAAAAGATAAGTGAGCATTAGGAGAAGAAATAGGGTCCAGAAATTCATACTGTATCAGAAATTAGATCACTTTTGCTCAACCATGAACCACCAATGCTGCCATGTGCAGTACCGATTAGGTGAGAGAGAGAAAATCTCAAAAAATGAAAGGAATATGGAGAATGAATGAGGCTGACGCACTAAAGGAAAAGGGAAAAATGAGAGCAACAAATGACAGTTATACCCTTATAATCCTTGCTTTTTTCAATTTTTCAAAGATTAATTGTAGCCATCAGATTATGAAATCAATGGCCAGTAATTTGTTTGCACCATAAATCAGTTTGCACCCTAATAAAGGTTTGCACCTGTACTCAACCCTATATATATATATATATGTATATAAATACACACAGACACACATGTCTTAATGAAAGGAAAAAATAGAAAGAAAGCAACTGCGTTAAATCAGATCTAGGAAATGTGTTTGAGCACAACAAAAAAACAAGTTATACGTCAATGCGACAGGGTTTATCGGATGGTAAAGCAGACTGCTAGAGTTATTTGTGGTAAGGCAAATTGTAGGTTCAATCCGCTTTGCCCACCCGCCTCCAGATCTCAGCAAATTTTCTTTAGCTTACAGAGTGACACCAACCAAAGCTTGTGAAAGAAAATTGCATATGCTTTCAACAACATAAATAGTGCACGTGGAATATGCAGCAAACATCACCATTAACAACATAACGCTAAATTAAAAGAGCCAAGAAGCAGAAACATTATGAAGCTCGAAGTTCTCAACAAATGTTTTGCCTGGTCAAACTGGTTCTTGACTGGGTCAGTCCAGAAACAGATTAAGGGCATTTTGGCAAAGGAGCTTGGTCCAGTTCACAAGGCCATTCCAGTTCAGTCTAGTGCTATGTCTCCATTCATATAGTCACATACACATACAAACAAAAAAGAAGTAACAAAAGGAAAAGTAAGAGAAGATCCACTCCAGTAATTACTACAATGAATTTCTTCAGACTGCAAATGCAGTTATAAATAGAACATCCTCCAGATCTTAATTGAAGCCAACAGACAACATCTTCAAATAACTCCCATGTCAACGTACTTATGTAATAAAAAATCCCCAAGGACAAACACAGAACCAAAACTATACTTCTAACCCATAGCAAAAAGAACTTAGAAGCACAAGGGATATATTCAAAATTAAGATATCCTTTATTTAGTGATTGAGCCACAGCTGGCCTTCTAATTGGTCAACATTCATGCAACTGATCAAAGCATCAAGGGAAGCACGGAAATGAGTAAATAGAAACCTGCCTGACATAGAGTCTGTTTCCACAGAATCTTCATCTGAATACTCTTCCCTAATTTCCACAAGACCCTCCTGTGTTATGCACAGAGAAGTCACTCTAAACACTATATGGCATGATCCATGTAAATGACACAAGCAATCCAACAACAAAGACAAGCTTACCGCTGCTTCTGCAGCTGTTCTGTCAAAAAATGAAGCCTCCATTTTGAGATCTTCGATCATAGTGTTAAGAGAATCAACCTGAGACTCCAAAGTTTTCCCTCTTCTCTTCAGGATGTCAACTGTCTGTTTGGCTGTTCTCTCAGCATAATAGCCCTCTCCTAAGAGAACCTAATACCATTTAAAAGAAGCTCCATGTCAACGTGTCCTATTAGTTATGAATTCAATAGTTCATAGTATAAAGCTACATGAATCACAAGACCCGCTGTTGCTGACCATTGTAAAGACAGACATGTTTACACTATGCCAATACATTTGCACTTACCTTCACCAGTCTTTGTTAAACATACCACAGCACATGACACTGGAATTAGCTAAAGTAATTTTTTTTTTTTTTGAATTCGCTAAAGTAATTTTTTTGAGAAAAATGTAACATGGCTTTTGCTTTACTCAGTTGAGTTGGTGGTCTTCTTGCTTTGTGGGAGAGGTGCAGATGAAGCTCCCAAGGCCCAAGGCCTTAAGCCTACCATCTTCATACCTCTCCATCTCAACAACACTAAAATGAAGCTCCAAGCTAGCAGAGGAAGGATATGTTTTTGCTTTAGGTAAATTACAAAGCTACATTTTGGAGGCATTAGTTTCTCTCTTTTCGCCAGCTCCGATCCACTACCTCCAGGTACAATTGCAGAAGGAACAATAGACCATCATAGGAACTTTGCTAGTGTTATTTCAACAAATTTGACACACCTATGATGATTGATGGCAACAAATCTATGTAACTAAAACCAGCAACTTCCTCATTACCCAGTTTAGTTCAGTATGTAGATTTTTTCCACATAGCAGATTATCAATGACTGAGCCCGTCACAAATGGGAAATTGAATATCTTCTTAATGAAGAATGTACACTCAGATAGATACAGCGTTTGCAGAAAAGTACATTTTACTCACATACCCACTACTAGCAGTATACGGAATTATGATCAAATATTGAAATTCCAGTTGCTCATCACTAATTCAAAGCCAAACTCAACTATCTGTCCCAAATTACCATCTACTAAACATTAGTATACTACAACTGATACAATCACAATTACTAATGCCACCACCCATTCAATCATTCTGCACCCAATAACGTTTCCAATAGCAAGGGTACTTCCCGACCCCCTCCCCCAACCACCCAAAACAAAAACCAAAAAAAGTAAAAAAATTAACCACCTTCAAATATGTTACAGTGATGTAATAAATTCAAAAGACTTCACCAACTGACTCAGAAAATTACAAAACCACGATTGTTTGGCAAATGGAAAACATACACAAGCAATTAATCTAGAAAAAGGAGCAATTACCATGAACTCATTGGTGTGAACCAAACGACCTGGAAAGAAGGCGGCTTTCCCAAAAGGAACCTGAAATCACCACACCATCAGATTAACATTCCCGAAAATCACACCGTCCTGAGAGAGAGAGAGACGGAGAGAGAGAGACCATGATTTGGTGGTGAAGCTCGTCGGGAAGGCGTTGGACGAGGTTAATAAGGTTGGTGTTATCTGCCACGAAGTAGTGAAGGGTGTCGAGTTCCTTACGCTTCTCGCTGATCGTCTCGTGCACACGCTGCGATGCTTTCCGCGCTTCCTCCGCAGGAAATACCGACGACAGTGACGTCACTGTCCCCTTCGCAGTCGCGCGCGCCTCCATTGCCGCCGCCTTCGGCATTCAATTTCACTCGCTGAGAAGCAGAGAGAGAGAAGCAGTTGGAGCGAAGAATTTACACAAGAGAGGCAGAAATACTTTGCCCAAAAACATTAAACGGCATCGAGGTTGGGCCACGAGTGAAGGAGGAAAAATATTTCCGTTGCCGGGACTCGAACCCGGGTCTCTCGGGTGAGAGCCGAGTATCCTAACCATCTAGACTACAACGGAGATCTAATACTTGCTACCTTCTTAGATAAACTCGTTTTCTCTCCCTTTTCAAAAGGTTCGGAAAATAAAACCTGCAATTAACTTTGTATAATTTTTATGATTCGAAATGGAAGAGGTGGAATGTTCCATAGCTTTAGATGACTGCTTTGTTTACATAGATGGAAAGCAGGGTTACTCGTGAAGCTTGGTGGCTTTTTATTTGGTTAAATTTAGTAGTAAATATTTCTGGTAGTTGTATGTAATATCTTGTTAAAATAATAGTGTTACTTACAGATATTAAAATTAGTATTTATAAATATAAAATTTAAAGATATCACATATTGTGTGATATAGCTAAGAATTAGCAAAAGAACAGAATTACAAGAAATTGGATAAAAAATATAAAATAAGAGGATAAGAATATATTATTATTATAAAAAGAACAAGTTTGAATCTTCTCCCTTAATTTTAGTGGCTATATGTATCCACAATCATTGATTACATCACAAAACCTCATATTTAACTGTTCACTATTTTTGTCAACTCACTTCCTCATTTCTCCTTTTAACTGCTCTCTGTCTCCCTATCTTTATTGTCTCCCTCTCTATTTCCCTCAACTTCCCCTTGTCTCTCAACTTTTCTTCCGCGAGTTTTCTTTTTTTTTTTTTTTTTTGGTTGTTGCCATGGTGGTGGTAATGGGATTTAGGGGGTGTTTTTATCTTAATTTATTGTTTGATTTCTAAGAGTACTTTGACTAATTGAGGATTTTTTTGTGTTTTTTTGTTTAGGGGAGGTGAGAATTTGCTGATACAATTATACAATGGGGTAGATAGTAGAAATATAGTTACAGAAATTAAGCAAGATAAGAATTATTTGTGTTAAAAAGAAGAATCATTTGTGGGCTCAAATCAATTATTATGTAGGTACATTTTTTTACTGTAAAATACTCATAATTTGTTAGTCGGAACTGAGAGATTGGTCATGCTAAAGGTTGTCAATAAAATTGATAAGAGATTGGAATTTGTTACTTACGTAATTATCTTCGAAGTCATGTTATAAAGAATGTTTTCAATCATACTTAGTTCTATTTATAATTAAGGGGAAATGTATCACAAATGGAATGGTGTGGAGGCCTTGGATTGTATGAAATATTATTCTGGTTGATGGTTTTATTTCTTTAGTGTTTTACGTGCTAATGTCATGTCACATTCTAAAACAATGGATAAGATGATCTTGAACAACTTAGGAATAGCATACCGAAAACACAAGCACACATGGCTTAATTGATAAAGGTAATAGTTTTTCACAAACACAAACACAAGCACACATGGTTTTATTCCTTTATTTTCATTTTTTCATATTCTCGCAATTTTCTATTTTATTACGGTTGGGTTCGAGTTAATTGGTTGTTAAAACTTAATTGGTTGTTAAAGGTTAATATTGATACATGTTTCAACAACTTTTCTCTGACGAAAACATGGCCATGATGAACATCACTCTCGGAACTTCAAAGAAGAAAATTGGGCCTTTATCCCAATAATTCACCGACACTATCTCCAGCAAGCAAAGCAGTGGAGTACTCGACAAGAAGTATGGCAAAAGCTGCTACACCAACTTGTAGGAGGCACGGTCCACCCCGTATGGAAGAGGATTGAGTTTCCCCACGAATATCGGCTTCACGCGAGGTGTGATTATCAAGCGAACGATAAGGCTTTTGAAAGAGAAATTTTTAAGAAGAGATTGATTGGCAACTTTTAGGAAATCATTTTATTTTCGAAAGCAGTTTAGAAGTCTCGAGATGTTATTTCTTAAGCAAAAATAGTTAGAAAAAATAAGGGAGTTGATTTGTAACAAAGTTACTAGGCTAGGCGCTGAAACCGCTTGACCAGGAGCTAAACCCAATGACCAACATGCGTCGACTTTCGCCCGCTTCGTTTGGTAACCGACATCAGCTATCCGGTCGAGACCGAGGAATCGGTCTCAACCGGATAACTTAAGCTGCCAAATTGACCAAATTTTTCTAGTTTTTCACCCGAAATGTCAAGAAACATTTTAAAGAATAAAAATCCAAAAAAGGAGTTTCTACTCAATTTTAGGAATAAAAAATAACAAAAATAAAATAAGCACTTGTCTAAATTTGGTACAAAAACTCAAAATCAAAAAAGGTTTTTAAAAAGGAGTTTATCGGTCTTAAACCAATGATTCGGTGTTCAAGGGTGAAGGTACGAAACAAAGAGGGATGCTCTTCATTCCGCCCGTCAAAAAAGACCTCTATTAATTGAAAAGGTGGGTTTAAATCACGTTAAATCAACACAAGCAACTAACGAGCAAATTACGGAATTGAAACACTCAAACACGCTTTAAAAGCTATAAATAAAAGCAATAAATAAAGTAATAAAAGAAAGCGAAAAATAAATAAAAGAAAGCGAAAAATAAATAAAAGAAAGCGAAAAATAAATAAAAGTTACATCGGGTGAGGAAGAAAGTACTGAAATTAAATCAAGTACAAAAAAACTCCGAGGATGGTGGAATGGGCCCCTCAGGTTAACCCACCTACTAGGCTTGAACCACGATTGAATTTTGGCAGAGTGACAGTATTGTCGTGGCAAGTGAAAGAGGCAAAAGAGAGGCTTTTATAGAAAGGTTTATAAGTGGGTACTCGGATGGACTAAGTGAGAAATAGAGAAAAGAGAGAGGGGAGACTTTCAGCGACTTGGGGAGATTTTCTAGCTACTCATGGTGCACAAAATGAGGGGGAAGAGGCTTCCTATTTATAAGAAAATTTAGGGTTTAGGAAATCCTAAACCTAGCTTCAAAAGTTGTCACTGAAGAGATAAGGATGACGAATATCCTAGAAATGGGTAGAGGACATCCCGAGGAGCTGAACTAACCAAACGACGTCATTTACGAGGGGCCCAAAACCGGCGCTAGTTTTGGGTGATCTTTTTGTGGTCTTGAAAAGCATGCCAAGCCTAGAGAGATATATTTTTGGTTGTTCTTGACACCGATTGGCTTTTTGTGGGATTATTGGCTTTTGTGAGCTAAAATATGTTTATCACTCTACTTTAGTCCGATCTTGACCTAAGCATGCAAATGAGGTTGGGTTTTTATCACCAGGATAACAAAAATAAATAAAATAAATAAATAAAAAGGGACGATACTTTTTAGGTGCCTACACAACCGCACCTGAAGGAACGGTGATGTCTACAAACTTGTTATCGCGGGACACTCAAAATTATGGTCGTGACATCATCGACGTAGTCGACCAATTCTTTATTGCTAATTTTTTTTCTGGACAACCTGTTGCAAACCCGAAGATGAAGTAAAAAGTCTTATGTGGGATTTAAAGCCCAACTATGCCTTCATCTCCGTTCTTTGACACAGCACAATTACTATAGCAACAGTGATTCTTCACCACCATCACTAAGGAAGCATTTCTCCTCATAAGTTGAAATTGAGTTCTCCACTATTATTATCATGCCGGTGATGATGACAGGAGCTATCAACTGGGAGGAAGAGATGACCCGCATGAAGGCAACGCTCGAGAGGCTTGCCAAAGAAATTTAAGAAAAAGACACACACATCAAGCACGAAGACGAAAAGATCATTAAGCTAATGAAAAAACTAAGCAAAGAGTCACTTGAATCCTTCCACAAAGGCTCGGGTGATAAGGAGGAGGAAGATATATTCAACCCCAGATGAAGCTTCTAAAGATGATGTTGTCTCGAAGAAAGGTGATAAATTGGGCAACGACTCATCCTCAAGCTTAATGACCACCGAGTAAATCTAGGAGATGATTGCAAGTGCGATTAAGGCCCAACTAGGAGGCGGTATACAAAGAACTCACCTCTACACTAAGGCTTATACGAAGAGGATTGATTCTCTTCACATGCCTTATGGTTACAAGCCTCCTAAGTTCAATCAATCCGATGGAAAAGGTAACCCAAAGCAACATGTAGCACATTTCATTGAGACGTGCAACAATGCTGGTAGTGACGAGTGATTTGTTAGTAAAATAGTTTTCCAGGACACTAAAAGGGATTCCCTTTGACTAGTATGCCGATTTGGAACTTGAGTTTATCAACATTTAAAAACATATGCAACAAGAGTTTCTCAACAAATTCTACGAGTATCCAATGCATCGCATGACTAAGTTGACAAACACTAAGCAGTGGAAGGGTGAGCATGTCCTTGATTACATCAATCGCTGGCATACACTCAACCTTTAACGCAAAGATCGTTTATTTGAAGTTTATGCGATAGAGATGTGTATGCAGGGCATGGACTGGGATTTGTTATGTCTTGCAAGTGAATAAGCCAAGGACCTTCTAAGAGTAGGCAACGAAAGCTCACGACATGGAGATGTCCACAGCTAGTCGTCATGACAAGTCTTCTTCTACTTCGAATCAAGAAAAAAAAGATTGAGTTTAAAAGAAGTGTTAGATCCTCCAAGAGCTTGATTAATGAATCCATATCAGTCTCCATAAATGAACCGATAAGAATTTCTCGCAAAGCCAAAAGAAGAGGAGATGAAGGCTCGTATTTCGGGGACAATGGAAAGAAACGTCCTACATTAAAAGAGCTTCAAGAGAAAAAGTATCCAGTTCCTAATTCGATTTATCATGAATATTGGATGACCTGCTAGAAAAAGTTGTTATTGAGTTACCTCAACCAAATCACCCTAAGGAAGCATGAAAGACTATCGACCCAAAGTATTGTCGAGTATCATAAGGTTATTAGTCATCCCCTAGAAAATGCATTACTCTCAAGGAGCACATTATGAAATTGGCTAAGGATGGAATGATTATCTTGGATTTGGATGATACTCGTTGAAACAAATCACACGACTGTCCTGTATGACCATTGCCCATCTTTGCAACAACAAAGACTTATCTAACAACCATTTAGGGTAGGACTTGACTTAGCTCTTAGTATAAGAGAAGAGCTAGATTAAATTTGGGAGCTTGGAGATATTAGTGCTTCTAGTGGAAGTCCTTGTACCATTTCTAGGAGATAATCCTACGCAAGATGTTTTTAATGAAGACGACGAGGGCGGACTCTTGTCACTAGATAGAGGTTGAAAAAGAAGAGGCATGTTCCATCACCTCCAATTCATCACAGAGAAATGCAGGGTAGAAAAAGAACCCTTGACACTCCAAAGTGAAAAGAAGGTTTAAATTCATTAAGAAGCATGAAGTTCAGACCTATTGACTTGCTCGAATAAGAGCAGCTCATCCTTGTCACATTAGAAGAGTTCTTTCTAAGGGAGTTCCTTCTCAATGTTGCAGTCAACATGGCTTCATGCTTTAAGATTAAGGATCAGGATGACGAGAAGGATCAAAGACTAAAGGCCGAAATACTGTCTTCCCCAAATAGGGATGACAAAGTTCTAACAGTCTTGGAAACTTTATCGCCATGCATGAGTTGGAAGAAAATCCTCCATTTACCCGACGAAATGTGTGAGTAAGTTGTTGTTACCTTATGACATGGGAAATTATATTCCGATAAGGTCAAGAATGATGGAGAACTTGACAACAGTCCTTCTCGGTGTACTACTTGCAATACCGCGGTAGCATTCACGGATGACAATTTGTTGTTAGGATCTAAACCTCACAATGGTCCTTTTTGTTTGTCATTGGCTATATACGAAGTCCAAGGGTCAAGTGCATTTAGTGGATGACGGTTCTACAGATCAACATCATGTCGAAGTCTACTATAAATGACTTAAGCATCACTCGTCGAAGAGCTCTCCAAAAGTCAAATGATGATACAAGGTTTCAACCTCGAAGGCCAACGTGCAATTAGCATGATTCACTTGAGTTGACAATGGGTGACTTGTCAACATCATAAATCTTTCATGTAATAGACTTTCGGACTTCATACAAACCGCTCCTTGGACGACCATGGTTACATAAACATAGAGTGGTGGCTTCAACCTTACAACAGATGTCTTAAGTACTACCGGAGCAATGAGAAGAAAATAAATGGTGATGTCAAACCATTTACTCAGAGCTAAGTCACACTTTGCCGATGCTGAATTTTTCGAAGAGGGTGCTGCACTAAAAGAGACCATGCTAACAACCATATCATCCACTCGGTAAAGGGGTGCGAAAAGTGTTGAAGGTGCTCTTACTTCGTCGGACAATGATGTTTGCACTAGCAAACAACAACTTTATATGGAGGAAAGGGTGCAAACAAGTGGGCCCTTTCCTGTCAAGTAAGTTGTTGTCTCAACAAGCCCTACGAGTGTTAGTCCTTAGGTATATTCCCGGATCTCGTCGAAAAGATGATGAATCATTGTTTACCGAGTGCACGACGTGTAAAGGGATAGCTAAATCTGTTGTTAGGTAAAAGGAAGTCAATTAGCATGTCCTTGACGAAAATGGTGAGCTCCCAGCTCAAAAGGCAACTAAACTAGAGTAACTACAACCCCTTTCCCCGGCTTCGTTACTATTTCCAAGAGTTCACTTCAAGAATAGGCTTCCTTCTCAAAGGTGCTCACCCATAATGGATTTGATCCAAATGTGTACAAGTTACTAAAGAAGTTAGGTTATGACTTTAGCAAACCAACTCCTTTAGGAAATGTCGTTGAAGCTAAGCCTTATGCCTTCAATGGAACACGTAAGAAGATCAAGGAGCAAGGAGGTGATGTGATTATTCCCAAGGTTGGACTTGACTATATGTCACCATAACCTATTTGAATCTCGAGATGGTGCAAAGACAAGTAATCGTTGTCCTAGTACATTGCAGTCGAAGAGACTATTGAGAGTGACGATGAAAGCACCAAGGTTAAACCAAAGTCTTCTGTGTTTGACAGTGCTACAACCATCAACAGCCCATAAACGGCCTTCGGTATTTAGTAGAATGGGAAAAGGGAAGGCTCCTAAGTCTTCTGTCTTTTGGAGATTAAAAGAAAACGCACGACCCTAAGTCTTCAATCTTTGCTATGATCAAGACAAGTGAAGAATCGTTAAGCATAGTGTCACTACAGAATAATGACTTTGTGTTTGGTCACCTTGGTGAAATAAATGAAGCCCAAAGTTACATCTCTTCTCATATAAAATGCTTTTCTATTCTAGAGGTGAAGACGGATGGCTAGTTAAGGGTAAAGAGGGTGCACGATAGTATTTACTAGTCATCAAACCGACCCTAGTGTAAATAAAGAAGTCAATCAAGAAGAGCAAGGTTCCTTAAACCATGTCACAATTCTGGAGGATGCTAACTCATATTCTAAAATAGAGCTTGCTGAGACTCCAGAGACCCTAGAAGATGGGGGCCAAGCCACAATCGATGAACTAAAAGAGTTAAACCTTGAAACCGAAAAGAAGTATGCCCCATATACGTAAGCTCTTTTGCTTACAAATGAGGAACAGAAGAAGTACTTTGATCTTTTGTCCGAATATAAGGATGTCTTTGCATGGAGTTACCATGAAATGCCTGGTTTGGACCCTAAAGTCACGGTTCATCACCTATCCATCAAAAAGGGTGTGTCACCTAAGAAACACCTACAACAACGCTTCCGCCCTAAGTTGATACCGAAATCGAGAAGGATGTGAACAAGCTTATAGAAGATGGTTTTATTAATGAGGTGAAATATCCGAAGCAAATTACGAATATCATACTAGGGAGTAAGAAGAATGGTCAACTTCGCATCTGTGTGGATTTTCATGATCCTTAATGATTCATGTCCAAAAATGATTTCCCTCTCCATGTCACAAAATTCATAATCGACTCCACTACAGGACATGAAGCATTGTCATTTATGGATTGCATAGCGAGGTACAACCAAATCTATATGGCTCTAGAGGATCAAGAGGGCACAACGTTCCATACGCCTAAAAGAATATTTTGTTACAAGGTGATGTCTTTTGGTCCGAACAACGCTGGAGCTACATACCAAAGAGCATTGCAGATCATCTTTGAGGACATGTTACACAAGAAAGTGGAATGCTATGTCGATGATTTGGAAGTCAAATCCAAAAGGAGGGCGGACCATTTGCAAGACCTCCAACTTATCTTTGAGAGACCGAGGAGATGCCAACTAAAGATCCGGCGAAACCTATCTTTGAGGACATGATACTTCTCAAAGGTGCAGACCATTTGTATGATCCGGAAGTGTACATTTGGTGTCACTTCGGAAAATTCCTAGGCTTCATCGTCTAACATAGAAGCATTGAAACCGATTAAGCCAAAGTCAAAGCCATTAAGACATAGCCAAACCTAGGAACCTTAAGGAGCTTCGTGGTCTACAAGGTTGTCCGGAGTACATTAGGTGATTATATCAAACTTGGTTGGTCATTGTCACCCTTTTAGCCACCTCATGAAGAAACATGCACCTTTTGACTAGGACAAATCTTGTCAAAAATGCCTTTAATAGCATCAAGAAATACTTGACAAGTCTGCTAGTCTTAGGAGCTCCAGGTTCCCAGCAAGCCTCTCATACTTCACAGCTCAGTCCAAGAAAGATCATTAGGGGCCCTATGTGCTTAGGAAAATAAGGAGGGCAAGGAAAGGGCTCTTTAATACTTAAATCGCACTTTGGTAGAAGTCAAGCTCAATTATTCACTTATTGAAAAGATGTGCTTAGCTCTTATATTTACAAGTGCAAAAGTTGAGGCATTACATGCAAGCTCACACCGTGCGGGTTATCTCCAAGGATGATCCGATCAAGTACATCTTCTCAAGACCTATTCTCAATGGTCGACTTGCGAAATGGGCAATCATCTTAGAGTAATATGACCTTGTCTATGTGCCATAAAAAGTTGTCAAAAGACATGCATTAGCAAACTTCTTGTCGGATCGCCCAATTCCCTATGATTGGGAGCTGAATGATGATCCTGGTGAAGAAGTGTTTTTCATCGATGACCTTTCACCTTAGGAGTACTTCGATGGAGTAGCATAACATAATGGCACTAGAGTAGGAGTAGTACTTGTTTCCCCTAAAAGCATATTCTCCTATATTCATTTGCGCTTACACAATTATGTTCTAACAACATGGCCGAGCATCAATCTCTTATACTAGGCCTCCAAATAGTCTGCAGAAATGGAAATTAACACCTTGATGTATATGGTGATTCACAGTTGGTAATTAATCAATTTCTCGATGAGTATGAGATTAAGAAACAAGATTTGGTCCTATATCACGTGCATAGCTTACAAATCTTGGACAAGCCGGACACAATTAAGTTGCAACACATCCCTAGGAGTGCTAACGAAATGGCCGACGTGCTCGCAAAACCTTGTAGCCACTTTGGAACCGGGGGCGAAAAAGCTATGACTACCACAACTTATGGTAGATGAGTTGTCACGCTACCTGATAATGAAGCTAAGGAGGGCTCTAATACAGTCCATGTTTTTGAAGTTGAAAAGGAGGATTGGCAACAACCACCGATTGACTACTTGAAGCATGGGAAACTACCAAGTGAAGTAAGAAATAAGGCGAAAATCCCAAGGAGATCTTCACGATTCCTTTATTACAAAGGAACGTTATATCGATGTTCATTCCTTGGTCTTTGGTTGCAACACCTGGATGAAGAAGAGGCGAAACAAGTGATGGATAAAGCTCACTTAGGTGTATGTGGTGCTCATCGATCAGGACCCAAGTTACAAGATCGCATCAAAAGAATGGGTTATTACCGGCTCACCATGGTGCAAGATTGTATTGATTTTATGAAAACGTGTAATGTATTTCATTTCCATGCCAACTTCATACATCAACCTCCAGCACCGCTTTAGCCAACTGAAGCTTCTTGGCCTTTTGAGGCATAGGGGGTTGATGTCGTAGGGTCGCTCATTCCTAAGTCTTCAATTGACCATTTATACATCCTCGCAGCAGCTAATAACTTCTCTAAATGGCCGGAGGCGATCACATTAAAGGAGGTTAAGAAAGATAATGTGTTCGACTTTATCCGAACACATGTTATATCTCGATATGGTGTGCCTCAATATGTCATCATAGAAATTGGCAAACCATTCTTCAACAAACTGATGATTAGCTTTTGTGAAAAGTTTAAGCTAGCATGACATAAGTCTTCAATATATAATGCTCCTACAAATGGTTTAGCAGAAGGTTTCAACAAAACATTGTGCAACTTATTGAAGAAGGTGGTGGCGAAATCCAAGTGGGGTTGGCATGAAAGATTGGGGGAGGCTTTTGGGCATATCGGACTATATATAAGACAACAACCCAATCAACTCCTTACGCTCTTGTGTATGGAGCATTGGCTATTTTTCCTTTAGAATTGAAATTTCGTCACTTTGCATTGTATTACACAAAGGTTTGACTGAAGATGAAAATTACAAGCTTCGCTTTATTGAGTTAGGTAGCCTTGATGAAAAAGACTACGAGCACAACAAAAGTTGGAATGGTATCATGCACACTTATCGGGGCATTCAATAAAAAGGTTTTTCCACATTCGTTTCAAGTCGAAGATCAAGAGCTTGTAGTAAGGAGACCGATCATCGAGACTCACAAGACAGGAAGTAAGTTCACCTCAAAGTGGGACGGTCCTTACACTATCCGTGAGGTCTACTCAAATGGTGCCTACAAGATAGTCGACGCAGAAGAAGTTCGTGTGGGACCAATAAACGACAAATTCTTAAAGCGGTTCTTCTCTTAAAAAATGTTTGTGAGCTCCTAAGTAAGAGCCTAAATTGTTCATTCATAAAAGTTTCATTTCTTTGTATTACTCGTGGTCCGCAAGAGTATAAATTGCAAACTATGAAACAAAAAAAATCTTTATACTCGCTCCTGGCCCATAAGAGTATAAACTATGAACGGCGAAACAAAAATAATCATCTTTGTATTACTCCTGGCTTGCAAGAGTATAAACTATAAACAATGAAACAAAATTTTTAATTAAATTGTCACGTGCAATCACAAAATTGGCAAGTGCAATCCAACAAAATGCAAGGGAATGAAGAAAAATAAATGAAAATGATATTATTAAATGGAAAATGTCGAAGATTCAGCATCATAAAAAAACAAAAGGAACAAGCAGCATAAACTAAGGATTCTAATCAGTTGATGTCCATCTAATCATGAGGCTTGATTGAAAATTGCAACTCTAATGCTTCCCGCTCATACTTCTCTAGCTCCTTGGCTTTTTCCGGTGAAAGGACAGGTGTGGTTTCAAGGATTACAAGGGCTTATTTCTTCTCGCCAACTTGTTTTGCTACAGTTGTCACCAAGGTTGATTTGGTGGCAATGTCACCCCAAATTTGGTCTTCCTCCTCATGAACAACGCGAAGTGCTTCTTTTAGTTCAACAATTTTTGGACTGCACCCTAATGCTTTCTTAAGATGTCAAGTTCCCCTTGCACTATAGCAAGACGAGACTACTCTTGCTTGACTCGCTTAAGGCATGTAGACATCTATTTCTGCAAGTCATCGTGATGCCGGTGTGTCGAAGCCTCCTTCTTTATTACTAAGTAGGCGGACACGTTAATCACATAGTCCTCTACTTGTTTCTTTAAGGGACCTGGATCTCCTTTAAGTCATTCTATGCACCTGTACGTATCCGAGGCCTTTGCATAAATGTTTGACACATTGTCAAATGAAGCGCTCTACAAATAGGTCAAGTAACAGGAACCAATAGCCCATATGCCGAGGTAAAAATATCTTGGTAAGTAGGCGTTGACTAAAAGGTAGTCACAAAGACAATAGGTGCAACTACAAGATTCCTTTGCACAATTAGATGGGAGGAAGTTTCTGCAATAATATTAGACATTCCTCTTGCTTCCACTTCAAGAGAAGTTGGCCCATCAACAGACATGTCGGCTGTGGATGGGGGATGTAGGCAATGTTTGTGTTCCCTTCAAACCTGATTCCTTAACTATCTCTCGGAGATGCTAACCCTCTAACATTCTCGATGTCTTTGCCTATGCGAGGATTTGTCTTAAGAGTCGATGACTTGAATGCAAGGTTAACCTCATCAAGTAACTTCTCATCCATAATAGGTGTAGACCCTTCTAATAAGTCAAACTGACCAAGTCGTATGCAAGAAAATGGGGTTTAGATAATAATGACATAGAAGGATTGTTTTTAATAAGAAACACCAAGAAATACCTTATCAAGATTAGCTGGTTCAGTTGAGCAACTTTGGACATCTTCAAAGAATCCATCCCCAAGGTTAAGTCTAGTAGCTCTCGTAATGACGATCTAGCAATTTTTGTGCGCCCCATTAGAGCTGAGCGGGACCGGGTACCCGGTCGTTTTGGCCGGACCCGGTCCCGGTTGCAACCGGGTCCCGATTTTGGACCTGGTCCCGGTCCCGGTTGCAACCGGGTCCAAAATCAGGACCCGATCCCGGACCCGGTTGGAACCGGTTCCTGGACCGAGTACCCGATTGCTGTCCTTTTTTTTTTTTTAATTTTAGTTTTTCAATTATCATTTTTGTTTTTATACTTTTTACAATTTTTTGCTAAAATTTTAGGCAATAATTATCCTATATTTTAACTATTTGATTTGCTTTAGAACCCTGTAATTATAACTAATAATCCAACATTAACACTAAAAATCCACATGCAAAACAAATTACAAGTTTAAATCTTAAAAACATCATGAAAAAAAAACATAAAAAGAGTGTCAAATAATCCAACATCAACAACGAAAAGAGAGAATCTCCGATCCACAACTTGTTGCCCAACTTGGTGCCCAAGCAGAAAAGAGTCTCTACTCAACTCTAGATTCTGTCAAAGTAAAACAAAAAATAAGAAAGAATGTTTGAGTAAAAATACAAACTAACTAAAATGAGAGAAATATAATATGATTATGATGATAGCTTACCTAAGCAAAGGAAAATGAAATAATAGAGGAAGTCTTCATCAATCGCTCATAATGTTATCAATTTCAGTGATATCTCCATCGCCCAAATCTCAATATCAAATAAAAAGATAAGGTTAGAAATGATGATTTAACATATTATTATAAATATCAAAATCGGAATACATATAGTAACATATGTTATATAATTACCTGCTTCATATTTCTCCACATCATCCATAAGTTGTTCAACATCAATACAAACTTTGGATGCCCTCAACCAATCTTGAGCACAAATTAAAGTCTCTACAGCTTTGGGACCCAAACTACTACGAAACTTATCGAGCACCGCGACCGGATGTACTAAATGCGGACTCACTTGACACGAGTAGAAACAGGCACGGCTAGAATATCCCTAGCCATCACAGCTAGCACCTTATAAGTGTCGGCATGTTTCTTCCACCACTTTAAGATATCAAAAGTGCCATCCACCTTTTCTCGAGGGGCATCTAGATACACATCCAACTCTGTTCTTTCAACTACCTCAACATCATCTTCCCCACCATCGTTCCATTGAGAATACAACTCCTTAAGAGTATCATTGTTCAAAGACATCTTTGAATGATCAATAGGAATGGGGGAAGGAGAACCATCAACATCATCATTTTCAATATTCATTGAAGAAGAATACGAAACATACAAGCTTTTAAGCACATTATGCAAACGATCATACACCTTATCCGCTTTTCCAAAGTCATTAAGAAAAAGTTTCCTAAAAGAGAACCTAACAAACTTCAATTTGTAGCGGGGATCAAACACAACAGCAATTAAGACCATAAGATTAGTCTTTGCCCAATCTCCATAATAATCATCAAATTTCTTACGCATTGCCAAGGCCATCTCACGAAGATTAGGGCAAGAATCCTTCTCCCATTCTAACAAATTAGTAAGTATGCCCAACAAGTCATGAAAATGCAAATTTGCAGTAACATACAAAGTACCAGACATCCTCTTAGTAGCTTCATAAAATTGTTGCAAAAACTTTGCCAAAACTCGAGCATTTTCGATCCCAATCCTTTTTCGTTGGAACATTTTCACCAAGTTCATTCTCATAGTTGGAATCATCATTTTTAAACCTTTCAAAAGCCTTTTCAAATTTCAAAGCCATGCTCAACATAAGGAAAGTAGAGTTCCACCTTGTGCACACATCCAAACACAAAGACCCTTTACAAGGGACTTTCACAACTTTAGCACAAGAATCAAACAATGCAGATCTCCCAGGTGAACTCCTTATGTATCTAATTGCAGTTCGAATGTTATGAATGGAACCCTTTACCCTTGCCAAACCATCCCTCACAACCAAATTTAAGACATGAGCTGCACATCTCATATGAAAAAATCACCATTTAAAACAAGTTTCTCACCAAGATTATCCTTCAAATAACCAACTCGCCACATTATTGGAACTAGCATTATCAACGATCAAACAAGAAAGTTTGTCTTCAATACCCCGATCAATAACACAACTCTCCACAACCTTTCCAATCTCTTTGCCTTTATGACTATCCATCAACTTAAAACTTAAAATCCTCTTGTGCAAATTCCACTCATCATCTATGAAATGTGCAGATCAAACAAAGATAATTCAAGTTTTGGATTGAAGTCCAACAATCGAGTTGTGAGGGCAATTCTAGATCTCAAACCTCCTAAAATACTTTTCAAGGCATCTCTCTCACAAATATAAAGCTTTTTACAATCTCTAACAACGGTGAAGCGAGATGGAACATTGTTTGCAAATTGTGGGACAACAACACTAATAAACAACCTAAATCCTTCACGTTCAACCGATGCAAAAGACATTTCATCAATAATAACCATTTTTGCAACAGCAAGTGTAGTAGCCTCTAGGTCAAATGTCCAATTTGAGAGAGTAACACTCTCGGTTTATGGATCTCTACATAAAGAAAGCTTTTTTGCTTTTTATCCACATTGAAAGGATACTTAGGACATGATTGTAAATGTTTTCTTAGAGTAGAGGTCCCATTATTAGGGTTGGCAGATAATACCTTGCCACAATACTTGCATTTAGCTTTCTTGATCTTTTTGGTTATTGGACTGATTATGTCTTCAAAATGATCCCAATATAGGGATTTCCTCTTGCCACCAACTTTTACACCCCGTTTCTTTGATTTGACTGTACTGTAAATTGCATCACTTTGGTCTTCCAAATTGATATGTTCTTCAATGTCGTCCATTTCAACATTCTGTCATTAATTCATCAAACATTAATAATAGTGAATTATATACACGCACAATGGTATACATAGAAGATAAAAATTCCGACCACTATATAGCAAAAATCCAAATCTATAACCCAAGAGCCCACCAAGGCAAGTAGTTTTTTTTTTTTTGGTGGGGGTAAGAGGAAGAGGGGGTGGTTCGGATGTAGCATGAGACAAATTTAGCATTGTACTATATTGCAGTAATAATTGAAAAGCAATATCTTTGTAAGATGATCTTAGTCGGGGTAGAAATTCTCATATGCGCAGCTTTTCTCGATGCATATGGCGGAATAAAATCAGTCCCGTAACCCATGAAAGAACATGAAACAACATCTAAGCCTATTAAAATGAATAGATAGCGCAATGAAATGCATTAACCAAACACGTTCATCAATCAGCCTTCTCATACACGAGCCATGTGGCCATCATTAACAACAGATTCTGTCAAAACACTCATGGTCTTAGTTGTTCATCTGCTATTCTTCGATCGGATGTTTCTTATAAATTAAGCTCAAAACCTCTAAAGCAACGATCAAGTCCAAGCAATGATAATGGCAAAGTCTATGACCAACAAACTACCGAAACTTCTCATATTTCATCTCATTGCAAGGAAGATCAAAACAGAATAAATTATCATCATTATGACAATTTTGCGTTCAAAGAGTACATTTGCAACACAAACGAGGTGCCTCAAACCCACTAGTGGCTAAAATATCGAAAAAAGATACTCAAACTCAATGTCAATGAATACATTAACAAATCTAAAATCAACAAAAACTAAACCACGACTAGATGTAAGCCTTATATACACTCACCATGGTGAGATGCAGCAGAATTAAGGGGGAAGAAATGACCACCAACAAGAACAATCTGGGGGCACGGGCTACCTAGAATCGCACGAAAAATTGAGCAAATCAAGAACTTGTTCGTTTTTTAACATATAAAATCAACAAAAACTAAATACTCACAGACTTGGGTGCCCGGAAAATAGCCGAAGGAAAAGAGCGAGGGCGGGGCAAGAACCACCGGCGAGGGCACCGAGGTACTGTAGCAGCACAAGCGAGTCGGTGAGAGAGCGAGAGCAGCCGCAATAACCGAGTGAGTGAGAGTGAGAGAGAGGAGCGGCGAGGGCGGGGAACCGCCGGCGAGAGGACCGAGGTACCGTAGCAGCCCAAGCGAGTCGGTGAGAGAGCGAGAACAGCCGCAACAACCGAGTGAGAGAGAGCGAGCATGCCGGTAATGGCGAACTCCGGGGCAAACGCCGGCGACGGCGACGGATCGAAGAAGAGAGAAAGAGAAGGGAGCGAGAGGATGGCGAGCGACGGAGACACGGGAGAGAAGGGAGCGAGAGGAGAGCGAGACGAGCAGACGCACGGGAAGAAGGCAAAGCAAACAAAGACTCAAGGTCGGGTCCAAGATTAGTTAGGGTTTGAATTTTTTTTTTTAATAAAACCGAGTAACCGGGCCGGGTCCGGGACCGGGTCCAAGATTTTACTACCCGGTCCCAGCACCGGTTATAACCAGGTCCTACAAATTGGACCCGGTCCAGGTCCCGGTCCAACCGGGTCCGGTTCTGGACCCGCCGGGTCCGGACCGGTTCCGGGTTCGAACCGGGTACCCGAATTTTTGCTCACCCATACGCCCCATGTTTGAAATTAACTTCAAATTCCTATTCACTATTGGTGTCCTCTACCGTGCTCTTCCTCTTAGCAGTAAGATGTATGTATGCGGTCTCGTTAGTTTCATCACCATACTCTTGATCCTTCGTTCAAGAATCGTCTTTTCTACCTTTTCCTTTTCTCCTCTTTTTGCGTATGGATGAGTTTGCTTCTACATTCTTCTATAGTATGTTTTTAATATCCCTAAGGTCATTCACAGTCACCTTAGACCACCATTCTTGAAATGCCGAGCTAGCATGGTCATGCAGAGTGCTAAAGAATGACATGGTAGAATAAATTGAGACTTGCTACCTAAGAATAATAGCACTTTCCAATATTACAAGGCATCACAATATGATATGACAAGTGTGCGAGGACTGCAAAGAGCACCCCAGGAATCCCTTGACAAAACCCAAACTATATGCTAAACCGATGTGGGCTATAAGGTTCAACATGGAAAGTTGTACCTCGGCAGAGTGGAAGGTAACTAACACGAAGGGATATCAAGTAATTTGTCTTCTCCGATCAAGCTCACCATCATCAACATAGGTCTCTAGCCTATTTTTGCCCAACATGACACATCCAAATTCGGTTTATTTTCCTTCGTGGATGAGATTGTGGGCATCATCAATGTTCCGTATACTTTGAAAGCCATAAAATCGTACCATCAAAGGCCCCGTGGGAGGAGGCGTTAACTCATGATGGGTTTTGAAGTACATAGCAAGCCATTCATAAACATAGTGAGCAGAAAAAAAAAATGAATACGAGTAAGAAGCCTTCTCGACATTGACCATCTTATTTAAACCACAATAAATGCTCGCCAACGCTGGAACTGCTAAGTTGAAGATACAACCAGATGACATAAGACTGGTTATCTCAAAGGTGCTAGGGCCAATAAATCTTTCCTTCGAATTAGGAAGCTCAAAAACACACAGCCAACAAGAAAGAAATGCAACCAGATAGGCGCTCTTCCTTTTCTCCTTAGGGATGTTAAGGCCTTTAAACATGCTCAATTCATCTTTACTCCATTATACATCCTAGGGGCTTGAATCTTTCTATCAGGATTGTATGTATTTTTGGGGGCTAAGTCACTAGCTCAAAGGTGTTTTTGAGGTGGCCTATGAACAATCTACTTCTTGCACCATAAATCAATCCAAGCTTGAGCATTAAATCCTTTGTTTTTGTGGTGTGTCTTTTCAAGCTTCGCATAAGCGGCAAATAGGAATCCACATGTGGATGGAACCACTCTACAATTGTCCTTGTCTCATGAATCGATAACTTTACTACTAGGGATAGTCTCATTGTATATTCGTTCGTTGATTGGGAGACCATCAAGTTTGTGCAAATCCCACAAAGAGATGGGAATTTCACCAAATACAGATATGAAGAGTATTTATGGTGGAACACCAACTCTCACAAAAGGCATGAAAAATCGATGCAACATGACTATATGAATAAAGTGAGGCATATACGACATTATATAGTGAACAACTCGCCAAACGCGATATAAAACAAGAGAGGATGTGCTCTGTCCATTCCCAATACCGCGGGATGTAGTTGAACTCTCCGAAAATTCTCAATTTTGACCCCAACGATACTTCCTTGCTACGATTCTCCTTCCTAGCATAGAGAATGTAGTGATCAAACTAGACTTGTCATAGAGTGATTCCGTAGTAAACAAGAAACGACATCGTCCATTGCCTTATTTTTAACTCGAGTCAATAATTTTGGAAGGAAAATTGATGATTGTAGTTCAGGAAGTTGATTGGTTTCCAGTCTAAATAGGATTTAACATCTCTGTTATCAACAACGAGAGGAAAAGATTTCCATCATGCTCAAGTTCCTTGAAATGCACCATTGCAAATCGCCTAAAACAAAAGAAGATGAAGTTAGGAACACAAAAAGGGAAATTCAACAAATTGTGGCACAAAAAGTTGGGGAATGTTAGTTTATGTGGCCAACTTGTTGAGACTATCACTTAGTGCTAAGGTTTAAGGGCAACTTCGTCGTGCAGTGTCTTCAAATCTTTCTACCACCGAGTGCGAGGACCACTAGAAACCTCAAAAGTCTAGGGTCAACCTAGTTGAAATGGTCTTCAAATTTTCCTACTACCGAGAGCGGGGACCACTAGAAACCTTGAAAGGTCTAGGGTCAACCTCGTCACAATGGTCTTCAAATCTTCCTATCACCGAGTGCGGGGACCACTAGAAACCTCGAAAAGTCTAAGGTCAACCTTGTCGCAATGGTCTTCAAATCTTCCCACTACTTAAAGCATGTAGGGTCCACTAGAAACCTCGAAAGGTCTAGGGCAATCTCATCGCAGTGACCTTCAAATATTTCAACCACTTAGTACGTGTGGGACCACTATAGGAACCTCGAAAGGTTTAGGGTCAACCTCGTCGCAGTTGACTTAAAGTTGTTCATCAACAATCTTACATACAAGAAAATCACAATACAAAAAAAGGAGCAACATACAAACTAATAAAGAAGGAATCACTATAAACCTTGAACTATTACTGATTTAGCATGCAAAGTTAGGGTATGAAGTTATTGCTTTATGAAGAATTGACAACATAGCCAAGTCGAAAAAAATTGTTACCCACTGTGAGCTCGGTAGAGATGGCAATGGGTTGGGTCCAGGTCGGGTTCGGCTGGACCCGGACCCATTTAACTTTTCGGACCTGGACCCAGACCCGACTCGGACCGGCGGGTCCACGGGTCTTAAACGGGTCTAGTGTATTTGTATCATAAATGAGTTTAAAACTTAGTATTTTGTGCGTTGTTAAATATTATTGTAAATTTCCAAGCAATTTTGCTACATATAACCTCTTTAACATCATACTAATCTATCTATCAACCAACCTATTATACAAACCAAATACTTAGTTCATACAAACCAAATACACCAATATATTAAACACAAAGTTTCTCAAAGTTTAACACTACAAAGTCAAAGTCCATCAAAGTTAACAACAAAAGGACCATCAAAGTTTAACACAAATTTTTTAAAAAAATAAAATTAGTGTTCGGTTCTTAAACGGGTCTCGGGTCGTGTTTGGGTCTTAATTTTTGAGACCCGGACCTGAGCCAGACCCACCGAGTCCAAATTTATTGGACCCGGACCCGATTAAATGGGTCGGGTCCGACTGGTCTAGGTCGGGTCCAGGACCCACTGCCATCCCTAGGGCTCGGTCAAGCACCACGAAAAAAAAAAAGAAATTATTACCCATTATGGGCTCAGTCAAGCACCAACGTAAAAATTAAAAAAAATTGTTACCCACTATGGGCTCATTCAAGCACCAACGTAAAAATAAAAAATAAAAAAAGAGGCACATCCAAGCACCAACGTCAAAAAAAGGCGACAAAGTCCATGTTACCCACTTTGGGCTCATTCAAACACCAGCGTTAAAAAAAGGGCAAAGTCATGTTAAGTAGTAAGTTTCAAAAAAAAAAAAAAAAAAGAACTCGAAAAGAGCAAAAAGGTTGCAAGAATAGTAGCCCCTCATTGGAAGTTCCGAGGTAATAAAAAAATTACAAGAGAAGCATCCCCATGTGATTATGTAAACCTCTCAAGTGGACAACAATAAACAAAGGAGCAAGCTTTTTAATCATCATTGACTACAAAAAAGAAAGAATAATGGAAGAACAATTTAAAAGAAAAGAAGAGGAAGGGGAATAAAAACATTACTCTGTTAAATTGATGTGATGGCTGCAGATGTAGTCACAAGCGTTTGCACCAGATAATTGATGTTTTTTCCTACCAAGGCAACTCCTTATTTGTGTGTTTAAATTGAGCATGCCTCCTATTGAAAAACAAGTGGAAACCATCTTGAGAGAGCTGGCATTAACTATATAAGGACAAAAAAAGGAAAAAAATCAACTCGAATATTCTAATTGCAAGATCTCCGCGGCTACATCTTCCAAGTATAGGGAAATGTAATTTATATGTTGAATATCATATTTTACAAATTAGCAAGTTTGTTTCTTTATCAATTAATTGATATAGATCCTAAATTCAATATACACTTGTTCTCTAAGTTCACATATTAACACGAAAGTCCAAAAAAATCGTGACAGTATTACAAAATTACATTAACAAAGCAACAAGTTAAGGAGTCGACAAGTCAAGGAGTCGACAAGACAACAAATCAAAGAGTCGACAAGACTAAATCAAGTGATCAACAACCTATCAGGACATCCAAAAGAAATGTGTCGAGAAAACGGTCACATTTAAACACCCAAGTCGTGTATGTGACCTAGTCTCAATGGGGCAATTTGTAGGCAGTAAAAATTAAATAAATATGTGTCATGTCATAAAATAATTTAATTGATTAATTCAATTTTTCCTACTTAATTAATTTAATTTAATTGGGCTCGATGAAATTACAAGTCGATGACGCAATAAATTCTCATATCAAAAGCCCAATAAACTAGCAAGTCTCGAAACTAGTAAACTACCAAGTCGGCACCTAACTAGACTCTCAATTAGTCGGTCCAAGTTGAAGGCCCGGTCAATGGCCCAAAACGACAAATGAACCAGGAACTTTACTAGAAGGGAAGGGGCTTCCCCTATAAATATGGCCCTAGACCCTTTATCCAAAAGATCAAAACTACGGCTCTCAAAAATAGACAATAAGCATATCAAATCATGTCGTTTATTTTAGAGATCAAATTACATCCTTTATCGAGATTCAAGCTACTTCAACCCTCGTCAAGTTTCAAATAGAGATCGAATTAGAGGAGTTATTATTTGTTTATTTGTAATAAATAAAGTGATTGTACCTATTCTTTTAAATATAAATACAAAATTGAATTTGTTCCGTATTTCTTGTCTTAATTTAATTTGGATACGAAATTTGTGGGTACAATGACTTAGAAGATTTGCAAGATTTTATGTCATTCAATTAGGTGAGCATCAAATTCCAGAGTTATATGTGTTTAATAGTGATGTTGAGGAGAATGTGGGGAATAGGCAAATAGGAGAACTAATAGAGGAGAGTTCTATAGAAGATAGTGAGGATAATGATTTCACGGGGGTCACTATGGTGTGGAGTCGAAAGACGTTTTATTAAATGAGGAGTCAAATGGATAAGATAACTTGGATGACTTGGGTCTGGAAGATGACACACAACAAAGGATGTGTTTGAGTCATGGGGATGAAGATGGCAATCAAGGGCCAATTGTAGTGAGTAAGTTAGCAAAGGTTTTCCAACAAGGATAATTATGGACTAGAACAAGGATGGTTTTGTAACTTTGAAGGTTGGTGACATTTTTACATGTAAGGAGGACCTCTTAAATGTGATGAAGGATTATTATGTGTAAGAAGGCTACCATTTGAGGAAATTTAGGAATGACAGGAGAACAAGTACTCGAGGATGATTAAGAGTCATATAGGTAGGCATGTATGTGACTCGGAGAAACCAACAAGAATGCAACCTCAAAGTGGGTTGCCACTCAACTATTGTCACATTACAAGGCTAACCCATAAGCTAAGGTAGAGAATATGAGGCAATTGTTAATAAAGAAATATGGAATTGAGGTTCCTTATCACACTCTGTGGAGAGAAAACAAACTTATGAAAGAGCTAATTGAAGGTTATTATAATGAAGGTTATGAAAAATCCCACATTATATAGAACTGTTCAAGGCTAGGAGCCTTGAGTCATTGTGTCTTATTAACTAGTGTGAACAATGGCCTAGTAGAAACCCGACTTTCAAGAGATGTTTGATTTGTATTGGCTCATCCATCAATGCTTTCAAGGTTCATTATACACTATTGATTGACATCGATGCTTGCCACTTGAAAGGTATGAAATCTGTTTGTTTCTTATGTGCTTATTGTTTTTTTATTTTTTATGCATTAACAATATTATGATTTATCTTAAATTGAAATATCATTATAAGAGAGTACTCATGACTGCAATGAGTTTGGATGGGACCAATAGACAATGTCCCTTAGTTTATGGGATTGCATCCCAAGAAGATGAAGAAGAATGGAGTTTTTTTCCTTAATGGTCTATCAAGGGCACTAGCTGCATGGGAAAATAACTCAAAGGATACAATTATCTCTACCGGACATAAGGTAATTCTTCTTGCATCTCCGAATTTTGAAGAAGACTCATAATCGTCATATTTCTTTTTTTTTTTTTTTACTGTTTGAAAGGGTATAAACAAAGCATTGAAGAATACTATGCCATAAGTAGAAGAATATTATGCCACAAGCTTCCAAAAGTACATATGTCCTTCATTTATATAAAAACTTTGCTGCTAACCACCCTATTATAATCAGTTTAACATTGTAGCTTTTACTTTTATGAGATGTTTGATATTTATATTATGTCCACCCCTTGCTTTTTGTTAGGTTTATGGTTTCATTGTTTCTTCTACATAACTGCAAATACTTATTCTCCTTATGTTCACAAGAAGGCAATGGAAAAGATTAAGGAGAAAGCACCCGAGTGTATATCATTGGCTAAGGTATAGTGAGCCCTTAAAACATAGGGAAAGGTTTAAATTTGATGTGAATCTCAAATGTGATGACAATACTAATAATTTTTTAGAAAGTTTCAATAATACCATTAACAAATATAAGAGGAAGCCAATATAACCATGTTAGAGGACATTAGAAAGTTGGTGGGTGCTAGGTTTGATAAGAGATTCCAGAAAACATCATGTTGGTAGGAGAGATCACACCATGTGTTCAAAGAAAACCGAGGTTGATTGAAGGTGAATCTTGGGACTATTTTAGCCTTGTACCTGTTGGGGAGATTTCATGTTGTTGAGGGTTGCACAAACTTTACAATGAAGTTGAGAGAGTATTTCGTGATCTGTCAAAGATGGAAAATCATTAGGTTGCCTTGCAAACATGCAACCAAGTGTATTTAGAGATTGAATGCAAAACTGGAGGATTATTATGCACCTTGGTTTTCAAATAACGAGTTATAGAAAGCTTTATGATAACATCATTCACCTTATATCTAACTTATGCACATGGGGAGCAACAAATTTGTCAATATTAGACCCCCTTTTGAGTTAAGGAAAATAGGAAGGCCAAAGGAGCATAAGAGAAGGGAGTCCCGACCTATACCGACTGAAGGCAATGTCAAACACTTCAAACACAAAAAGGTGTAAGGAGTGTAAAGCTTGGGCACAACAAGCTTAAATGTGGTCAACCGAGAGATAAGAATACAAGCTCCTAACAAGATACACAAAGAAGAAGAAAACTAGGAATGAGAATTCAAATCCTATTGGGAGGCCCATGAAGAAACTAAAGTCCATCCATAGTCAATCTCAAGCCATTGCATCCACTCGCTTGAAGCGTTGCAGCTTAAGTTTGTTACAAATTGTTTATATTAGGATTTTTATTAACTATGTTAAGTTTTATTTAATTTTTCTTCTAAAGATAAGTCATGCTCTTTTTCTTGAAACTGAATTATTCTCGTAAGCTGCTATTTGTTTTTGTAAGGGGAGTTATCCGATTCATGCTCTTTTGTTTAGCTCATACTCCGAAATTATCTATCCGACTCATGTTCTTCTGTTTAGCTCACACTCTTGACATTACTATGTGACTCAGGTTTAGTTTATGAATATGTTGAGAGCTTAAGGTTGACAAAACATAGCCATTTTGTCATCATAGAAATAGTATGCATAATATTTTTTAATTAACATACTTATTATATATTATATCATGATCACCATTGAAAACAATTCTATGATTACAATCAACAACATTATAATAATATTTTGCCCCTTTTCAATCAATTTTATTTTTATTTTTAACTCTCTTAACTCCTTCTTCAATTCATCCAACTCGGATAATATCTTCTTCTCCAAATTCATCTCAAAAATTTATTACATCTCATGCATTTGAGATACAGTTTTCCAGGATTTTGACTTGATTGAGATTTTTCTTTACTACTTGACCATTGCATCTTGGACATATGGCGTAATCATCTTCATATTCACCTTGGTGATCACTCCTTGAAGAAAAAGAGTCTTGCATTTTTCACACCTTGTATAAAATATTAAGAATTTAAGAAAAGAAAAATATGAAATTCGACCACAAACAATATATTGAATATTTAAATTTTTTGAAAAATTTCATTTACCAAATTTCTAATATTTGTGTAGCCCTCCTCAATGGAGATATAATAACCCGACCCTAATCTAATGTATTGAATAAAACTGAAGAATTTTCAATGAGCGTGTGTACTTCATTTTGAGCTTTCATATATATATATATATATATATATATATATATATATATGTGTGTGTGTGTGTGTGTGTGTGTGTGTGCGCGCATGCGCGCAATTATGTTTCGTGATTGTAGGACTCAAATGATAATAATGTTGTTGAAATCGTTATAAACTCGAAAGAATTAATAAAATTGATTATTTAACTCGGGGCATTTTACAAATAGTCGAATGAGATTTTGAGGCCCAAAAAGAAAAATAAAGGGGGAAGGAGGAGAGAGAAAAGAACTAAGAAGAATGGGTATTTAAATTAATTTCACTCTCAAAACCCACAACTCATTATTTCTTTCCTTCCCCCAAAACTCCACCCGTACTCCACCCCCACCTTTGCTACAAACCGTTCATAAGGGAAAAGGTTCATGGACTCGGTCGAGTTGGTTAGGTGAGAAAAAGTGAGAGAAGAGGAACATTTTTTATATAATTTTAGTTTTTATTATAACGATGTGGAAATATAAAAGAGGATAAAAATAATTCAAAAATTTCACATATAATATCCGAAAAATTAAGGTGCTTGCTTGATTTAAATTTAAAAATTATTGAATTAAGTTGAATTAGAATTTTCCAAGTCAAAAATGAAAATCCAAAACTGAAACCCGAGCATGAATTAAGTGAAATGGGCCTATTAAATGTAATTGGGCTCAATCTATTGAATAACCCAAAATAGAAAATAAAACAAAAAAAATAAAAGAAAAGAAAACGAGAAGGAGAATGTGTTGGCAATAAGAAAGGAGGATTAGTGGCAAGTTGTATTGGCAACTAGAACAAGAATAACTTTGGGGTCCAATTAAAATGGAGCAGAACCCCCTTATGTGGTGCAAGGAAAGGAAAAGAGAGAGAGTTAAAGACTGAGATAAAGAATCTGGAACCCAAAAACAAAAAAGCGAGGGGGAGAGCGTGACTGAATCAAAAGTAGAAGAAAACGAGAGGGAGCCAGAGCGGAAATAGAACGGAAGGAAGAAGGAGGGGAAAGAAAGAGAACAGAGAGCGAGAGATGGAGTGGACGAGACCTAGAAGCGAAACCCGAAGCCGAGAGAATGGTAAGGAATTGCGGAACCAAAACCGAAGCAAAAACAAGATGAGAGCTTGAGATTGAGGGAGACAAAAACGAGAGGCCTAGGGTAAGAACCCGCAAAAAACAGAGCGAGAGGGAGGCAGCGAGGGATTGAGCAAAGGAAGAAGAAGTGGACGCCGAGAAGAAGAAAAGGGAAACCAAGAACGAGAAGAGGAAGGAACAACGAGGGGAAATCGGGAGAAAGAAGAAAGAATCAAAAACATCCAATTTGAAGTCTAACCCAAACTAAAATTCTTAAAACTACTAAGAATCTAAGATGCGTAATTCAACCCTTCTCCGAAAAGTAAAAACGAATTAGGGCAACTAATTGGGGAAATTGATGCACGAATTTGAAACCCTAGGTTTAATTGAAGAAGTTAGAGGCCTAAATTCACTAAATTAGCAAATCACGAATTAAAGCTTATTGCGATTTATGTCTAATTCATGAATTTAATGATGTTTGAGTATTGTTGAGCATGATTATTGAGCCGTATATTGAGAATTTGATGAAATTAGCTTGAATAGAATTAGTGAGAAAAATCAGAAAAATTGAATTCATGATTTAGGTGCATATTTTTAGTATTTATGCATGTTGTCCGAATTGTTGTTCTTTCATGAGTAACCCAAAATTCCTGAAATTTTTACTGTAACTTCATGATGATTTATGACGAATTCTTGTAAAGTTTAATAAATTTTGGGTGAGTGGATTGGAAGTTATGAATTTTTGAGTGAAAATATCCTGTTTAGGATAAAATCAGGATTGATTGAGTAATTGGGTTAAGATTTGGAATTTAAGAAGCTATTTTGATAGTTTAAGAGATATGTGATAATTAAGAAAGGTTAAGGAACCATAAGCCACCTATGCGCGATAATACGCAATCATGAAACGATAAGTTCGTTAATTAGAAACCCTAATTAATATGTTTATGTTATGATGTATTTATCTTAAAGTACATTAATTATAAATTATATAAACATGTCTATATGAGTTACATTTGATTGTACTTAAGTTGGAACTTGTTTACATGAATTGGAAGTTGTGAAAATGTTACTAATGAAGTTATTGAACATGATTTATGTGAAGTGTATCTTGTTGATAAGTAAAAAGAAAATAATAAGAAAATAAAAAATTTAAACAACTAAAGAAGGGAAAAAGGATTGTGTTATTGATCTTAGATCCCACGAATTAAATAATTCTCTCGAAATTATGTTCATAGAAGTGTCTCGTCAAACAGAGCCACGAATTGAACCGCTTCCACGAATTCTTGACGAGTATGCGTCCTTCGTAGTTTGAGGCCACGAATTGTTTTTCCTCCAAGAATTGAACTCACGAATTGTTTTGGCTCCAAGAATTAAAGAACTGGTTTTTAGAGTAAGACATAAATCTTCTTTCCATTCGAATGAATATGACTTGAACCAAGAATTATGATATGAAGAAATGAATGATTATGCATGATGAATAAGAAAGAAAGAATCAATGATTTATATGATGATCGAATATACGAATGAGCTCAAGAAAAAGAATGAATCTTGTTTTCATACAAAGCTTATATGATGCAAGACGTGAACTATGATATGATATGATTTACGTGATGAATGACTTACATGATGAATGATTATATCACGTATTTGCATAGAAAGAATGAATGAAGTATGTGTTGATTGATTTCATGAATGATTGATGTCATATGTGTCGCTCAATCGGTAAGTCTTGTAAGTCATGTATGTTGCGTATCTTGAGTATGTCTATCTTGAAATGTATGTTATTGATGAATGTTGAGCTTACGTGTGATTGCAAATGAATTAATGTGACAAGTGTAACAAGGAGTTGTGTTTAGATTATTCACTAGGCTTGTGGCGCTCATGACCTCACCAACATTTTCAGGTCAAAAGTTAAGACTCCTTAGAGTGGCTTTTTGGCTTTCGGGAGTAGTACACCAACGGATAGGAGACTCCGGACTTTCCATATGTATTATGTTTCATGTTTATAAAGAATCAGTTGTATGTTGAACTCGTATTTTGATTATGAATATAAAAGACCAATGTGTTTACTCCGAGCGTGTGGCTCGTTGAGTTTGTGTTGTGGATACGCCGAGTGTGTGGCTTGTTAAGTTTATGATTGTGTCTTGTGTAGGGTTAAGTCTTTGAGCCTATTGGATTGGCCAAATTACAAAGGAAACTCTACCGAAATTTTTGAAAAAACCTTTAGAAATATAGAAACACGCTTTTGCCAATCTAAGATAAAGCTAGTAAACCTAAGTTGAGATCCGAATTAGCCTTAGGGGTTCCTCTCGGGGAACCTTGGTATGTAATACGCCAACCCGGGCCGGGGTGGGGTGTTACATCACGAGTAAAGAAAACATTTACAAAACCTTGAGGAGGGTAAATCAAAATTTCTCCATAAGCATTATATAAGAACCTTTATCCTTCAATCTCTACTCTTTGACCCTATATTTTGAAGAAAATGTAGATAAGATTAAGTGTAAGGATTCATCATCGACGATCAAGACACCATGTGAAACTCCCCTCCCAAATTTCATGTATACACTATTATTTAATTAAGGCCAAAATCAAGTGAAATTCTAATTGCTAAAGCAATCAATTTTGTTAAAATTAGGCATTAATAATTCAATGTCACATACATTCGACCCGTTCTCCAAGTAGTTCAAAACCCCTTCCCTTTTCACCACAAGCAAATATGTCATTTTTTATTCCTAAATCTTTCTTATCGAAAATGACTACTATATTATGTTTATATTGCAAACAACCAAAACTAAAACAATTTAAACTAAGATCTTGAAAGTGTAAAAAGAAACATAAAAGGTAAAATAATAACTTCAAATAAGCCCATGACCATTATTCAACATCGGTTTAAATATATGAAGGAGTAAAATACTAATAAGACTATTTTATCACACACAAAAAAAGGAAAAGAAAGGCCCATTTGTAAAAAAATATTTTTTTTTTCATTTGGATAAATTATATTTTTTATTTATATTTAATCATTTATATCAATGACTCATATTTAATGGACAAATAATTTCTCCGATTGAGGTTGCACTAAACTTGTACAATCACTTCTATTGTAGTATTTGGCCAATTGAAAAGATTACTATTATATATACTATATTAGAAAATTTTAAATGTAACAATGGTTCTTATGGCCTCAAAACAAAATGGAAAAAATAGTGGTAATAGATGATTAGATGTGTTATTATCTTACCATTTAGATTGGATAGAGATTCCGAAAGAGTTCCTCATTAATAATGACAATAATGGCCTTACGAATTTGACAAAATTTATATACTCAAATTTAGTTGACATATACAAAAATAATGGTTCTTTTAGTTAGTATCTTACCATTCGCATCGACCAAGGCATATTGTACATACTAAAAAAAGGATGTGGGAGTTTTTGTGTTGTTTTTTGGTGCAATTGAGGGGGCAAGTCTACTGCACCCTTGGAAGGACATCATCGTGCATGAATCGTTTCAGGCTATTGGCGAATCAACATGCACGTGGTCACTGTAGGGAGTTTAAATTAAGTGAAAAAAATATATTAACTCGACCTTAATCAAATTTATATATTAAAAAATCTAAACTTTATCATATTATTGGTACTTATAATCATAAACAATTCTCAAACTATAAAATTAATTGATTATCTCAGTGAATGAAAAAAGGTACTAATGGATGACTGCCTTCATTGCAAAAAGAGACTTGTAAGTATAATTTTTTTATCACATTAAGAATAATTTTTAAAATTGAGGAAAATTTTCTTTCTTTTTTTTTAAAAAAAAGTGAGAAAAAATACTAACAAAACTATATTATTACACAAAAAAGGAAAAGAAGAGTCTACTTATAAAAGAATTTATTTTTTTATTTGGATAAATTATATTATTTACTTATATAAGTATTTATATTAATGACTCATATTTAATGAACAAATAATTTTTATGGTTGAGATTATATTAAACTCATGGAATCACTCATGTTGCCGTATTTGGTTAATTTAAAAAGATTACTATTATATATATTATAGATGACATATTGTTTTTCAATTATTTTTTAAATCTTTCACTTAATATTGGTAGGATATGTATGGGTACAGTGGATATCACACATCTCCATTTACCCTTAGGCCTAAATTGGGTCTCAAAAATAGTTGGCCTTTTAATTTAAAGTATCTTAAAATTATATTTGAGAACATTGGGTTCAAAAAAGTAATTTGAGGTACTTTCGTGTAATATTTTGATTAATAAGTAACACGTGGGAATAAGCTAAACAGTTCGCCAAATTCAGTTCTTGTCAACTTTGATTAACAAATTATATATATTTTTTTAAAAATTTTGGTCGGGGAATAAGGGTGGGAGAAATAAAAACCCTTAGAAGTTTGAGAGTTCTTGAGTATCCCTAAATGTTTTATCAAGTGAGAATTTGTGAAATTCAATGTGTTTATGATGTCTTTCTAGTTAAACAAGCATGGCGATTCCTCTATAACTCATATTCACTTTTATGTGGCGTTTGGTTGGATGTAATGCAATATGGGCTTAATATAATCAATTATGTAATGTAATTAGATATGCAATGTAATGAGATAATAATTACATTACCATATTTGGTTATATAAAAAGTGTAATATAGTCACAAAGGTAATGAATTATTTCAATGGCAAAAATAGTAATTAAATTAATTATAGTGGAGATAAATGCTATCTAACTAAAAATTTGAGTTACATATTTAGATTTTAGCTTTTTTATCAAATAATCAAGTTTTATTTCTTTTTTGGCAAATATCAACTATATTATTCTAATGGCAATAAATGTCGTAATAGAGATAAATGTTATTAACATGAAAACAATTTAAATTTGAAATCATATTTGAGATTTTTAAAAATATTTTCTATCATATTTTCTAATCTTAAATTTTTTTGGTGGCAAAAAGATCAACTGGATTATTCTAGTGGTGATAAATGTTTGTCGTAGTGAAGATAAATGTTATCTAAATAACAAAATTTTAAACTCTAAATTTATATTTGAGATTTTTTAATCTCTTCTATCATATACTTAAGTTTTAAATTTTTTTCTTTGATAAAAAAATACCAACCGAAGTTATTTTATTAATGATAAATAGTTATTGAATTAATAAAGATAAATGTTAATAAGTAAAAAATTTTGATCTAATAATTTTAGTTTAAGATTCTTTTATATTTTTAATTGAACAGTTAAATTTTGAATCCAAAGTATTGAAGTTTAATTTTCTCTAAATGACCAGCCGATCATATTATATATATGAAGATAATAGAAGAGAGAAAATCAAGTTCCTTCTCAAATGAATGAATTTTTCGCTTGCCAAGGAGGAGAGAGAAAAAGGATATGGAATAGAGAGGGAGAGAGAAAAAGGATATGGAATAGAGAGGGAGAGAGAGAGAGAGAGAGAGAATTATTACAAGTGTATTAAAATTTGATCACAATGATAGATGTAATCATGATTGTTTAGTAAATGTCTAAGTAATTGTAATTGCATAGATATGATTAAAATGCAATTTTGATTGCATTACAAAGTTGTAACCAAACATAGTAATGTAATGATCATTACTAATTTGATTACATTACCACTTTGATTACATCCAACCAAACATGCCCTTAAGGTGAGTGATAAAATGTAAATACTTCACAAAACAAGAGTTATCATACTCTAATATTGGCTATTGACTTAACTTATTTGGACGGGAGTGTGGTAGTAGTGCAACACTTGTTTTCTTGGTAAAGTACTTCTCTATGATGCTTTTTATAGTAAAGAAATATCAACTCTTATTCTAAAGAATGATGCAAGAAACTTCTCCAACTTTTCAATGCATCGAATGAGAAGCCTAATCTTTTAGAAATAAAATGATATAACAATCTAAAAATTATTGGTGTCCTCCTTACTCAACTACAAGTAAAGGTCAATATTATTGTATGATTCTGTTGAACATGATTGATGGGTGATATTGGGTACAGCGGTGAGAAAATTCAAAGGCAAGGTGCTCTTATATACTACTTCAAATAAAGTGAGGACTAAATAATCAGGAAACATTGCATAATGAAAGACAACATATGAAGATTTTCACAAAATATTTTGATTTAAATAAAATTATTTTTAAAATTGTAACACCCTCTACTACTACTAATAATAATAATAATAATAATAATAATAATAATAATAATAATAATAATAATAATAATGTACTTCCTTATAGCATATTTATATAATTAAAAAGATATATCAAAAAGAAAAAAAGGAATCGAAGGTCATGTTTATTTAGTGACTTACCGAAATAAGTTGGACAAAATTTATAACTTGTGCAACTATGAGGGTATTAAAATCCCAAACCCTTGAGTTTCCACCTTACTTTAAGCACCAAGTTAATATAATTAAATTTGCTTGCTCCTTCGTATTCCTAAATGGAAGAAAATTATAACTTCTTCTCTTGCCTCCATCTATAAATAGTTCCCTCATCTTGTCCTAAAAATCCAATGATCACTAAGATTGATTCATACACACACAAATACAATATCTTTCCCAACCCCTTTATTTTTCATTCCGGGCAATGGTAGCAATGGTGACGACACTACTATTGTGTAGTTGCCAACTTGTCTTGTCCAAAGCCATCTAAACTTCACGCAATCCAAGACTGGTTTTCGTTCAACCTTCAAATTGAAAAAGCCAACTGATATAATTTTTAAGTATTTTACTCACTATTATTGGAGATTCAAGGTTCAAATTATCAAAGTACATTAGATGTCAATTATTTCAAACTCAACTCATTTATCGTAAATGATCGTTTCATTTTTAAAATTTGATTTTTAATCTCATGATATATCCCAATTAGCATTATCGTTATCGTTATGGTGATCACTTAGGGGCTTCCACCACCTAGTCCCAACATGTACATGTGTTATTCTCTTACCTTATCCTTTATCTCCCTTTTGGGAATATATGGGCAAGCATAACTTGTTGTTTGAAAAATCTTGATACTTAAAATATTAAATCGTTATTCCTTCTTATCCCATTTATAAAATTAAAATATTTTTATAACTCGTTTTAACATGGTTGAGTCTTTTGTACTAAGATTCCGTTATCACTTTTTAAATTATTTTCTGTTTTCGGCTTGATTACTTGTTGGGGACCTATGGGGATCGATCACCTAGAAAATAGAGTGATGAAGTTTATCATTCACACGCACATATTCATAATAACTTAGTTCGTGTTATTTTGATAGTTTGAGAATAATTTAAGTTTTAAATAAGGTTATTACTCCTAAACTCTTGGTAATAAAATTATCTATTTTATTATTAATTTATTGGTTTTGCATATCTCTAAAATATGCGGCGTGACGTCCTAGAAATAAAATTATTCTACGCTGATAATATTAACTTTACCAATTTGTATTTATTCTAAAATTCTAGGATGTTATAAAAGCAAGTTTTTTTACGGAGTTCGATAAGCGAATTTATTTTTATGTGATTTTAGTATTATGTTGGAAGTTTTGTTATCATTTGGTACTTGGTTTGAAGAGTGTCTTTTTCTTATGGGCAACAATACCACCTCATTATGCTCCTATGACAATGCGTGCGTAGTTGTGTTTAGTTATAGAGGTGGATGTAAGGACCATAATTTATACAACTCCAATGTTACAATGGACTAGTTAGTCAAGTTTGGTATTTTTATTTATTCTTCTATGTCATGATGTACTATTTCTTGTGTTTCCTTCCTTTATATCCTCATTAATTTTAACTTGGATACAACATTATGAGAAAAGGTTGTCTAACTATTATACCACTTACATTTGAAGTTCTTTATGATTCCAAAAGGCCAAATGCTTAGTTGGTAATCCTTGAGATTTAAAATAAAGAATTACATTGGTATTATTTGAACTAAAACTCTTTGAAAGTTTAAATAGTATTATTGGTTGTGCACAAAGTAGGATAAAACTAGATTACTTACTTGTTTTTTAATTAGGTCAATATATGTAAGATTTAAATAAGTTTCACTTGCAATATATGTATCACATCATCAATACTCCGTATGTATTGATTAATAAGTTAAAAGTAAATAATAACGGTTGAATTCTTGAAGGAAAAAAAGATAGTCCCCTTCTTGATGCAAAAAGAGAAAAGCTCAAGGTATGGTATTCCCTGATGATTCTAGCCCAAAGCCATAAGGTAAGTATTTTTAAAGCAGTTGACTTTCCCATTGCAAAGGGAGACCCTTTGGCATTTGCTCGTTCCTTGAATTAGAAATTACCGACCACCATAACATCACACACGCACACAACACAACACAACACAAAAACACACAACAATCACTGTTACCGGTCGGGGAGAGAGAGAGAGAGGGGGAGGGAAGGAGGGAGGGTATAGAATCGACAGTGGAAACCCAAATCCTGCATTAAAAAACCGTAGATTAAAGATTCCTCAATCATCAAGTACCATAATTATCTCCATTCTTTAATCATTCGCTCCTCCAGTTCGAACTTCAACATCAACAACTGGTGAAGGCGTTGTTTTGATTCTGGATTGTCGGATTTTCCATTTCTTTCAAATTATTGCTTTAGTTTGTTTATTGGGTGAAATTTCGTTAGTTGAGCTCTCATAATCGCACGTCTTTCTCGTTTCCCCTTGGTGGGTTGACTCCATTTGAAGCAAACAACAAATCCCTCTTCAAATTCCCTCCCTCTCCCTCTCTCTCTCGCTCTCTCTCTCTCATGGGGGTTTTGCCGGTTAGCTTCCTTCGCCGGCGTCAGTTGGAGAGAGGGGGTATTGTTCGATTGTTTTGATTATTTTTCCGCGTTGAATTGAATTTCATGGCGGAATGCCCGAATTTCGACATGGGTCTATGGAGAATCAAGGAATTTTTGTTTCTGCATCGAAATTGGAGACTAGGGTTTGCATTTAAAGCTTTCCTGTGTTTGTTGGTTGCTTTCGTGCTTTTCTCGCCGGTGACAAGTTTAAGGCCGCTGCGAGAAAGAGCAAGGTCGTGGGGCGATGAGGTGGGTATCTAAAATCCTCACTTTTATCTCTAATCTAGTGTCATTTTATCGCTTGATTTGGTTATATATTCCTTATAATGTGAGAGTGGACTTGTATGCAATGCAGGCAGTAATAATGTTTCATGCGTGTTCTTCTGTTGGGTAATTTTGATTGGTGTTATATGCCATTGATAATTTTGGATTGCGTGATTCTGTAGTTCTTCTATTGTGCCATTGAAAAGTGGCAGCTTAGTCATACTTCTTCGTTAACAATATGTGCTCTCTAGAAAGAGAATGTACACAACTAGTCATAGTTTGTTGAATGAGGTGGTTGGCTCTAGAGTTTTCTCCAATTCAGAAAAGTTTTCTTTTAGACATTTGAAGTATGTCGTGTTCCCATTTAGCTTCTTTATTATGTAAGAGTACTAAGATTGTTGAATAGTGCAAGTATTTTCTGTGTCTAATCCATTTTGCCCTAATGTGCTTAATTTGGAAAGATATATTGCATCCACTTGTTTTTCTAAAATGAGGTCATTCCTGGAGATGCAAATGTTATTGACAAGGCCAATCTGTGAGGTACTCGTACTGCTTCTACTACTGTCCTTTGTATTGCTGTCGCACTTGGTTCTCGTTGCTCATTGTTTATATTTCAGATTGTTTGATTTAAAGTGGATGAAGTTTGAAAAATGCGATGAGCATATTTCTTGATGTAATTTCGATGGTTTCTTTGTATGTTTCAATATGTTTGATTGGTGCTGGAAGGAGATATCAGGAGTGAATTTGAAGCTATCCTTATTATAAATATCTTAGTCAAGTTTGCTTTATCATGGCATCATTTTTGGTTGGTGTTCCAAGTTAAAAAGCTTGAACTTGTGTATTTTTGGGGTTGTAGACTATCTTAACTGTTTATGATTATGAAGGCAACAGATATGTTGTTCTTCTTTAAACCTTGAACATCTTGCGAAATAACTATGCTGTTATTTGCAAAGCATGAAATTGAGGCAACGGCATAACTATATGTTACAGCCGACCACTTTCTCAATTAGTGGCATGCATGTGTCAAGACAACATCAAATGGATCCTAGAGATTTGTTAGGCACATACCGCATGATTTGAAATCCAATAATGTTATTTACTCAGCTTCTGCGCAATGTGTGCTTAATTTATATTTTTCTGTATTTTCTAGCCTTTCAACAATGTTAGAAGTATGCTAGTTTGTTGGTACATGTAGCTACTAGCTAGCAAATCTTCTATATTCTACGTAAGTGAATCCATCGTTTTACATCTGCAAAGGTCAGTTTCAGTTAAACTAACCTCTACTTTTTTTCTATGGGGTAATACACATTCAGTAGTTTTTAATCTAGGTCTGATAAAACCAGCCTGTGTGCATTTCAAGGTTAAAAGCTATTGTATTGCATGTGACTGCTCTGCCTAGGGAGAACTCCTTAGGTTGTGGATTTGGTTATAGATTCTTAGTATGGCTCTAGTAGGGAACTCATTTGTCATTTCTCTAACGAATCTCATTATCTCTGTCTTCTTTTCTTATTCTATCTCATCAAGCTCGGTACTAATTTTAATTTATATTATTTTTGGGATTTTGTTACTCTTCTGGATTTTATTCGTTCTTTGTTTTGGGGGTTGGGGGTATCTTGTACCAAACTTCTTTCTTTTGTAGATGAATGGTACTGTACTTACATTTTTTGTTATGTATTTCTTCTTTCCCTTTAAAAAGATCGTGGCTGCTAGTATGTTTAAATTTCAACCCTTGAACAAAATTTCCTAGAGAATTAACAGTTCAAGTAAGGAAAAATAACGATTCAAATATATAATATACCGTTTGTAGATGACTTATCTGCATGGAAATTGTTTTACCTAAAATTTTGTGTTAAAATTAAGCAAATATGAGAATGTTAAACAACATCCTCAGCCTAATTAGAGAAGCATTATTGTCGGATACAGATCACTTCACTTCTTGGCTTATGTGGTATCCGCATTAGATGGTGGTGTAGTTGATTACTCCACCAATTACTCTCCCTTTCAACAGAGTGCAGAAAACTCTTGCTCAACGGTTTTTACTGGCAGCTCTAGTTAGTTTCTAGTGAAAATTATTGAACGAAATTCAATTTAGGCAAAGTGTGCCCAATTCCAACACCTTTTTCAGATCTAGCCAACTGGAGCTCCCTTTTTCTATACTTCTACCTAGAATAACTATTGTGAATACTTATTAAAAGAAGTACTAATAATTACCTATGCTACCTTATGTTTTCACCCTTATTCTCTGATGAAAACTATAGAGTGCAGATCATACTCTTTTTTTTTTTCATTTGAGAAGTAACAAAATAATATATCAATGAGACATCAAGGGAGTGAAGTCCAAATACAAAAGGGGCTAGCACAAAAATATCATGCCCTCAAGCTCATACATAATTCTATCTGCAAATTCCAAAAGAGAAACCTTTGTATCTCTACAAGATACAAAAGAAGGCAGATCATACTTAAATTGCAGAATGACTGTTTGCAAAAGTTTCGGCATGCTCTGTTGATTTGTGTGCCCATGCACCTTCACTGTTATCTAAAATGTGAAAATGCTTGTGCTGTGCATATGTCTAACTTTTGGTAGTTGATATTGTCCTTTCAGTGGCTTTTTGTCAAAAAGGAAGACAACAATCCAGGTCCTTTTTCCTCTTGGAACATAAGTGGAACCTACAGAGGTTTGTAACTTATTTTTGGATGTACTTCATTCATTAATTATACTATAAGATCAAGTTTCAAGTGTTTCGCAAGTCAATACTACCCCAATTGTGGAAACACAATGGGAAACACTAATATTGTTTGAATGGTTCCTCTATATAGTTTTGAGCATGTGTTGGAATTTTTAAAACACAGGTACTTGGAGATTTCTGGAATTTGCAAATAACTCATCAAGATTCCCTGATTTTAAGAGATCTGATGGAGACTCTGTTATTGAATTAATGAGTACTCCGACAAAAATAAATGGTGTACATTATGTTCAGGTAAAAATCTGGTCATTAAATTACCATCCACAAACTTTTTGCCTCCTTATGTTTTGCTTCTTTAGCTTTCTTTTTACAGCAAGCATTTCTTTCCTTCTCTCTGTATTTCTCTAGGCATACTTGCTTTCTCATCAGGAGGGGATACAAATTTATGATGTAGGTGGTGGAATACATAAGATTGCGGTATTCCTTCAGAGGGCATGTTGAAGTCCTTCTAAAGATGGCATGATATTTAGAGAGTATAGATTACAGTAAAGATAAAGAAAAGTTAGAAATAGAACACCTGTTCTGGTTCTCCTTAATGGAAAATGGGTTTTATTTAAAGCTTTTTCGCTCCTTGTTTTTCTCTAGCAAACATCAATGATAAATTGATATCTCCTTTGCTCTTTTCCTCATTTTACCTGGCGTCAACTTCTGTGAGTAACAAACTACTAGATGCCTTGCCACAAACAGTTTCAAAGAGAAAAACACAAGTGAGATCAATTGATTCTATTACTAATTTGTCCGCTTTTCTCATGTTCGTGTTTGTTTTGATCCAGTTTGGTCCTCTGTTATGGTGAACAATCCTGGCCTCGAGCATTGGAGATTTGTTATTGATTATGCCTGCATTAGTCAGTCATCTTGCCTTTCTTTGCGTCAAATAACAATGTCCTTATGTTAGTGTCTTTACCTTATGGAACAAATAACAACGTCCTTTGCTGGCAGGTGATAATCAAGATGAGTGTAAGATTTCTTTAAGTAAGGTTATGCATATCTCAGCATGGAAAACCCTGCTTCAAAAGTGTGTTCTCTCACAAGTTTTTGGTCTTCACTGAACAAAATTACATTTCTGTAAATCACAACTGTACATGTTACAGTAGCAATTATCATTCAACCAGTATGATATTTTTGAGTCTCATTATTCTGTTTTAAAACATAAAGTTGTCAAAGTACTCACCTTTAATACATAATTAAAGCCGAATTGCAAGAGCTAGACAGAGGTTTCCTTTCTTAGTGAAGAAGTAGCTAAGTGCTATAAAGCAGTTTTGGGGATTTTCCATGCCAATGATGCTGTTAGGTGCTGGAAACATGTATGAATAACCAATTCTTGAGCCTTGCTCTCTGAATATCCATTGCACAAAGAAGGATAATCAATAAACAGGGTTAACAGAGCTCACATAAGCCATCATAGCCTATTTGTTAGTAACTGAACTAAATGAAACGAAGGTTTTTATCGAACTAATTCAAACCAGACCCTTCAGCAGTGGATCTTGAATCAGAACAGTAATATAGTTTGTATAACTATTTTGAAGAGGGCCTAAATGAAAGCATATGGACAAGAGGGCAGCTATTCATCATGGAAGAAAGAGCAAGGAAATGACTGCAGCAATAATCGACTTCAATCGTTTAACCACCATTCCTGCTAGTTGATTGTTGCTGGTGAATTCTCCCATATATCTATAGGTAGAGGTAGTAGTCTATAACTCAAGTGGGTTAATCCACCCATTGGCAATTGGTTTCAGATTGGAGCGTCACTTGGACTGTAAATTTATCAAAACTGTTGAATCTTATGCAAGGTTGATGCCAAACTTTGGTCCATGTACTGGAACTCATCCACTTATTCTGAACCTGGGTTTGCTCTGGAGTTGAGTTCAGCTTGTCAAAGGACTCAAGCTCAGTTCATAATTAGCCATAATCAGCCCGTGCAGCGACCTATCTTTACCAAAAAGACTACCTAAGGAGAGGGCTACCAAAAACTCAAATGGGTGAAGCAATCTCATAGAGAAGAGAAAATGACTCAAGTAATTGCTACAATGGAGTAAAGCTGAGAGTGCAAAGAGCTACCTAATTGCCAAAGTGTGGCTACCGAAAGTGAATATTTTGAGGATGACAATTGTGGATCACAGTGGCCTTTTAGAGGACGATTATCCCACAACAACAAATCAATAGAAAAATTTACTAGTTTATAGCTCAGGTACACCCCAAGCCAATTGGTTCTCATTTGGAAATTTACTTAAGGTGTAATATTTGATTCAAGTTGATATTTTGGTGCAATTAAAAGGAGATCTAGGGTAGTTAATATATGGGAAATCATGTGATTGTGAGTGTGATTGAAATACTCAAAAGAAAAGCAATATTGTTCTTTGACTGAGGAGACAAAGTATGCCATGTGATCACCATACAGTTCCTTTAGTGTTGCCATTTGATTTCCATCAGGCATGGCAGAGGGATCGAGATTAAGGTGCATTTGAGAGGACATTGTCTAGGAAGGCATTTAGGGGTGAAATGGTACTCTCCCTCTATGAGGAGTAAGAGTAAAATAGGGATGATGGTGATGGCTTCAACTGCTGTCTTTTTTCTTTTCAGATGTAGAGATTGATGGAGTTGTGTGTGTGTGTGTGTGTGTGAGAGAGAGAGAGAGAGGTCCCCTTAGTCCTTACCTTTATTTTCTCTCATACAGGGTTCAGTGAAGTTACCTCCTTTCTCCTTCCTGCCCTCTGTTTTCATATGCTATGGTTTATAATGATTCATGAAACATCTGTGTTATTTTCTGATTTCTTTTAGTTTGAATAGATCGCCGCTTCCCTGATTATTTATTCTTTTGCATTTTCAGGGTGTAATTATCTTCAATGATGCATTTGATGATGATCGTGAAGGTGGTGGTGCACAGATTCGGGTGGAAGGCGTCTATATATGGCCATTTAGGCAGTTAAGAATGGTGGCCAACAGGTCTGTATGTTGTACTTAATCATCACTAATCATCACAGGCTTTGTACACACTTTAGCTCTTTTGAGTATCGACTTCTCTTTAACTCATAATTGAAGGATAATTCTGTGTACAAACAAAAATTAAAGAGAATCTTTCTAATGAGAGAAAATTGAAGACAAATCCCCTTGGAATTTTTTTCTTTTGGTGATAGTGTCCTAATGTGTAATTCTCTAAATGTTTGATGATGTGTTTTGTGCAGTGGAAAGGATAATGAATTGGGTCCAGAAGAAGATTATTTAATGTCCAATCCATATCACTTGGTAATCATACCCATCATTCTTTCTTATGGGAAATTTTATTAATAAGTTGCGTTTAAAACTTGAAATCCCCCCCAAAAAAAAAAAAAAAAAGAAAGGAAAAGAAAGGTGCAGCATTCATTTGTCCTTATTCAAGCATTGTCCAGACGGGGGCCAAACTCAAAACTTATAGTTGCATTTGAAGCTTTTGGCCTTCATATATTCATAATTGATCTCTTATTTCTAAGTATGGAGGTCAGATTCCTATTTCATAGTATGGTGCAAGACTGCAAGAACTTTCCTTGCCAAATGTTATTGGTTGCTAGAATCATGGTGACAAACTGCTGCGAGTTTGGATTGAACATGGTTCAGAATCCATGTCGCTTAGAGTTTAGGATTAGTGTACCAGTGTGATGTTCAGCAAAAGTATGGCATGTGAAAACTTGTATTATTGTTCACTTTGTGGATTCTATTCTTCTGTACTTAATTGCTTATCTTGAAGAGCATTTGTAACTTACCTTGAGAAAGGAGTCCTGTTTCTGGTTCCCTGGTTGGAATTGGTTTCACGATCAGAAATAGTTGAAATAAAACTGCTAATTTGGATCACAAGTCTTCATTGTTATTTCTGTACTTCTCTGTGCAGCTTGGATTTTTCTCCTCACAAGTGTTCCAAGATTCCCATCGGGATAAAATTTGGAGGAGAAAGAAATGTAATTCTACCTCTTATTTTTTCACTTTATTATTTCCATATGGAATTTTACAATTTATATCTTGTTTTTTCTTTTTTTTTGGCAGCAGTGGTTCATGATATAGAGAAACATTGTAACATCGAAATTGCTGCTCAAGTTTCACGTGTGACAACCTCATCGAATGGTATCTGAGACTATGAATCTGTCCTATCATGTTACTTGCCTTTTATGTGTGGAAATCTATCTATTTGTGTCACTTGGCCAAGTTGTGTTATGTCTCTATTATAACTGTTTCATAAGAACAGACATTTCGTGATGATTGTCCAGCCCTCCCCCCTTTTCCCCCTTGTTTTCCTGCCTTTTTTCCCTGTTCTGTTAGTTGTGGAAGGGATCCAGCTGTCTTGATGGTTGTCTTCATAGGGTGTTCAAAGCAAGGTTTTTAGCTCTCACATCGTAGAATTTAGAACCTGGTCTACCGAATCACTGGCTTGAGTCTTCCTTAGTTTGCCATGTCAAGCGTGCACATTAAATCGCTCTGAAATTTATATTTTAAAATGTTTGATAGATGCTGCTAACTTGTTCCAAGTCTTTGAGCAATCACACATGAACAACCACAATGTTGCCACTGAGTTCGTTGGAAAGGATAGTAGTCTGAAAAATTCTTCGTGAAATTGACGGTATTGGATTTAGGAAGCAACAAAATTAGGTTAGTGGTCAAGGGTTTCTCAAAACCTTGGCCATCTGTTTGAAAATGTTCCTCCATGTTGTGCACATGCATCTTTTTTTTTTTTTTTTTGGTGTGTGTGTGTGTGTGTGTGTGTCTTTGTGTCTGTGTTGGGCACTGCTTTCTCGTCTTCTTGTGGAGATGACAGACAGGATTTTAAACGACAGAATGGTGCAATTTGAAGTCAGAACCCTGAACATGAGCTTTTCATACAATTGTTTGTTATTGCTTGATGGAATAGTATGATCTATCTGTCCAACTTTGCTATGTTTCATTGGTCAAAAAGTTGTGGTGTTGAAGGTTATAAATTTCAATTGAGATGTACTTGTCGTTTACAAGTCCTCGTGTTAGCTATTACAAGTAACTAGCTTGACCTATCCTTTCCTCTTGACGATCTTCTGTATTGCAAGTTGTTTCCACTGTATTGTTTTCTTGATGAAACCTTAACGATAGCATGCGTTTTGTGGCCTTTTTTCATCTTTCACTTGCTTTAGTGGCATTATGATTCGCTTTTGCAGCCATGTTTATTTCTCTAAAATCATTTAGAGCATAAACCAACAACTTTAACTGTCTACTGCGTGAAGCTCTTTAGATTCCAAGGAAAAAAAGGCAGTACAGCTTTGCTGGGCCTCTAAGTTGTTCAATACCTGCTTGTAGGTGGAGATCGTGACCAATATCATTTAGAAGGATTAATGGAGTCTCCATCCACAGATGAAGATGGAGACTGCTTTTCTCCCCTGATGCTGAATGCCACCTCTATCAACATTGGAGTCTACTACAATAAAGCTGTTAACTATACGCTTATGGTCACTTTTGTATCCTTACCGATTGATGTGTTGCTTGGCTTTGTGCGAAGTATAATATATGAGTAAGATGTATTATCTGGGCTCTGGACTCCTTGACTTAATTGTGTGTCAGGTATCATTTCTTCAGGTTCTTCTGTTGATACGACAAATGGAACACAGCAATACTCAATCAGTAAGTTGTAATACCTACTTTATGCATAGTGTGGGACTTTGATGTCTGATAGTGCCTTGATGTATTACGTGATGGCTGAGTATGTCAGGGGCTGCCAAAATTTCGATATTGATGGTTGGGCAGCAGGCTATTATGGATGCTTATTTCTGCCTTCTCCATTTAACTGCTGGAATACTAGTGGGTAAGTGTGGCTGATACTCATTAGGGCTGTGTTTCATGCGTTGTTTCTTAAAATAAGGCAATAAGCTTTCTTCAATGTTAAACTGTGTTGAGCACATGGTTTTCTGTTAACTCTGGTATTGCATATGTGCAGAATCCCTGTTCAATGCTTTTGCAACAGCTGCTTTCTTCAAATTTGTTGTCTTCTCAATATTTGAGATGAGATACCTCCTAGCTGTATGGAAGGCAAGTAGGCCTGCAAATAGTGGTGAAGGTTGGGAGGCTATGAGACGTGAACTTTCACTTCTTTACAGCCGGTTCTGTGAGTATCTTCTGCCTCATTAAATACTTATTGTTTACTGATATGTAGAGGTGGCAGCAGGTTGGCCTCATGTTGGATCCCATCTAATCTCAATTGACCTGACTTATGAGTCGGGTCCAAGACCTGAATGCTAAGCTGATGGTCCTGATCTTGAGAGCAGAAGGAGATACTCTTAGTCCAATTCAAGATGTATCAATTGCCTTTCAATGCAATTGACCAGCTCTTGAACAGTGGGCCCTTATTTATTTAAATCTAGGTCTAGACAGCCGCAATTTATGGGCCATGGCTTGTTTCTATCACTTTCCTTTGTATTAGGGAGTAACATGAAAGACAAGATATAGAAGGCCCATCGGGCCCACTAGAAATCAACTCAAGCTACATGCTTTCAATGTAATCTGCAGCCTATGGGCTTTACGCGTGCTCATGCATAAACAATTCGGGAAATGGCCTTCCCGTCTTTCTTTGATTGACTGGTTGGAATAGGTCCTTAACGACCGATAGGAAGGCCTGTTACAGCTATCAGAAAGAGTGGATTGATTTCATTCACCTTCTGTAACAGTTACCCTTTCCCCTCTCTTATGGTCCTACTCTGCATGATGGTGGAATGGTACCAATCCGTAGAGAAGTTTTTTCCAACTAAATGTTATTTAAGTTTGTTAAATTAAAGTTTGTCAAATGTAAGCCATGAAACCAGTCCCTTTGTCCTAATAAACTTGTACTTGAGATTAGATCAGAATTGCTTCATATTTGGATCAGATTAAGTATATCCTGTAATGTGCTTGCCAAATGATCTATTTCATGTGTCTCATCTTTTATTAATTCTTTATGCAAAAACCTACACCAGCCTAACTTGAAGGCCAGAAAACGTTCTAGTCTGCCTCCCTCTCTCTCTCCCTCTCTACATTATGGGGGATTATTTTGGTAGTGGGGTTTCCGATGGTTAATGATTTGATTACTCTCAAATTAGTAATCCATGTGTGTTTAGGGGCTGTAGGGATCATCTGGAATACCTTATCACAAAGTTTTATTCTGTTCTGAAGAATAATTTTGCATGTTGTCAATATTTGTGCTTATTAAGAATTGTGTGATTCTTTTGCAGATGGTATCCTCTTGGGAGGCATTCTCATTATGTACGAGTTTCACAATTTTCTTCGGCCAATTCTTCTTCTCATGTATTCCTTTTGGATACCTCAAATAATGACCAATATTATTCGTGATTCAAGAAAACCGCTACACCCTCATTACATTCTAGGAATGACTATTACTCGGCTTGCAATCCCATTATACACTTTCGGCTGTCCTAACAACTTTATGCGCATTCAGCCTGATAAGAAATGGTGTATATGTCTGGGTGCATTTATGGGAGTTCAATCTTTCATCCTCCTCCTCCAGCACTACCTTGGATCCCGATGTTTTATACCTCGTCAGGTTCGAAATAGCATCCAACATCTTTGCATTGTTCTCTGAATCCCAACCCCGTTTTATTGGCAAATCTGGATCGACGAATTGTGTATTTGTTTTGTCACTGTGGATCAATACCAAAGCGTGGAGGGTAGTGAAGTGGTTCAGGCCCTAAGGAAAATTACAATAAGCAATTGAATAGTATTTGAGCTTGATTCCGCTATTCAGTTATTGAACAATGAAAATATCGAGTTAAAGAGAACAGAGTCATGATCCAAGTATATAATATAAATAACAAAAAAAGAAAAAAGAACTGAGTCAATATTTATGTAATAGTAATTTTTTATGAAGTTACTTGACTGGAGAAAATGAGTGGGCCTTGCACAGTGCACTCCTTAATTTTCTGAAGGTGACTTCATTCTGTGCCCTTTGTGAGCCAGCAATGTCTTTGTTTGCCCAAGTCCATACCCGACCTCATCTTAAGGAGCTGTATGTAGGTAAACTATGTAGAAAGAATCTGCTTTGAGATGGAACGCTTGTTGTGTAAGAAATACCCTGACGGTTAAGTACTGGAGCATGTTGGTTCCAGATGTGGGACTGGACTGTTGCTAAGGAGATTTTGAAATATCTGGACATTTTTGTTGGCGAAAATTATCCCAAATAGCTCAAAAATGATTGTATTTGTCTGTTGCATCATTCTGCATGACTTTCCATGGGATGAAGAATTTGGTATATAAGTAGTAAAACAACTTGGCTGATTTCAATTTTCTCTGGTCAAACATCCTAAACAGGTTGTATCATGTGGTATTTATCTTTTGATACTTTCATTTACTGCGTCAAGTGTGACCTTAATGCTTGCATCTGGCAGATACTACCGGAGAAGTATAGTTACTACAGACGGTTCAATCCAGATGCAAATCGTACCACAGATTGCGTCATTTGCATGACTGCTATCGATCTCTCTCAACGCTCTAATGACTGCATGGTAACTGCATAGTTTAATAAAGAAGTAATGCTGCACCTATGAATGATCACCATAAGAATGGTAAGTTCCTTTTGCAGGTGACACCTTGTGATCATTTCTTCCATTCTGGGTGCTTGCAAAGGTGGATGGACATAAAGATGGAATGCCCAACTTGTCGAAGATCTCTACCACCTGCATGATGCTAGTGTTTCGCTTCTTAATTGTAGAACCAATTCAACAGTTATGCCACAGTAAGTCTGGTAATGTGACTCCAATACCTATAATATAAGTGGTGTCTGCTTTTGCTTAATGGGAGTGAAATCAGGGTTTGAGGGTTTGAATGAGTGTAACATCCTCTTTCATTTAATACCTGTAGGTTAAACAATTTCCCTTTAAGACCTGTTTGGTTCAATGATATATGGAAACCGTTTCCCCCTCCCCCAAACCTCTCAACCCTGCTTAGATCAGACTCTTCCCTGCCTTGTACTCAAGCACCCCCGCCAATTCCAGAAAGGCTACCCCAGCTCGTCTGTAACACCAGTTGCAGCAATGTCAAGCTTGTGCATTCTGTACTTTCCCTCCGTCATCGCTAATCCACAGGCTGCAGTAACACCCGTTACAAACCTAATCTGGACTTGGAAAACCTGATATGCACCAGATTGTCTGACTAGAAAGACCTGAAACCAGAACTGACCTCAGATCTGAAAAACAGAAACCCTATTTTTACTGTAACCTGAATTAGCCAACCTATACTGAATTGTCTACTTTGTTATTTGAATCATTTGATCAATTCTGATACTTAAGGCAATTCCCACCCCCTTACCTTCTCCTAATCCTGTTTTCACAGAAAGAGACTTACATCCAAACTTAAAGACATGGTGTAGTATGGCGTGAACAAGCTATTATTGTATTATCTACATTCAGTCTTTCTTTTTGCTTTACCTTTAGCACAGGAGCGATCATCTGATAGAACTTTACCATGTGATGGATGACAGGGCAAGGGAACACAAATATGTCTAGTTCTCCTGCTGCTGCCTGTCGGTGTAACGTCTGGTATTATTGTGCTTGGGCCTGCCAAGGGAAATGGAGATTTAGCATCAATAGGCTTAAACTAATTGGTGACCAAGGCCAGATACACAATTGTTATATTGTAGTGACTCGAGGATAATTTTGTAGGCTGAGGTATTATTCATGTATTTGTTTCTGTATATTGTACAGTTTCTGTAGTTTCTAGTTTTCCAACTGAACAAGATAAAACAGGGGAAAAAACGCCACAGATGAATAGTGAAAACCGGTCCCCCCCACGCAAAATATACATACTAAACAGTTATCTTGTATCCTATTCCTATGTCAGACACAACTGTATCAGGAACAGCGGTTTCTGTAATGCAAAGAATCAGCTGTGTGACTATCTGTAGAATGTTTGTTGGAGGTAAGTCTGTGTTGTTTTTGCATTCATCATAGGAACCTTGTGCTTGGATCATCAAGTCTATGCAATGACCCCACTTTTAAAACTGGAAAACTGGGCGTAAATCCTAGAGTTACCAGTGCAAAATCAGCAGCAAATTACCCTATTACTTAGTGAAGCATGCATACGCTTTCTAAAAAATTTTAGATGCTGTCATAGCCAATAGTTTTGTTTAAAATAAAAAAATTATCCTCAGTTTTTCGAACTTGTGCTGGACTTGGTTGTGTTGTGTAATAGTCAACAAACAGTCATTTTTGGGAATCTACTGTACTACCTGCTCCATAACTGAAAGGTTATTTACATGTAATCACCTCTGCAACTGTACCATGGAGGGACGTTAGTTCATTGATTTGTGAAAGTCTAAGCTAGTTAACTTTTGGATTCTTCTTTAGTATCTTAGCAAATAAGAATGAAGTGAAACGCTTAACCCATTCAACGTCAGGCTCAAATGTACTAAATTTAGCCTATGGCCTTTAATTGACAACTGACGAAGCTATTATATGGCCACCCAACCAATTCAAGCACCAAAGTATATTACTGTTCAACGATAATCCTATATTCTCCTGTACCCGCCAAATGTACTTTCAAATATTAATTCTTATGGTAATTGTTTTTGAATTAAACTTTTTGAATTAAATAAGTGAACATTAATTTGATACATACCAAAAAAGAATACTAGACAATTTTTTTTTTGAAAGAGAGTATTTTTCTATGAAAGAAAGTAGCGGGAGATAAGAAATCACTGTTTCTAGTGTCTCAACCAGCCCAAAGAATTGAATTAAAGCTTCTGTTTCATCACCCTGTACCCATCTCTTGGTCATATTTTCCTTGGAAGAATACTTATTCAAAATGACATGGATTTTAGCATCCTCCAATATATTAGATGAGAACATTCAATTTGCCAAGAGCACTTCAGGAAACATACGTCAGAGCTGAGTTGCACATAGCATATATCAGATAAGCATAGATCACATCAGAATCATAATTGTCAATCTGGACATTAAGCATGGAAAGGAGCTTCATCGAAGAATTTTTTTTTAAAGAAACAAAATAAAAGGCAAGGCTGCCATTAGCATAATCTCTATTAGCAAGCTCTTATATATTTCCAGTAATGCATTGCAAAACAGGAGGTTCACTTCATAATAACATGAAATACCTCTCCTACAAGGACCGACATGTTTGTGACTATATAATAATATGGAAAACGTTAAAATAAACTTATTGAGTCAGTTCCAAGCAAGAATACATACTGAAAATTCTATAACGATCAAACAATGAACATCTATTAGATCATTAATCTAGACCTTGTCTTCAGTCAGAGGAGCCATTCAATGTATTCTATATCAGTAACAGACATATACGCTTTATACAAATACTTTTCCGACCAAGACTTTATCTATACACTTCAAACATTTCTTGGAAGCTGGAACATATAGCAGCTTCACAGTCGGTTGAGTCTCCAAGTACACAGTGAACAAATCTGAGAAAAACAAGGCACATCGAGCCCAGTCGGTTGAGTCTCCAAGTACACAGCGAACAACTTAGAAAAAACAAGGCACATTGAGCCCAGGAGGCTTGTATGCTGCAGAGTTTTAATTAAAGGGAAAAGCCAATCATTTCATCTCTTTGCTTCAGGCTTCTGCTATACAGAACAGTGTTGTGGAAGCAAAATATGAATATTGCCTACTTGATGAGCTAAGCAGAACACAGGGATGACCTCTGCTTCAGCAATAACTGCTTTAGTTTGCTTATAAGGGCTGGATTTGAGGACATGTATTTTTCGAAAGACTCTCTCAATTCCTGCAATGTCTTCATGTGATCATCAAACGGATGAACACTAAGCAATCTTTTGAAAAGATTCTTCCATAGTTCAATATTCCAATACCTGAACATACAACATGGCAACTGATGGATGATATTTGAACATGGATATCACAAAAAAAGGAGTCAAATCAAAGACAATATTGGCGGTTTAATTTAGATCAATACAGATTCGGTTCGACAATGGTGTTATATCAATTAGTATGAACAGATGACAAACTTACCGTTTAAATGGTGATTTTGGTAGATAATAGCTGCCATCAGAAGACTTTTTATTCTCAATCTCCATGTATGAGCCATGCAGCATCATATGGACAATGACACAGAGACCATAGGTGTCTACCTACATCAGTCAGGCAGTCAGCAATATTACAGTTTTTCCACTCAGTAATATCAACTAGAGAAGCAACAGATAGTATAGTATAATCTGAGGAAGATACAGTCTCTAGTGAACAGACCTGAAATTTCCATGGTTTATTCTCTTGCATTTCAACACAACGGAAGCCAGAAGTACGGCAATCACCCACGAACTCCACATCAGCAGGGAAAAGGTTCAAATCTATCCCCCTACCCCAATCAACGAGGCAGAGTCCCTGCATTATTGATTTTAAAGGTTCATAAAGGGTACAAAAAACACCACTAACTATCACTAGTAATATTCTTTGCGATGAGGTATGACCTGATCATGCCAGGGGCCACGTCTATTGATAAAATCTTCTTCATCAATTGTCAGATCCTCTCTGCAAAAAGTCATTGTCAGGTGAAGAAAGTCTAAACATCCAAAAGATTAGAAGTGTTGTTGAAGTTGGCTATAACATAAAAACCCAAAAGCAAAAATTTCAGCAGGAAGAATGCTGGATAATAACAGTTCAAGAAAACCATTCCAAGAAGCGGCAACTCATCACTGGAGACAGACAGATATTGCAACTAGAGATTGCTCTTTTACTAGGGAAACAATGAGGTACAACTCAGTCTGCAGCATCTCATTAAAGCATGCTGTAACATTTGCCAGCTCAGGAATTCACCAACTTTGGCTTGGTGACAACTCACATTTAATGTTTGCAAGGATAATAGATATGTTTTTAGGGAGAAATATCTTGCTTGCATGCCTACTAGGAAGCCCCCCTTCTTTTTGTTTTTTTAGGGTTGTTTGAAAGTGAAGAAGTATATCTCGATTCTTGAGTAGAGCATCAGATGTCCATGAGGACAATCATGTCCAAACAAAGTTCAGCTCTGTTCTTCTTAGAACTTTTCCAAGGTGTCAGGGAGTGCATTCAAATGAACAACTTAGTTTAACTATTCACGTCGAATTGTTGCAAGGTTATCAATGCAACCTGAAATAGATTTACATCAGAGTTGGTGAAAAGGAGCATACAAAGCTATGTTTATTTTACATGAAACGATAAACCTCTAAAATTTGTAGATTTTTGAAATTTACAAGAGACTCAAATTTTGTAAGTAATATGAAGTATTGTCTCATAATATAAGATTTGCTGAAAGACTGTAAAATGAGAGCTAAGATCCCTTGAAGTCCTTTGCAAAATGATGGCAATATGTTTGAATCAATGAGGTGAGTGAAAAATGTGTAGTTTGTACATCATCATATAAAAACTAGATTGATTCCGGATTACACTGACATCTGAATGAAGGAATTGCAAATCTATGTGTGTTTTATAACATTTAATTTAAGAAGTGATAAAACTATTCATGCAGAAATAACTATAGCTTCGACAGCAGTTAATTGTTCGTGGACCAAAAAAGAGGTGTGAAACACCAGTCAACTATTATATAGTTAACCTCGTCTGTGCAGAAATACTTTTCTGTTGAATACCTGTGGTAGCAGTCTTGCAGAGGTTACCTGGAATATCGGATGAGAAGGTTGTCAGGCTTGAAATCTCCATGAATGATGCCAGCACCATGTAGAGATTCAAGCATGTAAAGCATCTCAATGGTGTAATAAATACACAACACTTCTTCCATGGACGTGCCGACAACTAAATAAGAGTTTATTGCATCCTGCACAAGATTCTTGCATCAGCTTGGGTGAATGGAAAAGGTCATCACCTGAGACTTGAGAGCGAGTATTTATGAAAGGAAAGATTACAATTTAAGAACTACATGTATTAATAATAGTTTATTATATAGAAAACTTTTGCAGATTTAAACTTTCTTTATCCTTGGTTAGCATAAAATCACACCCACCTGAAGAGTCCCATGTGACAAAAATCCACAAACAAGTATGCTGTAATCAGAGTAATGATGCATCCTTTCAGCAAAACCAAAACTTGATCTCTGTAGGAAAGTAACAGGGTGAGGGTTGAAAATCAGAATGATGTCTATCAATAATGGATGGGAGAAAATATCTTACCTCCTCTGGTGGGATACGCTTATCAAGCTGACGATACATGTAGAACTCCCAAGGGAAAGGGGGCTTTTGTATCTGCCAGTCATTTTCAATTAGAATAGTATCAGTAAGGAAAAGTGGGCTTCTACCCTTGAGTTAAATTGACAATTATTCTTAGAATCTTACCTTTAGTGCCACAACCTCATCAGGATCACTGTTAACATATGCTTTAAAAACTTGAGCAAAGCCACCTTGACCAGCACAACCTTTGATCTGATAGCCCCATCCACCTTCACATTTTATAAGAATAGGTAAAAATATGATGAAATGTCCAATGGCTTGGTTCATACTACTGAAAGAAGATGCAGGTAATTACCGATCTTTATCATCTTATTTCTAGATGAATTGTTCAAAGTAGAAAGTGCAACCTTTCCTGGATAGTCTTTAGAACTAGAATGGTATCCCTGAAATAGCAGTAGAAAGGCTTCTAACACACATCAGAAAATGGTGAAACACTAGTTTGCAGGGAACTGAAAAGAAGGAAGACCACAAGTAGCTGGAAACTAGGCATTGCAAAAATCAACTTACATCACATTTCACTAATTGAGGAAGAATCTTTGGGAGAAGATCATCAAAGGTGGATTTTGACCATGGATTGATGTGACTCCTTTTAAGCCTTTTTGCGTGTCTGTCAACATTCTGCAAATGAGGGAATTGTTTGAATCAATTTTCTCAGAACATCAGAAAAAGGGACCAACTACTAACTCTGCAGATATTGTAGATGGTAGCTTTGGAAAGGGAAAATATATGACACTGAAAATGTTGAATGCAAGCTAAAAACTTTAAATTTTTTAATGTGAAGACTAAAAACACCAATGCAAAATTCCATTTCTAATTGTATAACACTGTGTAGGTGATAAAAATCAATGGAATAAATTAAAAAAAAAAACAATTTGTAGCAATATTGTCAGGCTTTGCTGCATGAAGAAAATGGTGCAAATTGACATTAATAGGTGGCCATTAAAATTCAAGATTGGCTGGTGTATTAAAACTCATGGAAGTATAATTTGCTAGTAGGCTATGGATGTAGTTAGGTGGCTATCTCTTTGACATTGCACACTACCTCAACAATTATGAAGAGGGAGGTAGTGAATGTCATGAAAATGCACCGGGAGACAAGAAACATAAAGGGGAATTTTAGCTTGGTGGGTTTAGCAACCGGTACTTAGTTGTTGGGAAACACATCCGGGTAGGGGATGTGGGAAGGGTCTGTTTAGAAATGTTTGGTAATTAGCACTTATAGACATGGGGAGTTGTTTGTATATTGTCCTGAAATACTGGAAACATAAATTTTCTCTCAAATTCCCTTCTAGTATCTCGTTTATTTATTTTATCACATTCTTTATAATTTATGGATCTTACGCACTCAAAACCCAACAAAGTGGTATCAGAGTGAGGTTGCGTTGGGATGGAGGGTTTCGTAAGCGGTAAAAAGGAGAAAAGCGGTTTAAAGAACATAGAAGATGGCATCGGTAAAAGGCTCGAATATCTTTATCGAACCTTTTGATGGCTGTGGTGATTTCACCTTGTGGCAACAACGGGTGGAAAGTTTATTGACCTGGCAAGGGAAGATCAAGCCCTTGAAGGTGAAGTCCGGCACGACGGAAAAATGACGGATGCTGAGTGGGGACAATCAGGCAAGAGGATAAACCGGAGAAGGTGGCAAATGAAGAGTGGGAAGATTTGAAGGCTATGGCAACAAGCACGATTTGTCCGTGCCTTGCAAATTGTTGAGTGTGGCTCAAAATACACCTAATAATGGTTTCATAAGGTGACATGACCAAGGCATAAGTGTCATGACCGTGTCTGTGGAAAGAAGAGACGAGAAAAGCAAAGAGTGCCGCAGACGTAAAGGTGGCACGAGTCTTGCTTACGGGCTACTCTATGATTTTTCGTTGTTTGTTGCTATATGTCTCTTTGTTTCCTAATCCTAGAATAAGGTTTTAGCAGTTTATTTTAGGAACAGCTTATTGTAGGCCTAAGTTTCCTTTTGGGGTACGGTTTCTTTCCTATTTAACAGAGGGTTGGCCTTCATTGTAACTACCAAGGAATTATTGTGAGAAGAGTGTTGTGAGATTGGGATATCTCGGGTTTGAGAAAGTCTTGGGATTTGAGATCGTTCTTATACTCTCTCATATTAGTGAAACCATTGTGCTTGTGTTGTTCGTGGTTTTTCTCGGTTTGGGTTTTCCATGTTAAATTCTTGTCTCGTTCCTATATTTTTTTATCTCAATCCAAATTCTTGGTATTGTTTTGTCATCCTATTACGCTTCCGCATCATTGCTCTAACTTCACTTAACAAGTAAGGTTTAAAGTGAGGCTAAATTTCTAACACAAATAATACTCTTGGGGAGGTTCTTGGCTTGACAGATCCGGTGGATATTTGGGACAAGTTGGCGAGCAAGTAGGTTCTACCGGAAGAAACGACTATTTGGCCTCCACATTTTGGAAGCAGACAAATTTCAATGAACATCTAGACGAGTTTAACTTGACAACAATGGAGTTGGCTTCTCTAGATGTAAAGATTAAAGAAGAGGATAAGACATTGTTTTTGTTGTCTTCTCTTCCTTTGTCTTTTGATAATATGGTGACTACTCTTTTGCTCGGAAAAGAGACCCTAAAATTTGATGAGGTGGTTGATTCTTTCTCTGAAGAATGAGACTTTGCAAAGCGATTGATTATCAAATGAAGGTCAAGTTGCCGTGGTTACAAAAGAAGCAGGTCGGGGACGAGGTCGGTCAAAAAGGAGGAAGGGTCCCAATGCTCAAGAGCGAGTGGCCGGAAGTATTAGTACTTGTGATGAGGAAGGTCATATAAAAAAGATTGTTTGATGAGGAAAAAGGAAATGAAAGATGAGAAGTCATCCGTGGCGGGAGTCGTAGGAGTGGCGGAAGGTTCAAACCAATTTAATGGAGGTGAAGTGTTTCTGCTGAAAGTCCGGAAAAATCAAATTGGTCCGGTTGCTCATTTTACATGTGTTCGGTTAGAGAGCACTTTGATACATATCAAGCTTGCGAGGGAGTAACTCGTCAAGATGGCAAATAGTGCACACAACATGATTGTTGGGGTTGGAAGAGTACTGATTCGCATGTTTGATGGGATTGTGAGGACGGTAATCGAGGTTAGACATGTGCCAAATCTAAAAAGAAATTTGATTTCTTTGGGGACATTGTATTCAAAAGGCTATCAACATTCTTCTCAAGGTGGAGTGTTAGAAGGTCTCTAAAGGAGCTATGATGGTCTTGAAGGGAGAAATCTCTGGAAGCTTGTACGAGACTTGTAGGGAATGTGCTGCAAGGAAAACGTTTACAAATGATTCAAGCAGATGATAGGAAGCAAGAGTAATGTTCGTTTCTTCGATCGAAGGTGACAAGTGACCTCGATAGATCGAGCGAGGTGGAGCTACGTTGATATTAATTTTTATGAAGGTGGAGATTGTTAGGATAGGTGATAAAAATCAATGGAATAAATTTAAAAAAGAGACAATTTGTAGCAATGGTGCCAGGTTTTGCTGCATGAAGAAAATGGTGCAAATTGACATTAATGGGTGGGCATTAAAAGTCAAGATTGGTTGGTGCATTAGTGCTCATGCATAGAAGTATAGTGTGACTATAGGAATTTGCTAGTAGGTTATGGATGTAGCTAGGTTTCTAGCTCTTTGACATTACAAACTACCTCAACAATTATAAAGAGAGAGGAAGTGAATGTCATGAAAATACACCGGGAGATAAGAAAACATCAAGGGAGTTTTAGCTTGGTAGGTTTAGAAATTAGTGCTTAGTTGTTGGGAAACACATCCGAGTAAAGGGTGTGGGAAGGGTTTGTTTAGAAGTGTTTGGTAATTAACACTTATAAACAAGGGAGTTACTTGTATATTGTATTGAAATAGTGGAAATTTAATTTTTCTCTCGAATTCCCTTCTTGTATCTGTTTATTTATTAACCGCATTCTATATAATTTTCGATCTAACACGCTTAAAGCTCAGCAGTGTAGTTCAATACTAGCAAACTATAAGTGAGAAAATTCATAATGATCATGTAGATCCAAGAGTTGCACATGATGGAAGCAAGAGACAAAAGATGGGGGAACCTTCAAAGATTTGACGGCATTTAACATCAGGAATTGCATATTTGATGAATTATATCTTTTACAGCCCACTTGGTTTGAAATGATTGAGATGGAATACATATTGTCACATGAAGCACAAAAGTGTTTTTCATTCTTAACTCCCATTTATTTCAAATTTCTCCCATGATAATGATATTAAGGGATAAGAATCTGCCACATACTAAACGCTATTTTCTAGATTGCACTCCTATTTGAAAGACAACATTTCAATGCCATCTCCATTCATCAGATCCCACGTACCAAACAACACAATAGGAAACAGTCTAAAAGGGGAGGTAGCAGAGAACAACCAGAAGACAGATGTTTTCATCAAAGCAAATTGTTGGTCATTCAGTTGAACTCAGTATATTATATCGAAATCAGGAAGAGCAAATTGACACAGCCATATCTAAGATCCAGAAGAAAATGACCGATAAGCTCAGAACACAGCTCATGGAAGTCATGAGATGAAATTTTGCGGGACGTAACAAATCCGGTAGCTTTAAAGGTTTTACCTGGTGCATTGAACACGCCTGGACTACATAACGAACTCTCTCAAGGAACAAGCTGTGTGCTTTCTTCAACCTCTCTATGGGCTCGGCATTCCTGCAGTCATGTCAACTTGAGAGAACCCCAAAAAATTACATTTCGATAAGATGACTCCGAAAAAGAGAGTGCACCTAGAAATGCCAACCCGATAAAGCCTATGAGCATCAAGCAATCGCCCTTTAGCTTCCAGATACAAAGCACATGTCTCGTAAAGCATATAGTTATCGAAACAAATCTTGTGCTCCTCCATTTCTCCATAAACACTCTCGAAATCTCCAATGCAATCCATCTGCACCGATTCCCACAAATTAACAGAAACTTCTCACTAATTAAAGCGGATAAGCTGAACGAGAGGGGATTTAGTTCGAAAATTACATAAAGGAACCAAACTTTGAGGAATCGCAAGTCGTTTTGGTAGCGAGGGTCGCTCTTGAAGGTTGTAATGCAATCATGTACGAGCTTTTCAAGCGCTACTCTGTTGGCCTTGCTTGTATCTGAGTTGAAATCGTCCAATGCCTTCTTGATTGAGCTGCGAATTCAAGGGAAACAAACAACAAATTCATGATCGAGTGGAAGAGGATCCAATTTTAAAAATTGGTGCTCATTTTCGATTTCAAAAGTTGAAGAGAGAGAGACTAGGTACCAAAGGAAAGGAAGGATGGGGTCGAAGGGGGTGGAGGACGACGGCTGGTGGTGCGTATCGGTGGAAACGACGGCCATTTCTCTGTCTTTCTCTCTCTCTATCTCTCTCTCTCTCTCTCTCTCTCTCTCCAGTCTTCTTCTTCCTTCTCTCTCCGTTTCGGGGAGAGGAACAGTGAAGTAGTGAGTGGCGAGTGTGTTGGGGGCGCGGAAACGGAGAAATTTGAATTAGCGGCGGACGGAGACACGTAGTTTTTTATTTTTTGTTTTGGGTTTGGAAAAGGTTTTTGAGTCAATTCGGAAAAGTTTTTTTTGTCAAAAAAAAATATAAGGCCCGTTCATTTTGACATATATATATATATATAAATATATATACACAATAGCTAACGGCTCATAATAGTTCATAAACAATTAGGGGTGTGCGAAAAAACCGAAAAACCGATCTAAAAAGCGTTAATCGATTAATTTTTTCATAAAAATCGGGTCGGTTAACCGAACCAGAAATTTTTTGGTTAACGGTTCGGATACGGTTCGCAATCAAAAATTTCGGTTAACCGTCTGTTAACCGAACCGATTTTTATAAAAAAATATCAAATGCTTGAAAGTTGAAACCCTAGTCGTGCGCTACTACTCTCGTTGTCTTGTTGCGGTTCTCTCGTTGCTCGTAGTCGCTTCCCTCCTCTCTCTCCCCCTCTGCCTCCCCTCTATCCTCGTTCGCGGCAACCGGCAACCTACCGACGCCCGGCGACGCTAATTCGACTCGAGTTCCCCCCTTCTCTCTCTTTTCCTCCCCCTCTCGTACTCGTTCTACTCGGTGGTGGTGGTGGTGCTGCTCGGTGCTGCTTGCTGCCACCTGATGCTGCCTGGTGCTGCTTGCTTGCCACCCGATGCTTGCCTGGAATTCCTGGACTTAATGCTCGCAACTTGCCACTAAGATCGAATTTATTTTGCAACCTCGATTAACCGTAAACCGATCCGATTTTTCCAGTTAACCGGACTTTTCGGTTCGGTTACGGATCGAGATTTTGCCAATCCGTAAACTCGGTTAACCGCAACGTCGGTTAAACGGAAAAATCGGATCGGTTACGGTTTGGGGTTTTAACAATCCGAAATTACGGTTAACCGAAAACGCGGTTAACCGGTTTTGCACACCTCTATAAACAATGATAACCGTTAATTATAATCTTATTATTATTATTATTATTATTATTATTATTATTATTATTGATATTATTATTATTATTATTATTTTCGATATTATTATTATTATTATTATTTCATCATTGCCATAGTTATTTTTATTATTGCGGTAATTGTATGTTGATATAAAGAGATATACAAATATTTTTTAATTTTTCGAGATAAGTATAATTGGAAGATGATTTTTTCCCAAAAAATATTCATCAAAATAAAATAGGATTACCAACAAAATATATGAATTTCTAATCGAATAAAAATTAAATTTATTAACAAAAAAAATATTTTCAAAGCTTTATTATTGTCCAAATATTTATTTTTATCTCGCACCATAAAAAATATTTTATTTTTATGAAATATACAATGACTAATATAATTAATAGTATCTTAAAAATTTTATAATAGTTAATCATAACAGCTCATAACAGATTACAACGGATAATTATAACGACCAAAATAAACAGGTCAATAATGATCCAATTACTAAAACATCAAACAACACATATGATAAAAATCATATATGAATGAGTGTTTATATAAAATATATACATAAAACTTAACTTTTGAATAACTAATACAAATTTTACTGATATTTAACTTCAAATTTATAGCAATCTTATATGAATATTTTTTTATTTTTATAAATTTACAGTTTTAATTATTGTTAATGGAGAAACCCATATAATCCATATTGTAGTGATTTAAAAGTTTTCATCCCATGCTTTCAATTTATAACAATATTTTACCAACTTATTCCTGAAAATAAGACGGTTTCATGGATTATTCAAAATCAAATCTCTGTTAATAGTCGTTTCTTTTATACTCAACTAATTTATGTGAAACATAACATAAACGAATTGCAATGAAAACTAAGTTAGTCGCCATTGCATTTGCCAAATATTAATTCTCTATGTTGCTTATTTGTGTTTATTAATTTAAATTTTCCTAATTTTATTCTTTAGCAAGATGTTTTATTTACAACGATATAAATGAGGTATGATTCAATAATTTTTAATAAAAAATTTATAATATTTAAGCGTGTGAAGAACGAAATTCACACTATTTATTATGTATAACTCGCTGGAGCAACTATCCTCGTGCTTTTAAGGATTCATGTTGCCGTTAATTTAGGCATTTAAACATAGTTTTCATGCTATTTTCTATTTAAGATCAATTTCATTCTTATTTACGTACTTTATTTCTCTTTTCCCTCAAGATATATTGAATCCATCTATTTGTTTACATTTACATTGTGATTGATGTTTGCTTTCATTAATTCACATACCTTTTTGCTAGTGGATTTTGATTTTCTTATTTAATTTGTTTCTGTATTTTAAATCTGTTTTGTTTTGTGATAATTCTTGATATATAGTAAATAATACTAGAATCTTTTTGTTTGATTTGAAGGGTTAATATTTTTCTCTCAAGAATTTGGTTTTTATGTGGTGAAGGAAAACATTAGGAATAGAATGTGCTACTTGAGCGCTAATACAAAATACACCAGAGTGGGAACGTTTGTGTATAGATGATTGAGTACTGGTAGTTGGGGAGCCCTTACTAGAAGGTGGCCCCAAAGCTAGATACTAGTAGATTGTAAATGAGTTTACGTAGTAATGAAGTTTATCACCTTCTTAAAAAAAAAAAGAATTTGGTTTTTATGTGAATGATTTTATTTTTTAAATTGTTTGATTATGTGAATGATATCAACCTTTGCTTGCAAAATGCTCCTAACCCAAAATACATTCTATTCAATCCTTTGAAAGGTAGCTCCTAGCAAACGAGAGTCAAGAGCTTGAATTACACTTTCAAACAGTAGGAAAACTTCAGTCGTAAATCTTTTAATAGTAGAGTTGCAAGCACCACTCAAAAGGAAGCAATATAATTTCAAATTTAAATTAGTTTTACCTTCATTTTAAACCAAACTTCATTTATAATTAACATGGTTTTGCTGAAAAAATATGCACTGACAATTTTTTTGTTTTTTTTTGGAAAAACAAGTATGAGAAAACTCAAGGACCTCGCCTTTCAAATAATTTTCCTAAATTATCATCCACAAGGATAATAAGAAATTTTCGAAAGGACAATGAAAAAATGTGCATGACATACACTCAAACTTGAACATTTGGTTAGTACGCCGAGAATTAATTGGAACAATTTAAAAAAGGCCAAAAACACGAGAGTAAACGGGTAGAAATGATTAATTTGTATAACACTAGTAGCTCTACTAATTAGTCTTGTAGATGAAAAAGGGTCTCTAATCATTAATTCAATACTTGTTTGTGACGGAGGGAAGTCAAGAGAAGTGAGGGATAAGAGAGAGACAGAGGACTTGGGTTCAGAGTGGTGATGAGTGGAATAGTCTTAAGGGCCAATATCACAAAGTCAAAAGAGAAAGCTCTCTTGGAGGAGACGAGAAATTTCTCAATGTACTTGGTACTCAAAGATAAGGACAGATTGATTTACAAGAGAGGAAAAGGGTTGATACTCTTTTCAAGGAAAGAAACCGATAACAAAGTAATAAACAGTGTCTAAATTATGTAAATAAATAACAATTAATAAATAACAATTTATATAATATAATTTTCTCAGTGATAAGTGAGTTAATTCAATGGGCCCTTATAGCTGAAAAATCCAATGAGTTACAACTGGTCGTGGGAAGGAGATTTCAAAGCCCAGACAATCACCCGGGCCTAATTCGCTCGTCCACAACCCCTCACACAAAGTAAGGGCAAACTACTACTCCCCATAATCAAACCCGGGATGCGGTGATGACTACACCCCATAATTGTATCCAGGTGTATGTAACCAACTTGCCAAGCACGTTTCGACTTTTTCTTAATCATATTATGAAGTTAAAATCTATCCAAATTCTAACTGAATGCATAAATGTATGTCATAAGAAGATAAATTGAGTCCTTTTAACCATCTAGTAAACATGACATAAAGTTTTCAAATATTATTTTATATTGTTTTATCTTAGAGAACCCAATTAACTTTTGTCTTTTATAAAAAAATAACTCTTCAATTGTATGGGTTTAATAAAACAAAAAAGAGGTGGCCGCTTAAGAGGTTCTGTTTTAGCTAGGTTAAGCATTGGATGAACTCAACTATGTGTTTGTGTCATTGAAACTCAATTATTAAGAATTTTTTTAAAAATAATTTTTTTAAAAAACCATTATTGCCAAGTTGAAAGAATATTATCAATAAGTTTTTTTTCCTGGTGTAGAAAAGTTTAGGCAGGTTAAAAGCAAATCATGTCAAAAACATTATCCCGTAACTGAATGAGTGTTTATAGGATTTGACAAAGAAAAAACAAATACAGGAGGTTGGTCAGTTCTGAGTTATTGGATACTGTGAATGTGGGTAGATAGTTATGGCCAATAAGCAGCAGTGGAAAAGTAGGATTTAGGAACAAAATTGATCTAAAAATGGATTCCTTGATGGAGATGGGGTTGACTAAGGGGAGACTGGGTAGTAGCCTAGTAGGTCATTCGTACCCCAAAAACGCGTAGTGGAAGGAGCGGGGCCAACGCCAATGCCAAACACAGGGGAGGAGTGAGAAAGAGAGAAAAAATGTGAACAAGTCATCAAAGTCGTCTCTTTCACATGAGTCACATTCAAAGCCACTTCTTTGTCTCCACCTGCCCCCTCCCTCCTCCCCTCCTTTCTCGCTTCTCTCAGTTAAACGCACTCCTCTCTCTCTCTCTCTCTCTCTCTCTCTCTGCGGTATTGACAACTTTGTTAGAATCTGAAATTTCTGCCACTAATCATGACTGCAAGGGAGATTCTTCACAAAATGAAGGTAACCCAATTAATTATTGATTTGTTCTCTCCATTCCACTTTGATTTTGGTTCACTTCATAATTCTTCAAGTTTGATCAAATAATCATGCTGTTATTGTGAGTACTTCAGTTTTCTGAATATATGAGAAATCATATCGGGAGGTTTGTGTTTTCTTATTTTGGCAAACCCAGAATAACTGAATGGTGTATGAGTTTAGGACTAAGAAACATTTAAAGGGTATGATCAAAAAACTCTTTTTGTAGAAAGAGGGTGCCTTCAATTTAATTATATATTGAAGAAGTGGGTCACCTTCAATTTGGAGTATGTGATCTACCCACTTGGGAAGAATTTGATTCCCATTATTTTGCACAAAAGTAGCCAATTTTGGAATTCCTGTTTTTGGATGACTAAAAACAGGAAATATGCTAAGGCGCCTGAGCTTCAGTGGATCTGTAATTAGATGCTGATCTAAAATGGTATATGATTAGGTTGGTCTGGCACTGGCTCCGATTGTGCTGTAATTTGTTTCCCCTTTAATATTAATAGGTGTATAGACTTTCGGGTTTAAAAGGCAATGTTTATTTGGTGTAGAGGAGCCACAAAATATAGTACAATACAATTAAACTATGACCGCGTGGGGGTTGGGGGGGCATGAGACCTAATGTATCCAAGGCCTTAGTATTAACCACCAACCCAAGATTTCATTGGCAAGGCTATATGGTATTATGGGTGTAGGAAAAAGAGAGCAATGCACTCCATTGTAGGTGTGAGGAAGATTTTTGAGATGGAAAAACTTAACCAAATATTTGAGTTCTGATATTGCTGCAACCTAACTAGTAGCAGTAGATTGTAAATGCTTGAAAGAACTGAAAAATTGCAGTGTCTTGTGCTAACATTCAGTGGTTAGAAATTCAGTCTTGAGCACAATTGTTCTGCGAGGCTTTTATTTATTTGTTTCTCTAATCATAGATTCAGTTTCCTTTTCCATGCAGTTAGAAATTTTGTATACATTCCTTAAAGAAAAGGATGGCAAAACCCGCCATCAAAACCACCATAAATAAAAAGAACAAATTTAGAAAGTGATTGTGTCATTTGTTTATCCCAAATTAATGTCAAATTCTCATGGCTAGTTGTTACCTCTTCAATAGTAATAATTTTTACGTGAGCATTTAAATCTTGTTGGACCAATGGGAATATAGTACATGCCAAGCTAAAGCAAAGGGACTCAATATTTTATAAATTTCCATGACGATTAAAACATGTGTATGATGTGAAAGAAAAACTCGTGTGAAGACTATGGAATCCTCTTCCGATTTTATGCCAGCTCTCTGATGAACGAGTTCATGGTCGCTCTTTTCGTTGCTGTGATGTTGTAACTCCTGGTTGGTTGTCTGACACTTGTAGGTCAAAGCCGGATTTAGTTCGTCGCCACCTGACACAGGAAAAGGCAAGGGAAAGATCTCAAAGCATATTACTCATGGTTTTCACCTTGTAAAAGGAAAAGCAAGTCATCCCATGGAAGATTATTTAGTTTCTCAATTTAAGCAGATAGATGATAATAAAGAGCTGGGTTTGTTTGCCATTTTTGATGGCCACATGGGACATGACGTTGCTAACTATTTGCAATCACATCTCTTCGACAATATACTGAAAGAGGTAACACTTCATTTTCACCTGGTAATTTGTGTTGGATTATGTGCATTTTCCCTTGCAGTTCTTAACAGATGTGCTATTTGCAGGATATTCTTGCTTATATTTTGATTGCTTATTTTACATCTTAAATCAATGTTTTTCTGACTGGATCATTATAACAGCCGGACTTTTGGACTGATCCATTGACTGCCATTAAGAGAGCATACGATAAAACAGATGCGGCTATACTGGAGAAAACACTCGACTTGGGGAGAGGTGGTTCAACTGCTGTTACTGCTATTCTGCTGAATGGCAAAACATTGTTCGTGGCGAATGTGGGTGATTCTCGAGCTGTCCTTTACAAAAATGGTAAGGCTAAACAACTATCAGTCGATCATGACCCTGGCACGGAGAAAAGAGATATCGAGAGCCGTGGTGGCTTCGTATCCAATATTCCAGGTAATTGGTTATGCAGATGGGTAAACTTGTGTCATGTAGGAGACCAATCATTATGTGTGTAGTGCGAAGACTCCCATCAGTTCATGGCATTCCTCAATCCCCTTCACTCATGCCACCTACGGTTAGGTATTGGCTCTTTGTTGAAAGGGACAGATAGACTTCCTAATTCACCATATATACAAAAGTGGATATTTTCATGACACATATTTACCTTAAAATGCCGATTATCCAATTGGCCATCATTTGGGGACTGAGTGATCATGAGCCTGAATTAGACTGAATTTGTATGGCAAGTAGCACTCCACATTCCTACGTAAGTGATATGACCATATGAGACATGCTCATGGTAACTACAAGTGGAATGTGATTTAGTTCTGTGTGATCCAATTTTGTTGAAGATGGAAGGATCAACTTTGTAAAATTTATTTTCCACTAATCAGCAATGCCTATGCTGGGTCATGTATTATATTCTATCAGCAAGTCCCGAGTTTTCAAAGAATATCTGAAATTGTTGAAGCATGAACTGCAAGTGAAATAATCAAAGTAGAGTGTGGTTCCGAAGTCCTGGTTACACCCCACCCCCTGCCTTCTCCTGAAGGATTGTGGTTTCCAGTTTGGAAAGGGGATTTTCTGTGAATGGGGTTGAATATTCTAGCCTCGTCAATATCATTCTTCATTGCAATCCTTCAGAATGAAATTTGATGAGTTAGAAACACTGTTGCATGTCTTGTAGTTTGCAACTGAGCTCCCACCCTTTAAGATAGTCTCAAATAGTTCTGAGAAACTGAGAATGAGAAATGGAATGAAGTGCGCATATTTGACAGATTAATTCGAAACAATTAATTATCTGGAGTTTTTTAACGACGTGACTGAAGAGAAGTTTGGAACTTTTGCAGGTGATGTCCCACGTGTTGACGGACAGCTAGCAGTAGCCAGGGCATTTGGAGATAAGAGTTTGAAGATACATCTTAGTTCAGAACCAGACGTGACAGAGGAGGACATAGATGACAGTACAGAGTTTCTCATCCTGGCAAGTGATGGTTTGTGGAAGGTGTGGTTCACAATACCATCTCAAACTTCTATTTCCATATAAATGTGCTGTTATTCAAGTTCCAACTACAAATAAAGATGAACCCAAAGACGATATAACAATTAGCAAATGGGTCATTCAGGTTATATTGGGATGTAGTGTCCATTCGTCCTTTGGGCTCGTCTAAGGGATAATATCAAATCTTGGTATTTTGGGGTTGGTTTTGATTGGGCTAGGTTAAAATTGGTGTTGCCTAATTTCTGATCCAATTTGGGCATGGTTCACGGTACTTAGCTCAGGAAATCTCCTAATGACTATTTGTGGTGGCCTGATATTCGGATCTTTATGGCATAGAGAGCTCGTGTTGACCAATTTATTTTTTGTAACCTACATTTGAAAGCATGCATATCTTTGTCACTTGCATGAATTATCTTTCGTTATATGGAAAGAACACCTTGAACATGACTTGCTCAAACATTTACCATATTCTCTGCTCTATTCCTCTCCACTTGAACCAAAATAACCAAAGAGCGAACATGTTTTGTTTGTTAGCTTCTTGATCTTGATTCATATGCTGGTCCTTTTATCTTTCCTGACTGATGTTCAATGTTTCATTATCGTTGTTGAATATGTTTCTGTAAATTTGTGCAGGTGATGTCAAACCAAGAAGCTGTAGATGCCATCAAACACACAAAGGATGCTCAGACAGCAGCAAAGAATTTGACAGAAACCGCGGTTTCCAGGAAGAGTAAAGATGACATATCATGCATAGTTGTAAGGTTTCAGTGACGACATGCTTATGTATCTATGTGCTTTTGAGAATTTTAAACTTCCCACTTTTCCTTTTAATGAGTAAAATAGAAGCAAAAAATTGATGTGTGATTGTGTATATCTCGATATGTTCAATGCGAGTTGAAGAAAGCACTGGTGTATATACAACAATCACGAAACTATGAGGAGCCTACTCCAAATCGAGAAGTATTCTACTATTTAGATTATGAATGTAGACTGCAGTATATATCAGCGTTCAAGTTTCCCCTGATTTCATCATCTGAATCATCTCTGAGGATGTGGTTAGTTAAGTTGATTAAATTTGTGAATATGTGTTCTCTTCTGCGTAGGGTAGGCTTTTGGGATCAAAGTTAGGATCAATGAGTTCTTATTAGAAATATATCCACTAAAAAGTCTGAAATTTTCATATAATTGTTCGCTAGAAGGAAGTTTCAGCTGTGGTTACTTTGCAAACTCTTTGAGAGGTGTTTGGAAATAAGAAAGGGAATGGAACTTGTTACCTAAAGGTAACAAGTACTTATCAGTTGTTTTTGGTATGGGTTTTAAGCTTAAAGAACTTGATAACCGGAGATATAAAGTTCTCCTAAAACCCAAGGCACTTGATCAACCCGCCCCCCCTCTTCCCCCACCAAGAGAATATAAGTCCCGGCCCCTCAGTTATTTACATTTATTTTTTAAAAAAATAGAAGAAAAAAACACCAAAATTCTTTTCCCCATTCATTCATCCATTCTTCAACGCTAAACCCTAATTGTTCCATATACAAAGAAACACGGAGAGAGAAGGCTAGATCTTGCTAATGGTTGGACGTCCGCTGCAAGCGACGAGGAAGAGGACGATTGATACACTGTAACCTTGAGGAACATTTTTCGTTCATCTTTTCTAAAGAGTCTTACTTCTTTGTCCAGGGCTCTGAGAATGCTTTAACTCAAATTACGAAGAGCAAAACATAAACCTATTCCCAATAGTAGACTTGAGGCTTTGCTCATAAATTATATTTAGGCTCGACTCGAGTCAGCTCGCTAGATTAAAACTTTGACTTCGTGGCTTGGCTCACATAAGCTCATTAACCCTTGCAAGCCTCCTATGATCCTAGTTTCCTTATTTTTCACAAGTTTGTGTAATAAATATGAGATGTTTAAATTTAGGTTTAAGGCACAAATTTTGAATGATGACTGCAAAAATGTTTGTAAAGGTAATACTTCTTATATTTTGTAATGCCCTAACCTTGAGCAATCAGGCTCATTACTGTCATAAGCATCCCACTTATACACCCACCGGGTTATCTTCATTTCTTAACTTTAGGTAAACTCTCAATACTGAATTGCAACGTAAGCTTTTCTAAAATTCTAATCCAAAGTCAGACAGAGTAATTCTAAACATGCAACTTATATTCATATTTGATCATATCTATAACAATCACAAATTCCATACAAAATACATCATACCTTTTATTTATTAACATAGTCTAAAGTATAAACATGAATCGTCTTCTAACTTGGGTAACCAAAATGTCGCTTGTTGGGATTCTCCTCAAAATCAAATTTAGCATATGCATTGCAGCAGCGTGCGAAAGAGATAATTTTTGTTTAATGAGCCCGCATTAGCCAAATAGCTATCTTAATCAATGTTTCATCCAATGGTAGCCCGTTTGAGCTTTTTACTATTTCATTTATTGTGAACCCTTCTGTTGAAGCCTTAGCCAAACGCATTTTCCTACACCTATACCAAGTCTTCTCTTTGATGTCATAAGATGGGTACTTGATGTATTTTGGTGGTTGATTTTGTGTATGGTTGGCAACAGAGCAGGTCGGGGCTCGGCGATGTCGGGGAGGTTGCTGGCCCCCACCCTTACCCCACCGGGTACCTGTTCCCCGTCGGGGCCTCGCTTTACCCCACCGGGTACCTGTTCCCCGTCGGGGCCTCGCTTCACCGAAGTCATATTTCAAGGCCCAAAAAGCAGATATGAGGATATGAGGTGGGAAAAACCAGCAAGAAAGAAGGAGAAGGCGACTGGTGAGGGAGGACTATGATTGAGGAGAGATGAGGGCTTCAGGTTCGGTGGCGGGTGGTCGTGGGTAGTGGAGCCAAAGAGAAGAGACTGAGAGCAAGAGGAGAGAGACTGAGGGGAACAAAAGGAGAGATTGGGACGAGAGAAAACAGCAGAGAGACTTAGAGCTGAGAGAGGCTGAGTTAGGACTCTAAGGTTTCATTTTTTTCCACTTGCAAATGACCTTTCTGCCCAAAAATGTCTAGAATTAGCATTCAAATTAGGGATTTATATACAATTTCAGGGTAAAGTGGGGATTGTGGTTGGAGGGGGGCCTGTTTGGGTAACGGGGTCGGGGTTTGGGAAGAATTTCCCCTGCCACTGCACAGGGAACAAATTCGTCACCCCGCCCCAACCCCGGCCACGACGGGTCCGGGGAATTTTTCTATTTCCACTGCCATCCCTAGTTTGGTGTGATAAGTATATGAATTTGGCATGTATAGGAGAGTTTCTACGTTTATATTAATGGATTGATTTTTATGTGCGACTCTTTAAGAATTGAGTTTGAGTTATATTTCCAGTCACTGGCCTTATTGTCAAAAAGAGAAGAAAACTTAGGTTTTGTTTATTAAAAAAGATAAAAGAATTTTAAGAAAAACGAAAAAAGAAATGGTGTCAATAAAGTGGTTGACATAGAGTTCATTGTAAATGTTTGTCCAATTGTATGTCTCAACTCATTATCCGACTTTCTTTTGGGGTATGCACCATTGTGGTGTTGTAGTCTACTCGTGAGTGTTAAGATGTGTGATTGTCTAGATATTCTTGATTAATCCTTAGATTCTTGACATTTAACTCCATATTTTCCAAATTTACTTTGCCCATCTCACCCTTAACTTTGACCCTGAATAATACCTTTGAGAAGTCTTCTTTATTGTCATTTACAATTGGATTTTCCGTGTTAGAAAACTGAGTGTTTTCGCAAGCTTGTGGTTGGTCGCATCATTGGATTATGTATATAATGAACCCTTTCATATCTTAAACACATTAGTGCAAGTGTTCCATATCCCAAAAGTGAAGTGCCACAGTCCATTTAGCTGCATCTTTGTACATGTGCTAATTATGAACTACTATGAAACCTTAGGGTTGATTGTGGTTTGATGCTCAAGCTTTATGGTCTTTAAAATCCTTTTGGAAAGTTTCCCCTTTATTATGTTTGTCAAATGATTTGTATGCATTGATTAGGTTTCGTTCACTTTCTCATATCGTTGTAATGTTGCTATCATTGCCTAACTTGAGGAGGGAAGAAGCTTATGCGTTCCCCTTGTTGGATTTCTATTTTAGTACTTGTCTGGTGATAAGTAAGGTTTAAGCATGGGGAATGATAAGTGCCACATTATGGATTTTGAGAGTGTTTGGTTTCCAATTTTTAGGTTTTTATGTACACATATAATTGAGTGTTTTTATGCCCCCTTTTCTACTTTATATACTCAATTTTCACACATTTGGTATATTTGTATAGAATGTGGCTAAGCAAATCTGATCGAGATACATGTATAGACCGATGATTTTGAGGCATAATTGATTAAATTAGGTCATTTGGCAACCTACATGGTCCGACCGGGCCTGAAACATGATCTATAGGAGTTACGAGTAAAGGAAAAAGAAAAATAAAGTTGAAGAAAAGAGCTTGGCCATAGCCACCACGACAAGCATAACCATAATCATCGGTAGGCACCACGGGCCGTGGCAAAGTGGCTGCAGTAGAATTGTTTGATCTTTTCCCGATTGTCATGATTTGTTGTACAATTTTGTTTACAAAGGCACATTTCAAGCATTTGAGGGAGACCTAGCATCTTTACTCTACTATCTTATAGTATTAGGTTTTTATTCCATTAGAGTGAGGTAGAGAAAGTGGAAAAGGGCGATTTGAGACAAAATTGAAGATCAGGACTACAATCGATGGATATAAGAAATCCTTCGAGACTTAGAATTTCTTTCCCTTGCTATTCTCTTTTCTTATAGGATTTCTAGTTTCTAGGTTGAATTAGTTTAGCTTTGTTAATTTATGTTATTTTGATTTTGATTTGAAAAATGGTATAATTCTTTCGGGCCACGAGTATTTAAGATAAAAGCCCTCCAATAAATACATTTTCGAGGATTCGAACTTGTATTTTCCTCCTTACCGAGGGTGAGACAACGGCCATCTCAATCAACAATTTGTTGGTTAATTATTTTGATCTTTGAATTGGGTTAAGACCTGTAAATTTTCAATATGAATTTCTCATTCCTTGTTGTTTTGACTTATTGGTTTGATTTGATCGAATTTTAGAGGAATATGTGCTTGTGATATATACTTGTTTAATTAAATTTCTACATGAATTATATATTGGGTCAAATTCTAAAAAGTAAACTTTGATATTGGACTAGTAGGATCTGACTTATTTGCGTGAGATCTTAAGAAAGAATCCCAATTAAGAAGTCCTCATTAATAATTATATATTTAATGAATCTAAATTAGTCAAAGACACTCGAGAAGTGGTGATTAATTTAAGTTTAGGTATTTCCTTCCATTTCGAAAAGTAGTAGTATAACTTGATTATCATCAGCTTTGAAATTATTCAATAACGGAAAAAGTACATGATCTTTACTTGAATGGGCTAATTCACTTGGTTACTATTAATTCCTAAATAAACTTATTCTTTTGTATAATTTGCTTGCTTAGGTAGGTTTGATTTCAATACAAATTTCAATCCAATAACAGAAGAAGTACATCAGCTTCTTGAAGTACCAAATAGCCCCTTGTGTGTAGCTGGTTGTTCACCAGTCATCCTCTTTGATATAAATATTGTGAACACATTTCATCCAAAGATTTTCTGGATTTTCTGCAATATGCCACAGGTTCTTTGCAGTTATCGCCTTGTTCCAGTCTCCACATCTCCTAATGCAAAGACCTCCTTCCTGTTTTGGCCTATATACTTCATCCCAAGACACAAAATTGCACCTTTTCTTCCCTTCTTCCCACTCCATAGATAGTTTCTACAAATTTTTTCCACCTCTTTAATGACTGCACTCGGCAGAATAAAAATGGAGCTCTAATACGTGTGCATGCTCAATAATACAGAGTTTACTAGTTGTACTCTACCTGCATAACTCAAGTTTTTAACCCCCATCATCTAATTCTGGCAGTAATCTTGGAAGCAAGCACATTGCTGCATTTAGCTTTCCTGACTTTAGGGGAACTCCAAGGTATTTCATTGGTAGATGTCCTTTTTCAAACCCTGTCAGTGATAGTAGTTCCACTTCCACTTCAGGTTTCACCATTGCAGTAAATATTTGAGATTCCTGCACATATGCTTCTAAACCAGACACCTATGCATGAAATTAATGAAGAATCAGCCTTATAAAGCACCACTAGATCATCAGCAAAAATAAGTTGATTTAACCTTAAGCCTTTGCATCATGGGTGAAAATGAATTGTGCATCTTCACTAATTTGCTGTAAAAGCCTAGATACAACTACCACAAACATCAATGGTGAAATGGGGTCACCTTGTCTGAGTCATTTTTTACTCTTGAAGTGGCCATATAAATCCCCATTATAACTGAGGGATAATGATGTAGTAGGGGTATACAAAGTCGATTAACCGAGATTTTGGTTCGTCAAAACATCAAACCATAACCGAACCGAAATTTTCGGTTCGACAAAAATTCAATCCATAACCAAACCGAAATAACCGGTAAACCGAATATTTGGTTCGGTTAACGGTTAACCATTAAAAATAGAAAGAAAGAAGGGCTAAACCAAATTGTCAAATGACAAGCGTTTACAATTTTCCGATGCATGAATTGCAGGTATCACAAATCTGGACAAACTAAAGCAAAACAAAAAAAAATTAACTAAATTACAAACCGAGTATCACATATGAGAACCTCTTGTAGGTTGAAGAAGCAAGGGGCTAAACCAAAACGTCCAATGAGAATCTCATCAAAGCTAAACGTTGCGAGCATGGACAACCACTAGACCTGGATCTCGTTGGGAAGGAAGCAAACACCGCGAACACCGGACCGGGGATGATCAGATTTGTCGTAAACATCGCAAACGCCGGCGCGGAGAGGTTCTGTTGATGGTAGAGAGGAGAGAGACAGGTGGGAAAGGAGATGGGACAAAGCAAACAATGCAAACGTCTTAGTCGATGGGAAAGAGTAGAGAGATAGGTGGGAGGATCTAGATCGACTCGACGGGAGAGACAAGAGAGAGGAGATACGAGAGAGGTGGGAGAGGTCTGTTGTCGACGGCAGAGAGCAAGAGAGAGGAGATAGAGAAAGGTGGGCGAGGCTGTCGTCGACGGTAGAGAACAAGAGAGAGGAGAGAGGTTGTCGACGGCAAGCAAGCAGAGAGCACGAGAAAGGAGAGAAAGAAGGGGGTCTCGGGAGAAATTGAAAGGTCGGGCGCTAGGGTTAACATAAGAGACTATTTATTCTCTCAATTTATATTTTTTTAAATGTTGGGTTCGGTTCGGTTAATCGACGGTTAACCAATTTTCAATAATTATGAACCGAAACCGAACCATGAACCGAAAATAATTTTCGGTTCGGGTTAACCGAACCAATTTTTTGAAAAATATGTTCGGTTAATTGCTTTTTGGTTCGGTTATTCGATTTTTCGGTTTCTGTTTTTCTGCACACCCGTATGATGTAGTGTAGATTCACTTATGGATCCAATTGATGAACTTCAAATGAAGACCAAGTCCATCCATTTTCTCCTTTAGGAAAGCCCAATCGATTTTGTTATAGCCTTTCCTAATATCTATTTTTATGATGCACTTGAGAGAGGGATCTTCTTCCTTCTATAGTGTCTCACCAAATCAAACCCAACCATAACTACTATTACAAGTAACCATCTTTTACTATGGTTTAAAAAGATCTTTTACTACGGTTAATAGGCGTTGTGTATGTGAGTGTAGTAGTAGATAGACATCTTTTACTACGGTTCAAAATCGTAATAGAAGAAGACCTATTACTACGATTTATTTAAAGAACCGTAATAAAATATAACCTATTACAACGATTTTGGAAAAGAATCGTAGTAATAGGTTCTTCTATTACTACGGTTCTTTCTCCGAATTGTAGTATTATGTCCGGGCCTAAATCCCCCTTTTGGCCACTATTTTAGGGGTGCCACTTTTTACTACTTGTTCTTACCTAATAATTGTAGTAATAGGTTATTTTCGGACCTATTACTTCGATTATTTGGTATTAATCCTAGTAATATGTTTGAATTTTTTTATAACTTTTTTTGTTTTTTATACCCCTGTACAATTATACAACCAAAATATATACAACCATTTACACAACATACACAAATTATTTTAAAATATATAGAACACCGTAATATATTACAAAATATATACAATCAACAGACCTCACTTATTTCACAATTAATTCATATTTCACACAAGTGTTATATATATATATATATATATATATATATATATGTTATACAATTAAAAAATCATAAAATTACCAATCAAATAAAGAAAAAACAATCATTTGTAAATATATACTTATGCAGGCGTAATTATACGGTTATACACAAATTGTGTCCAACCCTCTCTAAGTTCATCCAACACAACTTGTGTATAAGGGGTAGTGGGATTGTAACACCCCAAAACCTACCCTAGGGGTATTACATCGCCAAAGTTCCTCACAAGGAACTCCCAAGGCTCATTCAGGTGCTAGCTTGATTTCCTAACTTCAACTTAAGGTAATGGAGGAATTTTTCCAAAAGAGTTTGGAAATTTTTCTAAAAATTTCAGCAGAATTTCATTTGTAATATGAACTATCCCTTAGGCTTAAAGCCGTAAAACCTTGCATAAAAATCATAATATAACTCGACGAGCCACACGCTCGGAGTGTACAACTCAACAACCACACACAGGAGTCCAACCAATCATGCGATAAAACTTAAAATAATCTAAATGGTTTACTATACATCCGGTACAAACTATATGATCTAAATTACAAAGTACAACATTTAGAAAATAAGAAATGCACGTCCGTAGCTTGAATCACTTAGCAAACAGCGAATAGAAATAAACAGGAGTCCGGAATGTGCTAAGTACCGCACACATCTTCTAAGAGTGTACCTGCAACGCTAGGAGGGAAAAAGGGGAATTGTGAGGGTGAGCAAACCACGGGCTCACCAAAAAGTCTTACACTCTTAAAATGGAAATTCTTTACACATACTACTCATAATAATGAAATCGGCGAAAACGTAATAACATAATACAAATCTATATACTTTTCAATGAAATCTCTTGAAATTATTTGCAACATAAAGCTCATAACACTTATTTCATTCAAAAGCACGGATTGCAACCATTTTGGGAATTGAATCACTTTAAAGAAGGTGCCACCTGCACTTTCTTTCAAATACTTTCAGATCCTAGACTGAATATCTTTTCGGGGCTTTAGACAATTAAACTAGCACTAGACGGTTTCTCGGCCCTTGACTCAAGTTCCCGGGACCTATCTCTAGTCATACCTGGAAGGCTCCGCTTTCCTCGTCGAAAAGAATCAACCTCTCCGGCTGATGGTATCCTAATACGCAGGACCCCGTTGCCGATACGCACGACCACCTTCTTCCTTTGGTCTAAACAATCCTTAGCCCAAATTCCATTCAAAATTGAAGTGATCATAATCACTTATCAAACTTGGTTTTGAACCACAATCTCAAATCAAATTAATATCGTACAAGGCATAGCACCACGTGCCACCCCTCTAAATTCACTTTTTCAATCAGTTTCACTTCTTTAGAACACATTTCAAGTTTGAAAAGCAGTTATTAAGAAATTGCATTCAAGGATCATTTCGCGTAAAATACAAAACTCCTTTTAAAACTACTTTTGAACATCATGTAATGGAATCACTTAACAGGAATAGTCACCGTTCAATGCAAGTAGTCATCCTCAGCTCTTTTCCAACTATACCTTTCTCAATCCATCAATTTAGTAAGATTAATTCCTTTTTCGGAATCACAATAACCACAAGTAGATATCACCTAATCCAACCGTCTCAACTCCTCACAATTTATTGTCTATACTTTGATTCCTCGTTCTATGTCTCTACTTTGTAAATCCACTTCTTTTGCCCATGTCTCAACTTCTCACAATTCTCTGTCTTTACTTCAATTCCTCATTCTATGTCTCTACTTTATAAATCAACTTCCTTTGCTCCTACTCAACCATGTAACTCCTAATCTCACTTTATCACTTAAGTTCCTCTCGCTATGCTCATCTTCCCATTTAATTTAATCTCAAAGACTTAGATACATTCTAAACCCAACTTAACCTTACCATTCCTAGTTCGTCATTTCCCTGCCTCAAACTCCCATTTTATGTCTCTATCTTATTAATCAACTCTTGTTCGCGCATCCTTAGTTATATAACTCTTAATCACTTTTCATCACTCAATTTTCGCTAACTTCGCTTACCTTCACGTTTAGTTCTACCTCAAGAATTTTAAATATATTTTGAACTCAATTAACCTAACGATCACCCACTTCTCACTCCCATGTCTCAATTATGCATCAATCAATATGAATTCATACTCCTCTTTATACTTCACTCAATATTTCCCGATATTAGCAATAATTTCTTAACGCCGCAATTTCAATAAATCTCTAAGGCTCCATCTGAATATTGATTCATAATTTATACCCCAACCACAACGTGCTCATCCCCAACTGGCTGAAATCTCAATACTACTCACTAGACCCAAGCAACCCAACTCCGTCTCGAATTCCCGTGTTTTCAATTCGAGGCTTAAACAACTTCCAAATCCCTTCAAGACTCCTAATTCAACCTTTAACAACTACTAAACTCGTTTAATAGCATAAACATTCGGTATTCACAACAAGACTCAATAATTACAATAAATCCATTTGGGTTTCGAAATTACTAATAGTTTAGAGTATGAGACTATCCACCTCAAATTCTTAGGTATTGAAATCTAATTTGGATGAATTTGAATTGGGTTCCTTGCCTCCCCCTTCCTTTCGTTCATCTCTGTTTACTCGGTTCTTACTCGATCTCCCATCTCCCTTGCTAGGTTTGGTTCAGCCCCCACGCGCTCCCGCATTTCACCGGCCGCCGCTTTCTTGTTCGCCCGTCACGGTTCCCCATCATCGTTCTCGTTCGTTCCTCGGGCTGGTCTCAATTTCTCGCCTTTCGCGTTCTCTGTCTCTCGATCCGTTTCGGTCCGCTCTTCACTCCCTCTTTATGCTTGCTGGCCGCGACGCTCTCGCCGCTCAGGCAGGCCACGAGCCACGGGCGTCCTGGTTCTCGCTCCCTCTCCCTCTCCTTGTCTCACTTTGTTATCACTCTCTCGTCGGTCTCTACTTCGGGTTTCGCTTTCCGCCCCTCGCTCTGTCTCTTTCCTTTTTCCTTCGTCCGCCTCCCTGCCCATGTTCGCCGGTTGTTGGTTTCGGTGTCCCTTCGCTCCGGCTCGCCCTCCCCCTCTCTCTGTATTCTCCCTCTTGTTTTTCCTTTTCTTTCCTCTTCCTTGTTTACCTCTCTCCCTCTCCACCGATTAATTGTCGAGTCAACCACCCTTATTGGACCCCAAGTTCTCCTTTCTAATCTAATCGGTTAAGAGTAATCCTAATCCCCCTCTTTTTCTTCCTTTTTTTTTAATAAACATAATAATAATTAAACTCACATACGTAGTATAAGTGGTCTCGGGTTTTTATTTAGCTAGTCCGGGTGGAAAGTTCGGAGGAAGGAATTAATACGTTTTACTATTAATAGTTACGCGAACTAATAATAATTTGCTCAATTAAGTTAACGAATATATACCCGCGTAAGTTATTCGACCTCCTGTTTTTTAATTAAAACTAAATATTTAACTTTAACTCATATAATTACCTAACCCAAAATTACGGGTCTTACATTTCTTCCCCTTAAAAGAATTTTGTCCCCAAAATTCGGAACAAGAGGTATCTAAGATACGTAAGGTATAATCACATACACATGAGGCACACTAGTACACTTACCATGGAAGGAAACTCAATTAGGCAGCCACGGTTATCGGAATTACTAGGGGAGTCTCGATGGGTTAGTAAGTTCCAGCCTCCTCTCTACCCTCATTTCGATACGTCTCGCTCACTTAATTTACAAGGCTGCAAGGAGCAAATTTTACTAAAAAGAGCAAATAGTTGGCTTGGAACGATCTCGAGCACTTGTTTTAAATTGGATACTAATGTCTCCACCAAACACTTATGCAATCAACACATTAACTTGGCACGCCTCTAGTTCAACCATCTCACACCACCCTCTAGCTCCTTATCCTCCACAAACTTAAGCAAACTCTATGGCCAAGCTAGTTGGATGGGCTAGTTCAACGAATTATCTATGGTGCATCACCGGCCAAACGGTAAGAATGACACACATACCCGGCAAGTAACATCACATAAAGGCAGTAGACAAAGCTCGGAAGTATAATCAAAATGATGGAATTGAAACCAAGTCAAAATTTAGAAGCAACAAAACTATATGCGATCATATCTAGCACCATACAATCCTTAAACAACTCATGGTAACTGCAATAGGTAGTAGGGAGTCCTCATGTTATTCTTTCACCTCTATATGGATTAAGATCAAACCTACGATCCTTATGTAAAACTTAAAGTATCTCGCTCCCAAGTAACTTATAGTCACTCCAATGAGCACTAATAAACTCAATGAACTCCAAATGAGTATGGGAGTGATAGAACAACTTCTAACTTCCTTTATAAATGAGGCACTCCACCTGTAAGATTGTTATCAATAGCCAAGGTTTACAAAGAACCCAAGGAAACTACTTCCAAACGATTTCTAACATTTAAATTACTCACAGCGAATCGCCACATATAAACTCAAAGTGGTGGAGGGCATGATTCTAACATCTCATCAATCAACTCCTCTTGATGAGATAGTTAAGTCAAAGGAACTCAAAATGGTGGGAAGAACAACCTTCAATGTGATTCACTTAGCTCCTTCTAGCCTCATGCTCGACTTATTTTAGACCTTTCTCACAAGTTTCTCAGATTGGGACTCATAGATGGATCTCCATAACCATTGCAACCCATGCTTGGTAGACCCAAAAACTTAGATGGAAATAGAGAGAATCCCTAAATCAATCTGTTTCTCCAAAATAGCTCCCAAATGTACCCAAAAGATACCTTCCAACACATCCGAACAAACTTGCACTTCAAGCAAAATACCAAGTTTGACATTCTCAATTATGGACCCAAATATTATTATCAAGAAAGGCCAATTCCACCAATGATACAACGAACCTTTCACGTTGTATTTCCCATTAATTTTCCTTTCCGTAGATTTTAATTCTCATTTATAGCTTCCAAAAGTACCCATCTATAAGTATTTTCGTAATTAGATGCAAGTATCCCTCAACACTCGGGGTGCTAAGCCCTATCCTATTCCACAATGTGACATTTCAATTCATTCTTTAGTTACAACTCCCAAAAGGCAGCCTCTATACCTAAATCAACAAACGGGATCGGGAGTCTCCCATAAATGCTTCACTTATGCTAGTGCACCGTATGCCTTTTCTTTTCCCATCCGAGATCAATTATGCATTCTCTAAACTCCTTGGAGATAAATAGATAAACAACCAATACATAATTGAATATTCGTATGCTTCTTAGAGGTAAAATTCCTAGGTAAACTAACGATTTAGAACACAACATGAAACCAATGAATAACGGAACAGAAATAGAATTTCAGCCATACTTAGTCACACACTTAGCACATGTAAGTCACTCACATCTCACCCTAAAGGGGCGATTTACAGATCAACTAATCCAACTAAGTCGACTAGGTAAACGCTTATGAGTCAAGGTTGCACTTAATACCGCATGTATATTTGTCACAAATAAGGCACATAATCACATAACAAGGATCCTAGACGACTATATGCAATGCAAACTTAAGGTCACCAAAATCTATGCTCCGATACCATTTTTGTAACAACCCAAAACCCACCCTAGGGGTATTACATCGCCAAAGTTCCTCACAAGGAACTCCCAAGGCTCATTCAGGTGCTAGCTTGACTTCCTAACTCCAACTTAAGGTAATTGAGGAATTTTTCCAAAAGAGTTTGGAAATTTTCTAAAAATTTTGGTAGAGTTTCGTTTGTAATATGGACTATCCCTTAGGCTTCAAGCCATAAAACCCTGCCTAAAAATCATAATATAACTCGACGAGCCTCACGCTCGGAGTGTACAACTCAACGGCCACACACCGGAGTCCAACCAATCATGCGATAAAACTTAAAATAATCTAAATGGTTTACTATACATCCGGTACAAACTATATTATCTAAATTACAAAGTACAACACTTAGAAAATAAGAAATGCACGTCCGTAGCTTGAATCACTTAGCAAACAGCGAATAAAAATCAAAAGGAGTCCAGAATGTGCTAAGTACCGTGCACATATTCTAAGAGTGTACCTGCAACGCTGGGAGGGAAAAAGGGAATTTGTGGGGGTGAGCAAACCACGGGCTCACCGGAAAGTCTTACACTCTTAAAATGGAAATTCTTTACACATACTACTCATAATAATGAAATCCGCAAAAGCGTAATAACATAATACAAATTTATATACTCTTCAATGAAATCTCTTGAAATCATTTGCAACATAAAGCTCATAACACTTATTTCATTCAAAAGCACGGATTGCAATCATTTTAGGAATTGAATCACTTTAAAGAAGGTGCCACCTGCACTTTCTTTCAAATACTTTCAGTCCTAAACTAAATATCTTTTCGGGGCTTTAGACAATTAAACTAGCACCAGACGGTTTCTCGGGCGCGACCCTTGACTCAAGTTCCCGGGACCTATCTCTAGTCAAATACCCGGAAGGCACCGCTTTCCACGTCGAAAAGAATCAACCTCTTTGGTTGATGGGTATCCTGATACGCAGGACCCCGTTGCTCGATACGCACGACCACCTCCTTCTTTTGGTCTAAACAATCCTTAGCCCAATTTCCATTCAAAACTAAATTGATCATAATCACTTATCAAACTTGGTTTTGAACCACAATCTCAAATCAAATTAATATCGTACAAGGCATAGCACCACGTGCCACCCTTCTAAATTCACTTTTTCAATCGGTTTCACTTCTTTAGAACACATTTCAAGTTTGAAAAGCAGTTATCAAGAAATTGCATTCAAGGATCATTTCGCGTAAAATACAAAACTCCTTTTAAAATTACTTTTGAACATCATGTAATGGAATCACTTAACAGAATAGTCACCGTTCAATGCAAGTAGTCATCCTCTGCTCTTTTCCAACTATACCTTTCTCAATCCATCAATTTAGTAAGATTAATTCCTTTTTCGAATCACAATAACCACAAGTAGATATCACCGAATCCATCCGTCTCAACTCCTCACAATTTATTGTCCGTACTTTGATTCCTCGTTCTATGTCTCTACTTTGTAAATCCACTTCTTTTGCCCATGTCTCAACTTCTCACAATTCTCTGTCTTTACTTCAATTCCTCATTCTATGTCTCTACTTTATAAATCAACTTCCTTTGCTCCTACTCAACCATGTAACTCCTAATCTCACTTTATCACTTAAGTTCCTCTCGCTATGCTCATCTTCCCACTTATTTTAATCTCAAAGACTTAGATACATTCTAAACTCAACTTAACCTTACCATTCCTAGTTCGTCATTTCCCGCCTCAAACTCCCATTTTATGTCTCTATCTTATTAATCAACTCTTGTTCGCGCATCCTTAGTTATATAACTCAATCACTTTTCATCACTCAATTTCCGCTAACTTCGCTTACTTTCACGTTTAGTTCTACCTCGAGAATTTTAAATATATTTTGAACTCAATTAACTCCGACGATCACCCACTTCTCACTCCCATGTCTCAATTGTGCATCAATCAATATGAATTCATACTCCTCTTTATACTTCACTCAATATTTCCCGATATTAGCAATAATTTCTTAACGCCACAATTTCAATAAATCTCTAAGGCTCCATCTGAATATTGATTCATAATTTATACCCAAACCACAACGTGCTCATCCCCAACTGGCTGAAATCTTGATACTACTCACTAGACCCAAGCAACCTAACTCCGTCTCGAATTCCCGGGTTTTCAATTCAGGCTTAAACAACTACCAAATCCCTTCAAGACTCCTAATTCAACTTTTAACAACTACTAAACTCGTTTAATAGTATAAACATTTGGTATTCACAACAAGACTCAATAATTACAATAAATCCATTTGAGTTTCGAAATTACTAATAGTTTAGAGTATGAGACTACCCACCTCAAATTCTTAGGTATTGAAATCTAATTTGGATGAATTTGAATTGGGTTCCTTGCCTCCCCGTTCCTTTCGTTCATCTCTGTTTACCTGGTTCTTACTCGATCTCCTATCTCCCTTGCTAGGTTTGGTTCAGCCCCGCGCACTCCCGCAGCCTCACCGGCTGCCGCTTTCTTGTTCGCTCGCCACAGTTCCCCATCACCGCTCTTGTTCGTTCCTCGGGGCTGGTCTCAATCTCTCGCCTTCGCGCTCTCGTCTCTCGATCCGTTTCGGTCCGCTCTTCACTCCCTCTCTGTGCTTGTTGGCCGCAGCGCTCTCGCCGCTTAGGCAAGCCACGGGCCATCGGCCTCCCGGCTCTCGCTCCCGTTCCCTCTCTCGCTTTGTTCTCCCTCTCTCATCGGTCTCTGCTTTGGGTTCCCCTTTCCGCCCCTCGCTCTGTCTCTTTCCTTTTTCCTTCGTGTGCCGTTGCCTATGTTCGCCGATTGCTTGGTTTTTGGTGTCCCTTCGCTCTCTCTTGCCCTCCCTCGCTCTCTCTCTCTGCGTTCTCCCTCTTAGTTTTCCCTTTCTTTCCTCTACTCGGGCCTCCGAGCCTTCCTTCTTTACCTCACTCCCTCTCCACCGATTTATTGTCTGGTCAACCACCCTTATTGGACCCCAAGTTCTCCTTTCTAATCTACTCGGTTAAGAGTAAACCTAGTTCCCCTCCTTTTCTTCCTTTTTTTTAATAAACATAATAATAATTAAACTCATATACGTAGTAGTATAAGCGGTCTCGGGCTTTTATTTAGCTAGTCCAGGCGGAAAGTTCGGAGGAAGGAATTAATACGTTTTACTACTAATAGTTACGCGAACTAATAATAATTTGCTCAATTAAGTTAACGAATATATACCCGCGTATATATTTTAGTTATTCGACCTACTCTATTTTATTAAAACTAAATATTTAACTTTAACATATATGTGGTGTTTGGTTGGATGCAATGAAATAGAGATGTAATGTAATCAATTATGTAATGTAATTAGATATGCAATGTAATGGGACGACAATTACATTATCATGTTTGGTTATATAAAAAGTGTAATGTAATTACAATGGTAATGGATTATTTTAATGAAAAAAGTTAGTAATTAAATTATTGTAGTGGAGATAAATGCTATCTAAATAAAAATTTGAGTTACTTATTTAGATTTGAGCTTTTTAAAATATTTTCTATCAAATAATCAAGTTTTATTGCAAATATAAACTGTATTATTCTAATAATAATAAATATAGTAATAAAGATAAATATTATCCACACGAAAATATTTTAAATTCAAAATCATATTTGAAATTTGTTTAATCTTTTATATCATATTTCCTAATTTTAAATTTTTTGGTGGCAAAAAGATCAATTGGATTATTCTAATGGTAATAAATGTTTGTCGTGGTGAAGATAAATGTTATCCACATAACAAAATTTTAAACTCTAAATTTATATTTGAGCTTTTTTCAATCTCTTCTATCATATAATTAAGTTTTGAATTTTTTTCATGGATAAAAAATACAAACTAAAATTATTTTATTTATGATAAATATTTATTGAATTAAAGATAAGTGTTAACAAGTAAAAAAATTTGATCTAAAAAATTTAATTTAAGCTTCTTTTACCTTTTTAATTGAATACTTAAATTTTAAATCCAAAATATTAAAGTTGTAATTTTCTCTTAATAACTTAACGATCATATCATATATTAAAATAATAGAAGAAAAAAATTAAGTTTCTTATCAAATAGATAAATTTTTTACTTGCCAAGGAGGAGAGAGAAAATGCACATGGAATTGAGATTGGGGGAGGAGGGGAGAGAATTATTGGAAGTATGTTAAAATTTGATCACAAAGATGGATGTAATCATGATTGTTTAGTAAATGTTCAAGTAATTGTAATTCGAGATAAATTTAGATCAGGACTCAATTGTGTGTCCCAATGCTTGAATGGAAACATGATTAATAAACCGTACATACTCGATTCCTATCTCGTGGAGCCAACTATTACATATTAATTATACATATATAGTTAGAAATGAAAATTAACAGTTAATGAACTTATATATATAGTAACTCACATCATGCCAAGCATAACAGCGAGTTGTGCCTAGAGATAGGAGTATAAACCGGACCGAAGAACTCCGCTTCGAACCTCGCCCGATTTTTGTGGGTATTGGTACAAACAAAAATAAGAAATTTTGGGTACTGGGAAATGGGTCTCGGGTATGGTGTAGGTATGGGTATAGGGTTCACCCGCCCCATACCTGTACTCCATGCCCTGTTTTTGGTAAATAATTTTGGCTAGGCGAGAGACTATTGGGCCAAATAATGGCCCTGTTTCATTCAGGCAAAAGCGCAAACCTTTCTTTGCCCTACTCTCTCCTCTTTGGCTTTTCGCTCACCCCCTCTCTTCTAAAAACCCTAGTTTTCATTTCCAACCTCTCGCTCACTGCTCGTCCCCCTCTCCTTTTCGGCTGGCTACTTGTCCCTCGTCGTCGACACTCGACTTCTCTAGCAATCGTCTTTCTCTCATTCTCTCATTCTCTCTCCGACGATGACTTCTTTGGAAACCCTCTCGTTGTCTGTTTTGACTCCTCGTCGTTTGTCGACGACTTCTTTTGCTTGTTGTTGGTCCCCCGTAATTGCTCGACTCCTCGTTTGTAGCTCCTCAAAGTACTATTAGCTAGTGATTAGAAACCCTAGTTTTTGTTTCCATTCTCTCCGGCTCGCATTCTTGCTCATGGTCATGTGCTCGAATAGTTTTTCTGTTTTTATCGGTTTGTTTTTTTCTTTGGCAATAGTTTTTCTAGTTTATACTATTTAGGAATCATTTTTTCAGCTTTTGTTTTTCATATCGGTTTCGTTTCCATCTATACATACCCAAATAATACCCAATATATTCGAAATACCCCATGGGTATAGGTATATGTATGGGGATTATTTTTGAAAATGGGTATGGGTATGGGTATAAGCGTACCTGCCCCACGCCGATCCTTAGTTGCGCTAATCTCTTGCATCTCTAGAAATTGCGAGTATGTCGTCCAAGAAAACCGGTATGCTTATCTCATCGTCCCTGTCTAATACCCCAAATTCGTGACTTGGCACTCGTGGTTTGGAGTATTGTGTCTTCCGACAAAGTCTTCACAAAACTTTGCAAATGAAAACTCCAATCCTACGTTGACTCATCAATAGGTTGGAGAGGTAGACAATGATCGCGTGCCACTCGAATGCTTGGTGGTGCCAACCGAGGACTTGGGAGTGCCCTTCTTCCCACTCTCGGCTCCAGCCACAAGATCCTAGTTCAGGGAGGACCATAGTAAATGAATTAGAATTATATATACATGATATTAACAACCAATCCAAGTATTTTCAAATAAAGTACCTTTGATGTTGAGAGGACAACCAAACTCTTAGGCCAAGCAACAAAACCGTTAACCACTTCGTTAACATTGCGTTGGTGCGGGGATTATATCGGCAACTCACAGGTGCCTTTCCCTTACATAACTTCCATCATACTCACCCTCATATGATCCTCTAATAGTGGTGCTCCATGAACGACGTCACCTGGCCGCACGGGGTAAACAACACTCGTTGCCACAATGTGATCTAGGAGAAGGTGATGAGAATAGCATGCACTCGTATCAGCTACATAAGAATTAGAATCATGGGATAAGCCTTTAGAGACAAATTAAACTATCAAGAATCATAAAAAAAATGGACGAGTGTTTCCCGGGATAAAGACCCTCATCCGGAACAACAAAAACAAAAACGACCACACGCCGTAGTTCCACAACAACCAATGTATAACACAATTCATTCAACAAGTATACACCAATGATTAGTCAAAATAAAAACAACCATTCTCATTAGGTAGCAAAATTTTAATTACCACGATCGTATCTTTGAATTGGTCGATCGGTGAACTCGCTTCGCGCTCGCCGTTCTCCGGGGTAAGAATTGACCCTCATGTAACTCTTCTAAGTTGGGTGCTAGGATACCCATCTTGGTAAAGTACGCAATGAAGCGGGCCGTCATCTCTTCACCTGTGCAGCCACTTAGGACTCCACTTGGGCAGCCACTTGAGATGCCACTTGGGACTCCACTTGGGCAGCCATCTAGCTGGCCACTCGGGACTCCATTAGGGCGGACAATTGAGACTCTACTTGAGAAATGATTGCCTCGATATCCACTTGGCTGGAAGAGACAAGACCTTCTTTGTAGCCTCTAAGTGCTTAAGTATCCCCACATTCCCACCGATGACTTGAACACGACCAAGATGCTTATCTCTTTGTAGGTCCAAAGCTAACTTGTCCCTCATCCTGGTGGTGTCAGTGACATCCGAAGTTGAGGTTTGTGACAAAGAATCTTATGAGAAGGAAATAAATTATCATTAGAAAATTTATATATTAATAAATAAGTTCTCAAAATAAATAAAGAAATAGTCAAACTCACGAGTCCCCGCACAATAGATTGGACTTTTGTTGTAATGAAGGTGCCACCATTCTTCTTTCTTCTTTCAACCTACAACTCGTTCGTGTTAATCGTGAGGTGCGAAGTATCTATGATGGAACCTTCATCGGATCCGCTTTTTAGTTGTTTAAGCTTCGCTTGTACAATTTCGCCTCTAGCTTCACGTATCCTCCATGGGACATCGTATGGAGATACACATTGCACTTGATCCTTTTTGGTTGACTTCATGTTCGTTGTATTTCAAGGGTTTAGAAAATGTCATCCTCGGGGATGGAATGTAATCGCCACCTAATGTTTTGATTGAACGAAGTTCACAAATAAATTACCAAAATAACAAACAAGTAATACTAAAACTAACAAGCACACTACAACTAAGCTATCTAAGGGTGATCAAAGCCCACTTAGCTCATAGCAACCAAACTTCATCCTCAAAATATCACCTACTTCACAACTACTTAGAAACTAAAAACAATCCTAAATATCCACAACTAGGAAATCAAATAATAATACTCCTAAATAGCCACAACCAAGCTAAATATAAAAAGAAAGAGATTAGGGAAAAAATTACCTCTTCAAAGCACTCCTAAAACCGCTTTCATTTTCAATCTCAAGCATATTTCTCCATTCAAGGGTATTAATTTTATGGGCCTAACCATTGAAAAACCAAAGAGAAAGGAAAAGAGAGAGAAATCAACGACACCAATGCAACCAAAGTGGTGTTTGAGATTGAAAAAGAAAGGAAAAGACTTCAACTTAATCAAAGGTGAGTTTTTACTTACTTTTACCCTCTTTCTCACCTAAAAGAGGGAGATTTGGATTGGATTTTTGAAGGATTCAAAACAGAGCATCAATCAAAATACATGAAAATAACATCAAACTAAATAAAAGTAGCAAATGAATTAAATGGAAATAAAAAACTTGAACTTACATTGATTCAAGCTCAAAATAGCAAGAGAGTTTAGAAAGAGTTTTAGAGAGAAAAACTGATAAAAACCCTAAAAAACCTAAAATGACGAACTTCCCTTTTTCGGGGTCGAATGACCGTATATATACAACCCAAGATCTAACTTGGCACAATCGACCGTGCCATCCCACTAGCTCACAATTCAAAAGAAGGCAAAACTATGGCGTGAGAGTGCCACATTGTGGCACAATCATGCCAACTAGCATGGTCATGCCAAGAACCAGCACGGTCGTGCCAAGAAGTGACACTATGACGCCAAGAACTGTCCAAGAACTGGCATTGTCATACCATGTTCTGGTGGACTTCTTTCTTCATGCTTTGTTCTTTGCTTCCTCAGGCCCAAACCACGTCTTCTTTTGGTTCCTTAAATCCTTAGTGGCATCCGAGATTTCACTCCTTTGATTGATTACCTAATAAAGTAAAAAATGCATAAGAATTCTAAGAGTGTTAGGAGTAGCAAAAATGTCTCAAGTACAAGCCTCGAACAAATACCCCACACTTAGATTTTGTTTGTCCTCGAGTAAAACAAGAGGAAATCACCTTTTCATAGGTGCAACGATTGCATTTAGCATATGCAATAAGCCCTTTAAACCCTTTGGTAGCCCAAGTGGATGAATGAGGTCTCGTGAGGGCTTGTAGAAGAAAAGCGTAAGATATATACAAAGCGCAAGGAAATGTATGTACACATCAATAGGATTTATCACACTAACAACTTAGCTATAAAGCTATAAACAAGAAAAACACACAATCAAGACACACTTACACCACAAATGTACTCCTGATTTATTATTTTTTCACACCACACAACAAAATGATACGATATGTACACCTTTTTGCTTAAGTGCAAAGTGTCATCAAGCCTCGAAAACCAGGTTGCTAAAGTTAAACACGGTTTCCCTTTACTTAAATGACTTCTATGCTCAACTTTCTTTTTGGATTTTCCATATTTAACACACACACACACACACAACTCGACTCTAAGTGCCCCTTTGTCCGAATGGATAGCTCTTGGATTTTTGAGGCCCTTAAGTACTCCGGAGGAAACACAAAGCAAGCACATAATTGGGTTGTCTTCCCTTTTGTGTTTTTATTAGTAACTTGTGCATAACATTTATTTACAACCCAATTAGAGGTGTCGAATCAAGCAAAAGTAACCACATATTGAAAGTCAATTAAAGATATGGATATAGATAGTGACTATGAACAATGGTGCCAAATTTATTCACTTTCTTTCTTTTTTGTAAGATATTTTTTAGCATTATGAAACCACTAAGTAAATATAGGTTCTCGGGCCAACCTAGCAACCTAATCCCCAAAGCGATAGTTTAGTGAACAAGGTAAGCACACAATGACGCATGTGAGGCGAGACAATTATCATAAATCAAAAACTACATCATATGTCAAGTGATCAATCATGCATATTCCACTTATGTACAACTAGTAGCCAAATTACTAGGGCTCAAAATCCAATCAATATGACACAAAACTCCCAAAGCTAAGTAAAACTACACATGAATTTTTTTGTTTTTGGGTACGTGACTTCACCACCCCAAGTGGCGGATCCAAGAATTTAAGGAAGGGGGTCGAAATAAATGAAATAATAGTGTATACAATAGAAAAGTTAACATCTATTTTTAAAATTAATATTACACAACGATAACATTACATCTAATACAATTGTGTTCGACGAGTTCTCATATTTTGAAAGCGCTCCATGATATCATCATTAAATATACTTTCAAACAAATCATCCTCAAAGTAAGTAATAACAAGTATCATTCAAAAACTTATCTCGATATCCGATTGCGTAAGTTGGTCTTGATATACTTCATCGAAGAAAAACTCTTTCAACTCGTTGCTGTAGAAACAGGTAAAATCAATGCCAACTTCAAAAGCAAGTGTACATGAGGAAAACTCATGTATTTCTTGGTTTTAATCATCCTTGTGGAGAGTTCACCAAGTCCATTCAAGTTAAAGAATCTCTCATCATCAAGTATATTATCAATGAAAATATCCAATTCACCACTAAGAGCCTCAATGCCTAATTCATCAAAATTATCTGGATACAACCGAGCCATTTTGAGTATCTTGTTCTTGTTAAAGTTGGAGAAAGAGCCAACAGGATTCAAACAAGCCAAACCAAGAAGCAACTCACCGCTTGTTTCGTAAAGCGACTATTGAGTTCTAGCATTTGCATATCAAGAATTGAATAGAACACATCAACACGATAATAATACTCATTTGTCACGTAAGAAACTCTACGTTTTGACTTTCCTCGAGTACGAAGAGGAGCGAAATCATCCATGTTAGGAATCGGGCCAAAGTTGAAGAATTGAATAGAACACATCAACACGAATTTATGAACAAAAATTAAACCTAAATTGTAAAATTTGTCTAAACAACGAATGAAGTGAACTTGAAAAATCAATGAAATCACATAAATTAAGAATAGAATCAAAGAAATTAAACCTAATATTGCACAAATTAAATCTTAAATTGATATAGAATGAAAAATTGTAGAAGTTACAACTTATAGATCCGGAGAGAGCGAGAGAGTTTAGTGAGGGAGAGGAGAGACAGGGACCAGACAGGAAAGTGCCAGGGCGACTTGTTTGGGGCCGGCGCCGGCGACCAACAATCGTGCCGCCGTGTGCGTGGTGTAGTGGGCACTGGGCTGGGCCTGGAGAGAGAGTGTGCGACTGCGGGGAGGGCTGCGCTGCGCAGAGTGCGACCGCTGGAGGGGAGAAGGGGGCTAGGGCAAGTCGCCGAAGTCGGGCCAGGCGTGGGCTGCAGTGGGCGGCGTAATCTGCACCGGCGGCGATCGGCTATGGTGGTGGAGGGAGGGAGCAGAGCAGTCTGGCTCGGGGTCGGGCAGAGCAGCAGAGGGTGGGTTTATGCAGCTATGCGTGGAAGACAAAGTAACGAAGGGAAGTAAAATTAAAAGCAAGGATTGAATTTTGGGGAAAAAAAAAGTTGCCAATAGCAAGAGTCGAACACGGGACCTCTCATTCAAATTACACAAGCCTTACCAACTCAGCAAGTTGCTTTTGCTAATATTTTCCTCTACATAAAAGTTTTATTTTTTTAGAAGGGGGATTAGTTGACCCCATCGACCCCCGGTGGTTCCGCCACCGACCACCCCCACACTAAAATCACACAATATCCTCATTAAGGGAGTACCGATAACGAAATGAATGAATGCGCCTCAAAGAATAAGAGGAAGGTAATAACTTGTGTATACCTTGGAGTGGAATGACAATGCATTTCCTTGCTATCATGAAACGCAAACGCAACACAACACATATATACAAATAACAAATAAACACAACCCTTAAGACAAGGCTATGTAGAAAGGATTATATACAAGATCATAATAAAACAAAATCTATTTACAAGATTACAAGAGAGAATTCAGAGATCATTTGTGGGAAGGTTCATGGAGCCAAATGCACTCCACGTCACCCATCAAAGGCATCTCCAAATATTCTTTTAAGCGCTGGCCATTTACTTTTTGATGGGTGCCGGTGACGTGGTCTTGAATTTCTATACCCCCATAAGGGAAAATTTGAGTAACATAGAAAGGCTCTGTCCACCTAAACCTTAATTTCCCTGGGATAGGTGCAATCTCAAATCGTAAAAGAGCACCTTCATATTAGGGATAAAGTTTTTACGTAAAATTTTTCGATCATGAGTTAACTTTGTCCTTTCTTTGGAAGATCGAGCATTCTCTTACGCCTCGGCCTGAATTATTTCTAATTCAGTCATTTGCAATTGCTTCTCTTCTCCTGCTAGACCCATGTCATAGTTAAGGGTCCTAATTGCCCACCAAGCTCGGTGCTCAAGCTCCACCGAAAGGTGACAAGACTTTTCATAAACCAATCTATAAAGAGACATGCCTAAAGGGGTTTTAAAACTGTTTTATATGCCCAAAGAGCATCGACAAGCTTGTTGGGCCAATCCTTTCTATCTATGTTGACGGTTTTCTCAAGAATTTGCTTGATTTGCTGGTTGGACACCTCAACTTACCCACTTGTTTGAAGGTGGTAGGAGGTAGAAATCCGATGCATAATAGAGTACTTTTTCAATAACACATCAAAAGATTTGTTGTCAAAATGAGTACCTTGGTCACTAATCATAGCTCGCGGCGTGCCATACCTAGCAAAATTGTTCTCTCTTAAGAATTTTACAACTACCCTTGCCTCATTGGATCTAGTGGGATAGCTTCAACCCACTTAGATACATATTCCACAACTAGGAGAATGTACTCGCTCCCAAAAGAGATTGGAAACGATCCCATAAAGTCTATCCCCACACATCAAAAATTTCAACAACAATAATGGGATATAAGGGCATCCAGTCTCTCCTAGATATTCTCTCTAGTTGTTGACATCTAAGGCAACTGTTACAATATGCATGGGCATCTTTAAAGAGTGCGGGCTAATAAAAACCACATTGAAGAACCTTAGGGGCAGTGTTCTTGCCACTAAAATATCCCCCACATGCTTGGTCATTGAAAAAAGAGAGAACACTTTTAATTTTCGAATCTGGGACACACCTCCTAATGATTTAGTCAGGAAAATACTTAAACAAGTAAGGTTCATCCCAAATGAAAAACTTAACTCTAGCAAAGAAAGCATCGCGATCGGTTTTGGTCCACCCATGTGGCATTTCCCTAATCACCAAGTAATTCTCTATGTCCGCATACCATAGTTTTACCCAAATACCTGCTCATCCTTTATTTGCTCATCCGAGAAGCATTCCAAAATAGGTGGTTCATTCACATTGTCAAACACAATTCTAGACAAGTGGTCCGCCACAGGATTATCGACCCCTTTCTATCTTTAATCACACAATCAAATTCTTAGAGGAGTAAGACCCATCTAGTAAGTTTAGGTTTGGTATCTTTCTTCTCAAGGAGGTAACTCAAAGCGGTATGGTCGGTGTGCGGAATCACATGAGACCCAAGAAGATAAGGTCTAAACTTTTCAAAACACAACTTTAAGAATTTTTTCTCGGTGACAGCTGTAATTCGATTAAGCTTCATTCAAGGTATGACTTACATAATGAATGACATGAGAATTTTCCTCCACCATTTGCCCCAAAATAACTCCAACGGATAGTCGGACACATCACACATAAGCTCAAAGGGGATCCCCCACACGGAAGGGTGGAGAATGGGGGCAAGTGGTCAAGTTGTTCTTTAACTTCATAAATGCCTCTTCAATCTCCTTACGTAAGTAGAACAAGCATATCTTTGGCCAAGAGAGAAGACAAGGGCTTAGCAATTTTTCTGAAATCCTTAATGACCTCCTATAAAAACCCGCATGCCCAAGAAATGAACAAACACCTTTCACAAAAGTGGGAGGAGGAAGATTAGCAATCAAATCTATGTTTGCTTCGTCTACTTCAATTATATGTTGAGACACAATGTGACCTAGGACAATCTCTTTTTGCACCATGAAATTACATTTCTCCTAATTTAAAATTAAGTTCTTTTCTTTACATCTAGCGAGGACCCTAGTCAAGTTGGTCACGCAATAATCAAATGACATACCAAACATGGAGAAGTCATCCATAAAAATTTCCACACATTGTCCAACCATGTCGAAAAGATAGACATCATGTATCTTTGAAAAGTAGTCGGGGCATTACACAATCCAAATGGCATTCTTCTAAATGCATAAGTACCAAAACGGCACTTGAAAGTGGTTATTCCTTGGTCACATAGGGCAATGGAGACTTGAGTGTGGCCAAAATAGCCATCAAGAAAGTAACAGTAAGGGATTTTCGGAAAGTTTCTCCAAAAGTTGATCCATGAAAGGGAGAGGAAAGTGATCTTTTCTAGTGGTTTTATTCAACCGCCTATAGTCAATGCAAACTCTCCATCCAAATCGGATCTTAGTTGCCACAAATTCATTTTTATCATTTTTTTACTATGGTGATACTCGGTCTTTTTCGGTACCACTTGAACCGGACTCACCCACTCATTATCCGAAATAGGATAAATGATATCATGGTCAATTTATTTCAAGACCTCCTTCCTAATCACCTCTTGCAAAGTAGGGTTCAACTGTCTTTGGTGGTCCCTAAAGGGTTTGGCCTCATCCTCTAAAAGAATAAGGTGTTGAGCAATGGAATGACTAATGCCTTTAATTCTCCTAAAGTCCACCCTATGGCATCCAGATTCTCTTTAAGCACTTTGAGCAATTGGTCTTCTTGGGTCCCATCTAATTCAGATGCAATGATCACAAGATAAGTGTCTTCGAGACCTAGGAATATGTACTTAAGGCTTTCGGTAAGGGTTTCAACTCAAGAGTGGACGATGAAAAAGATTTGGGTTGGACTCAAGAGCTAATGTGGTTAGGGACATGGGCGGTGATGCATGCACTAATGCACAAATTGACTCAATGTCATAAGGTTCAACATCACAAGCAAATGTATCAATTTCACGATTATACTCCATCATGAAAAACTCAAACTTACGTGTCGCCCACTCATCATCAAGTTCATCAAATTCATGCACCAACTCATCATCACAAAAGTCACTTACCCAATTAAGGGTTGAGTGCTCCCCATCATCAAAGTCATTCGGTTGCTTTTGTAAGTTAAACACATTAACATCCATGGTCAAGTTGCCATAAGTCAACTTCATTTTTCCATCTCTACAATTAATCAAAGCATATGTCGTGGCAAGGAATAGACGATCAAGAATAATCGGAATCTCATTTTATGGACAAGAAACCATTTAAGTTTAACGCATCACAAAGTCAATTGGAAAGACAAATTCGTCAACTTTGACTAAGACATCCTCAACCATTTGTAACAACCCGTCCCTAAGAAAATAATTAACTTTAAATACATTAAATATTAGCATGAGCGCGTGCGTTTCAAATTTTTAAATATTTTCATATTACACATGTGTATGTACATATGTATATATATATGTCAATGTTGTTTAAATTGAAGGAAGCGGATGATGACAACGACGACACACAATCATACTCGTATAAATTTTAATGACTCAGAAGATGACTAACATTATTATTTCTATAAATTAAATTTTATCAGTAATTAGTGGCCTTAATTGAACATGTTTAGATTAATTATCCTAAACATTAACATTTTCATATAACTAATTTATTTTGAATTTTACAAATCCTTATACAAATGAAATTAATATAATATTTATAAACTTAACATTATTAAAAATAAAAATTCTTAGATTAAGATAAATTTAATGAAAAAATAATGATAAGCATGGAGAAATGGGATGAGGATGAGAAGGTGGATTAAGAAATGGGCCAGAGAATTAAGTTTAGGTCGGATGGCCCATTGCAAGAGAAGAGAAGAAGGAGGATAAAAGCTTATGGAAACCTAAAACCCTCATCTATGTTATATATAAAGGGAAGAGTAATGTGTCTGTATAAATTTCAATTTGCCATATTTATCCCTTCTTTAATCTAAATTTTAAGGATAAAAATGTCATTATATCTTTATTTAATATAATTAATCCCTCCATCTCTCTCCACTTACCCTCCCCTCCCTCTCTCCCTCTCACTCCAGTTACCTCCCCCTCCCCTCTATCTGCAGTTTCCTCCGTCTGCCTCTCTCTCTCTCTTCTCTCTCTCTCCAATTAGCCTCCCCTCCCCTCTATCTGCAATTTCTCTCTCTCTCTCTCTTGACCCATACCCAAGTCCCATTAATTTTTTTATCAAATTTATTAACTATTTTTAATCTAACATAATTATAATTATAAACATACATAAAGAATTTGGTTTTTTTTTTATATATAAACTACCCTTGATAATAGGAAAATTAAATACATAAAGTCTAAAGTTAAAGTTTGGACCTTTGATAAATAAATAAATATTATTGATATAAATTACCCTTATAACATATAAAATTTGAATAATTTATTCGCTTTATATATCTATCTATCTATCTATATCTATGTTATATATAAAGGGAAGAGGATTAAAATGCTGTATAAATTTTATTGGACAGATTTGCCCTTGCTCTCTCTCTCTGCACCCACGCTCAAATTCTCCCTCTCCTCTCTCCTCTCTCCTCTCTCCTCTCTCCCCCTGCAGTTACCTACTGCTATATACCCACGATCAATCTCTCTCTCTCCCCTCTCCAATTATCTATCCATAAGTTTAGGAGCATTTTTTTATCAATAGGATCATTTTTATTGTTAACTATTTTTTTATCTAATATAATTATAAATATACATAAAAATTTGTATTCCTTAATTAAAATAAATAAAGTCTAAATTATAAGATTTGGATCTTGAATAAATAAATAAATATTACTTAATATAAAGAATAATTATAACATATAGAATTTGAATAATTTATTCCCTTTATATATCTATCTATCTATCTATCTATCTATCTATCTATGTTATATATGAAGTCAAGACTCCTCTACGGGTGTATAACTTTTACTTTCGCTTTTTACCTTTCATATAACTTATATCAAAAGGATAAAATAGTCACAAATTATTGGATCATATAACTTATTTGATATACTCTCTCCATTATTCAACTAATTAGATTATTTAATATATACAAAAATACCACATAAAAATTGTGTATCAACACATCTGAGTTATAATATTACTTTAGTTAATTACTTCTGCTTTCTTACATCTTACTTTTTTTTTCTTTCTATAGTATACGATATTTATTTTTCTTAAAATTAAAAGTTATTTAGTTGTAGTTAATTGTGTAATGTAATGAAAATTTTAATCTTTACGTTTTTCTCATTTGAACATAGAATTCGGATATCATATAGAAGGTTTACGTTTAACATCCAATTTGGATCATTTAGATTTATTGGATCAAATTATTTGACATATAGAAGAGAATAACTCATTCAATTTTTTTTTAATTTTATTATTATTATTATTATTATTATTATTATTATTATTATTATTATCTTGAATTTACACGTAACGCGTGAAACAATTGTAATTATAAAAAATAGACGATAATATAATCTTGCATAATTAATAGTGATAAAACACAGTAAATATAAATAAAAATATAATAATTTAAAACTAATTCTTTTAAAATTATTTTTTATTTACACATAATGCATACGAATAAAAAGTAACGAAATAGAACTAATGCATTATAAAATAATTACAATCCATTAGTAATGCCCACATATAATAGTGGCTTGAAATTAACAATATATATATATATATATATATATATATATATATATATATATATATATATATATATATATATAAAGTAATAATTATGAGTATTTTTTATCAATTGATCAATAAAAATAATAATTAACCGACACAACTCACATAATGGAGAGAAAAATAATAAAATAATAAAAATATGCTTAAACATAAAAAAATCTCATACACTTGAACAATAACTAATTGCAATAGTTTAACAAATTTTAAACTTTTTATCTCATCATCAATTATAGTCTCACATTTAAAAGTTGCAAAAAAAAAAAAAAAAAGACAGAGAATTTAACAATTTTTTATTCATTCCTTTTTTAAATTACTCTAAAATTATCTTATTCCCACTCTCCATTTCTCCATTTTCTGCCTAATGTAACTTTTTACTTAGTTCAACTGTAGGTTGTAATTGTCATTGTTAAAGAGAACACCCATAACAAAATAATTAACACTCATAAAATTTAAGATACTATTGAATAAAATTTCTAATTCCGTCACTGTGCCTTTTAGATGTTTAGTTATACTCAAATTCTTAAATTTTTGGTACTATTTTTTTCTATGTTTGTATTTAATTATTTAATAAGATTATTTTTATACAATTCGCACGTAATTAAAATTAATTCTTTTAAAATTAGTTTTTATTGACACATAATGCATACGAATAAAAAATAACCAAATAGAATTAATGCATTATAAAATAATTAGAATGTATTAGTAGTGTTTGAGATATAAATGGCTTGGAAATTAAGAAGATATAAGATATATCTCTATGTTATGTATAAAAGGCAAGACTCTCTTATGACGATAAAATTTTTAGATTACCAATTTCATCCCTATTTTATATTAGATTGAAGGGTTAAAATTCTTATCATATCTAATTAAGGTCGTCAATGCACATATGATAAAGAGAGTTTAATTGTTTGGGAGTTAATAATTTGCGGTTATTAAGTTTAATCCATCGCATGTCACTTATCTTTTTTTTTTCAAATAGCAGCAGAGAACTTTGGTCTAACAAAAATATTCAATGATTCATGGATTTTGTGATTTCTTGAATTTTTAGAGAGAAATTTTGAAGTTGATCAAAGGCCCCATCAAAGATTCTTATTCATGTAAAATCAATACATTTGAGAGCCACCTTAGTGAGACATTCAAAAGGGAATCAATATTGTCTATATCTACTAGAATTAGGTAATACCTCATTGTTTCATTGTTTATTTAGCATTTGTTATTTTCTTCTAATAATTTCATTAATTTCTAAGTTCGAATTTGATTATTTGATCTAATTTTTTTGTAGTTTGTGCCGAACAATTAAGAACACATGATAAAAGATATTGTGATAAAGGTAACTAATGTCATTCATATGTAGGGATAGCAATGGGTCGGGTCCAGGCCGGTTCCAGCTGGACCCCGACCCATTTAACCTTTTCGGATCTGGACCCGGACCCGACTCGGACCTGACGGTTTGTAAAATCTGAACCCCAACCCGGACCCGGCGGGTCCACGAGTCTTAAACGGGTCCGGTATATTTTATCATAAATGAGTTTAAAAATCGGTATTTTGTGCCCTATTTAATATGATTGTAAATTTCCAAGCAATTTTGCTGCATATAATCTCTTTAACATCAAACCAACCTATTATACAAACCAAATACTTAGTTCATATGAACCAAATACACCAATATATTAAACACAAAGTCCAAAGTCCATCAAAACTTAACAACAAAAAGACTATCAAAGTTTAACACAAATTTTTTCAAAAAAATAAAATTAGTGTTCGAGTCTTAAACAAGTCTCAGTGTCTGGTCCGGGTCTTAATTTTTGAGACCCGGACCCGAACTCGGATCTGACCTGGACCCACGGGGTCCAAATTTATTGGACCTAGACCCGATTAAGTGGGTCGGGTCCGGGTCGGGTCCGAGACCCATTGCCATCCCTATTCATATGTCACTCTTTATACAGTTTTATTTGGTTAATCATTAATTTTGTTAAGTTTTTGAGAGATTTATTTTGTGGTTTAAAATACGTGAAACTGAATTTTTCTTGATTGAAATTTAGTAAATTTTGGTGGTGATTCATCATGCAATAAAATTTAATATGAAATTAGGAGCGTTCTTTTGAATCTTTTCAATTCTTTAATTTAGAGTGTGCATAATTCTTTGGTGTATCCTATCGATTTTATTTTGACAAAAAGCTTAAGGTTATTATTTAACTTTTCTTATTCTCTTCTCACAACCTAAATTTGATATATGTATTCTTTAATTCTTGGCTGTAATATTTTTTACTGACCGTTATTGACCATAATTGAATTATTATTTTTGGTGCAGACACCATAATTGAATTATATGCCTATATAATTCTAGATTAGAAAAAATGCCATACACCTATAATGGTTGGTAGTGGTAACAAATTTACTGCATTAAAACGTTGGTGGCTAACCGTTGTCTCCTATTCATAATTATCATTGTTTTTTTATTTTTTAATACAAAATTTTATGATCATATATGTATGTCAAAACTTTAAATTAGAGAGAAGATCTTTCAAAATATATATCTTTTAACAAATTCTTTTTCAAATTCGAGTAATTTATTAGCATCCCATATAAGTTAAAGTAAAGTCGGTATCTTAATTTTTATATTTCCTCCTCTAAATAATAAACTCTCTAAACTTTATCATTAAATATATAAAATCTAACATAGATGCCGAGATACATTTATAATATTTTACTTCAAACCTTGATCTTTTTATTATATCAAATATGCTAAACACCCTACTCCAAAAATACTTTATTTTATTTGTGTCCTTTAATTATAACTAGTTGTGAATTGCACATAATACGTGCATGATTACATTAAGTTCAAACATAATAGTTTTTATTATTATATTTGAATATTATGGGAATTATCAAATTGAACCCTAACCTAACCATAATATTCAAATATAATAAAAACTATTATGTTTGAACTTAATTTAATCATGCACGTATTACGTGCAATTCAAAGCTAGTTATTCTAAACCTAACACCGATAACTCACAACCCTCTTTCTCTCTCTATCTCGCCACCGACGCCCACCTCTGTGCTTTTCCGGTCTTCGCCGCCAACCGACAAGCACCAGCGGCACTCCGGCCGCGCCGACAGCCACCACCGGCTAGCCACCAAGCACCATCAGCATCACCTTCACCGACCTCCTCATCAAACACCCAAAACGCTCGCCTCCTTTGCCTCCCTCTTACCTTCCATCTCAGCCACCGGAAACACCACCGACAGCCACCGCCACCACCTACTACCACCTTGTCACCGCCTCGACCACCAAACGCCAAGCACACCACCGGTTGTGCTCCTGTTCCTATCCCGAGTTCGCGCTCGTGTCTACCCGATTCCGCCCGGCTTGGTCGCGGCTTCTCCGGCTCTCGAGCCCGGCCCAGCTTCCGCCACCTTTAATTAGTCACCGGCGCTGTTCACTACTCTCGACGACAACTTCAACCACCGGCCACCTGCTCCGTTTCAGCCATCCTCCGATCTTCAATCTTCCAACCTTCAATAGTCACAAAACCCCTCTTAAATTACCCTCCAAAATTTTCGATTCAGTTCTTTTAATTTAATTTCTTAGGATAATTTTTCAGATTCAGTTAATTTAAGTATTTAAGTTGTAATCAGTTATTCTTTCCCTGTTTGGAGATTAAAGTTTGATTATGGTATGTATGTGAGTGATTCATGAAATTTAGAAGATCCGGTGATATTTGGTATATGTTTGGATATACTAAAATTGAAGAAAAATTATGGATAATTTCGTGTAAAGGACAGTCATGAATAATTTGAGTTAGAAAGTATTCTGGATTAATTTAGATGACTATTTGACCTAATGGTGAGATTAGGAGAAAAATTGAGGATGTTTTAAAATATTGAACGGTATGGGAAACTCAAGTAATATGGGAAATTAGCATCTTCCGGAAAATTAATTATGCCTTTATCAAACAGAACAAGGTTAGAAAATAAGTACATACAAGAATGAATAAAGATATTTGTATAATAAAATAACTCCTTGGTTTTAAAAGCAAATAATATCAATACTATTTATTTGTAGAGAAAAAAGAGATAAATGTTCATTGATCGTGTCCTTCAATGTTTTATTTACAAATTAAGGTCGGATATAGCCGATATCAATAATAATAAAGAATTATTTGTAAATAATATTTGCCATCATTAATATAGACTCTGCACATCTAGTACCATTATTTGGTACGCTTTAATATCCAGGTTGGTAACACCGTAATCGTTAACCGTCTTCAACCGGACGATCCGATCGGTTTGGGTGTGTGTACATGCGTTTAGGGAAATCCAATGATGGTAAAGGATCCATTCAGATAATTAATTAGCAATAGTTTTACATTGTTCACTCTCCCTCATTTACAAATGAATTGAAATGCATGCGCTCAACTCAATTATTTGATAACTTTTATTTTACCGCATGATAGTGAACGTATTAAGTTCGACTCACATTACGAAAATATTTTCCTTATTTTGTTTTATGTAAGACTATTGAAGATGGCAGGTCATAAGAGAGTTTTATCCGAGACTTAGGGGCTCGGCTCGCCATGATGACCTTTTGGATAATAGTAAACAGCGTCGCGGGTTCAAGTTAGCGAATGTTCACCGTGTATTTTTGTTCGGCTTTGTACATATTATAGTTTCCTTTTGTTGGTGATGTTAAAATAGAGTAATCTAAGTCGAATAGTTTAGTGTCTCGACTCTCAATAGCCTTGCCCTTTCCGCTGGTAAGGGCGGCGGTAAAGACTCCTAACTCTCCTTCCGCTGCGATAATAACTGGTTAGCGGGTTGCTTAGCCTAAACTAGTGATTATGAGTTGGGGACATTACACCATTCCTCTAGACAATCTAGTGGAATGATCGACTAGTTGAAGTACCATCCTAGTTGGCTTGAGTTCCCCTAACCCGAGTCTCTTATAAACACTTAAGGGTAACAAATTCACACTTACACCCAAGTCAAGCAAAGCTCCACGGAAAATATGACTCCCTATAGTAATGGAAAGAATCGGACATCCCGGATCTTTGTACTTTATGGGTATAGGGCTAGAGATGAGAGAACTCGCATTAGAAGTCAAGAAGACCTTTTTGGGCACATTTGTTTTTCTTTTAGTGGTGCATAACTCTTTGAGAAACTTAGCATATGGTGGCATTTATGAAATGGCATCAGGCAAATGGATGTGGATTTTGACCTGAGAGTATGTTTCTCTTATCTTATCAACGTGGGCTTGGTCTTTCTTCCCCTTAAGACGATTTGGAAAAAAGGAAGAACATGCTTTGGAACCCTTGTAGAGGGAGTGATCTTAGGACCAGATGTGTCAACGATGATCGGAGTTTCATTTTCCTTAGGCTCTCCACTACTTAAATCAAGTGGACGAACTAGAAGAAGGATCGGGCACCACATCAAAATCATAGTCAAGAAAGGGATGGGGATTTTCATCTTTATTAGCATCACAAACAGGTTCCCCCACATGAGTATCAATTTCCCTCCCCGATCTCAAACTTATCACGACATTCACTTTTTGCACATCACTGTGATTTTTCACTCCCGGGTTATTAGGAGGAAATGAAGAGATTCCCCTTGGATTTACCTTGGGTTAGCTAGGAAACACACCCTTCTCCTTATTTGCTCGAGGCAAATCGGGAGAATTTTTCATTCATTGTTCTCTTCATTTTCTCCATATTAGCATTCATTTCCATTTCCATGTCATTAAGTCTATTCTCCATTCTATCATATTCATTATAACCAGGTCGAGCTTGGGATTGAGCCACAAATGATCAAGGGGGCCATTTTGATGCATTGTATGCACCTTGGAGGGGGAAGGGGGCTAGTGAATTGTGAATTAGAAGAGTTTCCTTGGAAACCCACTTGACTGTTAGGCGTTGAAGAATTTGGTCCTGTCCATGAGAAATTTGGGTGTGTAGCCCATCTCGAATTATAGGTCGAGGAGTATGGATTAAACTTGGACCTTTGAAAGGCCATATTGACATGCTCATGGCTAGAAGCCAATTTTTGAGTGAAATATGGACACACACTCAAAGAATGATCACTTGATTGATAGTGGGAGCAAGCAGCTAAAGGGGTTGTGAGATTAGGGCTTGACTTTGTGCAAGAGAAAGCCCTTTAATCATGTTTTCCAAGGCGGCGACCTTCGAGTCAAAGTAACTCGTGTCATTCACCATATGCATCACTCCCTTTGACCACTAATAATTCTAGCACTTAGACTTTCATCCCTTGTAGTTTCCCAATTTGGTTATGTCTTCAAAAAGTCCCATGACTCCTCATCGGTCATATTTAGAAAACCACCTTAACACATATATTCAATCATAGATCAGGTTTGTTGATCAAGACCCTTATACACAATTTGACACAAATGAGATAGTTCAAGACCATGATGAGGGCATTGGGTCAAAAGATCTTTAAACCTCTCAAAGTATTTCCAAAAAGACTCTTTTTTTTTTGTTGCATGAAGTGATTAATCTCATTCCTAAACCAGACAGTTTTTTCATTTGGAAAATACTTTTGAAAAACGCCCACACAAATTCATCTCATGTAGTAATGGAACAAGCAAGAAGGCTATACATCCACTTCTTTTCCATATCTCTCAAGGTGAAGGGAATAAGTCTTTGCCTTACAATATCAGTTGAAACATTATTGAGCACACTTCCTCAAACTCTCTCAAGAACATATAAGGTGCTTCGGTCCCAGAAAAGGTGGGAAGAATTTGAGTGTACTCGGGACCGAAGAATAAATTGAGTTCCGACTTGGAGGTCTGTGAGATTGAAACAAGAGGGAAGAGTGGACCTCGGTGGGTAGAAGATATCATTAAGAGTCCTACAAGGTTGAACCTCTCGTTCAATCTATTGTTCATTCTCAGCCATTTCTTGGTTGGGTAAGGTTCGTTTGCTTCGTCATTTCTAGTTAATCTACCACAATTTGGGTCCCGAAACCAAACACTCATTCAACACAAAAATAACGTTCCATTTTTTTAGATTTTCTGTTTTTATCTTTTGTTTTCTTTGAAAAACATATCAACAAAAAGATTTATATACACACTATTCAATCAAAAATTGGTGATAATTTAAGGCTTTCATCCCCGACAACGGCACCAAAATTTGTTCGTTGTATTTCAAGGGTTTAGTAAATGTCGTCCTCGGGGATGGAATATAATCACTACTGATGTTTTGATTGAACAAAATTCACAAATAAACTACCAAAATAGCTAACAAATAATACTAAAACTAACAAGCACACTACAACTAAGCTATCTAAAGGTGATCAAAGCCCACTTGGCTCACAACAACCAAACTTCATCCTCAAAATAACAACTACTTAGAAACTAATAACAATACTAAATATCCACAACTAGGAAAGCAAATAAGAACAATCCTAAATAGCCACAACTAAACAAAATATAAAAGGAAAGAGATTAGGGGAAAAATTACCTATTCAAAGCACTCCCAAGACCACTTTAATTTTCAATCTCAAGCAGATTTCTCCATTCAAAGGTATTAATTTTATGGGCCTAAGCATTAAAAAACCAAAGAGAAAGGAAAAGAGAGAAAAATCAATGGCACCAATGTAACCAAAGTGGTGTTTGAGATTTTAAAAGTAAGGAAAAGACTTCAACTCAATCAAAGGTGAGTCTTTACTCACTTTTACCTTCTCTCTCACACCTAAAGTAGGGGGATTTGGATTGGATTTTTGAAAGAATTCAAAACAGAGCATCAATTAAAATACATGAAAATAACATCAAACTAAATAAAATTAGCAAAGGAATTAAATGGAAATTAAAAAATTAAATTTGCATTGATTTAAGCTCAAAATAACAAAAGAGTTTAGAGAGAAAAACTAATAAAAAACCCTTTAAAAACCTAAAATGACGAACTCTCCTTTTTCACGGGTTGAATGAGGGTATATATACAGCCCAGGATCTAACTTGGCATGATCGTGCCACTTGGCGCGGTCATGACCGTGCCAACCCACTGGTTCACAATTCAAAAGAAGGCAAAATTGTGGCGTGAGAATGCCACATTCTGGCATAGTCGTGCCAAGAACCGGCATGGTCACACCAAAACCGGCACTGTCATGTCATGTTCCGGTGGACTTCTTTCTTCATGCTTTGTTCTTTGCTTCTTCGGGTCCAAATCACATCTTCCTTTGGCTCTTTAAATCCTTAGTGGCATCCGTGTTTTCGCTCCTTAGATTTATTACCTAATAAAGTAAAAAAAATGCATAAGAATTCTTAGTTAGAATTTATTTAGAGTTAAAAAATCGAGTGTTAGGAGTAGCAAAAATGTCTCAAGTACAAGCCCGAACACTTCACCTTGTGCATGCGAAAGTAATTAAGACAACAGATTATCTATAAATAAGACTATAAATGTTAAATTTTAAAGAAATTCTAAGGAAATTAATTCTAAAGAAATATCTCGGAAGTAAGACTTATAAAAAAATAGAACAAATGTTAAATTACCTTATATTTCGAATGGAGACATATGTTTTAAACTTCTTCTAATCCTACTCGGTTATGAAGTTGTAGACCTGTTGAGTCCAAAATTATGATATTTTTATTAACTTTTTACATCTTATTTTGTTTGTAATAATTATTAAATTAGGAATTTTAATTTGATTTGTGTTATTTCTGTAGGAAATGTGGAAAAATTGAAAAGTAATAAAAAGAGCTCGGATTTGAAAGAAATAGGTCAATTATTTGCAGTTGGCCAGCGAGAGCCCGTTTTCCTCTTTCACCGGCCCACTTTCCCTCTACCTTGGCATGCCTACCTCACGTGCTCAGCAGGTCCCCTTATCCTCCTCTCATTCCGACCTTCACCACCTGATCCCTAGCATTTCTCAGCCTTGTCTTCCTTGGCTTCCCTCTATCGCAGCAGATCCGAAGAAACCCTAGCTCGTTTCAGCCCATACTCATAGCTCTCCCTCTCTCGCTGTTGCTACCTCATGCAGACCTCCACTCTCGTTCAACCTCTCCTCCACTCTCCTCCTCTCTTTGGGTTCTTCAACCAGAAATCCTAACATATCACGCCATCCTCTTCTTCGGACCTACTTCGGTATCCCCTCCGTCTGAAACCCTAACCGAAGACCCCAACCCTTATCCGGACTCATCTCTTGCTCCTTCCCGTTGCTACAACCGGAGTTAGAAACCAAATCAAATTCCAACCCTTCACCCTTTATCCATAATCGGGCACAAGGAAGGTGGGACAGACCGAGCGACCTCAAGAGAAGAAAGAGCGACTCGTGTACGGAGAGTTGGATCATTTCTGCTACGTGCCAACTTCTCCTTGTTCATCGTTGTTCATCACCTCGTCTACTTTGCAACTTTGGAAGGATCTATTTTATACTGCACTAATCACTAAATTAGTGAGGTTATTGTCCTCATAATCAATATAGAACACAACATAGCCCACAATGGCCACTAATTAAGAGGTATACAATAATTTGGTGAAATACTTACTAAGAAGAAACATACTTAGGCTATGTGTTTCACCTTAATACATATATCTAACTAATGCATATACATGAATTAACTCGAATGAATGCAAAAAGGTCATAGTAAGATCTATATTCTATAAAGATCTGAATTCTATCAGGTCCTTACATAATCTATAGCAATCTTTTATACACAACCAGTGTACAATACTCGGGTTAAATTTTTCTCTTTTATAAAGATACTTAATCAACTCAATTTTCCACTCAAGACACCATATGTCAACATTGCAGTGAACTAAGAATGAAAATTAGTATTATGTATTCACCTTTTGAGTACAATACCATATTTAAAAGTCGTCTATTTGAAAACATTCAATAAAATTAAAACGAACATATCAAAATTGTTTTCCAAGATTTCATCAAAATAAGGTTTTTTTATTTTTGATTATTAGTTGGACATAGCTTGAAAAGAAATATAAAAATGCAGATTACAAAATAACAACTACTCAGCCTCTCAACTAATTTCAAATAAAATCACTAATCAACTATATTATAATTGTGACTACTACCAGACTCAACTCGGAGTTCTTAAATAGCCATAAATATTGAACCAACTTCATTACAAATATCAATAGCTTTTTTAACAATCTCACTAAGTGTAGATTAATATTTCTCTGGTTCATACTAATTGGAGTTGTTTTCTTGCCACTATTTAATTCAACACAACTTAGAAAACCCAACTCAGAAGAACTCTACACTATTTCATTCAACACAACACAACTTAGAAGCTCTCTTTTCCATTAAATTCAATTGGGCCAAAGAAACACCTTTTTCCCTACTAACCAACTTTCATTTCCCTAAACTCTAAACCATATATCATTTCCATTTCGCTAAATACTAAACTCTAAACCCTAAACCCATTTGTTAACATTCAATTAACCAATTTTGCAAATATGTTAAAGTAAAAAAAAAAAAAAAAGAGCGAGAGAGAAGTTGCATACCAGCAGCGACGACGATAAGAGTGAGCGAGAGGCGAGAGAGAGCAACACAACGACGACGACAGCGAGAGTGAGAGGCGAGGAAAATGATGGGGAAAACTAGTGGAAGGCAGCGACAACGACGAGGAAACCCTAGAGTGCCGACAACAGCGAGGAGAGAGTAAATGAGACGAGAGTAAGAATGGAGAGCGAGAGTAAGAGTAAGAGTATAGAGCAAAGAGTGAAGGTGGGCGTAGGTCCGCTCGTGTAATTACCTTCGACATACTTTTTACTTACGGTTCATAAAAAGAACTATAGTAATAGAGCATCTATTATTAAGGTTCATAGCCGTAGTAAAAAGTGGACAGGTTGACCTATTACTATGATTCAATGAAAGAATCGTAATAATAAGTTAAATTAAAGACCGTTTATTTACAAAAATGTCACCGCCTCATTTTTAGTATGTTTATTTTTAAAACCGTAGTAAAAGGCTCGTAATAAAATGTCATTTTGTATTAGTGAACATTGTGCAAAATAAGCGTCTGGGATAAAATTTTTTTTATTGGTTCAGACTAATAACATTTGGTAGTACTTGTTTGATCCTTTTGCACATAATTTTGGATATGACTTTATAAAGCACATTGCGGCAAGAAATGGGTCTGTAATGAGCATCTCTTTGAGGAGTGTCCACTTTTGGAACAAGAGAAATATTTGTTTCATTCATCGCCTTCAAGATCTTTTTATTGCAGCTAGGGATGGAAATGAGTCGAGCCCGCTCATGAGGATTCATGAGCTAGCTCGACGGGTATACAAATGAGCTGAGCCAAGCCGAGCATGAGGAAGAGCATGAGGAAGATCATGTCATTAGATATTAAGCTCTACTTATAATACAGTTTCAAAAATTAAATTATCTATATGTTAATAAAACTAGGAACCTACATTATAAGTCACTTACTTTTTTCTATTACATATTATAAAGTCACAATGCGATACCATACTCATTACTATTATGAACTATCTTATTTTTCATTAGTACGGCTCTCTAATTCTAGTTACTTTTCAATCTTGTATCATTATTAACTATGATACCTTTATTTATTTAACGTCAAGGATTTGAATTCGATTTTGATCGTTTTTATTCGTAACAAAACCTAGTGAGACACGTGAAGAATTGGCTCGAGCAAGCTTGTGAAGGCTCCCGAGCTTAATCGAGTTGAGCCTTGAGCCCAAATTTTTACGCTTGGCAAGCTCTTGAGCAGAGTCGAGCTCATAAAAAAGTTTACATGCCGAGCTGTGAATATGCCAAGCTCGGGCTATGCTCAACTTGTTTCCACCCCTAATTACAACACAAATATCTTCTCCTACAATATCCTAAAAATGTTGGAAGAACCTACTTCCAAATCCATGAGAACCCTGGCTTTTTGTACAATTTATGCTCCAAATCAGTCATTCTAAACTGCATTACCAAATCTTATCTTTGCTCTTATGTGTTGCATTTCCCCTGCTGGATAACTGACCATTTAACTATCCCCCTTCTTTCCTTGGCAATCAAAATTCGTTGAAAATACTGAAGCATGTAATTTTTCAATTTCTAGAAAATCATAGTTGACAGACCCCTCTCTCATTGAGGATAAAACTAATTCTTGATCTGTACAATTTTTGTCTCATCAATGCATGGAAATAAGTTGTGTTTAAGTCCCCTCCTTCAGCCACCTAAATTTGCTTTTTTGGACATAGGGCTTCCTTTGCTATCCTTTTCAGCTCCTCAAATTAGACATAAATTTATTTTAGTATCTTATATATATTTATTATTTAATGTAATATTGCATAGGTATTTCTCATGATGAAAGATTTTCTATTCTTCCTCATAACAGTAATTCGATTATAATAAATAGAGGTTTAAAGACTAAAAAACTTATCATAAAGTTTTTAAGAAAAAATTTATATTTGTACCATTACAAATTATTAATTTATATTAATTCATCCTTAAATTTTCTATTTTTAAGGTTGACTGTTTAAATTTTTATTTTGATTACCGCTTCATATTAGTATTGAATTCTTGTACTTTTCACTTGTGTATTTAGAATACTACTAATTTAATTATAGAAATTTTAAACTTGACTAGTCTAATATCCCTTGCTGCAAGAATTTGACGTAAACTTTTTTTTTCTAATTTTATTAATCATATAAAATTTTTAGAAAATATAATAATTTTTAAAAATTACTATTATTTATTTTAAATTCATTGTTACTATATGAATCTCTTTTATAATCAATTATATATATATAAAATTTTTAGAAATGAGGAGGGGTTTTTGTGTTTTTTTAATTAAAAAAATTCTCTTTTAATCTGAACCATCAAATTATAATTGAATTATTCAGATTAAAAGTACTCACTTTGCAAGTGAGCTCATCTAAAGGGAGGGCTCACTTGAACCCTCCCATATATATAGGGAAGGGTTCAAGTAAGAACCCACTTATAAGTAAGCACCAAACCATAGGTAAGAACTTCTAATCTTGACCCTTCAATTTTAATCCAATGGTTTCAATTAAAAGAGCATTTTTAGGTTAAAAAAAAGAAAATAAAAAAACTCAGGAGGGGTTGGTCGCTTGCCCCGACATTTGCTTCCTTCCCGAGTTCCTCTCCACTTCTTACTCCCTGTCTCTCTCTCAAGTTCTCCCCTCTCCTCTTTCTCTCTCGATCTCCGGCGCCAACACCGGCACCTCCCTTTACCGGTCGACGGCAAGCGCCTCTCTATCGCCGACGTGCTCGGCCACCCCTCTCGTCGACTTCCTCTCTCGCTCGGTGCCTTCGTCGTCACTCGTGTCTCTCTCTCACAAATGAAGCTCTTCCTTGCTTTATCTCTCTAACTCTCGGTCATCCCTCTGCAAGCAACCTCGCCGGAAGCCGTCCCATGTCTCGGCAGCCGCTAACTTCGTCTCCGGAGCCGTCCGTCTGTCTCCACGGTCCGACTCTCCCTTTCATCCGAAAATTTGGGTTTTCAAAAAATTGCAAATTACGAATTGGGAATTGTGAATTCAGGTTCTAATTAGTAATTTCTTTGTCTTTACGAATTTCTTGCTCAATTTAGTTGAAGACTTGAATACCCCAATCTCTCTTCTATTGTTTGCGAATGGCTTGCTCAATTGCGAATTGCTATTCAGGTTCAATATAATTGCAAATTCCGAATTTCTTTGCGAATAGTTGACTCCATTGCTGATTTGGCACAATTTATTGTGGTTTGGATGAAAGCTTCCTTATATTGTTTTGTTTATAGAGCTTTGAGAAACTTTAAATTTTGAGAACCGGGAGCGATTGAGCTGAATTTGTTGTTAGTTTCCTTCCATTGTTTTGTTTTAGAGCTCTCTGAAAGTGAGCTTCCTTGTATTGTTTAGTTAGATATACTTGTAGTAGTTAGTTCAGCTGATTTGGTACATTTTGAATGCATATGACCTATAATGCTTGCAGTTGTGAGGACTTGAAAGCTCCAAGCTCTCTTCGACAATTTGATAATTTGATACATAGAGTAATGCTTGAAAGTCTGTATTAGTCTCTGTTGCTGTGTTCAACATAGAGTAATTTGGCAATTTGGTTGCTTGGTTAATTTTTGTTGGGTCTTCTCTTTGTTCAAAATGCTTCCTGAAATGCATATAGTAATTAGTCTATTCAAAATGCATTTTGGATGCATAAGTTTTGCCTCTGTTCAAAATGCTTAGAGTAATTAGTGTCTGTTCAAAATGCACTAGTTTTTCCACCGATTGGCATTGAGTTTTGGTGGGTCATCTATCTCTTAAATCCATATTATTGCTTCTATTGTTATTTGTTAATATGACGTTGAAACTAATGTCAAAATAGTAGGAGTAATGCTTCCTGAAATTATGGTTTTGTAAGTTACCTGGTAGCTTGGTAAAGCAATGTTAAGCTGTCATTTTGACTTAATATTTAGGTTTTGGTTACCTTGCAGCTTGGTTAAGAAAAGTTACCTTGTTGCATGAGTGTGCTAAAAATTAGGATTTGTGGAAAAGGTAACAAAAGCCTATTAGCTCAATATGGGAGAGCATTTGTGCAATGACACAAACGACGTGGGTTCGAATCCTACATAGGCGTCATGCAAACGCACTCACTCAATGTCCAAAAGGTATTTGTCCAAAAATTGTTCCAAAAATTAAAAAAATCTGTTGCAACTTAGAACTCGATATGCTTAATTTTGTGTTCAAACTTGGATAGTCATTTTCTTCATTGATTAGCATCCTTTGTTGCATATTAGACTTATCCAAGACCCCGACAACATCAACCTGCACCGCCACCAACTTTTATGCACATCGCTAGTTTCAGCAACACTTCCTAAACTAATCTTAACTCAATGTTTCTGCAGCTCCACTCTACAAGTAGGAAGGAAGTGCTTACGCTGCAAAAGCAACTAAATGTTCACAGGATCATTGAGTTACTGTTTCATGGCTTTAGAGTTATCTTCGTATTATGTTTTTCACTCTTAAGTTGAAGTGAAATATTGGATTCATCTAAGCATTTGGCCGTTCTAGAGAAATGAAGAAACCAGAGCCTTAATCTTGATATAACCACTCACTTCACATCCTTTCTTGCAGATGTCTTGGTGAGGGTTTTACTAATTGTCCAGCAGACTTATGCAAGAAAATACCGCCAATTGAGTTTGTTGAATTTTTCTTGACTACTCTGCTCGTTATTGACATCTCGTAGCTTTCGAGTTCCTTGTGTGTCCTGTATTGCTTTCTTTCTTTTTTCTTTCCCCTTATTCTCGATGTAGCAGAGGTTTTTGACTTGGAGTAAACATCATTAGGGGAAGGGCTGCCTTTCAAGGATGAATACTGCATACTACTACAAGCCCAATGATTGGATCATAACAATTAACAAGCCTATGCGGGATTCGAACCCACATCTCCGTGCATTGTCGCACGTCGCTCTACCTTTGAGCTAATAGGCTAAAATAAAATCAGCAATGCTTGACAACAAAATTTGCCATTCTCCAATCCATTGTCATACATACAAAACTCAAAATCAAAGAGAATTTTCAGCTAATAGTTGCTTTCCAATCTCTCCAACTAATGTTCACGATTATCCAGTCATATTTTCAATCATCTATAGTCCGCTTTTGAGATAATGCACTCGTAGTGTCAAATGGTTAATCGTGAACACTCACCATCTTTCCAAAAATTGATAACCATTGAAAAACCAATTATTAGCAAGATATGTGCTTTGAACTGAAAATAAAATAAGTAATTATTAGCAAGCTGCAGCACATGACCTCATGAAACCGGCTTCTAGCTCGAAGGTGAATGTGTCCCAAATGCAGCAGAAACTAGTACTCTTAGGAGTAAAAATTTTGATGTTTTGAGGGATGACAGGAGTACGAAAGGAAGTTTTGTGCGGGTAAAAAGTTAGGAGCTCAAAAGCATTCTCTTTGTGGATTTAACAACAAATATTTACTGGATAGATCACATTACGTCATGTAAGCTTGGCTCGCAAAGCTTCGGTAGATTAGTATAAAAGCTCCCATTGAAGTTGATTGCTCATTTGTGATCAAAGTTCAACGGAAGCAGAGCTCAACCCCACCCCCATTGACAAAACAGAAAGAAGCCTAAACACAATTGTGAGGGGCCCATATTACCAATCAACAAATTCACCCTCAAACATCGAATAAGTCATCAGTTGAATCTAAACCAAATGCTAATTCATAGCGAAAACTACAGCTCTTAAGTCTCAATCCAGGAAATAGATGATAAAATTTCGAAGCTAGTAACTTTCCAAACAAATTCAGCAAGCAATGTAATGAATAAAGATCAAGAATTAGAGAGAACCCTAGAGAGATAGCAATGACCCCTCATTATTTTTTTGATATTTTTCTTTTTTTTAATTGTTAATAATGGCGGATTAATGTAGACCGTTGGATTAAGATTGAAGGGTCAAGATTAGAAGTTCTTACCTATGGTTTGGTGTTTACCTATAGGGGTTCTTACTTGAACCTTTCCATATATATATATATATAAGGAAGGATTCAAGTAAGCACCCCTTAATAGGTCCGCACCATATATTTGGACTGTTAGATCATCATCCAACGGTCGACATTAACTAATTATTTTTAACATTTTAAAAAAATGAAAATTAAAAGAAAAATTCAGGGGCAGTCCCTCTAGCCCTTCGACATTTCTCATTCTCAAATCCTAGTTTGCTTCTCGTCCTCTCTCTCACCTTGCCTCCCTCTCTCTCGCTAGAAACCGCCTTTCTCTCGCCGACCGCCCTTCTCTCTCTCACCGGCCACCCCTTTCTCTCAATCTACGATGCTCAACTCTCTCTCATCGCCTCCCCACACTCGTTGCCTTCCCCCTCTCGTCGCCTCCGCCTCACTCTCTTGTCGGGCTCCCCTCGACTCTCTATCGTCGGTCGCCTCTCCTACAACAGTCGACCACTCGACGCTTCTCGAGCAAGAGCTCATCTCTCACTCTATCTCTCTAGCAAATCTGAAGGGATAATTTGCAAAAGGTGTTCACTTTCTAGGTTTTTTATGCGAATTTATGGATGCTAATTTGGGCAAAATTAGGGTTTTCAAGAAAATGCGAATTGCGAATTCAATTTCTAATTAGGTAACTTCTTTCTTCTCATCTTCAAATTTTTAGGAAATGAAGTACAAATTGTTTTCCAATTGTGCAAATTCGGGGTCTAAATTATTCGTGGTTTGTCCGAATTCGTGCGTTTGCTTGTAGTTTTGTGTGAATTCAATTTCAACTAGAGGTTTGTCCAAATGTAAATGTAAATGTTAAAATGTAAATATAAAATTATCGTTTAAGGAGGTCATGGTGGTGGAGTTAAAACTGATGGTGTTGTGATTGGAAGGAATGTGTCCTCATTAGTTATTACTTTGTGAATATGTACTCAAAAGTGAGTTCACTGTTATGGAAACTAATTATTTATTACTTTATGAAACTAATTAGTATACATGTTCCTTCGTATTTGTATTTTTGGGTTTTGTTAATGGTTCATAATAATTCCGATGTCTACGTTTCAAACATACTGTGGGAAATTAATTGTGTTCTCTCTCATTTGTGGGATACGAGGGATGTAACATGTTCAAAAGTCCCTTGATCGATGAGAATGGGAATTAGGAAAAGTATTTTTCATAAATATTGCCTTTTTACCCTTTCAACCTGAGGCATCACTAGTTCCTAGGAAGCACATATGAAACAAGAAGTGAGATGTGTGGTTCGTGTTGTTATTGGTCTCCCTTGTACATGTGTATTTTCTACATTTCTTACCTTGGAGCTTGATGTGCTACTTTCCCTAATTCTCTTATGTGTTTGTTATCCTTGTTTTAATGATTGTTGTTTGCAAACTATGCTCAATCTTGGGTATGCCTTATATTCAAGTTGGTGTGTTTGCCATGTCTAAAACTTGATTGGAGCTTTAGGTAATGGAGTAAATTTTACATAGCCTATTAGCTCAAATGTAGAGCATGTGTGTACTTACACAAATGATGTGGGTTCGAATCCCATATAGGCTACAAGTTTCTAAGGTCCTTCGTAAGAAACAAAATACTAGTTTTGCCTTGGTATGGGATGTTCTGGTTTAAACTTCATGTACGCTTAGCTAGAGGTCATGCGTTCTTAGTTCGAGTACATAGACTCCGGATGCTCTTCCGTGCAAATCTCCGCATTCTAAACTCTGTATTTAGCTCATCGTGCCTATCATTTGCCAGGGTGTCGGACAAGTCTAATATGCACCAAAGGATGCTAATCAATGAAGAGAATGATTGTCCAAGCTTGAACACAAAATTCAGCATATTAAGTTCTTAGTTGCAGTATTTTTTTTTTTGGAACAATTTTTGCACAATTGCCTTTCGGACATTGAGTGATTGCGTTTCAAACAACCTATGTGGGATTCAAACCCACGTCGTTTGTGTCATTGCACAACTAATAGGCTTTTGTTACCTTTTGCACAAAACCTGAATTTTAGCATACTCATTGCACCCAAGCTACACAAGGTATCTTTGCTTGAATCAAACTATAAGGTAACCAATTCTTCAGCCATATTTTCAATCATCTATAGCCATTAAATTGAATTAACAAGGAGATTAAGTATCCAAATCCATGTTTACATTTTCCTTTCACAGTGGGATACTTGATATATTTCAAGTAACAAGAGGATTAAGTATCCTTAACCACTAGGACATATCGACTTTTTATTTGACTAGAATCACAATAGAGTAGAGCAACTCATGCACATTTGTTATAATAATGCTAATAGTAGAAGAGCAGGCTAGATATGTAGTGTAAGCATAACTTAGGGGAGAAATCAAAAGAATTCAAGATATGAAATTCTGAATTATGGTTGGTTACAGGAAAAAGCAGCCTAATATGAGCTTAGACAGCGAGGTTCGAACCTGCGAGGGCGGAGCACAATAGATTTCAAGTCTGTCTCCTTAACCACTCGGACATATCGACTTCTTAGCGAGTCAAAACAGTCCATCAAAAGTTCTTTTGAAATTTATGCACTGCAAGCTACACCAAAACTCTCTCCTCAAGGTAACATACAAAAGTCCATGCATCGAAGCTTTCTTGAAATTTATTTACACTACATATCTAAGAATAAATACCACTTCATATCATCTTTCAAGAACCTCTCAAGGCCCTACTCGCAATTCATAAGGCTTTTCAGAGTGCAGCCATATCCAGGAACTTGCTCAAATTATTGCCTACCATTAGATCATTGATCTAAAAAGAATTGAGCCATGAACAAACTACAAGCTCATTTCCCAACAAATAAGATCGATAAAAAGTCTAGTGGTGTGTTTCATTTAGTTTACTATAATTCTAAATCCAAAATCATCTCTAGAGTTATTTATCGATTTCAACATTATTCAGCTCTTACTATTGTAGGAGAGGCAAGATCTAAAGCATTGAGCCATGAACAAATTTCGGACACTAAAAATTTCAAGCAAATTTCGGACAAACAGACAAATTTCGACGAGTATTTCACCGCTTCATCCACAAAATTCCCAAATTCGTCCACAAAACCTCAAAATTCAGCCAACAATCATCTCCCTAAAGCAATATATTGAAAACAATCATCCCCCAAGAGCAACATAACCAACAAAATTTTCCCAAACCCTAATTTTCGTGCAAGAAAAATCTGATATTAAAGAACACGATTCTCAATTTATCAAGACAATGGGGAAGAAGAAGAAATGATGGACAATCAATTAGCCGAGTAGAGAATAAAGAATCAAGAATCTTACTTACACAATAGATGGACATTTTAGTGTTTGAGCTTTTGACTGTTCCAAGCATCGACGAAAGAGAGAGACCGGCACGACGACAGAGACGGAGAGAGAGAGGGAGTCGGCGACAGAGAGTGATAAGGGAGACCGGCGAGAGAGACGGAGAGAACAGGCTGGCACGATCACAGAGAGCAAGGAGGTGACGAGTGGAGGGGGAGGCGAAGAGAAAGGGATGACGACGGGGAGATGAGCGTAGCGGTAGAGAGAGGGGCGACCGGTGAGAGAGAGAAGCGGCCGGCGAGAGGTTGAACTTGTTTCCGGCGAGAGAGAGGGAGGGGAGGCAAGAGGTAGAGAAAGATGGGAAGCAATCTAGGATGTGAGAAATGTCGAGCGCTGAACTCGCCCCTAATTTTTTAATTTTATCTTTTTTTAAGTGTTAAAAATAGCTAATTAATATAGAGAGTTCAAGTGAGCCCTTTCCTATATATATATATATAAAGTGCTTACCTAATGTTTGGTGCTTACTTGAACCCTTTCCTATATATATATATATATATATATATATATATATATAGGGGAGGGTTCAAGTGAGCTCTTCCCTTTAGGTGAGCTCACCTATTAGGTGAGCACTTTTAATCTCAACCATTGAATTTTGATTTAATGGCTGAGATTAAAAGTGGAATTTTTATTTTAAAAAAAATTATTTTTTTTTCTCGGGAGGGGCGAGGACTGGAAAATCATCGTCATTTTCCATCCTCTCCAGCCCTCCCAATCGCTCTATCTCTCTCTAACTCTCACTCTCTCTCTCTCGTCTGCAGACAATTGTCCCGCCGGCGTCTACCTCCGGCCGCTGTCCTCTCTCTTACCGCCCTCCTTCCTCTCGCCTGAATCAAGTTCGTCGGTATCTCTGTCGCCTGAATCCCCGACATTCCCTCTCCCTCTCGCTTTCTGGTTCCTCTCGTTCTTTAGTCTTGTCCGTCGTCCAGCTCCATAATCAACCATAGAATCAGCCGTCGAAGTCGTCGGCTGCCCGGATGCAGCCCCGGCCAGCCCCAACAAGTTGCCTTCCTACCGTAGTCGGCCTCCGTCCTCCCCGGCGTCCCCCTCCATCGTCGGAACCGTAAATGGTAATTGTTAATCTAAGTTTTGATGAATTTTGATTAGTTAATATTTATGTGCAATTTGTCAACCAAAATAGCTATCACCATCTCCAATTTCCTTATCTACATTAACCCCGAAACAGTTCGAACCTTAGTGCTTGTTTAGAGGAATTTCTTGAGGTAAAATCTGAAAGCAAGAGTAGGAAGCCGGATTACCCCATATCGGTGGAGTCCGAGGAGGAGTACAGCTTCGACAAGTGTTTGCCTTGTAAATTCCAGAATCATATGATAAATTAGACATTGTGACTAAATTTGTTGTAATAATTGATTCGAGATGAGATCATTAGGCTTACTTGTTCATACACCAAGATTTGCTGCAAGAGATTGGATTATAAGGGCAAATAACCTCCTAATAAGTATCACCCACACTAGTTGAAAAACAAGTTGTACGAGTTAGTAAACATGTATACCGAATCAACAGTCTCTTTTAGTAATTGGAAACCGAGAGATTGTAGAATAAGAGTGGAATGCTCATGTGTAGGTTGTGTTCTTCAACTAAGCTAAACTATCATTAGCTAATATTTGTGCACAATATGCTGAAATTTCTCTTTTGTTGCTAATCCATGGTTCATTGCCCATTTTGTAAATTTTGAAATCTGATGAGTACTTAATTATATGCAGGGGAAGATACTCAAGATGAGCTTCAAACACCTCAAAAATTCAAAAGTCCTACACATATTGCAAAGGAGTGGATACCTTTTTGTGAAGAGGAGTTCAAACCAAAAGAGGGATTAGAGTTTGCTAACGTCGAATAATGTGAGAAATTCTATAAATCTTATGCTCATCATGTTGGTTTTAGTGTACGTAAATCAAGATCTAAGAAGACTAAAGAAGGTGTCCACTCACATCAGTATTTTATTTGCTCTAAACAAGGATTTAGGCAAACATCAACGAATGTGAACCCTAATCGGAAAGTGAAATTGACTAGAGAGGGTTGTAATGCAATGATTGGTTTCAAGAAAACAAGTACTGGTGCATATGTAATTTTCAGATTTTATGAAGGTCATACACATTTACTTGCAACTCCTAGGAAGCATCATATGCTAAAGTCTAATAGAGTTGTAAATAGTGTGCATAGGACTTTATTCAAGTCACTTACTCGTGCTAATATTGGACCTTCTAAAGCTCATCGCATCATTAAAGAGCAAGTTGGTAGCTTTGAAAATGTTGGGTGTAGTAAACAAGACTTGAAAAACTTTCAAAGAGACTTGAAAGCATTTATCAAATATTCCGATGCTCAAATGTTTATTGAGAATTTTAAGAGGAAGCAGGAGGTTCATCCATCATTTTATTTTGCCTACGAGTTGGATGTTGATGGTACACTTAAACATGTGTTTTGGGCAGATGCCATTGCAAGACTTAATTATTCATTCTATGGTGATGTGGTCTCTTTTGATACAACATATGATACTAATAGATACAAAATGATATTTGCCCCTTTCATCTGGGTTGGATAACCATAGGTTGTGTGTTACATTTGGGGCTGCATTCTTGGGGGATGAGAAAGCGGAATCAGTTATGTGGTTGTTTGATAAGTTTTTAGATACAATGGGGGTAAGATGCCTGTTTGTCTTATTACCGATCAAGATCCCGCAATGAAAGTAGCAATACAAGAAAAAATTCCAATGACTTGTCCATCGATTTTGCATCCGGCATATTATGAGAAAACTATTTGAGAAGGTGGGATGTTCTTTGAATAGTAACAGTGACTTTCTTGCACGATTCAAATCATGTGTCTACAATTCAGAGACTCCTATGGAATTTGAACAAGGGTGGCAAACTGTTATCCGAGATTTTGATTTACATAATAATTCATGGTTGTCGCATTTGTATCATATTCGAGATATGTGGATACCTGCCTATTTTAGGGATTTGTTTTTGGGTGAAGTATTGAGAACTACATTAAGATCTCGAAAGTGAAAATCGATTCTTTAGTAATTTCACAAATCCACATTTGAGTTTGATTGAGTTTTGGATTCGATTTGAAAGTGCGAGTAGAGTTGCAAAGTGCAGTAGAGTTGCAAATGGAAAAAATGTCCGAAAAATAAAAAATTCTGCTGAAAATTAGGAACTCATTGTGTTGAAATCGGAACTCTTGCTTTTACTACTCTTTCGTCTATAATATAACCTTCTAACTTTATTTTTAGGCGTGCCTGTAGCCCTGGCTGCTCAAAAATAATCTTCCTTCAACTTTTACGCGCATGTCTTGCTAGCAACGACACTTTTTCTATCCTAGACTGAACTTGCTAGCAACTCGCACTTATTCGGTCAATTGGAGGGCATATCCATCATAAGATGTGTAAAATATAACTAAAAACTAGGTTAAATATTACATAAAAATAAATGGAAAAAATGTCCGAAAAATAAAAAATTCTGCTGAAAATTAGGAACTCATTATGCTTGAAATCGGAACTCTTGCTTTTACTACTCTTTCGTCTATAATATAACCTTCTAACTTCATTTTTAGGTGTGCCTATAGCCCTGGCTGCTCAAAAATAATCTTCCTTCAACTTTTACATGCATGTCTTGCTAGCAACGGCACTTGTTCTATCCTACATTGAACTTTGCACTTATTCGGTCAACTTTTATGCATGTTTCTAGTTTTGTTTTCAGCCTATGTGGGATTTGAACCCACATCTTTGTGTAATAACACAAATGCTCTACCAATTGAGCTAATAGGCGTCCAAGGTTTCATAGACATGTGTGTTAAATGTAAAAGCAAGAGAGTTGCAACAACCGTGTGTGGGGGGTGGGGGGCAGCAGTAGGCATCTTTTCTCAGTCTGAATAAGAGTATATTTACTTAGTGAAGACAACTTCATTTTGCCTTTTCATGTGCTGTGTGTGTGGGGGGGCAGCAGTATGCATATTTTCTCAGCATTGAGAGATTGCAAAAACAAAGCTAACCATTGAACCTAATCTGCAGGTCACATGTAATTAGTAAGAGATGCCTTAAAGACCATTGGATACTTGCATATATTCCGATATAGGAAGTAGAAAAATATATGGGCATTAATGTGATCATTTACGCACCTAAATATAGCTACAATTCATGAATCCTATATTCAATTTGATGGGTCGAGATCGTTGTACATTAGCTAATTCTAATGAAGTGAGGCATACCAAATCAACCAAGCCCCGGCAACAAAGCCCGGCAACAAAAGATCGTTGTACATTAACTACAATTCATGAATCCTATATTCCATCCATAATGGTTTGTGCCTGTAACACTGGCCGTCCAATCAACCAAGCCAAGCAACAAAGGATCGAGCAAATTCACATAGGATAGCCGGATCTACATCGGTTGATGTTTACAACTTATGAGATGTAAAGCCAAGAGAAATGTAAATCGAAAGCAACCTCCATGTTTGCAAGCGTAAGTTCAAATGATTTCGAACAAAGCACACCAAATCTACAACAATTTCAGATCCAACTCCATTCAATCAACCATTACAAAACCAATTTCGGTTAATTTTAACCCCAAAACATTATTACAAACCAACATTAATCAACCCAGAAAATACACAAGAAAAAAATAGTGGATACATGCAATTTTCTCTTCCCTAATTTGATTTTGAGCGCCACCAAAGTGAGAGAGAGAGAGAGAGCGAGCTCGGGTATTAGACGCCGGCGGTCAGCAACGAGAGAAAGAGAGCGAGGTCGGGCATTGGACGCCGACGGTGAGCAACGAGAGAGAGAGCGAGGTCAGGTATTGGCCGGCGGTGAGCAATGAGAGAGAGAGAGCGAGGGGGCTCGAAGGGTTAGCGACGACAGAGAGAGAGGGAGGGGTCACCGACGATTGAGAAATCTCACCGGCGTCGAGCAACGATAGTGAGAGGGAAGGGACTCGGGGTCAGCGACTGGAGCAGCGAGAGAGAGGGCCATGGCGTTCAACCGAAGCGGCGACGAGAGAGGAAGGAGGGCAGCGAGAGAGAGGATAGCGGCCGGAGGTAGGGACTCGGGGTCTGCAGACGCGAGAGAGAGAGAGCGAGAGAGCGAGAGTTAGAGAGAGATAGAGCGCTTGGGAGGGCTGGAGAGGATGGAAAATGACGATGATTTTCCAGTCCTCCCCCTCCCAGGAAAAAAAACTTTTTTTAAAAATCAAAAATTCCACTTTTAATCTCAGCCATTGAATCAAAATTCAATGGTTGAGATTAAAAGTGCTCACCTAATGGGTGAGCTCACCTAAAGGGAGGGCTCACTTGAACCCTCCCTTATATATATAATGAGAGAGAGCGACATATACAAAGAGGGTGGAGAGAGAGAGAAAGAAGTGAGCGGAATAAACGAACTTAGAGATTGAAGGAAAAGGAGAACAAATAGAGAAGAGAGCGGAACGAATACGGAAGAAACGCGAACGAATAGAGAAAAGAAAAGAAATGAACGAATGAACGAACGGACGAGATAAAGATTAGAGGTTTTTGACATTAAAAAAAATACTTCAAGACTTTTTGTTTAATATTTCGCAAGATTCATTAAGGGTAAAATAGACTTTTCTTACATTAGGTACCCTTATGGGCCGGAAAAACATTACAACAAAAGAAATAGTATCTAGGAGTAGTTTCATACCTGAGGGGCCTGTAAATAATTGAACCATACCTTAGTGTACCTAGGAGTAGTTTTTCGTACACGGGAGTAGTTTTTCATATTTAAGGGCTTATAAATAGTTATACTACATCCGAGGGTACCTTTGTGTAATTTTTAGTCTTTTATGAGCAATTATGTTAGAGTTATAATTAAGTATAATTTTTTCACATCAAAGAGGGTTGTCAAAGATGAGTAAAATATCAGGATTTCTTTTCATTCTCGCAAATTAATAATATGAATTACATTCTATGAATAACATTCTATGAATAAAAATAACATGTACTTCCTTTTTTAATAAGAATTTGCTTTTGTTACTTGTTTATGACATATAAATAATTATTACAATAGTATCGTAGAATTTTGGTAGTTGGATAGTTTTTTATATATAATTTAATAGTATAAAATAGGACGAAAATAAACCAATCTTAAAGTTATTCTTTTTCTTAGACATGAACACTATGACCTTTAGAGGGTATTTGTTTGTCAAACCACTATCAAGCTTTACCACCTTTGACTCAAGCTAATTTAGTAGACATGAATGGTGGCTTGTTATATTTGTTTGACTTCTTTTGAAATTCGTTACACAATCGGACTTAATTTGTCACATTAGGCACTTGTTTTTCTCTCTCTTACAAAAGTTAAGTCCCCCAAATCAAATAGAACTCCTCTTTCAGCCAAACTAAAAGGAGAAACCACCAAACCTAGTATATCTATTATTGAAGTGTTCAAAATCACCGTCCACATATGCTTCCCAGTGGGTCAATAGTGGTTAAATTCGATGGTGGTTTAACAGAAAAAATACCCTCCTAAAGATCTTACTATTCATGTCTAAGAAAAATATAATTTATTGTCGTCCAATTGCCTCAAAAGTTAGTATATTTTCATCCAATTTCCTTTTAATAATTTGTCATATGAATCTTTTTTTTGTTTTTACATGGCAAATCATATTTATGTTATTTATACCATCATTAACTATCTAATACATGATATCTTACATAATAATCTTATGTCTCAGTTATATATAAATTCTACCCAACTTTATATATATATATATATATGAAAACTTTCGATCACTTCATTGCTGATTCTCAAGCTGATAGTGTAATGGCAATTGGCAAATACCTTTTTGGATTATTTACAATGTGTCCATCGTCTCTTCTTAGAGCATGAGAATCTCTGACAAACTTTCAAGACAAAATATGTGATGCAGCATGAAATATATAATTTTTTCATGTTAGAGTATAATACTCCATAAACAAGGAAATTGAAGAAATACGAGTTAAAAATCCTCAACACAGTTATGTGCTAAAATTCTAAAAGTTGTGTTTAATTGATTCAACAATTCTTTTTTTCATATTCTTTCTTAATTTTTATGCATGATTGGTTGATTGGAGTTGCAATTAGATTAATACATTTCAACATCGACTCTTAATTTTGAGAAGTTCATATGGAGAATTTTATAATTATATCTTGTCATTTGAGACGATGGTAAGGAATGACTAATATTCAATAAAAGATTGAGTGAGATGGTTGTCCATTTAAATCAAACTCATGTTAGATTGAGATATAAATAGTTACGTTGGTGAAGATATTCATTTTGGATTTCACATTATTTAGTTGTGTGTCGACAATAAAAGGTCAAATAGTATTGTCATCCATTTTCTTATATATCGTACTTGATTAGCAAGTTATCAAGCTGTTTATGTGATCATTAAATTTAGGAACTTAAGTTTATACATTACTTCACTATAAAAGTCTAATTTTGCTCGTGATGGATCAACTATAACTCAATACAATCGAATTTGTTAATAGCTCAGTAGATTATCATGATATTTAAAAGCCCTAATTAAAACATAAAAACTTATTAGATTAGGGTGGATGAATTACTTCAGTTTCATGGGGGTTGAGAAACTTTTGCTGGTTGAAGCCCATGCTGAAAAGGGGCAACAGAAGGCCGGCCCTCCCTTAATCTTTTTTTTTTTTTAATTTCGTTAAAAGAAGAAGAAAAAAGAAAATTGGTTTGTGGGGAAGCCAGCATAGCAGATGGCTTGGGTGCTCTAAAACTCCCCTTATGCTGCCACATACTCCTTTCTGCATGCTCATCCCTAATACTACGCAGCCACGCACTTCTTCCCCCATACCTTCCCCCCTCTCTCTCCTCTCCGAACCAGGCCCCCCCACCACACGACTTCTCCTTATATAATCCCCTCCTTCCCACCCTTGTCCCCCTCCATATCAACACATCTCCCTTCTCCCCGTCTCACCAATTCCACACTCTTGTATTCATTTACATTGTTGACGACAATAATCGATCTACAGAGGAAGAAGAAGAAGAAGCTGGGAAGAAATTAGCATGGAAGGTGTATATGCAGAGCACCACCAGCACCATAACCACCAGCACCACAAGCAGATCCACCACATGATGTCGTCCCCCAAGAAGGCTACGCTCCAAGACCTCAATATCCCACCAAGGAAGCTCCTCTCCCGCCGTGGCAGCTCCGACTCCCCTCCAAGCTCCTCAACTCGGACGCCGCCCTCCTCCAGAAGTACCTCCCCTGCAATGGGGACTCTTCCGACGACGGCTTCGACCCCGACCCCGACTCTGACCCCTACTCCTCGGATCAGTTCAGGATGTACGAGTTCAAGGTCAGGAAATGCACCCGCAGCCGCAGCCACGACTGGACTGACTGCCCCTTCGCCCACCCTGGCGAGAAGGCCCGCCGCAGGGACCCTCGGAGGTATCACTACTCCGGCACCGTCTGCCCCGAGTACCGACGCTCCGGCTCCTGCTCACGTGGCGATGACTGTGACTTCGCCCACGGCGTATTCGAGTGCTGGCTCCACCCCGCCAGGTATAGGACTGAGGCTTGTAAGGATGGCAAGAATTGTAAGAGGAAGGTCTGCTTCTTTGCTCACACCCCACGTGAGCTCCGTGTTCTCCCTGCACAGGATGATTTTGAGGAGAGAGAAACTTGCGGGTCGGCTCATTCTAACACCACCCATTCTCAGCACTGCTGCAGGTACTAACTCAATTAATATGTCTTAACTTGATTTTACTTACTACTTATTGTGTCTTTCTTTTTCATATATATGGAGATATTTAATATCTCTCTCCTATATATTTGGCCTGAGATTGGACAACTAAGACATGTAATAGGATTGACTCGTATTTGGATTTGGATGTTTGGTATTGATCGATTTTGTAATCAATTTTTTCCACAGATACTGTTGTGCATTGTCTCCTACCTCCACACTGTTGGGGATGTCCCACTTCTCTCCACCAATGTCACCATCGCTCTCACCGCCTCTCTCTCCAATGAAGACGGTGGGGTTATCCGGGTTCTCGCCCATGTCCCGCTACTCGGATCGGATCTCTGCATGCGGGTCGGGCGACACTCTTGGGTTAACTAACAAGGGATTGAGCTACGAGGATGTGTTGATTGCTGAGCTGCTGGGGTCTTTGGAGGGTATGAGCATTAACGAGGCGATTGCTGGTCTGAAATCGGGTTTGGGCCCGACCAAGGGACCCGGGGGTTGTGGGTGGATGTGGGTTTCGACAATGCCGCGATTGGAAGTAACGAGGTGCAGCAGCAGCAGCAGCAGCAGATGCAATATTCTCTCTCTCCTTCCACTCCGATTACTCCACCAGTTTATTCAGCTACTTCAGTGTCTGGAAATGGGTTCAGTTCCAACAGTGTGATTGATGAGAAGGGGAATGAGAGCGGGTTGCAGGGTCCGGATCTTGGGTGGGTCAACGATCTACTCATGTAGATCAAGATTTGATGATGATGATGATAAAGAAGAGGGGAATAATCAATAATATGAATAATAATATAAAATAGTAATAATAAAAATAATGAAGGAGAAGGATGGTGTAGATATTTTGGAGAAAAGGGGGTCTTCTCAGCATGGGACACCTAAGCCTAAGCCTGATTGTGCATAGTTTTGAATGGGGGTTGGAATTGGTATATATAAAATAATAATGTGGGTGCCTTTAATGATGATGATGATGGAGTTCAGGCGGGGGTGCTATTGTTGAAGGGGTGTAATTTTTTTGGGCTTGTTTGATCGGATTTGTACTTTGTAATTTTTCCCAAGTTGGATTGATTTTGGCTCAGGATCTTCGGTTTTGAGTCTCTTAATGTATCCATGTATGTAATTAGTTTATGGTTAATAAAATTAGCAATAATTTTAACACTTATTATTTGATGCTTAATTTTCAATGATATATAATATATTTTGGTCGTAACTACAATTACATACATACATTGGACTGTATACATTGTTCATTCATTATTATTGTTATTATTATTAATTATTATTATTATTAGATCGTCGTTGCTATGTCGACCAACTCTATTTAAAGAATCGGAATCTGCTATGTCGACTAACTCTATTTAAAGAATCAGAATCTTAAGAATTTCAAGAATATACATAAACTACTTGCCTCCTATTAAATTATTAGAGCAAGTTTAGGTCTTTTTTCATAAGACTAATATGAAATCGAGTAGATTGTTAAATTATTTTAAAGTAATTTAATTACTAAATTAAATAATTGGAATGAAATTATTTTGAAAATTAATGTGATTACACATTGTAATGGAAAACATCCTCAAGTATGACTGTGGAGACGAGGAGTAACAAAAAATTTGAAGGACTTGATTTGCTGCTCAAGCATCTGAGTGGCAATTTCATAAGAAATAAACAGAGATAGAGGTAGTCATAGCTGTCATTTCTAGATGGTTGCCACGTGGCTTACATGCAGAAGCGAACAGTGTGGGTGTGCCTCATCACATCACATGTACATCTCATTCATATCTATTTTTCGTTTTTCATTTTTCTTGTTTTGTTTGTTTGTTTGGGGATCGTCGTTTTTGGCTTTTTCCTAATTTTAAAATTTATTAAAGTAAAATAAACTTGGAGATGGAGATGAAGATGGAGATGAGGCGGTCCGATTTGTAATTCTCCTTTGGCGTTTTGCTTTTACCTATGGCGGGTTCTCGAAGCTTCGTCTAACTACTAAGTAGCAAAATGATAAATATTTTACTTACTCTACTTCACAATTTTAATTAAATTAATTTTTTTTATTTTATAATATCTATTATTTTATAATCTTAATAATATATTAATGATTAATTTATTATTTTTATTTTTATTATTTTTATTTTTTGATAAAATTTTAAAAACAACTTAATCTTTTAACATAAATTTTACCATAATTTTTTATATTTTTTAGTTTATTCACAATCTAAAGACAGAAAAGTATCGTAAAATATAAAAAATATTATTTTAAGTGTTTTGATTTGGGTCAAAAATTATATTATTATTATATTAAATTAAAAACATTACTATAATTAAAGCACATATACGTTTTGATCTAAGCATTTTAAGTATTTCATCCTTAAAGGACTTCTTTATGTCTGTCAAGGATTTGAAAAGACCAACCAATTGATCAGAACCATTCATCTACTTTGGAGTATATGAAAAACTCGCAATGGTATCATTTTCAATAATGGGATGTTTAGCCCGTTGGCCACTATTGTTAGGGCTAAGTCTTTATGGGCAGAACGGAGAGCTCAGGGCCATCTTAACCGTCAGCTCAATCCATTCCCTAAGAACCAGCCACATCATCTTCCTCATTTGCTTTGTATTAGCTGGTTCAAGCCACCGGTAGGTTTCATCAAGATTAACGTTGATGGAGCGAACTCTTCTTCATCAACGGTGAGAGGGTTCGTCATCAGAATTTGGGATGTAAGATTTATTCAATCTGGGCCGTCCAATCTAGGATCAGCCTCTATTTTGGTTCCGAAGCTTCTACCATGCGCAATGAGGTGCGAGCCGAGGTACAGGAATGCTTCAAGTCTATTGTGATCGAAGGAGATAATTTGGTGGTTATCAAAGCTATTAAAGGTGAAATTCATGATCAGCTCCCATGGAAGATCCAGTTACTCGTTCGTGATACTCGGTGTTTTCTCCGAATATGCAACTAGGTCCTTATCGGGCATGCATTTAGAGAAGGAAATAGAGTCAGCGATTGGATAGGTAAGATTAATCTTTATATTTCCCCTTCTATTATTTGGTCGCCATTTCCTTCTTCTTCCTTTCTCACCATTTTAATGGAGAATAAATTAGTATAATTATTGTACTCATCCTTCCAAAAAAAAAAAAATTCGTTTTTGTTAGTATAATTAATTTAACTAAAAATATCATTTGTACTTATCTGTATAATAGATGAATATCACAACTTCATAAATAATAGTAATCATCTATAATTTGATGATCTCAAAGAGCATAATATATGAATTTAGACTACTAAGTAAGACATGTAATTTGGATCTTGTAATAAGATAAAAGTCCTCGCACTATAATATTTAAAACATTAGATTCTCTTCCTCTTGTTGTCGCTAAGCCATTTATGTTTGATTATAAATTGTGCTTAGTAATTCAAGGATAAATATGCTAAATCTTATTAAGTTTTAAGAAGAGCTGTTTTTGAGAGGAGAATATGAATTAATTTATTGATAAATTGTCTATCAATATATACGAGGTGATTTGGTTAAGAAAAATTTCTGCTCAACCTCCGATGGAAAAACTTTAGCCAATTAATGAGATGTAGAATTACCATCTCTCTTAATATGTGACCAACTATAAAATAAAAAATTACTATCAATGAAACGTAAATCATCAACAACCGAAGCAAAATTACTAAGGTAAGACAGAGTTGTTAACTCTTTGGATCAATAAAAGATAATCTAATTTAATAGCGATTCTTTAAAGATTGAGTTGTGAAGCCATTTGAAGCAGAGCCTTTTTTATTTTGCTATTGTTCTTAAGTCATATCAAGAATTTTCTCTTAACACGATATTGTTATATCTCTTTATTAATTGAAGTATAAATTTAGATATTTACAGAAATCTAAAGTTTTTATGATGTGTTTAATATATTTTTAGTTTTATTTTTTTTATGGAAATATATTTTTATTTTTAATTTGTGTAATGTTTTTAGAACTTTTTCTCAAATATAGTTAACATAGAATCTATAGATAAAAAAAAAAAAAGAAGTTGATCATTTAATGATTAAAAAGGAAGTAGAATTTAAACAGAGGGATAAAATTGAAGGGAGGAAAGGCAAGAACACTGAATGGATGGGGCAACATCATCAGATCTGGAATCAGACTGGTTTATACTCTTGTCCAGCCAGGGTGTCTATTGAAGTAGCACATATAAGATAATTAATGTTACGGTCCTCAAGGTCCCAAAGGGATGTTAATATCATCTGGAGGGGGAGAGATGATCATACTCCTCATCACAAAACATATATATATGTAGCCATATATAAGACTAAGCAAGTAAATATGAATGAGGAGAATTTGTACTTAACCTATTGAAATAGGTATTGAGCTTATATTACGGCTTTTGTATTCAATGTAGTTTGTCATTGAGACCAAAATGTTTCCAAAACTTTAAAACTCGAAAGTTTCAATATTTGTCTTCTTTATCTTCATTTTTCTCAGAGCTCACTTGACTCTAACGGAGTTTAGTGTCTAGCGATGTACTATAAATCTTTTTCTATATCTAGTAATACTGAATCCAATGTGAGGTTTTGTTGTATTGACTTTGCAACATTAGATCTACTAGAGGGGTCCCCACAATTCATATCATAAATAACTCATATCAAGAATTACATGAATTCAAGACAATGTATAACCCACATGAATGAAGTTATGTAGCCACATAGCATGAAAGATCTCGTAAGATTTTATATTTTATGTACAAGTCAAAAAACTTCAGTAAAGTGTAATATTTATTCAAATTTAGAAATTCAAAGAAACCAAATAAGTATGTGTAAAACATGGTTGTATTTTAAAAGAGTTATGTTGTCTTATATAATAATATACATGCTAATGTCCCACTTCACAAATAGGGTCAGAAATCTATTAGAATCGGATCAAATTTAAATTTTAAAGGAGCGAATTGTATGGTCAATCTTAGCCAAGAAATCAAAAAATATAATTTGCGAACTAAATACTGAGTAGCATATAAAATAATCACCTCTCAGCACGAGTCGTGGCCTACTTAAAGTAGCATATATGCAGAAGAAGAATATAATGGAGCGGACGGAGATGGAAAGAGCACAGCAAGTGAGCAAGTGAAGAAAAGAGTGTTTCCTAGGAGGGGTTTGTAATCCATGAAAGACAGCTGGGAAAAATGGAGTAATGAGTAAAGTGAAAAAGACAGCATTAATTAGATCAGGTGAGTGTGCTGGGGATTTCGGGGTTTAATTTGGTAAGGATTTGGTTACATGCATCCATGTTAGGTCACTGTGGATCGCAGCACTGGCAGGCATTGTATATGTTCACAAGGAATGGGTTGTGGGGGTAGAGATAGAAAGAGAGAGAGAGAGTGAGTCCATGCTTTACATTGAACTCTTCCTGCAAATATACCAATGACGGGGTCCCCTCGCCACATGCATTTCATGACCAACCCCTCAACCCCTTACACATCCCATTCCTCCTCCTCCCTGGATTTTTAACATACACCCCCGGCCCTTCAAAGCACTTGCCGAATTAAAGTTTTGCTTTTGCCTTTTGGTCTGAACTCAGGGATGATATCTATTATCGTTCAATTTAATTTTGGTTTAGGTTTATTTATTATCGGATCATGATCGAGTCAATAAAATATGGTTTAGTTTTTATTTTGAATTCGATTTTCAGTTTTAGTCCACTTTGAACAATCATCCATTTCAAAATTTAAACATTTATACATAGCTCAAGTCTTAAGAAAAACATTTGTGGTAAAACTGAGTAATAAATATTTTCATAAAACAGCAAAGAATAAGACTGACATGACAATAAGTGCGACAAAAGTAATAGATATGATACAATCAAATAAAATTAACTTAGATAAGATACGACTATCAAATAGTAAGCCAGTAGGATAAAAGCTTAAAAGTAACACCTCGGGTATGGATCAATCAACATTTACAATTGCTAGGAGACTAAAATCAATTTTACAGAAATATAATAACTACTTGGCATCTGCTGCTCTAGCTTCAGAACTCCATAAACTCGTATCATGTCATACCCTTTGTAAATCCCAAATATCTCATATCGTTCCTTCCCATTTCAATCTTTCTCAAGTCGTTCCTTCCAATTTACATTTCAAAATGTGAAGAATATGGCACATCGACTCAAATGTCTCTTTTAAAAAAAACTCATTCTCTTGACATGACCTTATGCTTTGAGTATATAAAGATAAAATAATTTATATTATATTATACATATTAGAAGTTATAGTTGCCTACTTTGCCATAATAAAATATGAGCCCAAAACAAATTTATAATTACAAGGAAAAAAATGGATGACATGAATACATGATGTTGGGACCCAAGGATGCATGCATGCATGCATATTGTTCCATTTGCCTGCAAAATTCTTTACGGAATATCAGGTGGAGGTGGCAAATGTAAGCCATTGATGAATTCGATCGTGATTTTTTTAATTTTTTTTGGTTGCGAATTTAATTGTGATTGTGGGGTGGGGTGGGGTGGCCCCTTTTTGCCTCTAACTGGTAGATTTAGGTCTCACTGTGATCTGTTCCCTCCCTTGTTATCATCTAGGATTAAAATTCGATCCAAAAAAAAAAAAATCTCGGATTAAAATTAAAAATAAAATAAGACATCAATAATGGAACCCAAGGTGCAGCACGCAATTACAAGTGGCATGCTGCTACCTCGCCACCTTGTTTTGTTTCCATCCTCTACAACTCCTTGTGAGAGAGTGATAACGTGTGTCTTTTAATTACATATTAAATATCTTGTGCAAATTAAAATTCTCTTTGATATTTATAAAAAAATTTATAACTTAGATATAGGAATTATTTTATGAAAAATAGAAAAAAAATAAAAAATATATATATATATATATATTTATGTCGATTTATAATGATTAATAAAAATAATAATTTATTGTAGAGTAAAAAATTTTTTACTGCCTTTTATTAAAAAAAATTTTTTACTGCCAACTAATAAAGAATTGAAAAAATTAAAAATAAATAAAAAATTTATGAAATGTTAATTGAATATATATTAGTTTTTAAACTTATAACATATTTTATTAACGATAGAAAATAAAAATTACATTTTCATATTTAAGAAACAATTATGAAGATAATTATAAACAAATATAATTACTAGGAGTGGAAAATATATGTAAATGTAAGGATGTGTAAGAAATACAAAATGCATGTTATATATGACATACAATGTTTCTAAATTTAGTTACGCACATTAAATAAATTAACATATTTTATTTTATTTGTTTATGAAATTTACATAAATTAAATTATAAAATACATATGTTTGTAATACCAAATATATTGTTTATGATTGCAGTCATGTTTGATTTTTTTCACAAAAAAGAAAATTATGTTTGATAATTACAAAGACAATTTTAAATAAATATAAATTTTTTAAATTAAAAAATATATATATAACTATAAAGAATTATAATATTGTAAGTTCAAATTAAATAAATAAAACCCCCGAAATAATCTAAATGTATGCTAGAAAGATTTACTTAATTTAAGTGAAACAGACAGCACAAATTAAACCAAATATTATATCGATAATTCTTGCAAGTTCTGGAAATGCTCCAAGCCCACCTGCCTTGCAGCCAGGACTGACGACAATAATCACATCACATATACATTTTCATAGAATTATACCATTTTTTTAATAGTGAATTAAAATAAAATATAATTTTAATTAAGTTATTATTTATTTTCTTTGAGTGGATTAGTGTACAATCAAGAACTTTTAAATTTAGAAAAATTAAACTCTTTATAATTATATAACTCATTTATTCCTAATTATATAACTCATAATTTTAGGAATAAAGTTTGATTTAACTTTAAATTGGTAGTCATTATGCCCGACGATAATTAAGGCTCACCTAGTTGGGGTAACTTATTTTTTTCTAAGTAAAATGATAAAACATATATACAGACAAACGCTTCTTGGGTGGATGGCCTTAGTTTGAAAATTATTTTATGTATTAAATTGAAAATAAATTATATAATTAGATATATAGTAAAGGATGTTAACAATTATAGGCCAAGTAAAGTAAACTTAACCTTTAAATCTATATTTTTTAACAATTATAAAATTATAAAAATAAAATATACTTGTTGATAAAAAAGGTTGATCCAATTAAAATGTAACTAATTAATATAATATAAAATGTTTAAGAAATGTCTTTCCACAAGACAGTTAGTAATCCTTACTATTAATTGATTGAGTCTTTTCGGTCTCCGCCTCTATATTAGGTCAAAATTATATAAGGTAAGATAAAAGATATTGTTGCAAATTATAATGTTGGATAGTAAAAATCATATAAGCTGAAGGATAAATATTTGGGTTTCAATGAGGAGAGTGAGTTTGTAGCAACTAATGTCAGCAAAAACATGAACAAAAACTGGAAAATTTTGCTTGCTGATCCATTCAAGTATGGATAACTATTTATCTAATCCACTAATTTTAGATAAATATTTCGGGTCCATCAAAGTTTGGTTAAAAATAATTTTAAATCAAATATAATGAAAAACAGTAATTTTCGGTTAATATGATGACATGTCCATCGAAATTACGGTTTTACTCTTACTAATATAATCAGTGGCCACATGATTTAAGATAAGTAAAAGAAAAAAAATCAAAAACCTAATTTCCCTTCAAATTAGTCCTTCACCCACTACAATATTATCTGCCATTATCTCTCTCCTTTCTCATTTCTTGTACAAAGTTGGAGTTAATACAGGTGAGTTTCTTTTGAAATATTTTTGGGTAATTATATTATTACTTGTGTGCTTATAATTTCACCTCCTGCAACCCTCTTTCTTTCCTTGCTTAATTAGCCGCCAATAATTCCATTATACAGCCTGGTGTGTGGTGTTAGATACACCCTCTAAAAAGATTCATCATATTCAATAAAAGATTCATTATTTAAAAAAAGGTTCATGAAATATACATAATAGTTCATTAAATATATATATAAAGGTTTATTTTATAGACTTATAAATTTGCATCAGAAATCTAAAATTTATCAACTTAAATCAAATAATTTCACTTAAAAATTTATATCTTCCTAACAAATTGATATATAAAATTATACACCTGGTCATAAGTGCTAGATACACCCCTTGTAAAAAAAATATTTAAAGTATACAAAATGTAAAAATTGAAAAGGTTCATCTGTTGTAGGAACCACTGCTGAAGCTGGACCGAGCTTCCCCACGAATGTTTGGCGTAAGTTTTATAAAGCTTTTGATTTTCGAAGAGACAAGATGATTTTGAAAGTGCGGACAAAGCTATTATCAAGATTTTTGAGTTTTATTAAATCTGATTTAAAGCGAATTAGGCAAAGTTTGAATGATGGTTTTATTAATTAGTTTATTTTAGAAATTATTTTCGAAAGGTCCCAGGATATTATCTCTTAAGCTGAAAAATAAAAATTTGGATTTATTGAATCTAACACGGGGTTTTAGGACCAAACTAGTGTGATAGCACCGATTTGACTCGACCCCCTGCTGACCACTCGGTGTAGGTGGCAGCCTGCTCCTAGTGGTGGCCGGCGCCGGCTAGAGGCCACGAATGAAGAGATCGGCCTCAACCTATACCCTGGTTGGCGGATCCGGAATTCCTATTTTTTATCCTGCAATCGAAAAATAGCCTAGAGGCGGATCTAGGAGGAATAAATGAAAAGGAGTCGCCAGTTAGTTTTTAGGAAAGAAAAACTAACATAAACAAAAGTAAAATTTGCTCTTCTAATCTTAGTATGGGATAAACTAAGACTGAAAAGGGCTAAAAATGTATGAATAATAAAGTTTTAGGTTTAGATGTTGTTGGAATGAGGAATAGAATGGGAAGAGGTTGAAAAGGGACCAAGAGATCAGAATATAGAATGGACTATTCAATAGCTCTTAGGCGAATTTCAGCGAGAATAACATTGAGGGATGAGTCGTTCTAGGTGGAATGCGACAGCGTGATGCTAAGGCGGGAAGTCGTGCTTGAAATGAGAGCTAAGGTTCTCTATTTATAGGGAGATATTAGGTCAAGGAAATGACATAGGGTTAACTCGGCTAGCCTTCCAAAAGTAGCGAGCAAAACCGGGCAAAGACAATCATGAGATTGAACTGCATAAAGAAGGGGTAAGACTGGACAAAACCAGGGTTTACGGCGTTGACCACCAAGGGATTTCTAGGGTTTCATGCCCTAGCGTGCTTCCAAGGGAGTCTCCGGGCAACACGCAGCGTTTCAAGATGAGAAATGTGGGGTGGCAGGCCCCAGCCATAGTAACTTTCCAAAAATGGAAAGTTTTCGTTTTTGGCGGTTTCCATTTTTGGCGAGTTTCTATTTTTGGCATGTTTCATTTTTGGTGCGAGATGCATGCTCCTAGTCTCGATTGGACTGTCTTGGAGCCAAAACGTAGCACTTTGATGTTTCGATCATGAAATGCGGCGTCTAACGTCGTCTTGAGGTCTTCGACTCGTTGACTGGTTGGATCGAAGTGAAACACAGATGTTCTCGGCTTGGAATTTTCTTGTACGCAGCACTAGACTCCGTTGTCTCCGAAGGCTTAGCCCGGTCTTGGATCGTCCGAAAGAAAAGGGGATTTTTGGATTGACCAAGGCAAAAGACTATTTATGTGGTGCTCGGGGTTCTTTGTAGTTTCTCGGTTTCCGTCGCACCAATCAAATCTCGATCGTGATCCAAATCCACAAATAGAACTCGGGATCTCATTATCGAGGCAACAAATAAATAAAAGAGACAAAGGAGTGACACTTTTTAGGTTCTTACAACTGTGTAATAAAAAGGTTCATCTGAAACATTAAAAGTTTCATTGCAAAACATATTTGAGTATGGATGCACATATACATAAAATACATACTAATGGTTCTTTTTTTTAATCATATACCAATGGTTCATTATAATAACCATATGATTTAGTAAATTATAAAAAAAGACATTTAAGAAATTTAATAAATGTTGTAAAAGAATTTTTGATATATTTTAATTTAATTGTGGGTGTAAGTTTGACAGGGGTGTAGTATAGTTGTGATATAAATTTAGGAATTGATCACTATAAACAATAATAAAATTAATTTGTTAAAATTTAAAATAAAAAGAGTTGAAATAAGATTGGCCAATTATGTAAAAAAATTCATACAAATATATCAAAAATAAAATAATAATGAGTTCATGTAAATATATTATCAAACATATAATTTTTATAAATCAAAATATAAGTAAAACTTAGAAAAAGAAAAGCAGGGAAAAAAAGAATGAGGAAAAAAAGGAAATAAATGCTCGTAGCAAGCGTTGAACCTAAAACATGCAATACGTGGCAAGTATTTCATCCAACCCAAACACTGACCCATAAGTCAAATACTTAAATAAAATGCAACATTAATTATATAATAGATTGCAGGAAGTGTACATGTAACGCCCTAAACCCGTAATCACCGGTTTTAGTTTAAATAAACTGCTCGCCAATGATTAGCGCAACGGAAAGGAGGTCGGGGACATTACCGCCCCCTTACCGAGAGGAAATGGCAATGGTTTAAATATATCTATGTGTATTTTTACCTGTAGTTATACCTTCCTAGGCAACTACAACTTATAATTATAAATAAAAGTACATGTTGAACTTGATAAACAAAATCCGACACTTGACCACTAATACCCTAACTCGACACCTGCGAGCCTCTAAGTCCCGAGCAGAAATTTTCTCTTGCTTTATCTTCAACATCCTTACCTAAAACAAAACAAGAAAATATTTTCGAAATGTGAGCCGAAGTTCAATATGTCCATTATCATACTCTGTAAAATAAAGGTTATGAAATAGTTGAGTTAAGCGTGCACATTTCAATTCATTTTATAAATGAGCGAGAGTGAATAATGTAAAGCTGTTGCTAATTAATTATATATGTGGTTACCCTTGCGATCATCGGGTTTCTCCTAAATGTGTACACACTCGGATCGATCGGGAAGTCTAGTTGGTGCGGCCCGATTACGAGTGTGCCGACTTTGAATAATGGTGAAGTATTGATGGGCGGGTCCACTTTTATATGACAAATACTGTTGTAAATGATTCTTTATTGTTGTTGATGTCGGCCATATCCGGCCTTGATTTGTAAATAAAACATTGAAGAGCACGATCAATGAACGTACACGATGAACCGAAATTGGTTGATGATTTGAATTTGATTCCTTTCCTTGCGACTTTGAGCGAGGATCCTTGAACGTATGTCGATCGATGGCTTTAAATAAGAGTTAATAGAATGAGAATTTGTTTTTAGGACTTATATTCCTTGATTAATAATAACATATCCTATACCTTTAGTTATTATGATTTATTTTTAACATGATTTATGCCTTATATTTAGTTATTTATGGTTTATTTTATTATGTCTAATTAAATTACCATATTCATAGATGCATATAATTATCTACTATGAATTGTTATAATCTAAACATGCATTATAACACTAACAATTTTATAAATTAAATGTTGATTAACTTATCATGCATTATTTGTTATGTTTTTGCTAGTTTACTTACTAATTCATTTACTTGTATTTAGAAATTAATTAGTCATCTAAGTTATAGCTATGTCAATATTTGTTTGTTATTAAGCATGCACATAATGAGCTAATTAACCTTATTTATGCTTATTCTTATTCCTTCTAAAATTTATTTAACCATAAATTCTACTAAAATTATCTAAACTAAAATATGCATGCATTATATGAATTATTTTATAATGAACTATTTTAATCTTATTATGCTATTTTTATTTAAAATAATTTAGCTATGACCCTAATAAGATTAATCCAAATTTTTACCTTAACTAAACTATGCATGTATAACTTTAATTTCATTTTCTTGGCTAAGTTAATTCCTTATTATCTATAAAAATGATTAACTTAAATATTGAAAATTTTAAATTATCAAAACTTAGGGTTTAGGGTTTACCTAGAAAGAGTGAAGGGAGGCCAAGGTGGTGGTGGTTGCTGGTGGCCAAAGGTGGCGGCAGGGTGGCGTTCAAGCGGCAGAGGTGGTGTTGTTGGTAGGGGCGATGCCTTGGCGGCGAGTGATAGTGGCTGGTAGTGGCTAGGTTTTTAAGGAATGTGGGTTTTTAGGGCATAAAAGGAGATAGAGAAAGTATATGCTTGGTAGTTGTTTTGGTGGTCCGGTGGGCGACGTTAGGGGCAGTGATGGGTGGCCTGCAGGTCTGGCCGGTGACGGGAGGCAGGTGGCGCCTGTGGTGGTTGTGGTGGTGGTTGGAAGTGAGGGTGAGGATACAAAAGATAAGGTGGAAAGTTGGTGATCAAGGTGGTTTTGGCTTGGGTTTTCCGGCGATATGGTGGTCGGTGGATCGACCTGAAGGTGGCTATGGACTCAGTGCAAGGTGGTGAAGGGTTCTGGTTGGAGGTGCTCGGCTAGAGGGTTCGGTGGGCGGCTATGGAGGTAGCCGAAGTGGTGGTGTTGGGCAGGTGAGGGAGGGGAGAGAAAAATGATCAAGTCAGAATTTTTGGGTTAAATTTTCTGATTTAATCAACCCTATTTATACTTATCTTCATCCTAATCTCTATGGCCTTGCTGTCCCTTATCTTAATATTTTTACTTGACATTTGTGTGATGACTCATGGTTAATTGATGATTTGGCAATTCCTTAATCATGCTTAGTGTATTTTGGGTGTCAAACCATCATTTGACCCCCAAATTCATTATTATCTTAAATTATTATTATTTATCATTTTTATTATCATAATTATCTTCAGCATTGTCATTTGTACTTATCTATTATTATTTTTATTTTTATTTTTATTTTTATAATTATAATTATTATTATTTTTGCTATTGTATTTATTATTTTTGTTAATATTATGGTTTTTTTGTTTATTACTCTAATGTGCTTTTCAAATATGTGATTACTTATAATTTTTATTAGCAATTTTACTTCTTGAGATTGATATTTGGATATTTGTTTTAATTGTACATGCTTTGTATTGTTATTAGTCATGTATGCATATATATATATATATATATATATATATATATATATATATATATATATATATATATATATATATATATATATAATTAGAGATTATATGAAAATATTTATGATTTAAGTTAGGAATTTAAACATGGTTTATGTGAATATAAGTACTAGCTAACATGTTGAAATTTTACGAAAAGTATCGGCCATCCGTCGTCATTGTTCGTATCCGAATCTCGTAAGAAAATTTTGATACACATATATATGATATGAAAATATTTTGGAATTGAAATGCACGCGTTTATTATAATTGAACGTATTAGAGATATTATGTTTTCTTAAAGTTTGGGTTGTTACTTGTACACGTGAGAGGGGTGTATGATGTGCTAGATACACCCGATTGTACGAAACATTTTGTGACTAGCCGCCATTCTCTCTCACTCTCTCTTGTGTTTAATTTTTTTTTTTTGCTTATATTTAAATTTTGGGTTTCTCTCTCTCTCGTGTATGTATGTGTGTGTGGGGAGGGGGTTAGTTATAATTTTGGTATTTGTTTATTATTTAAGTTTTATGGTTAGTTTTAAATTTGGTTTTGCCCATTTCTATCTCTCTTTCTCTCTCTTTCTCTCTCTTTCTCTCTTACAGATGTTAAACTCTATTGTTTCTCATTTTTAAGTTTGGTTATTTTTAATAAATAATTTTTAGTCTCATTTGGTTATATTCAAATTTTGGTTTACAAAATTTAATATATTAATTTTTAGTCTCATTTGGTTATATTCAAATTTTGGTGTATAAAATTTCATATACTGATTTTAATATTGTTTAAGAAAATCGAGAAAAGAAAATGCATAACTCCTCTAGTTGTAGAGGGCCGAAAGTTGACTACTTTCAATATGAGGTGGAAGTTAATTGCCCAAAATGTGGAAATATTAGAGATATAAAGTTATCAAGGTCTCGTGTAAATCCCAGGAGGTTATTTTACAAATGTTTGAATTGTGGAAAATTCATCAAGTGGGCAAACCCATTCGTTGAACAAGATAACATAGTATACGAGAATGAAGGAAGTAATAGGATGAGCGAGCAACTACAACCGACGAGAGATAAAAAAATGTGCTTGTTGAGTTGAATGGGAGAATTCTAATTGTAATTGGTTTAATTTTGCACTTGTTGTAGCCATTGCTATGAAATGATGTCATTTGGGGGATGAGAATGAATGGTACGATTAGAAAAAGTCTCATTTGGGGTAGAAATTATTTTGTACTTGAAGTAATCAGCTTTAGCAATTGAAAGAAGTTGTCATTTCAAAAACAACTAGAGCATATATAATAAGTATGAGAATAAAGCAATAAGTCAACATAAATGATCAATGTTCAAACAACTTTAGTAAAATGTAAGTAAAATGATCAATATTACGAAACTTGAAAATAACCAATCGGAATCACAATCCTTCACAAACACAACCAAGGTTTTCAAATCACAATCCTTGACAATGCTTCACAAACAGAAATATTACACCAAGGGGGACATAGTTTCCTTCATAAACACAAATATTACACTTGAGACATAGTTTACGTCACAAACATAAATAGTTTCCAAATCACAATCATTCACAAACACAGGCAATGCTTACAAAATAAGTTTTTACACTAGAAAACACAACCAATGTTTGACAAATAATCAAGGTTCTCCTTTAGTGAAACTTGGTAGGAACAACATGAAGAAATTAAAAAGAGCAGAGCAGTGGACTTGGAAGAGCAACGATAATGAGAAAATTGCAAAAAATAAAATAAAAAATAAGTAGTATCGGGAAGTCGTTGAACAGGAAAAAATTGACGGAAAGGGAAACAAAAAAGGAGCAGAATCAGGATTTTATGATGACAAATCGTAACAACGACAAGATGAGGAAAATTGGAAAAAAAAAACAGACATCAAGGGGTTGTTCATGATGAAAAAAGTGACGAAAAGGGAAAAAAAAGGGTAGCATCGATGGTGAGGAAGAATTGAAATGAAAACTGGAAAAAATAACACAACAACAAAGGAGAAGTAAAAGAAAAAAAAAGAGGTAGAAGTTGAAGAAATAGATCAAGTGAGGTACCTTATATTGCAGGGGTTGATGAGGAAGGTTGGTTGGTTTTGCCTTTCTTAACCTTTTTTGTTGGGGCTTCTTCTTTTCGAGGCCTACCCACTTTTCCTCCTCTTTTCCTCTGGTAGCTGGGCTTACTAGTGCCTTTCGGAATTTCAAGAATTCCATTCTCTCTATGACTCGTTTTGTTATGTCCATATTCGTTACATTGGTTGCATCTTAGGGTGGTGCTTTTCTTGAACCGCTTCCTCTTGTCGGTGATGTCCCTTCTACCCTTAGTAGTGGCTCTTCCTCTTTTAATGTGAGTGGATGGGGCAAGTACATTTTGTTTCATCCCGAGAAAATAGGGTCGGGAATTGGATTCATGCACACATCATATGTTTGGAGGTACTTCTCAACAGTGAAGGTAACATCCACATATGATTGAAGGTCTCCTCTTTCACTTATAATACACCTTGCAACATGCTTACAAGGTATCCCGGATATGCTCCAAACCTTACAATCACAGTAATGTGTGTTGAGATCAACTGTAAATTGAGTTGAACCTTCCAAAACCTCAAAAATTCCCCTACCAACTAGGGTTAATATACAAGATTTGTTTTCTTTCTCGGTATCCACAAGAATCAACTTCACCCTTGGAACAACCCTATCTGACTACTTCTTAGCTATTGCAGCTCTATTTGCTATTGTTCTCATGAATTTCCTCTTAACGACTTCTAACAACGCAAATATAGGCATGTATCCGTACTTCATAATTTTTCCATTGAAACTTTTTACGAAGTTTGTGATATTGTCCGGGCATTTTGATTCCTCATCAAAGGTGTACCTAGCCCAATGCTCAACAGGTTCATCAAGTAACCATTCAAAGGCCTCCTTTAACACTTTCTTAATGGACTCCATGGCTTGTTGGTGTACATGCTTGGCGTAAGCATTACAAGTCTGTCCGAGAATAAAAGGTGCAATTTAGCCCTACATTTCAAGAGAATAAAATATTTAATATAATAGAAAATATTTCAAAACAGAACAAAACATATTTCAAGAGAATAAAATATTTTAAGATAATAGAAAATATTTTAGAACAGAACAAAACATATTAGTGCACATCACAAATTCTTATAATAGTGCACGAAAAAGAAAAAAACAGAATATAACATAAAATACCCGAGAAGTCCTTGCTGAAATTCCTATAGTAGTGCACATCACAATTTCTCCTCTTTCTTTCGGGGAATATCTCGAGCATTGCTTTAAGTAAACCCTACAAACAAAAATACGGTTAAGTAAAAATAATTCAATAAAAAACAGTCAATTAAACAAATTACATATTTCACCTCGTGATCTGTCCGAAATGAAAGTTAAGTTGAATGCATCAACTCTATCTAAGTATAGCCTCAATCCCCTAAAAAGTAGGTCCAATTGTTGAAATCCTCTTGCTGCACAACTCCATATGCTATTGGAAAGAACCCATTGTTAGTATCTAAACCCATGGTTGTTAACAAAACACCTTTAAAGGATCTTTTCAAGAAGCATCCATCCACTCCAATGAATGGGCTGCAACCCCTCTTGAAACCAGTCATCATCGCCTCAAATGAAATGAACAATCTCTTAAAGGTTGGTGCATTTTCAGGCCCTTCACTAATACATGAAGCTATTGTGCTTGGATTCCTCTTCGTAATAACCTTAATGTATTCGAGTAACCTTGCACAAGAGTCACCATGCTTTCCTTGAACCCATTCTTTAAGCAACCTTTTGGCCCTTTGACATGTATATGTTGGAACCTCCAGCCCATGTCTATCCATCATAATGAATTTCATGGTGTCATAGCTCATGAGTGGGTTCTCCTTAAACGCCGAGCGCAGTTCACTGGCTACCCATGGGTGTGAAGCCATCCTATTATGCTTGTAGTTTGGTGCATGTATGCTCACCCTGCAAAGACTAACTTGCCAAGTTACACCATCACCTAATCTGCTAGCATGAACCTTCCATGAACAAGTATCTTGCTTACACAATGCAATATGCCTACGCCTTTCATTCTTATAACTCTGCAAACATAACCCTTCATGAATAGCAAAGTCTCTTATGACCTTACTCCACTGATCCTTCTTAATGAACAAGTCCCCTACTTGAATTGATATAAACCCATCTGCATTTGTTACCCATAGGTCCCCATTTGGATAAAACTCGTTCCACATATTATAATAAGGATTTTCATCTTTATCAACATCACAATTGTCAACTTGGTTAAGGATTTCATCACATTCGGGTTTTTCTTCGAGTACTATATGCATCACTATCTTCATCGGAATCACCAATATAATCATTATCCCTAGGTTGTTGACTTAGTATCTCAAATCATAAGCCTCTAGCCCTCATAAACCAATATCTATATCATCTAAGGATGGAACATCATGAATTTTTGGTTGGAATGAGGATGCTATTGTAATATGTCTTACGTTCCGAGATGAGGGGGTGGGCCAGTGGGGCTTTTTGGGATGAGTTGAGGGGGATGAGGCAGTGGGTTTTTGGGTTGAGAAGTAAGGGGAGAGGCAGTAGGGTTTTGAGATGAGTTGAGGGGATGAGACAGTTCTTTTTTTTTTTTTGGGGTTGAGAAGAGGGGGAAGAGCAGTGGTTTTTGGGGATGAGTTGAGGGGGATAAGACAGTGGGCTTTTTGGTTTGAGAAGAAAGGGTAGGGGCAATGGGCTATTTGGGTTCAACGAGATAAGGGTGATCTTGTGACTCTTTTAGGTTGAGGTGAGGGGGATAGGCTACTTGGGCTGCTTGGGTTCAAGTGACAAGGATGATCTTATTGTTAGCTTCTTGGGTTGAGGAGGTGAGGAGGATGATCTTGTGATGGCCTTCTTAGGTTAAGGTGAACCTGATTGGGCCTTAAGCTTCTTGGGTTCTATATGCATCACTATCTTCATCAGAATCACCAATATAATCATTATCCCTAGGTTGTTGACTTAGTGATCTCAAATCATAAGCCTCTAGCCCTCCCAAACCAATATCTATATCATCTAAGGATATAACATCATGAATTTTGGGTTGGGATGAGGATGCTCTTGTAGTATGTCTTACTGTTCCGAGATGAAGGGGATAAGCCAGTGGGCTTTTTGGGATGAGTTGAAGGGGATGAGGCAGTGGGTTTTTGGGTTGAGAAGTAGGGAAGAGGCAGTAGGGTTTTGAGATGAATTGAGGGGATGAGACAGTTCTTGTTTTTTTTTTTTTTTGGGTTGAGAAGAGGGGAAGAGTAGTGGGATTTTTGGGATGAGTTGAGGGGGATAAGACAGTGGGCTTTTAGGTTGAGAAGATAGGGTAGGGGCAGTGGGCTATTTGGGTTCAACGGATAAGGGTGATCTTGTGACTCTTTTGGGTTGAGGTGAGGGGGATAGGCTACTTGGGCTGCTTGGGTTCAAGTGACAAGGGTGATCTTGTTGTGGGCTTCTTGGGTTGAGGAGGTGAGGAGGATGATCTTGTGATGGCCTTCTTAGGTTGAGGTGAACCTGATTTGGCCTTAAGCTTCTTGGGTTGAGGTGAGGAAGATGGGGAAGTCAACTTTTTGGGTTGAGGTGTGCATGATGGAGCGAGTAAGTTGGCTATGTGGAGTACATATCAAATTATCAGCCCAATTTTTTGTTTTTCTTTCAGCAACAACAACTTCATACTCGGAGCAATTTCATTTAGAATTCTTAAGGCTTGAGGTTTTTCCCTCCCTGCATTATTTCCACTTTGAGTATCTAACTGATTAGCAAGGATATTGTACTTAGAAGGGGCATTGGTGTGAAGTATATATATTGGAATGTCACCCTTTTCATAATTCCACAATCTAACTAATTCAACCCAATCATCATCACAAACGAAAGGCAACTTCCTTTTCAATTGACCCCCTAGGAGCACCAAACAAAAATCCAAAGCAATCGGAGGTTCACACCCTGCATGCAACATTTTTTTGCATCCTTGTGAAAGTCTAGTAAAAGTATTCATCTAATTTTATAAGGTTCTATGTATATCCTTTTTCCCATATAACAAAGAGCCAAAACCCTTTTCCCTTCAATCTACACAAGACAAATACAAAACGAACAAATTAATTCAATCAGTAGAAAACGGAAAATTTTTGCCTAGATTTCATATCACCAACTCCATTCAATCATCTTATACAAAAATTCAATCAAATTTTACCAAACAGATAGAGAGAGAAAGGATGATAGCAAAAGACAACGAAGTGATTAAGTCCAGAAATTTAATCATTTTATATAAAATATTCAAACATGCAATTCGAAAATACTTCAAATTGGATATTTAATACCAAATTTTACCACACATAGAGAGAGAGGGTGATACAAAAACCAGAGAGAGAGAGTAAGCACATACACAGAGACGGAGAAAGAGATAGAGTGCTTGAACCCCATACCTCAAGTGAGGCACATGTACCACAATTAAGACCATTTCTCGATTATTTAGTTTAATTTATTCTTACCATGAAACATTTGCTTAAAAAACTTCGAATTAAACTAAATTTTAACTACTTTCAAAAAAACCCTAAATTTGTCGACAATTTGGGATTTTTTAAAGTAAAGCATTTCAAAAGTACCTTTTCCAATTGAGCTTTTCCTTGCAGCTTTCCCATGCCTGGATTCAATGATTTTGGTGAAGTAGGGACTCGAAGAACTCATTTTTCAATTTCGATTTCACCTCTCTAGAAGAATATTCCCTGCGGAACAATAATTAAGGTGGGTTCACCTCCTACCTACCTTCCTCACATACGACAAGCAATTACAGTAGCCCTAGGGTTTTTAAATCTGGTGATGGAAGATCGAGATAGAGAGAAGGATTTGAGCTTCGAGTTTAAGCGATAAACACACATAGAGATAGAGAGAGATAGAGGAGAATCAAAGGGTTGAAGAGAGAGAAAGAGCAGATAAAGATGAAGTTAGTGTAGGCATTGATTTTTGGGTAGGTAAGCAAATTTTTTGGGGTTTTAACATTTTTTTCTTTTACTTGCCTTAAATCACGTGGTCATTGGTTTTTAATAAGGGTAAAACCATCATTTCTATAGACACGTCATCATATTAACCGAAAATTACAGTTTTTCATTGAATTTAATTCAAAATTATTTTTAACCAAATTTTGATGAACTAGAAACATTTATCTAAAATTAATAAGTCGGATAAATAATTACCCATACTTAAATGGACCTGCAAGCAAATTTTTCACAAAAATTGCTACATGGAAGGCCGAAACAATATTGATGGCCAACATTACTGGTGCTCGTGGATATTGCTGTACTGTTTGCCCTTTATTATTTGTCCTTTATTATTTGCCCTTGTTCAAGATACCAAAAGTGACGAGAAGAATATGGGACGGAATGAAAGCCCTAGTTGGAGCCTTGGAGGTAGGTGTTGGGCTGGAACTGACCATTAAACAATCAACAACTCTCTTTCCCAAAGAAAAAAACAAACTTGAGCAACTCCTATTACCCGAGGATGTCAATTAGCGAATTCGATACAATAGGGCTATTCTTCTTATTGTTTTGTACAGTGGAAGGATGTTAAAATCCGGAGCAATTGTTGAATGCAAAATGTCAACCCAGACCCAGTGGTATCACCATCCACAAACTCTACAAGGGAAAGAAAAAAACAAAAGAGGCCCCGGGGGGGTTCACAAGGCTTACAGGTATTCCATGCCCAGCCCGAATAACCTGGTTTAGAAACCTGAAGTTGTACTGATAAATTGAAATTTTACTGCACACCTTTTAGCAAACTTATTGAACAAATCGGCAGCAGATCCAAAGACGAACTGAAAGCAAAATAACTCTGCCAACATAATGCATTTATGACCTCTACCATGATCCACCAAAAATCATCTATAAAACTCAACTTTCATGACCGTCGAAGCACATTTAGATGCCAAGATTGATCAATACAAGCACATGCCCATATCCTCTCCGAGAAAAGGAAAAACACTGTCTGCCAAACAAAGGCATACTTGACCACAGGACAGCAAAATGAATACAAGACATGCAACAAAACATGATTTGTTAACGGTATGAATGTCCTTAGGGGAGAATTGCAGGATATGGATGATAATCTGTGAACAGCTAATACTCATTGATGAAAGAGATCAATATAGTTTACACAACTGACACAAAACTCTTGAAGGCATCGTAAAACAAATTTGAAATCAGCTACCTTCTAGGAGAATCTCCGTGACTAAAATGGGACTAAAACCAGCTCCTACCCTTACAAGCTACAAGGTTGTGCCACCTCCATCTGACAGGAGAGAAGCTGCAGCAGCAGCAGCAGTTGGGACTACTCCAGTGGATATGCCTGGTTTCGATAAATGCAACAGCCTGCATAAATAACGCGAGAAACATCAAGTACCATTCACCATCAGAAGAGAGAATGGAATGGTCATTGTCTAGTCAGCTTATGTGTACATATCAACTTCATATAACTCGAGCACTTACGGAGCAAGATATTCACAGAAGGAAGAAACAGCAGCCACAACTTCTGTATAGTTATCTGCTGTGGCCGGAGCTGTTACTTCAACTAGTTGTATGCCCGGTGTCACAGGCATAGCCTCATCAATTGCATGTAACTTTGGCATCTTATTAACAGAAGAGACAGTAACAGTGATTTGGGCACCCCTTTGGAAATGAAAGGCAGAACCCACATGCAGCAACTCATGATCTAGTTTGTAACCAAGTGAATAAAACAAGCGGAGAGCATTCTTGCTTGCTTTGCTTTCGACCATGGTCCTAACCAGAACAGAGATCTGTTCAGCACCAGCACCTCTCATTGCTCCACCAATATGCCGGATAGTCCTGCACAGAAAATGAACAATATCACTCCCAAATTTCCAATACACTATGGAAAGCAAAATAGTAACAGAATTTGAGGATGTGCTTATACCAAGTAGGCTCAGGCTGCTCAAGATCGCAAACAAGCCGAACTTCAGATGAAACAAATCCTGCAAATAGGTTCTAATGGTTGATTCAATATACATTCAAACCTAGTTTGAATAATATCCAAACATCTTCATAAACTCATCATTGGATCATTTATCAGCTAAAATGCAGAGGATTGAAGTAAAATATCAAACTACGCTGTCTTTTAATAATTTATCCTCTCAGCTCTACAATGCACTAGAAACAGCCTGTCTGCAATACAATTTGAGGGTAAGGCCACATCCATCCATCCCCACCACCAATACATTGTACTAAGTGGGATTCATGGTATTTGCTTAGCTTTGTTCAATTTAACTTCTAAACTTCACAAGCACGATGTGCAAATTACACCGCAAAGAATTCACAACCATGTCCACGTCATTGTCGGTGGGTGTAAACTCATAAGAGATCAACAACTGAAACACGCACGTAAGTAGAAAGATGCACACAAGAAATCAACATGACCATAACACAAGCCAATCCTATGAGCCTACAAGTGCACCACTAGGCAGACTAAGGATGACTATTAACCATGTAGACCTCCACACCCCCTGCCCCCAATAATCACCCAACACAGAAATAAATAGGAGAGATTTGCTTGCATTACTGACTAAACTCATCATAATACACAGTGAGATGCAATTACCAAGATTTGCACTGCTCTTTAAGCACAACTCATGGACCCTTAACCGTTCCTTGTTGACTCCACATAGCCCCTGAAGAAGAATCTCCAGTGCCTCCACATGCTGCAAGAGAATCATCCTTTCAAAAATTAATATGAAGTTGTTCAACTGGCAGTGACATCTACAATTGCAAGATAACAAGGACATATTTCTGAAATGGTTTATGTATAAATTGCTAGTGGCAATAATCATGAAAGCTTGTTTGCATTGTATGTAGCAATTTACCATTAGTATGGTTTCAATGATAAAAGCTCAGTTACAAGTTTTAGCAGTTGGCATTCTTCTTCCTTCATAACCCCCTCCCCCAATTACATCAAAATGTGAATAATTAAATGGAAACGACCAATAACGATAAAAAACTGAAGTCAAGAGACAAAAATAGTGGAAATGAATTCAGCAATCTCCAAAATCAAAAGCAAGAGATGTATTTCGAATGGATGGCGTATGTAAACAAGTCATATACAATAGTACATCTACACCTAAAATACTTGATCATAATATCATCTGTTAACACATGTAATGGATGATTGTGTCATGCACAAAAGCCCAGGCATAAAACCTGACCAAAGCCATAGTTGACTGGGACTCTTTTCGGATTGCTCATACGGGAACATCAAGTGCCTCTTACCATGCAAATTTAGCTTAATTCAATGATAAGCTCATTTACAAGTCTTCAGACATCCTTCATAAACTGCAGCCCCCTCCCCCCCAAAAAAAAAAAAAAAGCTGAAGAATTAAGGGAAAGGGGAAATGTGCAACAAGGCAGTAGAAATGAGCATAGCAACCCGCAAAACAAAAGGCAAGAGATGCATTTCAGAGCAATGGGATATGTAACAAATCATACAATTGTAAATCTACACTACAGTATTTGATTAAAATGTCACTGGCCAACACATTCAATAAAAGGTTGCATTATGCAGTCAAAGGCCTGGCCACCTTGGCGTAAAACCCGACAACAGCCATAGTTAAAAGGGACACTTCTCACATGGGAACATCAAATGCCTCTATCATGGAAATTCAACATAATTCAATGATAAAAACTCATTTCCAAGTCTTAACCCCACCCCCCAAAAAAAATAAAAATAAAAAAAAAAATAGATGAAATGAGCTGAGAAACCCCCAAAACCAAAAGCAAGAGACGCATTTCAAAGAGATGGAGTATGTTAACAACTCACATACAACTGCACGTGTACACTAAACTATTTGATCACAATATCATTGACGAATACATCAATGAAAGGTTGAATTATGCAGCGAAGCGAAGGCCTCACATAAATCCTGACACCAGCCATAGTCAAAGGGAAACTTCTCAAATTTCTCATGGAAAAATGGAGTGCCTCTTATCATGTAAATTTATCTTAACTCAGGCTTTGCACCGCTTGACAATTCGCAAATAATAGCAGGGGGCGATATGCACCCCTAGTGACTACAGGCACAGGCCAATAAGCTTCAAGTATGGTCTCTTATCCTTTAGTCAGTCAGAGAGAATCTGTACTAGACAGCCAATCCACTTTATTTCTTTATATTGAATATTCAATTTTACCATTAGCAACTTAAGTTTCAAAGAAATCAAATAAAATATTTAGGAAAAAGCTGTAAAATCATAATGAAATACTCACGGGAGTAAATAAAAAGTAATAAATTGGCATATGCTTCCTCAAGTCCTTAGTTCAAATTAAGGAAGTAACATCTTGGATCTTGGAATAGCGAAAGACAGATTGGCAAAAAGCCAAAGAAACTGTGAGAATCTACACATCAAGGAGAAGGAAGAAGCTAATGGTGAATTCCATCAATCTAGGACGTAAATTTACCCACCATGTCTCCCAAAACAAATTTTTTTGAAACAAGGAAACACGATCTTCATTAAGCTTCCTAACAAAATGGTGCACCCACAAAGTTCAAACATATTCACTTATGTGAAGAGAATTCTATTTTCTACTTCAATCACAAAGGAATTTTAAAGCGATAACAATATTTTTGCAGCTAGGAAACAGATTTAGACATAAATCCAATCGCCTACACCAATCACCACACATAATTACCAACTTCAAGGGGTAAGAGTGCACGCATCCGACTCCACATACTCTTCCATAGACAGAAGTCTCTTCAGTGTCAGTAGCTTGTTCATTTAATTTTATTCACTCCTCTGGTTTACCCCAAAATAACTAGTCCAAAATTCTTTATAGGACAAGGGGACTTGGTGAGCCAGAAATTATCCCATGCGCCCTGACAATGCAATCAAATTTCTTCCCGGCAATTATTCCAACACCATTCACATATAGCAGTTTCGAAACAAAAGCTACCCAGCAACTTAATTGAACTGTTAATTTATTTTCATCAAAGCAATGCAAGATAATTGCACTAAAAAGGTTCGTCCAAGAAACAATCTCTCCTTCTGATCTTATAATAAAACAAAACTGCCAAAGAAGGACAAGTAAAAAGCCACTGTTCTTGAGTTATTTAACATTTTTGCTCTTCCTAACAAACCGCATACTTTATCAACTTTTCTATCTTCTCATTACGAAATTGTGATGCAATCAAGCTAATGTAAAAGACCAAACATGTACAAAGTTTGATATCCCCAGATTGCATAGTTATGATGAATAAACTGATTTTTAAAATGAAGTTCAATGGAGCTTACCTGGGTCTCAATAATCCCCTGAACCACACACTCCATGAAATTGCTTCAACCCACCTCCAATCTCACGGCAACCAATTTGGGTACCAGCTTAGATGCGAAAAGATGAAGCGCAAAGATTTAGCCTGTAATGTGGGATGAAGGAAACTCCACAAACTGACTTCCCTTGCAATTTTTCACCAAGTCGCGGGAAATTTGAGGTGGGCTCAGCCAAAATTGCGGCGCTCAAATAAGGATTTATCACAAATCTCTCTCATATATGGTAAACTGTAGCTGTGGAGAAAGGGAAACACGATTTACTAATCGGCCAAGTCTTAGTTGGGTTTTGCTGCGTAACGATCAGAAGGGCGATAAAGCGGCTGAGGGAAGATGAGAGAGAGAGAGAGAGATAATGGAGAAGAATCGAGCCGAGCCGCCAGAGAGTTGCCTTGTTCGTCGCTGAGCTCCGAGCGGAAGATCAAGGGTTGAGACTTGACATTTTTTTTTTTGGGCATAAATTTTGGGTGCTATTTTTGCGGATGAATTTTATCAAAAGAAATTGGCACTGATGGTACCTGATAGTACTACAGTATCAGATATCATTTTGATTCCCGGCTGGAGGTGAATTTTAGATGTGAATTTCAGATAAAAAAAACACTTAGTATGGTGATTTTTAGAATAATTTGATCTGTTTAGTTTGAATGAAATAAGATTTTTCGAAAATATTATTTAGATATCCAAGATATGTCATAACGTATGCAATTTTGAACTACAGTTTGGATTAAACTATGACAAGAGAGCCTTTTAAATTGACTAAAGATATTGGAAGATGTTTGGATTGCATTACTAGGCTTAGTTTTTAGAATTTCAATAGTTGAACGTTGCTTTTCATACGAAAATTAATTTTTAATATCGTGACGTATGTGACATTCATTTTTAGAGCTTACCTTTTTAGCTAATTTTAAAGTACCTTCACCTTTGGAAGCGTTGACATTAGTAGGATTAAGATTTGAAATTCCGATGAGCGAACAATTTAGGCAACAAATGGCAATTGAATTACCATTAATACCCTTAAATGCATTAGGTAAAATAAAAAAGCTAAAGCTCTCATCTCCCCTTCATTTCCACCATTGTTGAAGTTTAAAACTCTCTTCCTTCATCTTCAACCTAAATCGTGGACTCCATTGTCGAGGAGGCAAGGTAAGTAATGTTTTTCAAATTTCGTTTTTAATTCCTTCCTCTCTCTCTTTCTCCATCTGCCCTCACTACACTGCCACCTTTTTCCCACCATGTCTAGCCTCAATTTCCAAAGCCACGCCTTCGCGGCAACCCCATCGAACCAAAACCCCTAAACCCTCCGATCCCTTTTCCCCGGTTTTGCTTTTGAAACCCTCAAATCCCACCTTCTAGCTAGTGCCCACAACCCCATTTCCCGGATTCCAAGGTCTTTCCCTTCGGAAAAGGCCGCCTTTTGGTAGGTTACGAGTCGTCCGGCTCCCTTTCCTCCCCAAAATGGCATCCGGGTTGGCTCGGCTTGGCCGATTGTAGAGGTATTTTGGCGGATTCGGATGTGAAATTGGGGGAAGAAACGTTGGTTTATCCGGGTTCGAAGCCGGAAGAGGATTTGGTGTCTTGGGCTATTGATGTTTCGAGGATGAGAAGGCTGGTGGATGAATTGGGGAAGAAGGAATTCTCTTTTATTGAGCTTAGGACTCTTATGGTGGCCACCGATTGGGCTTCCTCGTGTATGGACGAATTGGCGATCGCTAGTCATGTGAGTGATTGTGAATTGTTGAATCATTTTCTTTGTTTCGATTGTTTATACTTGCATTTTGCTTTGTGAGATTTTGTGGCTTATTAGTTCATGTAGAATTGTCCAATTTAGTTAGTTGATCATTCTTGTTCCATTTTGTGGGCATATCATTGTGATCGGCTATGTAAGAGATTGTTGATCGTTAGACCAAGTATTCTTTTGTGAAACTGATGGCTCATTCATTCCTTGAGTTCACTGTATTATTCTCTTGCTCATGGTGGACTCCTCCATCTTGTATAGTATAGCATTTGGAGATGAAGGAAGAGAGCTTCAAACTTCAACAATGGTGGAAATGAAGGGGAGAGGAGAGCTTTAATTTTTTATTTTAACCTAGATGCATTTAAGGGTATTAATGGTAATTCAACTGCCATTTGTTGCCAAAATTGTTCGCTCATCGGAATTTTAAATTTTAATCCCACTATTGTCAACGCTTCCAAAGGTGAAGGTACTTTAAAATTAGCTAAAAAGTTGAGGCCTTAAAAAATGAATGTCACATACGTTAGGGTACTAAAAATTAATTTTCCCTTTTCATACAACATTATTTCTAACTTACTGATTTAGTTATGCTTCATGTATTGAACTATTGTTGCATTATTTTTAATATCTTGTACTGGTTGTCGCCCAAGAAGAGGCTTGGTGGTGCACTGGTACTCCATCTAGGATAAGGGCAAGGTTTACTTTGGTAAGAAGCAATTTTTCTTGAAAACTTGAAAAATTATCCTCCTAGTGATACACTGGTGTTTTTCCTTTGAGTTTCGCAAACAAAGTACACCATGTTATCTTCCATTTCGTATTAATCTATGTTATATATAAAGGGGAGAGGGATTTGATATTGTATAAATTTTAATTTACCATTTTTACCCTCGCTCAATCCCACCCCACTACCTAATGCCCCTCTCTCCCCCTCCCCCACTTCCTATTCCTAATATCCTGTCTCTCTCACACATACAAGTTAGTTTCTAATGCTCCTCATCTAATTTAATTCAGAAAATAAAAATTAAAAAAGTTATGATTACAAACAAGACTTATCTCCCTCTCTCTTCAACGCATTATCCAATATTTTCTTTTTTTCCCCTTATTTTGTATCAATTTTTAATAGGTAAATTATATGTATTAATTATCATATACTCTTCTGTGTAATATGATATTTTATCTGTACTACATACATGTTACCATTGCAATACTATTATTGTTATGATATTCTTATGTTTACATTAAACAAAGATTTATATTTTTTACCTAACGTGTAAGTTGTACATGTTCACTATACGTGAGATATATTTTCATTCATATAATTATTTATGTTACACCTATAAGATGGTCTAACATAATAATAATGTGTGTTATATATAAAGAGAAGAGTGGACATATAATTTTATTTTTTTGATCAAGAAGAGGGACATATAGTGTATAACTTTCCTTGTGGCTTAGTAATACTTGATTTTTAAATTTTTGAGTAATTCTGTATTTATCGTATTTTCTTTTAAAAATTTGGCTTAGGTAATCCAAGGCAACAAGCCATTATATATGAAATTTTTATATATTGTAATACTTACAGTGCAGTTGTAGTAAATTATATTTCGTTTCATGATTTTTCCCCTTCCCATCCCAATAGCCTATAATACCAATATGGCAATATCTTTTTTCCGTCTCTTTTAACTTTGTTCATATTATTATATCTATCTCATATTTACGGTATATCATACTCACATACAATATCATATATCTTTTATTGACATATAAGTAAAACATTTACTATAATTCTAATTTAGGGGGACTTAAGTATAATATTGAAATATTAATTATGACTTCAAACACATTTTGTATTATTTATATGAGTATTTCCTTCATTTTCATCTTTTTACAGGTCTATACATTGTTTTTTAAAAAAATTCATGTGCATTTTACTAAATGATATGTGCTTTCATATATATTGGTTTAACAACAAATTATGAATATTTACATATCCCTATTTTTAAAAAAAATTATGCAAATGTGAGTAAGTAGTAGTTCGTTTTGTCACGTGTGATATATGCATAACTAAATTAAGTTCATACATAACAGTATTTTTTTATTATATTTAAATTTATATTAGGATAAATATTTGTAAATGAAAGAGAACGATCACCTTTTAAGTCAATTGAAATAACACATACGTAAAATTTAAGCAAAAAGAAGTCATAAATTCTTACATTCCTCTTTGGTCTTTATCATTATCGTACATTCTCATCAAGTTTTAGAGTTCTTTTTCAGCCTTTAGGCCATCAAACACGAATTAAGTGACATCATATTGGTCAGCATGAAAGAGATGATGAGTTGAATAAGTAAATCAAATAATACATATAGAAGATAGGGTATTAACCATTTGAGGCGGATCAATTTATTTAATTTATAAATATTTATCATAATATAAATTCAAATATAATAAAAATTATTATATATAAACTTAATTTAATCATACACGTATTATCTCGCTACTCAAAGCTAGCATTTTATAAAAGCATCAATTATCTTTAAAAAAAAAAAAGAAATTGGCCATGGGGTTTGATGTGTTCGGTTGCTTGATTTATATTTATAACAATTTAAAAATCAAACTAATGACGTAACAAATTAGTGAGAGAATAACTTTTGCAATCTAGCTAATGGATTGATAAAGTCATATGTCCATACTTTGGCCAACTATTTGTCGATCCATTGTTAACGACGGGTTTCAAATTATATAAAAATTATCATTTATTTTTATTTTTTATTTATTTTTATTTATTTATTTTTTGAAATTATTATTATTATTGTTGTTGTTGTTGTTCTTTATTCTGTTGTTCTGTTGTTGCTGTTGTTGTTGTTGTTGTTGCTATTCTTTGTTCGTTGTTGTTCGTTGTTCGTTGTTCTGTTGTTCGTTGTTGTTGTTGTTGTTGTTGTGATGGTGATTGTTATTGTTATTGTTATTATTTTTATTGTTGTTGTTGTTGTGATGGTGATTGTTATTGTTATTATTTTTGTATTGAAGTTGTTATTATTATTATTATTATTATTGTTATTGTTATTATTTTTGTATTGAAGTTGTTGTTGTTGTTGTTGTTGTTGTTGTTGTTGTTGTTGTTATTATTATTATTATTATTATTATTATTATTATTATTATTATTGTTGTTGTTGTTTTTGTTGTTATTTTTTTCTGTTAATTATTTTTGTTCGTTTATCCTCTTTTATGTTTGTTTATGTTCTTTTTGTTTGTTTTTTATGTAACTTTGAACAAACTCTAGAAAGTTTAACCAACGGAAAATTGCAAGAGAAAAAAGGAAAATTGTTAAAAGAGAAACTAAGCCTCCAAATCCGATTCCCACCTTAAACTTTATATAGTTTGATGGAAGTGCTAAATTGTCTACTAATCATACTTCAATTATAATGTTTAGTTGAAAACCGACCTCTTCCATTGAAATCAACTCTGAAAATTGTCAAATTTTGTGGTAGTTTTCAATCTAAGAATTGTCAAAGGTGGAAAATATGGGAGTGTAGGATTTGGAGGAGCTTTGTAAGGCCATAGAGGTAAGTGTTCTTGGACTTCTATATGAATTAGGAATATTGCCCGTTTGTTAAAACCAATACTTATCATGGCACTGCTCAAGGAGTAGATAGTGAAAAATAGAAGTTTCGAGATCGTCATGACCAGAAGCTATTTATCCAATTGAAAAATTTGCTTATGAGTTCACTTAGGTTTGGATTTGGTGTAATAATTTTTTGAACGATCGCGTGGCTATAATAATTTTCAGTCCTTTTCTGGTACCAAAGTTAACTTTTTGGTTAATTTTTCGATATATCATTTAAATTAACCATTTTACCCCTCATTAAAAACAGTATGATCTTATTTGGTTGCAACAATTGTTTGGGGAAAAAGAAGCTGTTTGGGGGTTATCTGTTTTAACTTGGTCAAAACAGGTAAACTAGTGTTTGGTTAACAGGTATATGAAAGAATTTTTGGCCCTAAAAGAATTCTTTCTCAAATAGCTCTTCCCATTAGCCTTTTGGGAAGAGTTGTTTGTAAAAATGACACATTTGTCCAAAAGTTTGGAGAAATTATGACATATGCCACCAACCCTTATTTTATTTTTTTAATTATTATTATTATTATTATTATTATTATTATTATTATTATTATTATTATTATTATTATTATTATTATTATTATTATTATTATTATTATTATTATTACTACTACTACTACTACTACTACTACTACTACTACTACTACTTGATATTATTTTATTTTAATTGAATAAAATAAATGTTATATTAGGTAGAAAATGAATACAAATTTTGTAAAAATAGTAAGAAAACAAAGTTTTATAAATGAAGATAATTTGTATACATAACACAATATAATTATATTTGAAAAAAATAAAATAATTAATAAAAAATACTTATATATTTATTTAGAAGACAACTTTTTTTTATAAAAAAAAAGGATAAGTGAATCAACATCGGTAGCCCTTCTCTCAAGGGTTCTACCTAAGTTGTCCTACATTAAGATGGGGAGGGGGAAGAATAAGGAATAAGAGACCAATTAATAGAAGAATTAGCAAATGGCCGAACTTGGCTACCCAATCAATCGCCCTATTCCCTTCCCTGAAGTGTGACGAGATAAATATTTGGCTGCAACATTGAAGGAAAAGTCGAGTGTCACAAATAAGGTTGTGAATTTCCCATGGTATCTCGAGTCTCTCCCTTGGTAGCGTTAATAATCATGAGATTATCACCTTCTAAGATGATGGATCGATGCCCTACCTCAACCGCTCGCTCCGACTCCATTCCTCATAGCCATGGCTTCCACTAAAGCACCGAGACGCCGCCCATATTAGAACTCCTCGCTTGAAGAAATTTGTCGTCCCAACTCCCGATGACAAAGCCCCTTACTACTGAAGCGGTGGATTTGGAGTCATCGAAGTTAACCTTGGCGAAGCCCTCCGGAGATTTATGCCAGCGAACATAGTGTGGAGTGCTAGCAAAACAAGGAGGTGGATGGAGGGAGGGCTGAAGAAGGTGATCCATCCAAATCCTCGGAACGCCATTCAAACCAAGTTGATTTGGCGCGAAGTACGATAGCTACTCGGGTTAAAAATCCCTCTGTTGAAACTAATATCATTTCTCGCCTTCCAAATACCGCATAACGGATGTATCATCCTAATCATCTACGTGGGTTTTTCAATTTTTAAACATAGAAAAGATCATATTCAAGGTTAAGTTCCGAGTATGAGTTGCATTTAAATCCAACCATTTATGTTGGAATGCCATATTCCAAATCTCTTTAACACACTTACATTGGAAAAAGAGTTAGTCAATCGATTCCTCCTCTCGTGATACACATATGGCGGTGAGTGTCAATATTCACCCCTCTCAAAATCGGGTTGTCCGAAGTAGCAAATGCTTTGTGACTGATTTGCCATAAAAATAATTTTAATTTAGGCATAATGTCAAGATTCCATATCCAAGCAAACTCCCGGGGAGAAGAGTTTTTAGGGATATTATGTGCATTCCAAGTGGCTAATTTAGTCATAAAATTTCCATTACTAGAAAGTCCCCAACATACGAGTCTTCCATATCATGGGAAGGCAGTGGAGTGTCTCTAATTTTGTGGCAAAGAACTGCAGGAAGTAATGAGTTAAGCAAGCTCATATTCCATTCCTCTTTTGAGTAATACACTCACTCATTGTAGCATTGAGGCGAAGGATATCGAAGCGATGGCATCAAAGAAACTAAGTAGACTCTCGTTATTACACCGGTGATCCGTCCGGAAGTTTTTTTTTTTTTCTATTACCAATCTTCCAATGTAACCCTCTTTTGAAAAGCTCACGTTGTTTCATTAAACATTTCCAAGCCCAGGAATCGAGTGGCCTTAATTTTACTAGAAAATAGATCCTCGGAGGTAGGATATTTAGCTCGAGTAATTTTAACCGGAAATTGTTATTAACAAACGGATATTTCCATAGCAATTTACGAGATGAAGGCTTGATTGACGAGCTTCGCTTTTTGAGACCCAATCCCCCACCTCTCTTTGGGGCACGGATCTTGTTCCAGGCTACCATAGGAAGTCTTGTATCCGTCTGCGATTTTTTCCAAAAGAAATCTTTATTGATCTTGTCAAGGGAAGTAGCAGTTTTCTTAGGAAGTTGAAAACATTGTATGGTATGAGACGGAAGGGACTCAGATTGGACTGAATAAGTATAACACTACCAGACCTTGGAGAGCGAGTTGGCTTTCCAAGATTGATGTTTCACATCCGCTTTACTAAGAATTTCATAAAAAGTGAACGGTTAGGTCTACCCTTAAAAGTCGGACACCCAAGATATTTTCCTAAAGATTCGGAATGAGGGATGTTAATACGAAGAGACCGAGCTTTTAGTAGTTGCTAAAGCCTTTTTGAGAATACCGAGTGTTGATTTGTGCAAATTGATAAGCGATCCAGATTGTTTACAAAAATCTTTCGGAATGTTGCATAACTTCGACAAGTCTCAAGTTTGCTCTTACAAAAAGGAGACTATCGTCCGTAAAAAGAAGGCAGGGAATATTTTGCACTTGTGGGCATATTTTAATGCCAATTCCCGACTTAGACTGAGCCGAGGCACACCTGCGATCCGAAGGCCAATACATCTATGCATAGTATAAATAAATAAGGAGACAGGGGGTCTTATTGTTTAAGTCCTCTAGAGGGTTTAAAAAGCCACAAACATCATTATTAACAATAATAGAGTAAGAAATCGTAGTAATGCACTCTCGAATCCAGTTAACCCAAATCTAGTGGAATCCAATCTCCTTTAGACAAAAGAGAATAAATTCCCATTCAATTACGTCATTCGCTTTTTCCGTATCTAATTTCAATCCAACAAAGGCTTGCTTACCTTTCATATTATTAAACTTATTAATAACTTCATGTGCTAGAAGAATATTATCATGAATATCTCTACCGGGTACAAGAGCACCTCGGTAAGGGCTAACAATCTTTTGCACGATCGAGCGCATTCTATTAACAAGAACTTTGGAAATGATCTTATAAATGCTATTACATAAGATGATTGGTCGAAAGTGAGATGTAAATGTTGGACACTCGAACTTTCGAAAGAAGAGCAATAAGAGTATGGTTCACCTCTTTAAGTAATTCGCCATTCCGACGTAAATCCATGACACAAGTCATGACATCTCTACCAATCGTATCCCAGTCTTCGCTGGAAAACCCGGCTCCAAAACCATCCGGCACGGGAGCTTTAGTCGGGTTCATTTGAAACACAACAGCTTTAATTTCACTCGGAGAAATTGGCTTAATAAGATGCACATTATCTTCCTCATTCAACAAACCCAGTAGGTTGACTTCCCTTGTGGTATATTCCTGTACAAATTTGTGTTGGATGTCCTCTCGCATTCTCAATCCATACTCCCGACTCATCTTTAATTCTAAAGATGTTTCTTTTTGTTTCTTAGAGGCATGACAACGGTGAAAATATTTAGAATTTCTATCACCCTTAGTTAACCATTTATTTCGGTAAAATTTTCCCCAGTATTTCGATTAAACAGGAGGATCTCTCTCACTATTTAATGAGTCTATGGTATCATTACATCAGCCTTAAATTACAAGGATTGTTAATTAGTTTATCGTCCACTTCTTCTAGAATTGTAGAGTTTTTATCAACTTTATAAGAATATTTCCCACAAAATGCAAAGGCCCAGAACTTTAACTTAGCCTTAACATTTTTAAGTTTACTGACAACTTTAAACATGGGTGTACCTCGTGGATTAATCCTCCAATTCGTTTGAATAAGCTTATTAACTTCATTATAGGTAGCCCAGTAGTTATAGTATCGAAATTTCCGGTTACCCCTAATAAATTGACCAGGATTAGTGTTCAACAAAATATAGCTATGTTTAGAGCACGAATTAGGTCCATGCGACACTCTGCTGTTCGGATACAGAACATTCCAATTTGTATGAGCAATAACACAATCTAATCTTTTATAAATGAGCTGGCCTTTTAAGAATGTTTTCCATGTGAAAGGCCTACCTAAAGAGGGGATACTTTCACCCCTAATATTAGCCAAGAAATTCCTCATTCTTTGGACATTACAAAGCGTTAACCGCCTTCTCCCCCCTCTTCTCATTCAGGCACTCCATTTCATTGAAGTCTCCAATTATACACCGAGGGAGGTTAATTAACTGATTAAGATCGATTAAGTAATTTCAAAATGTCATTTTATCGATTGCTTTAGCTGGTCCATAAATGCCTGAGATAATACATTCTTTATTCAGTACTTTATCAAAAACGTACAAATGAATATCCCTTTGGCCTTTAAGAACTATATTAGCCATGATGTTATGATTATTCCATAACACCCATAACCCTCCACTATGATTAACAGGTAGAACAAAATCATAATGCTTAAAACCTAACTTGGGGAGTATCTTAGAAAATTTTCAGCATTAGTCATGGTTTCTGACAGAAAGATAATATCCGGTTGCAAACTAAGATTCAGTATTTAAATTTCCTGTTTAACCTGTTGTTTCTTTGCTCCATGAACATTCCAAGCAATGATTTTCATCTAATTAGAAAGAAAATTCCCCAGTACTCTTTGCTACTGGAGAATAAAAATGAATGCGCAGTAAAACTGGCAGCTTGCAAAGCAAGAATCGAACCTTTAATAGGTTGTTCAGCATATAGGTCTTAGGATTCCCAGTCAAAGATAAGAATCCATTCACCCTTAGTATGCAACCAAATTAATACAAATGAAGGCAAATATTATTCCAAACACCAAACACATACAAAGTACATCTGAGAGGAAACTGAATACAAAAAGGACTACTGGGAAGGCTAAGAGCTTCAAGCAGTAACCAGACACAAAGCATCCGACCCATCTTACAAACCATGCAACTGGTAAAACAAACAACCTCAAGCAGAACTTTGATCAGAACCCAAGAGTATCTAAAAAAACAAGAAGTACAACTTCAGTAGAGTCAATAGAAAAAGATTCTAAGGAAATAGTCTCAGATATTATACATATCTCATCATTGACCAAGCAAAAACTAGGTGGCGTAAAGGAATTTGGCTGCCAACCCAAAGTGGGGGCAGCACAAATTCTGACAAACACCTCCATAGTAATGCAAAAATTCAATAAACCAACGATGCCACTAGTAATCCAATAACGCATCAAAAGTAATAAACCTTTATCATTTGCTTTGTACACCAAATCCGCCCCATAATAGCCAATAAAAAGCAAAGAAAACTGGAGCCTAGTCACAACTGAATGCAAACCCCAAGGGAAAATGTCAGTACAGAAGTAATGAAGAAAGGAAGGAAAAGAAGAATTCCTCTTCATGATCAACCAACTAGCAGACCTGATTGCATGATAAGCCCAACACCCTTGAACAAATAAATAACCAAGCCGACAACAGTCAAGCCAACCATAATGAATACAATAAAGTCCTTCAGCAAGAAGACAAGGCGAACTCCACAACAAAGAAAGAACGCGCTATAAACAAAACAAAAAACAGAACCCGAAAAAATAACTCAAAAAATAAACGATAAGAAACTGCAGAAACCGAAAAAAGAGACAGAGAGACCACTGGCCAAAAGAAAAAGAGAGAGATAGCCAAGAAATAATACAAGAAAAAACAGCAGAAAACAGCAAAAACAAAAATTCCAAAAGGGAAAACAAACACAAATAGAAACAAGTCTGAGAAAGAGACTCAAGAAGAAATTAACACCCAACCGAGACGTGAAGGAGGAAAGTAGCAGCAGAAAAGTCATGAACGAAGCCAACGAGGCCAAAGAAGGCAAGGGGGAAGCGAGAGACAGAAGTAGCACGCCTCTAAAGGAACCACTAACCAATAAGTAAATAGAAACAAGGTACTTCATACATAAAAACAGAGAACAACCCTTACAACACCTAAGAAGAAACACAACTACATGAGGTAAACATCAAATAAAGAACAAACAACCACCTAACTTCCACCATCTAGAAAGATGAAGCTAAAAAAAGAACTGCTAAGGTAGACACCACAACAACATAGCAACAACATAGCAACAACAAACAACCCAGAAGCAACCCAAAACCCAGATACATCAACTTCACCAAAAAATAACCCACTTCCTAAGATAGACTAAAATCATCCTTTACTGGAGAAAGGGGAGGAGAAACTTCCTCCTCTTCAGCTAGCTTGCGTTTCTTGGTCGAGTCAGAAGAGATAGAAATAGCTCCAGAATAATCCAGATCATGATAGTCCTCATCATTGTCATCAAACTTATTCCCCTCCAGAAAATCCACCTCCATTGCTGAATCTTCAGAAGAGTGATGAGAACGAGAATCCATAAGATCCTCGTTATTAGCAGGTAATTGCAGAGTAGAAAAAGGACTAGTGGCCCTTAGATGCGAAGTAGTGTCAATGACATTAGTATCACATTGAGGACCAAAAGAAACAACCACCACATGGTCAGATACAGGAGACAGCTGTAGGGAGGAGGGTCACTCGCAGAATTAGGGGAAATTCAGAAGACTAAGGCACCAGCTCAGGTCAAGGTTTAACCTTAACTTGCAGTGATTTAGTAACAACCTTAGGAATAGCAATAGGAACACCAGGCTTAGAAGAAGTAGTGAAGGTTGGCTTGCCCCTTTTTTCAAGACCACCCTAATCCACTTATCAGTACGAGATGAAATGGAGGAGACCTCCTGATCCGATGACACAACCCCTTACCTTTAACAGAAAGACCATGACATCCAAATTTTTCCACAACCACTTCTATATTCATAGCAACAGGAGCCATAGGACAAGCCTCGAGTGCATGAATTTCACACCCACACAAGGCACACACCTCATGAAGACCCTCATAAGAGAGGGGAAGCATAGCGGAGTGATAGGCATCGGTAACATGAATAACCCCACGAAGGGGTTGAGAGATGTCAATATTAACACACACCCTAGCAAATTTGCCTATATTCTGAAGTAGTGTATGCTGGTCAAGACGAACCACAGTTCCAACATCTTTTAAGAGGTTAGACAGAGAACTCATACTCCAGAACTCAAAGGAGAGTCTGGGAATACGAATCCATTGATCAACCCTCTTGATAGCAGTAAAATAAGGATCGAAAAAAGGAACCCACTGAAGAAGAACAATATTAAGACCTTGAACAATCCAAGGTCTGTTAGTCTAAACATAGTTCTTATCGTCCAAGTTCGCAAACTGGAAGAGGACCCACCCAGTACCTAAATCAACCAGATCAACTTCACCCTTCACATATTTCCAATCCATCTTAGTTTTGCCTCTTATAATAGGCAAAGGGAGACTGTCTCCCCAGGGTTTACTCAGGAAACAAAGAGCCTTAAGGTTGTCCACATTAGCCCCGTAAGAATCCAAGACTCTCATCACACTGCAGATCAGGCACATTAACCGACAAACTAGCCTTTAACTGATTCTGGTTATCATCTCCAGTTCCCTGGAGGCAAAGATCAGATTTTAACTTAACTGGGATAGATCGAACATCATGTGGACTCGCCAAACCGAACTTAATCATGTCGGTGAAAGAAAGTGTGGGGGCTTGAGAAGTGTTGCCCTGGTGTAAATGGTCGTATTCAGTCAATAGGTTTGGAGCTGAAAGTTGGGGAGCATCACCAGAAGGGGGACTTTGGTTTGGATTGTGTGGAAAGGCATTGGGAGAGGTCGAATTAGGAAGAGAAGAGTCGGACATTCGAGAGACGGAGATATAGTAGTGGAAGGCAGATCTAAGCATACAGCGAAGAGGAGACACCACTACACAACTTAAATAGAGACACCGAGAGAAGGATCTAGAAGAGACACAAATTGGAGACGACCTAACCTACATCACCAAGGAACAGTGATTAACCAACCAAAGAATAGTGAGAAAAACCCCCAAGAAAAAACACGAACACAGGACGTCTAATAGACAGATCTGAGAAACCCTAACCCTCCCCATCCTAATAAGAAGGATCGAGAACCCCACCCGCAACCAGTCTAAAAGGAGGAAATAAAACAAGAAAAAGGAAAACGTACCTGAGGGATTGGCAAGGATTAACTTAACCACGCAGAAAGATCTAGAATTAATCTTGAAGTTAACGAACCATAGTTCATCCAGCCGATCGAAGCCCAGCTCTTCTACGGACCACTCACATATCGCCTCGGAATGGAGCACGGACTCCATCTCATTTGCAGAAACAGTACATAGATCGTGGCTACAGTGGATCTTGACATGATCAGCATGTTGAGACCTTGAATTCTCAGAGCGACAAATCCCATGGAGTAACGTAAGCAAAATCAAAATCGGTTCATTTCTAACATTCAGGGCAAGGCATAACTCAAGAAGAACTAAAGAACAACCGTGAATCCAAGCGGATAATCGGGAAAAGAGGGCATAAGATCCAAAGGGGAAAGAGATCAGCAAAGAAAAGCGGCGAGAGGGAGAAAGAGAGAGAAGAGCAATCAGGAGGTTTTTTAGGTTTAGGGTTTTTTTGACATCCAGAGCATCTCTCTCTAGAGGAACATTCTCTCTCTAGGGAGTTATGAGGTATAACTAATTTAAAAGACAACTTAGACAAGGACATATACAAAATTTCATCAAATATTTATTACTCAAACAACTAAGTTTACCAAATATTTTTTCAAGAAATAACTAATAACAAACAAATGATACAAACAACAAACAACTAATACAAACACCTAACAGCCTAATAACTGCTTCACGAATGCGCCTATATTTTTATTTGAAACTCGATTCCTAAGGCTGTTGACTACACTTGGGCCTTGATTTTAAATTTAAATCTCCCAGCATTTTCTATTATTGCATATTGCGGGTTGAAATCATGGATCAATTTAAGGGGGTTAAGAGGTATTTTAAATCTTTGAATATGTGGTGTTAACATTCAGATTTTCTACATGCCGATAGAAATTTTTTTGTGAATTATGTTATCATTGGCTTAGTAAGTTTTTTATTATCAATTTTTCTGTTATGTAAGCATACTTTGCATATGACTGAGGAATTCTTGCTCACAAATACCACTAAATTTTCTAAAATATTTAGAAATGTCAACTTTTTCTCACTTAAACATACCATTGAATTTTACTAAATATTCAAAAATGTCATTTAAGATAATGAAATTTTTGAATTTTTTAAAAAAAGTTAGTGGTGTATTTTATTATTTTTAAGCAGGTTTAGTGGTGTTTTTAATTGAAAAGGGTTCAATGGTATTTTAAAGTATTTGAAAAAGTATAGTGGTATTTTCAAACAAGAACTCAAAATCTCTTCATAATTTTTTGTAGAGTAGAGGTATTGTTGGAAGCAGAAAACTTGTTGTGAGTTGGAAGTCTATGTGTCAACCTCTTAAGTAAGAGGGTTTAAATTTGAAAGAATTATTAACTAGGAATAAATATTTCGGTGGCTTTGAAATTGTTTAAGAACCAACGCAACCAAAAGTTTAAAATTATGGTTAAAAGTTCAGGAATATATTTATCCTCTAACACGCCCTCACGCAAAGGCTCCTCCGGACCTTGTGCAATAATCAATACAGGGGTTATTAAGAGTCAAACCCGAGACCTCTTACTTAAAAAGGTTATGATATCATGTTAAATTTTGGGCATTAATTCAACTAAGCAATGCATACGAGCTCATAATTTTCCATCCCAAAACCAATTGATTATAGGAGGGAGTAACTCATACTCTTACATACATGCTCAAGGTCATCTGTTTTATCAATGTGGGACAATACCCACTTTCATATTCTTCACACACTTTCTCACGTGTGGATACCGACAAGGCTTAACGTGCAGCCTGGTCCGATGGAATAGTGGTGGCAAAATATGAACAACCTTACTCCGATACCATGTTCAAGAATCAACTCAACCAAAAATTTAAACCGATGGGTAAAGATTCGGAATAGATTTATATTCTAACAAAAAGATGTTCCAAGAATCCTTTGTGTTCACTTGTGTGGACAAAGTCTTATATGGTATAAAGTCATGATTTGTTTTATTGCAAGCTTATCAACTGAATTCATGGGTTTGGAAAATAGTACTTGGGCTTAGGGATAAGATTACTCGTTAAGCAATGGGTTTCTAAATGTATTATTGCTAGCAAGAATGTTATGCAAATTTTGGTGGTTTGAGCTAGATTGCTTCTTGGATGGAAATAGTGGTTTTGGAATAGGCACACTTTTATCTTGTACCTTACAATCCATAATCAACCTAACCTAATCTATACTCGAGCCAATATTTGAAATAAATTTACTCAAATTAAGCCTAAAAACAAATTAATCTCATTGTTTGATTCCGACAAAATGACCTTTTTCAAAATAAAATCATTATGCCGAATATTAATTAATCTGAAGTTAACCTAAATACAAGATAATATGAATTAAAAAGCTCCATTGGACATTATAAAAGAGTTTAGAGAGAGAAAAGGTAAGAGAGAGAAAGAGCATCGACCGTGGCGTTCTTGGTCACTGGAGAGCACTTTGCCCTCCCTTGTAGGGCGAGCTCCGGAGCCGAGTCCCCTAGGACCGCCTGTTCTAGATTTATCTCTTCATCAAGAGGCGTTATCAAGGGTAATTTATTCTTATAAAGTAAAGATGGAGCGAGATGAGGGAGAGAGCGAGAGGGAGAAGAGTAGAATTCTCAATTTTTATAGATAATCCGCCTCATAGCCAGAATCCTAGAGAATTAAAAAGAATTTTTCACCAATTTGGTAGAGTAACATATGCATATATACCAAGGAAACTCAAGGCAAAATTCCGAGAGGAGATTTGGATTTATTCGCTTCTCAACAAAACAAGAAGCGAACTAGGTAGTGAAAGAAATGAGTGCAACTTTCATTAATCAACACAAAATTTTTGTAGCCTGGGCAAGATTCCAAAAAGAAACAAGGAAAATCCAAAAGGAAGAACTTTTGAGAGTAGGAGAAAAATGATAGATAATCAACCAAAAAGAAGATGGAATTGGGTCCCAAAGAAGCTAGGTAACGAGATCCACAAAAATGGCAATCATGAGCCAAGAATGTTACAGTGCTGGGAAAACAATTACAAAAGTGGAAGGCACAATTAGTGAAGAAACTGTGGAATGGCTAGAAAGGAGCCTAATAGGCCACTCGGAGTATCCCGGAGATGCAAGCTGCCTAGCAACCGCAATCGGTATGAACTTCCGATGTGTGTAAAAGTCACAAACATGGTTATGTTTAAGTTCATCCTAATCTTTGAATTCCAAGAGGAAGCATTATTAGTGCTGCAAGAGTATAAAGATATACTATCTTATTGGTTCCGTAATATTGACCTATGGGAGGAATCGAATTTTATGAGACTAGAAGAATTTGGCTTGAGTTATATGGGATTCCTAGTGAGGCATGGTCTTGGGATAATATTCGGAAAATAGTTCAATGTTGGGGAGAACTAATGTATGTTGACTCGGACATCGAACTAGCAAAATCTTTTCAGTAGCAAGAGCCATGGTTTGACACTACATGCATGAGGCACACAAGAGGCCAAATCCTCCTTCAAGTGAAACGGAAAGGCTTCGTGGTGTTTGTCCAAGAAGCAAAAATATCTTTTTGGCGACAGAAATCCAAACCTGGCACAAAATCAATGTGAATAGAATTTTTAAAATTGTTTACTCCAGTTCTAATATTGGAGATGATAGTCCTTTGAGTTCTAAATAAAAAACTATGGAAGACGAACAGTTTCCTCGGGACAATGAGCCGGACAGAATACCGAACGACCTCCGAATGTGGAAAACCAAAAGTCACCGATCCAATCAATGAAGCATGGGGAAAAGGAGAAGTGTGATGGGGTTTCAATACAAAAGTCTAGTAGTAGAACACCTACAACTATTTTTTGGGAAAGAAAATCATCGAGCAAATGATGTGGGTGTACCTATGACTCAAGTATACGATCATGAAGATCTCGATTCGAAGCCACCATTGGGAACCTTCAAAAGTCCTAACCATATCCTAAGGATGACACTAACATGACCTCAGCTAGCGCTGAAAGGTTTGTCAAGTGTGATGAACCTAAGAGAAGGGAGTCAAAGAAGCAAAAGAAAATTAGGGGGAAGAGTGATCTAGCCTCCGATAATGAAGCAAATAGGTTAGACGAAGAACTTTGCCTACAAGCTCGGTAAGTTTGGGAAGTGTCTAAAGCAGTGGGCTAGCAACAAAAGGCGACGAATCAACCATTTTGAATAGAATTGCTGTAACGCCCCAAACTCGTAATCGCCAATTATAGTCTAAACAAACCGCTAGCCGATGATTAGCACAAGCAGAAAGGAGGTCGGGGACATTACCGCCGCCCTTACCAAAGGAAAGGGCAAGGCTTTGAATATATCTATATGCATTTTTACCCGCGGTTATACCTTGGTAGGCAATTACAAATTATGCAATCATAAATAAAAGTAGATGTTAAATTTGATAAACGAAATCAACGGAACTTGATCGCTAATATCCCAACTTGCCACGGCGAACCTTTAAGTCTCAAACCGAACTTTTTCTTGCTTTATACCTTCAACATCTTTTCCTAAAACAAAACAAGAAAATATTTTCGAAATGTGAGCCGAAACTCAATACGCCCATTAACATGTTGTAAAATAAGTGGTTAATAAATAGTTGAGTTGATCGCACGTATTTTAATTCATTTTATAAATGAGGGGAGAGAATAATGTAAAATTGTTGCTAATTAATTATTTGTGTGGTTACCCTTGCGATCATCGGGTTTCCCTAAATGTGCACACACCCGGACCGATCGATAAGTCCGATCACATTGCGGCACGATTACGGTGAACCGATTTTGAATAATGGTGAAGTATTAATGGGCGGGTCCACTTTTATATGGCAAATACTTGTTTGCAAATGATTCTTTGTTGTTGTTGACGTCGGCTATATCCGGCCTTGTTTTGTAAATAAAACATTGAAGGGCACGATCAATGAAGGTACCGATGAACTCGAAATTGGTTGATGATTTGAACTTGATTCCTTTCTATAATACCCGTAATTTTATCAAAAGCGATTGTAAAGCATAGAATTATTGAGTGTTATTCCGTGAATCTAGGGGGTGAGTGACTAAATTTAATTACGGCCGGACGTATTACTTCGATACTCCTCGAAGCTACCGTCGAATAAACTAAATCATAGAAATTACCTCCCTTTTTCCATATGAGCTAAACTGTTAGGTGATTAGGAATTATCATGGCCGACGTATTAAAATAAGTTAGGATGTAGCGGCATAAGAGGATAGAAGGGAGGAGATATGGATTTGTCATATATGGGCCGGTCATTACCTTGGCTGAATTATGAAGAGATGAGAAAGATTAATTGGGGGTCCAATAGGAAGGGGAGGTGGGTTTTATCAGGCGGTGGAGAGAGAGTGCGAAAAAAAAAAAGAAAAGAGGGACCGAAGGGAGGGGGCACTGGAAAGCAAAGAAAACGAAGAAAAAGAAGTAGAGTCGAAGAGGAAGAAAGAGGGAGCACCGAACGGGGAGAGATAGAGAGTAAAGAGGCGAGCGTGCAAAGGACAGGAAGATCGAGGGGACCGGCTACCGCCACGAACCGAAGGCGGCAGCCAGCAACGCAAGAAGCGGCGAGCGAAGGGAAAAGAGTGAGGGACGGGAGCAGAGCGGGGCGAAAGGAAGGACCCGAGCGAGGGATAGACACGAGAGGACCGAGAGGCCGGAAACCGGGAAAGGCGGCGGCGACGAAGGAGGAGGACCAGCGGCGAACGCGCGAGGGCCCGACCGAGAGCTAGCGGAGGCCGAAAACAGCAAGCCGAAACAGGGAAGCGAGAGACCGAGAGGAACCGAGCGAGAACCGACGGAAAGAGGGACCGGGACCGAAGGCGAAGTAAAGGAGCCCAAAATCCACCCCTAAAACCCGAGACTTTCAGGTGGGTAGTCTTATACTCTAAACTATTAGTAATTTTGAAACCCAAATAGATTTATTTTGAATATTGAATGATTGCTATGAATCTTGAGTTTGTTGTGAATTTTGAGCATCCGTATTGCGTAACGGACCTAATAGTTGTTTAAGATTGAAATAAGAGCTTAGAATGGAGTTAGGGAATTGTTAGGGCTAAATCGGGACATGAAGGGATTTACTTGGTTAAACAAGTAGGGTTGAATTGGGAACTTTGAAGAAATTTAGTAGTTATTTAAAGTTGAATCGGGAACCTGATGAGTCGGATAAAGTTAGATTGTTTGGGTCTAATGAGTAGTATTGAGATGTGGGGACAAGTACGTTGTGGTTTAGGTATAGATTATGAATTAGTGTTTCAAATTGAGCCTTAGAGATTTACTCGAAGTTGCAGCATTGGGAAATGATTACTAATATCGGGAAATAATGAGTGAAGTATAAAGAGGAGTAGGAATTCATATTGATGATGCACAGTTGAGGCATGGGAGTGAGAAGGGGTGATTGTCAAATTAATTGAGTTCGCAGTATATTGAAATCCTCGAGGTTGAACCGAACGTGAAGGTAACGAAGCTAAAGGAAATTGAGTGATGTAAAGTGATTAAGAGTTATATAACTAAGGATGGACGAACAAGAATTGATTGATAAGATGGAGACATACAATGGGAGTTTGAGGTAGGGAATTGTAAGGTTAAGGTTGAGTTTAGAATATATCTAAGTCTTTGAGATGAAATTAAGTTGGAAGGTGAACCTAGTAAGAGGAACTTAAGTGATAAAGTGAGATTAGGAGTTATATGGCTGAGTATGAGCAAAGGAAGTTAATTTATAAAGTAGATACCTAGAATGAGGAATTGGGGTAAAGACAGGGAGTTGTGAGAAGTTGAGACGTGAGTGAAAAAGTGGATTCATAAAATAGAGATCTAGAATGAGGAATTGAAGTAAAGACAGAGAATTATGAGAAGTTGAGGCATTGAATTAGGTGGTTCCGCTTGTGGTTATTGTGGCTCGGAAAATGGAAATTTATCATACTAAAGTGATGGATTGAGAAAGGCATAGTTGGAAAAGAGCTAAGAATGACTCGCTTGCATTAAATGGTGGTTATCCATGTTAAGTGATTGCTTTACGTGATGTTCAAAAGTAGTTCTTCCGAGAAGAGCTTTGTATTTTACGTGGAATGATCCTTGAATGCAACTTCTTGTGAATTACCTTTCAAACGTGATTACTGTTTTAAAGAAGCAAATCTTATTGAGAAATTGAATTTGGAGGGATGGCACGTAGTGCTATGCCTTCCAGAGTGTGTCAAACCGATTTAAGAAAGTGAATTTGTAAGGGTGACACATGGTGTCATGCCTTGATGTTAAATCGATTGAGAAAGTCTGTGAAGTGAATGTGATGAATGAGTATGTGCAAAGAGTTTGAATCGACTAGCTACGGATTGTTTAGCATACTGAAGGGTTCGAACTAGGGAAGTCCAACTAGAAACTTCGAGGGAAGGGTTCTAACAGGGGTCCTGCAAGGCCAGGATGCCCTCTCCGAGACTTCCCGAAGATAGGTCCCGGAGCCTTTTATTCGGGGTCGCGCCTTAGAATAAAGAAGTGCTAGTTTGAATCTTCGGAAGACCTAGAAAGCCGATTCAGTTGGAAAAAGAGAATTGTGATGAATGTGAAATCGTGTTTTTAAATGATTAAAAGAGTTCCGATCTTTACGTGGCAAGAGATTTCATTGAAAGTATATAGATTTGTATTATATTATTATGCTTTCGTAGATTTCATTATTATGAGTATTATGTGTAAAGAATTTCCACTTTAAGGGTATAAGACTCCGGTGAGCCAGTGGTTATGGCTCACCCCCACAAATTTCCCCTTTTCCTTCCCAAGTGTTACAGGTACACTCTCGAGAGACGTATGCGGTACATAGCATATTCGGGACTCCTGCTTATTGTTGTGTCTGTTTGCTAAGTGATTCAAGTGGCGGACGTGCATTTCTTATGTTTTTAAGTATTGTACTTGTAATTTAGTTCATGTAGTTTGTACTAGATGTATAGTAAACCATTTAGATCATTATAAGTTTTATCGCATGATTGGTTGGATCGTGGCGTGTGGCCGTTGAGTCGTATACTCCGAACGTGTGGCTCGTTGAGTCATATTGTGATTTTATGCAGGGTTTTAAGGCTTTAAGCCTATGGGATAGTTCAAATTACAAACAGAACTCTGCCGAAATTTTTAGGAAATCTCATATTCCTTTGGAAAACCACCTTTATTACCTCTAAGTTAAGTTTAGACAGCCTAAACCGACACCGAAAAGAGCCTTGGGAGTTCCTTTAAGGAACTCCGGCGATATAATACTCTCGGGGGTGTTTTGGGGTGTTACACTTTCCTTGTGACTTTGAGCAGGACCCTTGAACGTATGACCGATGGCCTTAAATAAGATTTAATAGAATAAAATTTGTTTAGGACTCATATTCCTTGGTTAATTTTATTAATAATAACTTATCCTACACCTTTGGTTATATATTATGATCTATTTTTAACATGATTTATGCTTTATATATTTAGTTGTTCATGCTTTACTTTATTATTTCTAATTTATGTATTAAGTTACCTTATTCATGAATGCATATAATCATTTTACTTATTTATTGAATCTAAAACATGTATTATAACACTACTAGCTTATTTAAACATGTATTTAACTAATTAACTATGCTATGATTATACATGCATTTTATAAACTACTTGTATAATGAACTAATTAACCTATTATGCTATTTTTATTTAAAATAATTTAGCTATAACTCTAATAAGATTATTCTAAATGTTTGCCTTAACTAAACCATGCATGTATAACTTTTTATTTTCTTGGCTAAGATAATTTTTATTTCAGTTAATTCCTTTTTATCTATAAAAAATGATCTTAAATATTAAAACTTTAAACTATAAAAACTTAGGGTTTAGGGTTTTTACCTAGAAAAAGAGTAGATGAGGATAAAGGTTGTAGTGGTGGAGCTTAGTGGTGGTTCGCAACGTGGACTCGGCGGTGGTAGGGCGATGCTCGGCAACGGGATGGCGGCGTTGATCGGCGGTGGTGGTGGTGGCTGAGTTTTGGGGTGTTTTAAGGGTAATATATTAGGGCATATAAGAGGAGAGAGAAAGAGTGGGTGTTTGGGTGGTTTTACTACCGGTGGATGGTGGAACTGTTGGCTATGGTCGGCGGTTGTAGGCGGTGAAAGGGTTTGACAGTGGCGGCGGCCGGTGGTGGCTGGAGTGGTGGTGGAGAAATGGAAGAGTTGTGTGATTTTTTAGGGTTTGGAGGTTTGAGGGGAGTATGAGTGGTGGTTGTTTGGTAGTCCGGTGGACTGCAGCAGGGGTGGCGACGGGTGGTTGTGGTGGTGGTTGAAAGTGAGGGTGATGATATAAAAGTTAGGTGGAAAGTTGGTGATTAGGGTGGTTTTGGAGGTTGTTTCCGGCGGTAGGGAGGCCGGTGTGGTAGTCCGAAGGTGGCTTTGGGTTCGGTGCAAGGCGGTGGCTGGGTCAAGTCGGTGGTGGGTGGCGGAAGAAGCCGGTGGGCGGCTGTGGTGGTGGTTAAAGTGGGGGTGATGATATAAAAGATAAGGTGGAAAGTTGGTGATTAGGGTGGTTTTGGAGGTTGTTTTCCGACGATAGAGAGGTCGGTGTGGCGCTCTAAAGGTTGCTTTGGGTTCGAGTGCAAGGCGATGGTCGGGTCGAGCCAATGGTGGGTGACAGAAGAAGCCGGTGGGCGGCTGTGGTGGTAGTTAAAGTGGGGGTGAAGGAGAGGTGAGGGAGGAGAGAGAAAATGGCTTAGTGTAGATTTTAGGGTTAATTTTTCTGATTTTTGAAGCCTATTTATACTAATTGTGATACTTATCCGCATGGATTAGCTGACTATTTACATTAATTCTTGCTTGACACTTAGCTTATGGCTCATGTTTAATGGGGTGATTCGGCTAGCTTAGGGATATGCTTAGTAGAATTTGGTGGCAAGCTTTTATTTGACCTATAATTTCATCCTAATCCAATTTTATTTATTTATTTTATTATTATTATTATTATTATTATTATTATTATTATTATTATTATTATTATTATTATTATTATTATTATTATTATTATTATTATTATTATTGTATTTGCCATTTATATTATTTGGTGATTGTTATTATTATTTATTTTTGCTAATAATGTGTTTATTTTAAATATTTGATGGTTTATAATTAAATCAAGTTAGTTTTATTTGCAAAATTACTTTCCAAGATTGGTATTAAATATTTGTTAGTTATATACCAATTTATGTTAGTTTTTATTTGAAAAGATATGTATATTTATTTATATACAAGGTTGAATCCATATGAAAATATTTATGTTTTAGGAATTTCAAACATGACTTATGTAAATATAAGTATCTAAATAATATATTGTAATTAATAGTTTGTGATTTATAAAATATGGGACATCCATCATCGTCATTCGCATCCGGGTCTTGATAGGAAAATAAATTTGATACATGCATATAATATGAAAAATTTTTGAAACTAAAATGCACGTGCTTGTAATAATTGAACATATTAAAGATAATAAGTTTTCTTAAAATTAGGTTGTTACAATTGTCATGAATCTTGCGGAAGAACGAAGCCACCAGACCTAACAACTTTGAAAATGAGGATCCTGTCAAGGGACTTTAATGGCATAGTCTCCTTTCACAAACATGCAACCATTAAGTATACCTTCATAGCAACAATTCTAGAATAATTGAAACATGAAATAGTTTTTCTAAGGTGTGCAATTTGTCCGTTATATACACCACATAACCAAAGTGAAAGAGCAACCCCGTGGAACAGTTTGCTAATGTGATTTCCCTATGTTTTTTATGGGAGTTTTGAATAAAGTTCTTGACCCGAGAGGAGAGGAAGTTTTCTACAACTCTAACCTACAATTTGAGAGATTTTCGGACTTTGGGTTCATGATTTGGGACTTGTGGATTCACACGGGCAAGATCAACGGGTTTTTGGCTAGCCACGATTAGTTGGAATTTTTTCAGCTTCCGAGTGAATATTGTCGAGAAAAAGCTCCTTTCGGATCACTTAGCCATTATACTAGACTCATAAGCTCGAACACAGTGGGCCTAAATAGTCTAGGTCTCTTGATTGTTGGTTCTCTCATCCAGGGTTCATGAAGGTAGTACTAGTAGAATAGATGAAGCCGCAGAGGCTCCATAGATCGAAAGAGGGCTTCTCTGCTACTCTACTTTCAACTTCGGGTAGGGCGACTAAAGCCCTTCAAGCCGATGTTGGCACTCGCTGCGAGGTGGTGTGGAATAACTCGGCCCCCCAAAGGTGGAATTTACGGCATGGCAAGCATTTCTAAGAAAGCTCCATACGAAAAAGTGTTTTGTTCTTGAATGTGACTTACGTGCGTTACGCCTGAAACAATCGACCATGTTTTGCTTGGTTGTCGGCATGCATGGACGACTTGGAGCGAAGTGGCACGAGTACAGGGACTTCAAATTGTTGCTCCCGGTACTTTCGGAGAGATGTTTTGAGATGTGGATGGGTGTGAAGATCAAAAGGAAGCTCACGATGAAGGTGTGGACTTCTATTTTTATGTTATAATGTGTCTCTTTGGAGAGCCATGAATGACGTGATTTTTTATGGCCAATCCTTTCAACTGGCATAAGTTTTATTTTTCATTAATTTTAGGTTTGGATGTTAGATTCTTTTTTGGAAGGATTACTTCCATTATAACCTGATCAAGGTGGTTCATTGTTTTGATAACCTCCATATGTTGGGTTAGTAATGTATCATTTTCTTGTCTACTTTACGTCTAGTGTCTTTACTGGCTATTTTATTGATTAAAAAAATAAAAAAGAAATAAAAGAAAAATGAAATGCAAAATGGAAAGAGGAGTCCGGCTAAAGCGTCTTAATTAGCGAATCAAGGGTCCCCATAAAGGATTAGATTAGGCATCAAGAATCAATATTTATTGCGTTGCTTAAGTAAGTGGGTGCCACATCAACCGTATATGCCGCCTAACACCGACAAAACTCACAAACGCTTTCGTTTCTTTTATCCTCTAGTTCTCTATAATTTCACCAAATCCCCATTTCTCGCATTCTTTTAATGTTATGGATGGCACACTTTTTGCTCTTGCTTCCCCAATAATTCTATAATGTCCCTACTAATCTCTTATCTAGACTTGTACCCCAATTCTAAAGATGAGCACCTTGCTTCTTAATCATCATACATACATAGATAGAGAAAAACTCAGGATTGGAATGGTTGGACTGCCTGAAACGAAATAAAGTTTATCTAGGAATAGTGAATGAGTCAAAAGAAATGGAATAGGGTGAAACAAAATAGAATTTTTAAGAAGTTGATAGTTGTAAGGGTAAAATGGAATGGAAATGAGTTGAATAAAGTGGAAATAAGTGGAATTATATAAAAGATAAGGAGTTTGGGGTGAGCATGGTTCTCACATATCCCGTAATCTATTTAAAACAGATAAAACAGTTCAAGTTTTGGTTCAAAAAAAGAGAAAGCAGACTAATTGGTTTTGGTTCCTAAAACCGAACCCGGAACTAATTATGAGTTATGACGAAGGAAAGATAATAATTAGATTGTTTTTCCTTACATTTTATTTAGTTTCATAGTTGTTTTTATTTTCAATTTCTATATTTTTTTACATAAATGAATTTTCAAGGTAGTGAATTTTAACCCAATTTAAATCATTTTTCGATTAGAAATTCATAGATGAATATGTTATTGTTAGACAAAAATACCTACCTTTAAAAATAATTTTATATTTTTGTAAAGACATAAGAGAAAAGTAGGTAAAGATTAAAAATTTTCCTCTCCCGATCTAAAAAAATTAAAAAATTAAGTCACTAAGTGATAAAATTTTCAAATTAGACACGAGTGGATACCTTGGAGCCGGAACCTCAACTTGAGATTCCGGCTTCGATTCCGAAAATTGAGAATCTGTTTGACAGATTTCAGCTTCGATTTTCAATTTTTAGAGAGGATATTCGAAATCCCCACCTCTAATTTAATAGAATAAAAAGGAGAAGAAAAACATAGAGAAGAGTGAGGTGAAGCGGGTAATATTGATTCCTCACCTAAAAAGCATATCCTTCAAGATATCCGCACACAATACTCTTGTAATTTTACAAAAAAAAAAGAATTATGTAACTATGTATTCTTCTTTACCTCATTTATTTCGGCGAGACATAATTCGAAAGTCTCAAATTACTAACGAGATACGAGTATGTAGGCGAACAATTATCACTTTAATGATTTAAGGGCTCAAAATCATTCAATATAAAAAAGATGGGGTTAAAAAACATAATGCCAAAAAGAAAAGAATGATAGAAATTAGTGCTTAACACTATAAGGGTATAAATTATGAAATGTTCTGGTGAGCATATACTCGTTAAAAGAGAAATATTAGACTCACAAAACTCCCTATTTTACCGTTGGTCCAACCAAAAAGCAGATACTTATGAGAGAATTTATAAAAAATAAAATAATTAATAAGAATAAAGTTGTTAAATTAATAATTAATATATAAGTATTATAAAATAAAAAAATTAAGTTAAGCCTTATTTGGAGTTGCTTACCTATGAAAAAACGGCCGTAATTAGCCGGCTATTAGAAAGAGATGATTTTGTCTAATCATTCTTCGAATTGCGGTGGACATATATGGGAAGGCTAAGCAAAAAAAGAAAAATATATAAAATCCCCACGAGCAAAGCCTACTAGGCTATGGTTATATCCTGAATTCGGGAGTACTAGTCCAGAATTACGTGTCATTAGATGGAAGAGATGAGAAGAAATTAAAGGAGAAATTTTAGGAATAAAAAACAGGAAAAATTAAATTATTTTTATTTGTTTACATATTTCGGGTTTATATACTTGTGATTATGTAATAATTTTTACCTAAGTAGGTTAGTAAAGTATTTTTTCAACTTGTTTTTCTTTAATTTATCTAACTTAAAATTATTTGAATTAAATATATTTTTTTAGATTTATTTAAACTAAACTAATTGTTTTGCACAACTGATTTTTTTAGGTGTTGAATTGATTTTTTTTTGAATTGAACTTTTTATACCTTGAGTTTCACTCTAATGTTTTTTTATGAAAATTTTGAGCTAAAGGGTGCTTAATTTATTTTTCGCTTAGTAGAGTTTTTTTAAAAATTAAATTAAGATTAAATTTATTTTTTCTTGAACAAAACTGATGATTTAAAAAAACGTGTCATCTCAAAAAATATTGTCAAATATGGAGATAAAAGACAAAAATAAGGAAGAAAATTTTAATTGGATATAAGAAAATTTATTTATTTACCTAAATTAGTAAAATTAAAATGATAAATACAACTTGAAAAAGTCAGTAAATTTTTATTATCGTCCGTGCATTTTGTAAGTAACGCGATATGCGAACTACATATTTGATAAAAAGAAAAGAAAAAAGTTGATGCTATTGGTTGATATAAAAAATATAAAAATTAAATAATAATTTGATATTGACTAAAGCAGAAGAATGAGGAGGCATTGACTAGAGGAGGTGGGATTATATTTATGGATGAGGAGAGAGATAAGCTGAAAAGAAGACGCAAGCAAAGCAAGGGAAAGGGAAAGGGAAAGGCCAAGAATGGGGGCAAGTGTAGTGCTTTGCTATGTATTGTCGTATTGATTTGGACGAAAAGACAAAAAACGAAACAAGGGAGACGCGTCATGGGGAAGAGAAGGACACGCGTTTTGACCTCATTGGTGTAGTCATAAGTTGTCGGTCTCTGGGAGGGAATGAAGAGGATACAGAAAAAAAAAAAGAAAAAAAAAGGAGACAGCAGGCTCATACAAATTAGTCCTACTTCGTCGGCGGCACCGCTGCCTTCTTTACGACACTTGTTACTCTCTTTCTTCTTACCCTCATCCCAGGGAGGGACCCACACCAACTTCATTTCCACTTTCCTCATCTCTCCCTCTCTCTTATTTATTCCACACGCGCTTTGTCCCCCTTCTCCGCCCGCCTTCTTTGTTTTTCTCCTCCCATTATTTTTTCATCTAGGTCCGTTTAATTGACTAAAAGTGGAATCGAATTTGATTTCTCCGGCTTTAAATTCTTTTTCAATTGTTTGGTTAGTTATTTTGAAGCGTGGAACTTGAAATTTACTGCGTTTCAAGTTCTCCTCAAAATGAGTGAATTTGAATCCCCAAATAGGAGGGAATCAATTCTCAATCCTTCAAGGATCGCTTTATAATTATAAAAAAAAATTAACCTATTTGCTATATTATTGTTTGGTGGTTGTTGTTATTTGGGTTATTGTTGTTGTTGTTACTTTGGTTATTGTTATTCTTTTTGTTATTAGGTTGGGGTATTTTTTTGTTATTGTTTTGTTATTATTTATTTATTTATTTATTTATTATATATAATTTTTTTCATATTGTTTGATAGAACATTACAGTTTGAAAATAGGTTTACTAAAAATTATAAACAAAATTTGTTAATTATTGAAAAAATTACAAGATAGTTAATTAAAAAATTAAATAAATATAAGACTCAATATCGACGAAATATGCTAACGAGCGTCAACTTTTATTGAATCAAATGATAATAATAATAATAATAATAATAATAATAATAATAATAATAATAATAATAATAATAATAATAATAATAATTTACAATGGTATAAAATAATTTAAAAAATAAAACAATTTTAATTTTATCTCATGATTAACAACCAAACAATAAGAATTGGAACTTGATTCCATTCCTATTCTTTACCAAACACTTGAAGAGAATATTCAAGTTCCATACCTAACCCCTCGGATATCATTTCTTGATTTCATTCCATTTCAGCTTTGCACACCAAACGAGGCCCTAATAGATTTCTTTTTGGTTTGTAATCGCAAGTAATGTAATGTTGGTTAAAAGTTTTGTTAATTTGAGCGGATTCAATTTATTTTCAATGTCAAAACATGGGTCTTTCATTGCATCTAATCTCCATGTATAAAAAGTGAACAAAAGATGAATACAATATCACTTTCACAAAACTATTTCAAAACTTGAATCTGATAATAGAAATCAAAATTCGAAATACAATTTCAGTAACCTAATTTAAGGTCTTTGAATAAATTCGGATAATTAAGCTCAGACATTTCGTCCCTAAAGATTTAGATATTATTTTAATCTAAGCTTTACAAATTTTTCAACAAAAATTCAAACACTTAAATTTGGAATGAACTCGGAAGTCAAATACTAACAATCTCTTAAAAAGGCAAACCCCACCGGGGTTCCACAGCCTTAATCCCCAACTCACGGTGTTCCTACTTGATTAGCTTGCTATTTGCCTCAATTAGGGGATCGTAACTTTTTTAAAATCAATTTACAATATTATTATTATTATTATTATTATTATTATTATTAGGGTGACCATAATCAAATATTCGATATTTTTGTGGACTTGATTCCAAAATTTAAAATTATTTTTGGAATCAATTCCTACCGGGTTCTAAAATTTAAAATTGAACTCGGTTGGGATTCGACCTCGAACCCCATACCATGGTGCATCACAATTTTCAATTTTTTAATTTCTTTTGAAAGTTTCGTTTTTATAATGTTTTTAAAAATTTTGTTTTTTCTAAAAGTTTATAGCTTTCTATTTTTAATGTTTTTTGAATGTTTTTTCTTTATGATTATCAAATATTTTCAACCTTTTGGTATATGATTATTCAATATTTTTAATTTTTTGTCATAAGAGGAGGAAACGAGTGAGAATAGAGAAAGAGACTTCAAAAGTGAGAAGTGAGAACATTGAGGATTGAGGAGGGTTGGAAAATTAAAATCAATTAAGATTTTCTTTAAGAAGAGTACATTGTATTTTTATGCATAATATATTTTTTCTTTAAAAAAGTATACATAGACCGGATAATGGGTACAGGTCCAACCGGATTCAGTTCCAACCGGATCTCGAAAATTAGAACTGGTCCTAAACCCAATTCAACCAAGTCGAGATCTAGATAAGCCGAGTTCAAACAGGGTCTCGATTGTGGTACCGAATATCCAATTTTTATACTCACCCCTAGCCGCTACTATAACAATATTTAGTATGAGTCATGCTTTTGTGTGGTTTGTAAAAATCGGATATAGGCGGCCTTATGCATCCATACAATTCTATCCACATAGACATTATTATTATTATTATTATTATTGTTGTTGTTGTTGTTGTTGTTGTTGTTGTTGTTGTTGTTGTTGTTGTTGTTGTTGTTGTTATTGTTGTTGTTGTTGTTATGTTGTTGTTATTATTATTATTTTCTTGTTTAATTATTATTATTATATACTAGGGTTATATCTCTTGTTATGAAGGGCACTAATTAATTTTATTTTTATAAGTAGTTATTTTTTTTATTTTTATTTATTTGTAATTATTTATAACAACTAAAACTAACTATAAGTTTAAAAATAATGCTTTTTTCGAATAACAATAATAAATTTATATATTAGATTATATAATTTTTTAAGGGTATTAGATTATATAATTTATTATAACAGAAAAACATGTTTGTTTATTTTTTATTTTAGTTAATATACTTTTCATTTTTAATGTCCATAATTTTTTAAGACTAAATATAGTTACTAATATTTTTATGAGACATGCGAATGTTTCAACATTAAATTAAATTAAAATTGCATTGAATTTACCCTTTTGACATCCTACATAGTATCTTGTGTGACATCCTATATATCGTTCATACATTGATTGTGCCCAACTTTTAATATATATGATAATAACCATTAGTTTTTTGGTTACAAAGATAGAGCTATTTATGTCCAAATCTCTATAAATCCTACATTTAATAGGATTTATATTAGATAGTAGTAGTATGAACAAAAGATTTAGATCGATAATTTAATATTTCAATATTAAAAAAGTTAATATAATTTAATTTTTTAATATATCATAAGTCAACATCATACACTCTCGCAGCCCTCCCTATTTTCTTGTCTTCTCTTCTCTCCCTTCTTCCTCTTTAAATCTTAATTATACGTTCGCTGCTTTACTTTTTTCTTTAGATTATTGGAGCTGCTATAAGTTTAATTACAACTAATAGTATGTCCTTTTTATTTTAATTTTTCAATCAAATCAAGATCTAAAAATATTAAAATAAATTCTTTCTCCTTCTTGTGAGAGTTTGAATTTCTTTCTTTTTTGTGAGAGTTGTGGTTTCTCTCATTCTTGTAAAAGTCTTGTTTCTTATCTTTATGCGAGTTATATCTCTTAACAATACATGCAAGTTTTATTAAAGTTGTTGATTCGATTGAAATGTATATTTTTGATATTTTTGTCAATTAGTTTTATTAATTTTGGTTAGGAAGATTCAAACAATGAAATTTCATGTGACTCGATCAAAATGATGTTTCCTTCATGTGGGATCCATTATATCACGGAAAAATATATTTTATGAAGTTATACAATAACTCGTTGATGTTCGGAAATGAAGTCAAAGAAAACGAATTTTGATCGATTAATGCTCGTAAGTATAGAGACGAAAGAAAGTATATATACCATTTAGTTTTGTCAAAATAGAAATTTATTTTAATATTTTAATTTATTTTTGTTAAAAACTATCTTTGTAAATATCGTATGACTTTTATTAATAAAATTTTCATATATATATATATACATATATATATATATATATAGAGAGAGAGAGAGATGCAGTTATACTAATTGTCACTATATATGACAATTATCATAATTAACGAAATCTAAACAATACACATATCACTTTTTTATCATAACCATTCATTTTTTTTTCAACCTTTATTATGGTTAAAATTTATTTTAAAAAGAACAAAATAATTTTAAATATGGAATAAAGTTACTGAAGGAATTATTTGGTTTTTCCTTCCATAAATTTCGTTCATTATAAAGGAAAGTTAATGAGATAGAAAAATAAAAAGGAATTTGACAAAAAAGGAAGCAATCCTATACCTTCCATTTTTCAGATGAAGGCTACAACCTCCATTTTTCCGGTGAAAAAAATGTCGTTCCCCTCCATAATTTCCGACAGTCATCTTCTTTATTACTTATAAAAGTTATTGCCGATATTTATCAATTGTACCAGGTCTATAAATGCAAATCTCATATACAATCGTATCTTTCGCTTGTCATTTGATTCTAGTTATGGTCCTATTAATATGTATTTCTTTGAATGAATGAATTTGTAACGTATTCATTGAAACTTCCAATATCTCATTATAGTACAAATTTATCTATTGAAGAAGTATAAAATGTAACTCGCTGGAATATGTATTTTTTCACGGGAAAGGACTAGCCGAAATCCATGAAAGAATCATGAAAAAGTATAAAATATAACTCACTGAAAATTTCGCCGAAGAAACATTGACAGATTTCATGGTCACCGGCACTAATGATTAATGCAAGTATGAGATTAGTGGGGATGGGGGAAGAGTTGAGGGTGTTAGATTCCTTTAATGGATGTAATTTTTTAAAAAAGTTAATGAATGGATAATCGAATATCAAATATAAACTCAATAATTATTTATTAAATTTTTTAAAAACATTGTTTAAAAAGTATTTTTCGACTTAAATTATATATAAAAATAAATAAATGATCACGATGTAATAGATACACATATACGGTTGAGATTTATTACAATTACAGTAATTGTAATACATTAACAATCACTGTAACTTTATATATATATAGGTCAACATCATGGATAGGATATTTATCATATGTCCACTGAAAAACATTAAAATTGGACAAACGGGTTAAACTCAATATTTTGGCAATTTGTTGAGTTGCTTTCATGCACGAGATGTTTTTTTTTCCCGTTTTTATTGTGCCTTTTATGCTCTAACCTCTTATTTTTTTGTGTTATTTACTGTTTTTAAAAAATAAAACACTCCATTTAAGACAAATAATTTTTTTCCCATTAAGAGATAATTCTACTATCCCAACAATGTCATTATTACAATTGACCTAAAAAATATGTCATCATTGTAATTACTTTAAATAGAATATCACGCAAAAATCTCATTGGCATTAGATTCAATCTGTTACCCAAAAAAATTAAGGAAATAGATTGTAAATTTATTAGATCATTTTTTTGTTTGACAGGAAATATTAAATCTTCGTTTTGCTAATTGTCGCCCTTAGGGTGATGGTTAAGATAGAATAATGTACGAATTTATTAGAATCTACAGTAATTATATGAAATATTTAGAAAATAATACATCATCTAGCAACACATAGTTACTGAAAATAGTCTTAGACATCACTACATTACATAGGCTAATTACGTAATATATATTGAAGCTTAAAATAATTACTACGACCTAAATCATGCAGATGTCTACATATTCAAGATCAACAACAAAAGCTTAACGACATTATGCGCAAATGATTGTAGCTACGTGCAACGAAATACATATATTTTCAGTTAAATAAGGGAAAATGATCACAACTATTTCGAGCTCTTTAATTATAACAATATCGTAATTAATGGTGTGTGTTTAGATCTACTAAAACGAACTAGATATCAAAACAGAATAATCTGAATCGATACTTAATCCGATACATGAAACAATTAACTTAAAATTCATCCGAAATCGAGATTGATTTGAAGAATGATTTTTTTCCAATAAAAATACCAAACCAAATATTTAAATGAACCGGTAGTAAAATTACCCAATTCAAAATAAAAATGAAACGAAACTTTATTCACTTATAGAATGACCCATTTTCTAGATGTTATATTTGAATTAGTTTAGTTAATTAAGAGAGTGGGTTAGGACAGTGCAGCGAACGCCAAGGGTGAAGAGAGTGGGGGTATGGATCAGGATTTAGGAGAAAGAAGAACGAGTCAGGCGTAAGAAAGAGGGAAGGGAAAAAGGGAGCGTCAAAAAGCAAAAGCCGGCAGCAGTCACGCAGCACAATTTTACTCACGCCTCCAAAACTAATGCCTAATTAATTCCAAAATTAAAAATTAAAATAAATGGCAGCCAAAAAAAAGAAAAAGAAAAACTTCGAATGTAAGACGCAAGATGAGCCGCTTGCCTCGAAATTCCCGTGTGCCACGTAACCCGGACAACTACAACAACAATTTACTCTCTCTCTCTCTCTCTCTCTCTCCCTTGGGCTTGGGCGGCGCCCCTTCTCCCCCGCTCCTTTCTCTCTCCTCCCCCTATTTAATCCCCCACAATATTCCTCCACCTCTTCACACCCCCGCTCCCTAATCCAGTTCCGAAATTCAGATTTAATAACCAAAAACACAAGAAAAAAAAAATATGGCGTTGAAGGAGAAGCCCAATGCCACCAAAGATAACAAGCTAGAAGTTCACTACAGAGGAGTGAGAAAGAGGCCCTGGGGCCGTTACGCCGCCGAGATCCGTGACCCCGCTAAGAAGACCCGCGTCTGGCTCGGCACCTTCGACACCGCCGAAGAAGCCGCACGCGCTTACGATGCCGCCGCGCGTGAGTTCCGCGGCTCCAAGGCCAAGACCAACTTCCCCTCCCTTCATCCGACCCCAACCACGCCGTCACCAAGTCGGATGGCTCCTCCAGCACCACCGTCGACTCCTCCTCCACCCCCCGCCCTCTGCGCGGCTCGACCTCACGCGCCGCCCTTTAAATCTCTCCGCTGGTGGGTATCCGCCGCCTGCAGTGTACCCCTTTTTCTTCCCCCAGGCAACGCAAGCGGTGGGGGTTGTGCCGGTCTTTTATCGGGATAACCTGATTCAGCCAGTGGCGGCGGGTGCGGTGCAGATTGATCTGGGTCGGATGCAAACGGGGTTTGGGTGCGGGGTGGAGGCGGGTGGGGCCCAGAGTGATTCGGATTCTTCGTCGGTGATGGATTGTAATGGGTATCATGAGGGTAATCGGCCCAGAAGGGAACTCAATCTGGATCTCAACTTGGCTCCACCTATGGAAGTGTAGATTTATCTTCTCTTTTTTTTTTTTTTTGGCTAAGTTAACAATGTTAAAGAAAGAAGAGAAATAGTTGACAATCAATATGATGTAAATAAGTCTCCTTTTTTTTGGGCTTTTGACGAATCAGAATGAGACCTGGTTGGGAAAATTGTGGGAAAATTTTGATCGCTGCTACCCAACAAGGGTTTTTGACGAAATGAAATTGTATTTCTAATTCATCAATTATTAGCCTTATATATATTTTTTACTTCAAATTATTTGCATTTATTGAATTCTCTCCCAAACCCCTCGGCGAATAAAAAAAGAAAAAAACAGTCATGATTCATGAAATTTGCGGGGATCTCCATTGTCTCTGATTTGATGGAATGAATTCGGATGAGTGTGGTTGAGTTGTAGAAATATGTAAAATGGGCAATTGGGTGTTTTGATTGTCTCTCTTGCTAGGCAATTATTTTCATTTCATGACTGGGCAATTGGCAATCAAAGATTCAAGGGATCAGAATTTCAGCCTGAGATGATAAGTTTAATTTTTTTAAATTTATAATTTAGCTAATATGTGCTAACTAAAAATTTATTTTTTTATGAAATATAAAGGCGTTAAAAGGGACGTTGATTGTTTTTTCGTTTTCGTTGTACATTTATAAACACTAAAGATTAGACAATAATATCCCATTAACAATTTTATTTTTACATCCATTGATTTATTTGGAAAGAAATGTAAGGAATAGTATATTTTTAGAATATAAAAGTATATCAAAAATTTAAAATACTCACAAAAAATCCAAAAAAAAAATATATTCACTTATAAAAATTGAAATATCTAAATATATTTATGAGACAATATACAAAATCATGATCATGTTATGAGAAATTTTATACCCACTTAAATACTATCTTGTGAGATTATTGTCATGACATAATAATGATATGAAATATGAAAAAGAAAAATCATAATTCAAGTAGTGTTAAAAGATATATAGCTTCTTTTTTAAGGAAAAAGATATAAAACTTCTAATTAAAACAATAAATAAAATAAATAACTTTTATACACGAAGAGATTTCATCCCAACGATGGCCTAATTAATATGTAGAGAGCAAGAAATGAATATGATTATACTAATATATTTAAAGAGAGAAATAATTTGAAATAAAAGAATTAATTTGGAAGGAAAATGGAATTTAAGAGCTAATTAGAGAGAAAAATTATCTAGGTTATATATTTGTAGAGGAAGAATTTTTTTAATTTATTTTTTTTATCAATTACTAATTTTTAAGTTAGATTTATTTGTACTTGAATGATAATTTTGAACTTGGTAAATGTATAAATATTGTTAGCCATATTTAATGGTTATTTTCTTATGAACAAATATTTATGATAATATTTAGTAAAAATTTAATATATATATATATATATATATATATATATATATATAGAGAGAGAGAGAGAGAGAGAGAGAGAGAGAGAGAGAGAGAGATGTCATCTTTCCATAAATTATATTTGAGATAGTTTTGATAAAATAAAAACAATTTAGTTTGAATTTAAAAAGGATAGAAAAAGGACGGAAACAATTGGAGAGACATTATTTAGGCGGAATTCAATGTGTTATAAGTAACAGTTCAAAAAAGACATTTCAATTATAATATTAGATTAGTGAATACTTTTACTATAATATTTTGACTCGTGATTAAATAAAAATAATTAAATAAAAAAATATAAATAAATAATGAATCAACTTTTGAAACTATGCATTCTATCTTTTATTTTGATGATATTTATTATACAAGAAAAAATTAAGATGAAAATTTACTGAGTTAAAAGAAAAAAAAACTAATTTTTCTTGAATACCTACCAGAAATTTACTTTTAAAATATTTTAAAAGGAACTGATATGTTGGTAGGTTTGCTGCCACTAGAGATTTGACACTATTTTTATTTTCTTTTTAGAATCCCTTTTTTTGGTTGATAAAAACCTCTTTTTTTGTCTTAATTTGTCAACTTATTATACTAATCGTTTAATTGACATAAGTTATAGGAGGACTTATATGAAATATAATCTTGTGATTGTGATGGGTATTAAAACAACGCGTATATAAGTTAGGTAAGTAGTATTATATTTTTTATAAATAAAAAGTAATTTTTAAAATCAAAATGCATAGGATAAATAAAAATATATAAAAATAGTAGAGGCACTCAAGTTTGAAATAAGAAATGAGAAATGGATAACTAACAGCTGCGAAGGTACCAAGTATATTCGTACAGAAGACGCGCATACTTTTCAGAAGCTTCCTTTATTTTTCATATAAAAAAAAAAGGAGAAGAAGATGATAATACAGACTACAGTAGTAGAGAGAGTAGCGAGAGAGAAGCGTATGCATTGAACGAATGACGACCGGTGGCACGTGAATGTCGTATTTGTAGAGAGAGAGAGATACGGTGGCCTTCACGTGCCCACGCCGTCCAAATTTTAAAAAACAAAACCAAATGAATCAATCATATTTCATCCATTCGGTGTACATTGGACACGTCTGGACCGAAACTGTGGTAGTAGTCTAGTACTCTTACTGGTACGGCTACAACTTACAACTTACTAATTTTTTTTAATAATTTCGGATTTCGGATTTATAAAAATAAAAAAATTGTAATCTTTGTCTCCAAACCCTTTATTTAATTTTGTTATTTTTGATACAGGTCCTCAATTCATGATATAAATATTAAATTATTATTTTTTAAAAATAAAATTTTAAAATATAGGTCGTTTTATAATATTATTACTTTATAATTTTAATAATATATTAATAATTAATTTATTGATATTATTATTATTAATTATAATTTTAATATAATAAATATTTTAAAAATAAAGTAAATATATTGTAAATTAGTAGTATAATAAATAAATAGTGGGGAAGGAGAGGAAAGACAAGTGACGAACGAGGAAAGAAAGAGAAAGGAGGAAGGGAGGGAGGCACGTGAGGCAATAGATTATGATTGCTGAAGCGTGGCTGCCGCTATTGTGGTCCCCGAGCGTTTGTTTTCACATTAAAAAAAAAATATATATATATATTCGGTCTGGGTTGTCTGTATTTTTGGTTTGAGTTTGGGGTTTACTTGCGGTGACATAAGGCTTTTGGTTGCATTCGCAGACGTTCAACTCCATCCAAGCATCACTTTCTACTTTACGCCTTTTATGTATGCATTATATAATCGCCTTCCTCTCGTAGTTTCATCTCATGCTCCTTCTTTTTAACATATTTATTATTATTTTCTTTATTCTATGATATTTATCATGTTTATTTATTTTTTAATATTTATTATATTACAACTCAAATGATCTATTAATAATTAGTTTATTAATTTGATATCTATTAATTGTAAATTTTTCTCCTTTTTTTTTTAAATTTCTATTAAGACATTGGGATAATATAATTTTTTAACGTAAATTTTGTCCTAAAATTTGTGTTTCTTTCATATTGCCTCACAATATTTGTGAAACAAAAGGAGCAATAATTTATAGAATTTTAAAAGAAAATGAACTAATAATAAACTCAAACTGAGAGTAAAAATGTTATTTGTTGAGTGTGTCCTAAAAATATATTCATTTTTAGCCATGCTAACGCATTGGCAAGCTTCTAGTAGGCCCATGTTTGTGTAGCACGGCCCATGGTGCCTATGATTTTGTAGACAATCTCATTCAAGGAAGGTGAATTTGATTGACATCCATAGCCTTGTAAACCACGTAAAAGGTCACTAATTGGGTCAGCCCTGAGGGCCCAAACTACACACATTTTATTTATTCTCTTTTGGGCTTCCCAACCAAAAACAAAAAAAGGACAAAAATATTTTGGGCCATTCCAACACACAACATGTGTACAACCACAAGCCTCTAAGACTATTTCCTTTTTTTTTCTTCTCTCCATGCCATTTTCTTTTCAAGATAAAAGAAACCTTTACAAAGGTGGAATTACTAGTAGCAAAATGTAAATGTCTTACTACAAGCACTTCTTTTCGTGACTTAAAATTTCTATATTATTTTATTTTAAATTTTTAAAAATTAGTATAATTGAATAGTAGAATAGTATTGCCACTCATATTTTGTGTAAAATCAACCTTTTATGATTTTATCTATAATTTTTTACACTTCTAGAATTAAGCATATGAAATATTTTTACATGTATGATTAATTTGATTAGGGTGTCATTTGTACTTATCAGCGTACTCGATGGATACCAAAAATTCGCAACTAATAACTAATAGTAATTGTTGAAAATTTGGTGATTGTACAATAGATAATATATAAATATAAATTTAAATTAAAGTAAAATATCTATAACATATCTTGCAACAAGACATATATATCATCATCTCTATCAAGGGTGAATTTACATGAAGGTTATGCATGTACTGGGATACCCATAGACCCAAAAAATGTTTATTATAAGACAGACTAAAATTTTAATTTATAAATGAGACACCATAAAATAGATGTTAAAGGTCTAAATAATACCCTAAACAAGCCCAAAATTAACTCCTCTTGTCAGCCTCCCTGTTTTTGTCTCTCTCTCTCTCTTTCCTCTCGATCGTTCGGCTTTCCTTCTCTCTCTCTTTTTCCTCTCGATCGTTCCGCTTTCCTTCTCTCTCTCTTTTCCTCTCGATCGTTCCGCTTTCCTTCTCCCTCTATCAGTCTTTCTCTTTCTCTCTCTCAATCGCTTTCTTTCGTAAGTAACCACGGATAACCCATGCTCTTTGCACAATGTCCATGGCTACTCGTCTATTCACCACTTTTCCGACCCCTAGGTTTAAGTAGCCGCCCGCCTCGCCCTCCTCCCCTTCTCCTTCATTCTCACATCTCAAGTTTATTTAGAACTCTAAGGTTAGAGTTTCCAACTTTTTAATTTTTTAATTTTAATTTTAGAATTTTGAATGGATTATGGTAATAATTTTATTTTTGTTTGATTGATTTTGTGAAATATGAATAATTGATTTGTAATTTGTGATCCGAGTGAATTATTGTACTCGTTGTTTGATAATTGGTGAAAGGTGATTATGATTCGTGAATAGTTTGTAAATTATTCAAAGTTAGTTGATAATTTGGTATTAATTGATTGTTGATATTATTTGAGGCGTTGAAATAATCTAAAAATATCCATAGTTGATTTGTTATTATGTGATTTGCTATGAATCATTGATTTTAGTAAATTAAAATGTTATTTCAAATCTATTCGTTGATTAATAAATAAATAAAATGTCACTTTTTTTTAAAAGTTTATATAGTGTCATATTAAAGGGATGCCTATAAATAAAACTCCTAACTCGTTACTCTATAATAATATGTTATCGATTGAAAAATTAGGAAGGATGAGGGAGGGGTTGTAACAATGGATGTTAAATGATAAAAGAATCATCATATTTGAATTAGATTTGACTAAACTTCTAAAGAGCGTGCTCGCAAGCAATATTAACAGAATTGACCAAGAGATCAACCATTGAGAGAATAGGTCAATGGGTCAAGTACTCGGATCGATTAGATCGAGGTTAGACCGGGTGACCTAGTTTACCATTAAGTCCTTTGAACCGACATGATTATCAAGAGAGAATTTTTCTATATACTAATTTTTTAAATTTATTTTGCAACATTTAATGAAAAAGAAAGTAATTTGAGATAACACTACTACATGAACCACTTTTAACTACAATTTAAAACAACCTTTAACTACGGTTATCGAGCGCCGTTTATGTAGTCGTCGTTATATATATCATCTTTTACTACGGTCTAAAACCGTAATAAAGGAGACCCTATGATGACAGCTACTGTGCATCGTTTATGTGGCTCATCATATACAACCGTAATAGGTTAACATATGATTACAGCTTCTTCCTTAAAAATCGTTGTCATATGTCCTAGCCCAAATCCCTGTTCTACCCAAATGTTTGGGCCAGGACATATGACGACGGTTTTTAAGAAAGAACCGTTGTGATAGGTCTGAATTTTTTTTATAATTGTTTTTTATTTTTCGTACCCCTGTACAAAATACACTATAAAATACATCACAAAGTGAACTTATCCATAAGAAACATAAAAAACATAGAAGGATCATAAATTAGAAAGCGACATCAACGCTAACATTTGGTCGTTATTCTCGCTCCCACTTCTCAACAAGGAACTTCATGGTATAAATCACTTCATCCGAATTTATACCAAAAATTCCTTGTTGAGAAGCGAGAGTTGAGATTAGCAACCAAAACCGAGACAAGCGTTAAGCAACAATTATCTATTAGAAACATTACTCGAAAAGCTTAGACCTTTTGACCCTCATCGAATAATGATCTTCTACGAAATTTAGGTACCTTAAACAACAAATTCTCCATAAGAAACAAAACAAACATAGAAAGATTATAAAATGAGAAAGGAAATCAAAACTAACATTGATCGTTAATCTTAGCTTCAACTTCTCAACTAAAAAGCATTCTACCCTTCCATTTGACAACTTAATCCTTATTTTGATTTTCATCGAACAATGATCTATTACATGAATAGTATAAGTCAAAAATAATGAAAAAGGCAGTTTCTAAAACAAGCAACAATATGGATATCTTCCGGAATAAAAGTTGTTATACAATAATGTTCTTATCAAGTTGATATAAGTACATGGTTTTTGCCCTTTTTCCCTTCATTTGGACTTATCTTGAATATATATGCCCCTTGATGGTCAACCCCTAAATACAATTCTTCAAAATTGACATCCTCATTTTCGACAGGCATTCCCAAGGAGAAGGGTGGGGTCTCCTCAACAAACTCATACATATCTTCACCATCCCCACCAGCAACATGCCTCTTCCCTTGAAGAACAATAGACAACTTATCATTGGCCGGGTCCTCAACATAGAACATTTGTCTTGCTTGGGATGCCATAACCGATTGGTCCCATTTAGGCCCTTCTTTTATCAGATTGACCATCGTGAATCCCATTTCATCAATTCGGACACCGTTGTTATTGTCAACCCATTTGCACCGGAAAACGGGCTCATGGAAGTCAATATAGTCTAGCTCCCATATCTCCTCAATGACTCCGTAATATAACATTTTAGCTATAACAAGATTTTTCCTTGGAGCTGGAAACATGAAGTGCATGAGCCTGCAATGTGACCCCACTATTTTGCTATGTGCTCCTATTGTCCTAGTTATTTGTGTAGAAAGAGTATCCATTGATGTCATACCCACGGTAAGATATGAATTCCAATTATGGTCCGCTAGCCAAACTTACTAATGTTTGCGAGATATGTTCTCGTAGTTCTTCCAATTGGCTAGTGATGACTTTATCTCTAAACCAATTGACAAATGTGCGATTATGATGGGTCAATACCCACGTCTCATTTTTTCCTCTATACTATCTCCTTATGAGGGATTTGTACTTATCAATGAACAGCTGCACTTCATCGCTGTTTTGTAGAATATAAAGATGTGCTTGATTTCTCATATCCCGAGTGATTATTAGAACCGTCGACCACAGCTTCCCGCCCACCGATCTTCCCATAAATCGATGTTTTAGAATACCAACTTCTTCCATTTGGGGGTAGTATTCACAGCAGTAACTCGACACACTCCTCAACCGTGTATGCCTCAACAATGCATGCTTCCGGTCGGTACCAATTTCTAACATACCCTTTGAGAATTTTCATAAAACGTTCAAAAGGGTACATCTATCGGTAAAAATCGGGCCATAGAATCGCATTTCTCTCACCAAATAGACAACTAGGTGCACCATGATATTAAAAAAGGAAGGGGTAAGTACATCTCAAGTTGGCACAATGTAATGATGACGTCGCATCGAAGATCATCCAATTTCTCCAAATCAACGACTTTGCTACATATGGCATTGAAGAAGACGCAAAGTCTTGTGATCGATCTGTCCGACATGTTTCGGCATCACAAATCGGATAGTAAGCTGACAGTATTTGTTGCATTAAAGCATGACAATCATGAGATTTAAGACTCGATTAGTTTATAATCGGACATCGAAACGAGTTTATCGATGTTTGAAGAATATCCCTATGGCACTTTGAGTTTCTTCAAGGTCTCACATAAACGTTGTTTTTCCCTTCTACTCAATGTATAAGACGCCGGAGGCAAATATGTTATCTTCTCCTTTGGTTGCGGTGCTAATTCCTCCCGTATTCCCATTTCATACATATCGAGTCGTGCTTTCTCTCCGTCCTTGGCCTTCCCGGTATGTTTAGAAGAGTACCAATGAAACTTTCACGGATGTTTTTTTCTATGTACATTACATCAAGACTATGTCTCACATACAACTCTTTCCAATATGGAAGATAAAAAAATATTGATCTCTTTTTCCATATCAAGATCTTTCACTTGCTCATATATTTGATGTCTTGTTAATGGAGTTGGAGCAGAATTGTTAGGAAGAGTTAAGTCTTAAAATTATAACCGCAAGTGCACGACGTAATTGTAGCTAGCTGGCAAGCACGGGTCGTGTTCACAGAGAGTTGTTTTCAAACATCAAAGTTATCTTTAACTTTCTATCCGGGCAAATCAATGGAGCTGAGAGATATGATGACTAATATAATCATAGAAAGCAATAAAAGAATGCTCAGGTTGTGATTTTACCACTTAATAAACTAAATAATCAAGACAAGTCTAAACCTAACCAAGTCTATGCAAGCATTTAGGAGTGGTCGGTTACACCATCAAAGGCCACTCAAGCCACACTTTTGAGGGTCATGAGCTAATCTAATTGTTCTAACCACCGGGTTAGCCCAATTAGACTACACGAGTAGCAACCTATGGACCTAGCAAGGATTCAGGCTATTTCATGCCAAAATCCCGACTATCCTCTTTACCTACGCTAGTAAATTGGCTCCACCTTTTAGTGATAGACCAATCACCCAAAAATCAAGATGAAAATCCCTTTCGGGCATTTCATCGAACACGTGGTGGACATGAGAAACAATCCTAAATAAAAAGCATAAACTAGTTGGGTTAAGACCTAAACGAGACTAATTAGCCATTAGGAAGGCTAATCATAACCAAAGTAATCAATTTTAATAACTAATTGACATAAAAGCATGAAACAAAAATAAAAACTACACTAAAGAACAAACTAACACAAACTAACTTGAATAAGAACATAAACTAGATAATTAAACTCAAGCATGAAAACAAGTAATAAATCTAATTATAATTAACATCTAAACTAATAAAAATTGAATCTTGAAACTGAATTGAACAATCTAAGTATTAAACTAGAAGTAAAGAAGAAGAGAGAAAGAGAAAACTTATGCTTGAATTGAAATTGAAGGCTTGAATCCAAAATCTTGTACAAAACACTACACTAATCTCCCCCTAATGGGGTTTTATTTTGGCCAAAGAAGAACCCTAAGAGGTCCCTAAAATCCCTAAAAATTGAGCTCCCTTAAATTAAAGCCAAATCTGTCCTTTTATAACCTGTAAAAATCGAGAAAAATCGAAATTGGGAAGTTGCACGACCGTGCAAGTTTCTGGTCGAGTCGCACTAACCGTGCAAGTTCCGCATTGGTACCCTTGTGACTTCTGCACAGCTGCCTGTGCACACCATTATCTTCCTCGTTTTGCTTCCTTTTTGGCTCAAACTTTTTGCTACTTGTCTCGATTTGATTTATTACCTACAAAAGTAAGAAAAACAAGTAAAAATCCTAAAATTATATTATTTTACAAGTCAAAAACTAAGTAAATAAGGGTAAAAATAACGTAATATTTGGACCGAACAAGAATCCATATCGATTTTATCATTGAAAACCTTATTTTTCTTATGATATTGATGGGAAAAGGGAAGAAACTTTCGGTGTCCGAGATAGACCGTCTTTTTCCGTGCTTAAGTTGATAGGAGCAAGTACCCTCTGCACATATGGGGCATGCCTTGTGGCCTTTGACGAGTGTATCCGGACAAGTTTCCTTACGCAGGAAGTCATTGATTGTGGTGAAGATCATAGCTCGCAATCTAAATTATTTTTGACGGTATGCATCGTAAACTAAAACACCTTCGTCCCACAAAAGCTTAAAATCTTCAACAAAAGGCGCCAAGTACACATCTATATCATTTCCCGTCTGTTTAAGCTCGAAATGAGCATTGACAACATAATGTACTTGCGCTTCTACACAACGACGACGGTAGGGCACAACATCCTCTTCACCTCATATGCACGGCTGAGAAGGACATTGCCTTATGTGAGTATATCTTTGAGCACACTCAGCAAGTCCGTTAAACTTTTGTCACTCCGACCATTAGCCATTTTCAAGTTCATCAACCTCAACACAACCGATAAACGAGTATATTTATCAAACCTCAAGTAAAAAGGCTTCTCTGAATCGACTAACAATTACTTTAATACGTGTGGTTGATCAAATAAATTACGTTATACTCCACGAACTAGATCTTCAGGTCGATCTTTTAATTCCATACTACTACCGGCTTCATTTTCATCATACCCTTTATCTTCCTCTTGTACGCAATTATTCACAAACTCCTCTTCCCCATGCCATACCCACACCTTATAAGTTGTGTCAAACTCATGCCGATATAGGTGACCTTTTACAACCTTAGGGGGAATCTTGAGGAGTTAAAACACCTTAAACACGAACGGAATATGGACTATTATCCGAATTTGGTGGCATGTTCGACGACAATCTTTAGAAAGTTGTTAATACCATCACGATATTCTACACTTCTTATATCGCTATAAACCCACGCTCGATTCATACCTTACCCATAAACACGACAAACAATTCACCACATATAGTTTGAGAAATATGTACTTACGCACATATAATATGACATGAGGCTAAGATCCTTCTATAGGGATAGATGGTCCTAAACCCATTCAAGAATAATATGACCATAGAACGTGTAGCAAAATCTTATCATCCATTTGACAAAATTCCGACATCATTTCCCTTTAGTTCTTCAAGTACAACATACGAAAACGAAGTGGCTAATGTGTATCTCCTTACTTAATTGTATGGTAACATAAATAAAGATATACATATCAAACCCATCTTCATCATAATTGTACCCGAAAAACGAGAGGGGAAATAAGCACCGTAATATCTTGTCAAATTTATGATAAGATTATAATAGTCACACAACCTATTATCATATTATTCTCAAACTGTCCAATACGGACAAGTAAAAAACCTACACATATGAAGCTAATATCCTAAGCGTTATATGCACATTTATACACGTACCGCGACCTAGGATAACTTGTTATGTACAAATTTTTGAACTGGTTCTCCAACCTTGTGAAATACATACGATAATTTTATGAAAAACATAGATTGGTAAGAAAAATAAGCATAATTATACACAATTAAGCATGCCATTTATCAAATTATATGAGAAACAAAAAATGATGTTACTTATTATATATTCCTAACACGGACCATTGTTGTAACTTGTTATTTTTTTGTAGTGATTAAATTTTTCTCTTTTTAATATATATATATATATATATATATATATATATATATATATATATATATATATATATATATATATATATATGGTTTCCTTTTGCTTCCAATTTTGATGTATTATACATTATCATAAACTAGGCATTTTTTTTGAAATTTTACATAATGCATAGGACAAATTAATATGAATAAAATGTTGAAGTCATCCCTTTAATTCACTTTAACGACCCCACGACATAACTACAATCGGAGTCTCCATCACCCTTATTGTCTTTAACAATGAGATCGGGTTTACAAGGTAATACATAAAGTCTATGTATAGCATGGCTCGGTTCACGAAGAAATGGAAAAGGGATAAAGGATTTATTGGAGAATAAGGTGGTAAACAATCACAAAATTAATAATAATTCCTTATTGTTTATCACCTTTTTCTCCAATAAATCCTTTATCCCTTGTCTCTCTTCGTGGACCGACCCACACTGTACATAGATTTCATATCTTGCCTAGTGAATCTGACCACATTGCTAAAGTCAACAAGGGTTATAGGAACTTCGGCTCTATTTATGTCTTGGGGTAGTTAAAGCAAACTAAATGGATGACCTCAACATTTCATTGATATTCATTATTGTTTTCTCGCATTACGTAAACTTCAAAAAATCATGTACTCTAGTTTATGATCATGTATAATACAACAAACTTGCAACCAAAAAGAAAACCGAAAATTTAGATAATTGGACAAATTAGTCCACCCCCAACATCAACTCATCAAAATATTAAATTTGATAACAAATTTATCTTTATCACAAGTATTTGGGGAGATCCCTATATCCAAATACCTTTTCAATTTTTGACATTTTTACATTTATATTTTCTCCCTTTTGCTCCTTAAACCCTAAACCACAAATTTTTCTATTTCTCCAAACCCTAAACCATAAATATTTTTATTTGTCTAAACTCTAACCATATTTGGATACCAATTTCAATAATTGGATAAATGAGTCCACCTCAACATCACCTCATCAAAATAAATAAATTTGGATACAAAGTTATCTTTATGACAAATTTTTTGGGGATGACCCTATACCCAAATTATCTTTCTATTTCTCTAAACTATAAACAAATTTGGATACACTCTTTTGATTTACCATCCTAACTATCATTCTATTTCCCTATATTAAATTAAATCCTAAACTCTTAAACCCTTCTCTCAAAATTTCAAACATTTCACAAATTTTCAACTTAACAAACTAAACAAATGTTACTCACATTTTCAATAAACGATTTGATATTTCAACAATCTCAAACATTACCCATATTCTCAACATCCCCATAATTACCACAAAAACATTCCACATTACTCCCTAAATTTTGTAAATAACTTAAAGCGAAAACTAAGAGAGTATTGACATTCATACTCGGAAGAAGACAACGACGAGAGTGAGCGAGAGGATAGCGGCAAGAGAGCAAGTACCGCAGCGACTACAACGGCAAGAGAGGACAATAACCTAAAAGAGATGACACGAAAGAGTGAGCGAAAGGAATGAGCAACAAGAGGTACAACAACGATTAAAGCTTACCGGCGACAAGTATATGGCCAAGCGGATCGAGATTTGAGGTATTATGGATGAGAGGAACTGTGGAAGAGCGATAAGACCGAGAGTATACAATAGATGAACTGAGCGGGTAAAAGAGCAGTACTGCTGCCTCGGGTTTTTAGATCTAATTGTGGAACAGATTTAACTACGGTTCAAATTAAAAACCGTCATCAAATGTGCCCTATGACAACGGTTGTTTTAACGAATCATCGTCATATGTTCACAGCCTAACATATGATGACAGTTCATTTAAACAACCGTCGTCATAGGTGGTAAACAACACCACTTATTTACAAAAATACCACCGGTCCATTTTTCATAACAGCTTGTCCTTTTAACCGTCATTAAAGACCCGTCGTTAAAAGTGTTTCCTATAGTAGTGTAAATATTAATACAAAATCTCAATCAGTTATAAATTATCTATTTTTATATACCTATTAGAAAAATCAAGGCTCATTTCAAGCCTATAAAAATACATGCCATTTTTAAGGTACGGGAAAAATAAACCCTAGCTCTAACCAACCTCTCTCCTTCAATTCACCAAGTAGAGCACAACCCTCTCCCTCTTCCCCTCTTTCTCTTCTCTCGCTATTGCGAGTAGAGCGCCCCACCCCACCCTCCCCTTCTCTCTGTCCCTTCTCTCTCTTATTTGTTCTCTCTCTCTCTCTCTCTCTCTCTTCCCTTTTTTACCTCCAATTTGATCTATATCCTCCAAAGAGCATTTAGTCTCTCCATCATGCCTCATCTCTTGGTCCTTGATCTACAAAAATTAGCCATTGTGACAAACCTTGTGCCCGGAAGATACAAGGCACGAGGGCATATACTTGGCGAATATAATTATACCTATGCCTTATTTTTCCCATTCTTAGACCCATACTCCCATCGGATGTTTGGGGTGTACCGGGTTTATTTGGATAAGTATGTTAGAATTTTAATAATTAATATCCATTGGGTACATTATTTTAATGTTATGTCTTAAAAAATTCACAAATAAATTTCAATAAATAATTGATTGTAAAAAAGTATCATGTCCATTTGAGCTAGTTATCATGAATAATGTTATAGATATTTTGTTGAAGTTTGAGTTTATAGGTGAATAGTCAAGTTGAATGTGACGAAATTGTTTGAGTTGTTTCGACCTTGTTCCATTCAAGCATAAGTTCTATTGACTTGTAAGACAATGTAAGAAGCTATAAGAAATTATAAGGAGATATTATTTGATAAATTTTTTGACGTATTCATATGTGTATTTTGATAGTTATGTATAAAATATTTGTATTTTTTTTTATGAATTTAACATAATTTATAAAATTATAAAATCTATATATTTGTGATGTCAAATGCATACATGTCATGTTTAATAATTTTTTAAAAAGATAAATTATGTTTGATATTTATGAAAAGAATTTTTATAGATACATAAATGATTTCCGGATAATAGTTAGTTGAAAAAGACCTTAATTTTATAAGTTCCAAATAAATGATTTTCTTATTTAAATAACTTTTAGTAGTTTAAGACATTTATTTCAAACTTGTACAATTAAGGTCTTTTTCAAATACCTATTATATGAAAATCATTTATGTATCTATGAATTTTTTTCATAAATATCAAACATAATTTTTTTTTCTAAAAATAATAAAAGAAGAAAATAAATCATCAAACTAACACATATGCATTTCACATAATAAATATATAAATTTTATAATTTACATCAAATTAATAAATAAAGATACAAATATGTTGCACATATATATAAACATACATTAAATATTTTAATTCATTCATAAACATTTTATATTCCTTAAATGGAACAGGGTCTAAAAGATGGAAACAAAGGCAAGGAAAATTTCATGGCCAGCATATCATCAAGTGAATGTTGGCTTAGCGGCAAACAAGCCATACTTCCATCCTCTCCACTAGGGTTCGAACCTTAGTGGAGATAATTTTCTTACAAGTTGTACGGAAAAGTTGGGATAAGTTGTGGGTTTAGGCTTTAAGCCCGAGTTGGGATTCAATTCTTGTTTGTCAATTCGTTCCCAGTCTTTTCTCCAACATGGGGTAGAGCAGCTTGGTAGCTCGCAAGGCTCATAACCTTGAGGTCACGGGTTCAAATCCTATTATGCAAAATGGAAACTTTATCAAAAGATTGTAGGTTTGAATCCATTTAACTAGTAAATTAACTAATACTAAGAATTAATTCGTTTTTGTTTTCTCAAGATATAGAAACGATTAAGGAAAAGGGTTAAGAATAAGGAAGCTGCAGATAAGGCACCTCATAAGAAACAACAGAAGCTGAAACCGGTCACCTGGAGCTGATAAGGGTTGTTTCTTTGCGGTGGTACAGATCATAAGAAGAAGCAATGCATCGAATATCATGCTTGGTGTCCTAAGAAAGGTATGCTTCTTGGTTTGGTTTGGTTTGGTTTGTTTAGAGATTAATTTAGCCTCGGTGCCTAGACATACATGGTGGATGGATTTTGGTGCAACTACTCACATCAATGTGTTTATGTAAGGTTGCTCGAGTTACCGGAAACCTAGTGATGGTAAAATATACATCTACGTGGGAGACGGTCGGAAGGTTGCAGTAGAGACAATTAGAAAGTGTAGTAATCGGACCCAAATTCATGTTTGAAGACAGAGGTGTTTGGCTCGATGACTTCGCTTGGTCGTGGTCCCGATAATATATCATGACAATGAGGATGTCGTCGCCGTCGAGTGCCCACACCACCACGCCTGGTCCATCTATTACTTTCAACAACAACTCTATAATTTGAGAAAAAGAATGTCGATTCTTAGAGAGAGAAGCGGTTTCAAAAGATCATGGAAAAGAAGTTTAAGAAAGAGGTTTAAGAAATAGGAGTGTTTTGAAAATAGACACTTCGTATTCTATCAACCACCAACTTGAATATACCAGTTAAAAATTGGCACTTCGTATTCAATCAAATTGAAAAGCATCAGTAATTAACTTGAAAAGAAAACCCACGATATTTACAACATATGAAATGAATGAATGAAATTACAAAATTCCAAATTAAACGGTCTAAAAGTAATTAAGAGTCAAACGTAATGAGTGTCTATTAAAAACAACCCTTCATGTTCCGCTTCGAACCCAACCTAGAGAAATAAATAGGATGATAGAGAAAATCTATCACAAAGAGTCTCCTCGTAAAGCGTGTACATGATGAAAGATGGAATAAATAAGAGAGAGGTTAGAGGATATTAAAATGGAATCTTTTCTCTCGTCAATTATTTTTGGAATAAAATTATATAAAATATACTTCATTATTCTTTTTTATTATCTCGTGCTAACATTGAGTATTGATTGCATCATTGATTAAAGTTAAATCCAAACTGTAAGGCTCCATTAAATTTTAAGGAAATAAAGGGGTGTAACACCCTCCTTCTTCCGTCCGAGTTAGAACTACCCCACTCATAAGCAACACCCTCTTCACCGCCACTTAAGGGCTTCAACCCACCGCGATGCTCACCACCAGGACTTCGGAGGCTATAGAGTAGTCGCATATGGAGAAGCTCAAGTAAAAAACGACAATGGCTTTCACGAGTTGCGGATTGCACCGAAGCTCTACGGTGAGATTGTCCGAAATTCCCGAAGGTGTCTAACACGTAATCCCGGTAGTTGTCGTTTTCGTTGTCGTAATAGGACCCAAATTCAAGTTTGAAAACGAGGTCTTTGGCTCCGATGACTCTGCTGGCGGTGGTCCATTGCGGTGTCCGACATTGAGGACGCTCGCTGCGCTCCGCCGTCATCGAGTGTCCACACGTGCACGCTCGCTCCATCTATTACTTTCAATAACAACTCCATAATCTGAGAAGAAGAATGTCAGATTGTTAAAGAGAGAAGCGATTTAGAAAGATCACGAAAAAGTGGTTTATGAAAGACGTTTAAAAAGAGGAGGGTTTTAGAAACAGACGCTTCGAATTCAATCAACCACCAACTTGAAGATATCCATTGAAAACCGATGCTTTGTATTTAATCAAATTGAAAAGAACCAACAATCAACTTGAAAAGAAAACCCACAACCCTCACAGCATATAAAATGAATAATTACAAAATCCTAGACTGAGCTTTCCAAAAGTAATTAATAGACAAACTTAATAAGTGTCCATTAAAAATAACCCTTCGTGTTCTACTCGAACCTAACGAAGAGAAATAATCAGGATCATAGAGAAAATCTATCACAGAGAATCTCCTTGTAGAGCGTATATATGATGAAAGATGAAATAAACGAAAGAGATTTTAGAGTACATTAAATTGGAATCTTTCCTCTAAACGAAAGAGAGGTTAGAATATATTAAATTGAAATCTTTTCTCCATCCATTAATTTTGGAATAGAATTATATAAAATATATTTCACCATTCTTTTTTATTATCTTTGCTAACATTGAGTATTGACTGTGTTATTAATTAAACTGAAATCCAAAGCGTAAGGCTCTGTTTAATTTTAAGGAAACAAAGGGGAAAGAGAAAAAATTTAGGAAAAATAACCCTTTGTTTTTGGCCGGATGTCTAATTTTAGGAAAATTAGTAAGAAAAAACAGTTGAGTAGAAAATGGGAGGGAAAATTTTTCCAAAAACAAGTCATATTATTTTCTTTTCAAAATTGGAAGGAAAAGGCGATAAAAGTTCACAGGCTTGTATGCTGGAATGTCGGACCATGGAAGCAGCTGTGATTGAGAAACACATGCGAAAAGAGAAAATCCATCTGAATTGGCTCATCTGGACACCAAATCTACGGTTGAACGTTCCATGGTGCTTGCCAGCATAGGTAATTCCAGCTATGGGCTTTTTTTAAGTTTGATTTTTTTTCCAACTTATTTTCTTAGAATTAAATGGATGATTGTTCACAAATTTTCAAACATGATAAATGTATACTGCTGAAATAATCTCGTTTTTTTTTTTCTGTTTTAATTTTTTTCCAACTTATTTTCTTAGAAACAAACATATTAGAGCTTAAAAATTTTCAAACGTTATCATTGTCTATTGTTGAGATAATTTCGTGTCATTTGCATGGCACCTTTAATTCTTCATTGCCAGCCATCGCACTCACTTGAACACCCCAATGGAGTTTGTACACTTGAACTGTTCATTGCCAGACTTTTCTTCTTGACGATTGACAAATATTAGGCTGCTCAAAACGAATCATAATCACATAATTAAGGCATTAACAGGCACATCATACATCACATAGCTAAACTTCAGAACAAGTATTCTGTTACTTGAATTAAAACAAATTCGGATAATTCTTTAGTCTTTCCCAGTCGATATACTTCTACTGATAACAGCCCAATTGTATCATATCACCACCATCGTGGGGTGGGGAGGGGAGATACTCGAATGGTCACACTGGATCGACCCAAATTGGGCATGACGGACGTCAATCTTGTCCGACCTCAAGTTATGAATTTTGGATTTTCAGTATAATTTGATTCAAAATGGTTAAACTTAGGCTAAAAATCCAACATTTATAATCAATTTGCTTACCAATCACATATCCTCCAAGGAATACGAGAACTAAAAAAAATTTTAAATATTTAATATCGGGTTTATATTTTTTCATTTTTAGAATGCACCGTAACGGTATATCTAATTGACTTTATTCAAGTGTCAAAGTACCAACTTTTTTTTTACAATTTTATTTTTCTACCGAAAGAAATGGCGATTCGCGGATCTTTCTGCCATTAGTCTCGTCTGAATTTGCAACAATGAACCTTGCTAGCGGCTCTTATCACACTACAAAAAACTCGATGTTAGCATCCAATTTTAGAGACTCCCAAAAATTCGACGCCAATAGTGTCTTACTTAGCGTCGGATCTAATAAAAGACACTATCTCGAATCGAAATAAAAATAAAACGGTATTAGCGTAAGATATTAGAGTCGGATATTTTTATCCGACGCTATTAGCATCCGATTTTTGAATCCGACGCTATTAGCGTCTGATTTTTAGTCCGTCGCTAAACGGGAACGCCTTAATTGAACGAAAATCGAGACCCAGCTACTTCGTCCGGCTATTGTTCCTCCCCTAAATTGTTCCTCCCCTGTACTCTCTCGTCCCGGCTAGTTCGTCCGACGTCCATCCCTCCATCATCGGCGTCATCACCCTTTTGTCGGTGGAAATCTTCGCTCCGTCCCCTCCATCATCCTCTGCTGGCGGCACCTTCCTCTCCGTCCACTTCGGGCTTGACATCTCTCTTTCGTGTCTCGCTCTATCTCTTTCGTTCTCCGACTCTCTCATTCCCCCATTGTTGTGTTGCCCTTTCTCCACCTCTCTCGACCCACTCTGTAGTAATTCGGCCGGCAAAATCGCTGGAAACAACAGACTTGTAGGTTCTCTCGCTTGAAAATACGGTAAATGTGTTGTCTCGCAATTAGTTAGGGTTTTTAGAAATTAATTGAATGTTTTTGTTCAATTGGGCATAATCTAACTCTAGGGAAAGAAGACGCAAGCCTATTCCGGAATTGATGATATCTTTTACATTTTTGTTTGTTGTTCCGCATCGGAACTTTTGTGTGTAGATGTATCTTCATGAATTTGTTGCTTTTAGAAGCCTTTGCCTTCAAGTGCAAATTACTTGACCATTCTAAACGATTTGAGGAGAAAATATGAGTGTAGAATTTAAGGAAATTAGGGATTACTTGAGTCTTGTTGTTCATCCGGCAATAAAAAGTTAGGTGTTTACCAATACTGTTCCTACCTTCGCCCATGTTCCATAATGTATCACATATGAACTACAAGCCAAGCTTTAGGTGTTTTGTGCATCTACGCCATCACCGGGCTCCTGCCCCATGGTGTCAAGTTTCCGGTCTTTCTTATGAGTTGGGATGAATGGGGGTTAACACTTGTAAAATAGACCGGATGCACGAGGTTGATGGTTTTACTAGCCGCTTCCAATTGTGATGATGAGAAATTTTTAGTAACACAAAGTATCGTATATGATTTGATTTGTTTTTGTGTATATTAATTTATTTTTGAATATATATACTTAAATATTTTATGCATGACATTATTCGTTGTATATACAAGTATGCCTCGAAAAAAGGTTTTGCGCTAAATCATGGTTTCTTCTACTTCAGTTACGATTGCAATGTTGGAGCCGATCAAGCTATAGTCCAGTCTCAATCATCATAATCACAGGGAGATGGCTCACAACAAGGGGCAGCTTGTAGGAAAAGAGTTTTATCAAAGGATGATGATAACTCGGTGGTATGTATTAGTAATTTAGTTTTTCTTTCGTATTCTTTGGGTACTTTTAACTTAATAATTTTATAGCAGGTTTACTAAGTCGAAGTTGTCATGAGCTATATCGGATGATATCAAGAGTTTCTACAATGACCAATGCACATGTTTATCAAATCTCCCTAAAGAAGAACTATAGCTTTTGTGGAGGACTTTTGAGGTAAAAAGCTTGAAAACAATTGGACATATATGAGTCTTTTTAATATTTTCAATTTGTGTTTGGTAATATTTTGTAAAATAGGGCAAGTATGCTTGGGCTCCAGAACTTTCTCAAGAAGTCTATGCGAGAATGGAAGAAGAAAGTTGGTAAAAATTTGAGCAACTTAGCGAGCAAGGTTGGAAAAAAGGCCCGATGATAAACCAATAACTTGGTTGTCGGATGAGGGGCGAGAGAGGTTGAAGGGTCTAAGAAGTACCCCTGAATTTCAAAAACAATCTGCCTAATGCTTGAAGAATAGGACAGAAGGCCCAAAAGCAGGAACCTTACATAGCCAAGGGTCGGTCTCAACCGTAAATCTCGCAGTCCAAATGGTATAAACTCTAGTATTTTGGTTTTCTTTCATTTTATATACATAATATAGTTTGTGTAACTTTATTGCATATTTTGTATGCCTAGATCAAGGAAGGGAAGAATCCTACCCCCTCTGCATTGTTTGTGAGGAGTTGTAGTAAGGAAGATGCTCAATTTGGAAAGGCCTTCGTCGACGATCGGTCCAAATCTTTGTAGGTAAGAATACTATCTCCATAAACCTTTACAAGCAAATAAAGTGAGTGAGCACTCAATTGTAATGAACAGTGGCATTAGAATTGTAGGGGATAAGTTAGAACTTGATCGTATCAAATATTCAATGTATCCATGATTATCAATATTGAATGGACAATGGATGCCTTCCCTTTGCAGGAGAAATATGAAGCGGTTAGAGTTGAGCATGATATTCGGGAGGGGACAAAAGAGGCAAAGACCCTCTAATATGAAGTATCAGGTGGGTGGAGTAAAAAACAACCATCTATGAATTGGGTAATTCCGCAACAATGTTCTACGAGAAACCTACTACCTCAACATCTTCTACGAGTGCTACCTACAATTCCTCGGCCTATCCTTAGCTACAATCACAACTTAAATCAACCCAAGAACAACTTGATGAGCAAAGAAAACTAGCTGAGAGTTAACAAAAGGCCATGGAAGAGCAAATAAAACTAGTCGAGAGTCAGCAAAAGGCCATGGAAGAAGCAATGAAACTCATCCAAAATCTCCAATCGAAAGTTGATAGGATGTCCGGTGGTTCTAACTAATTTATTAGCATGTTTTGTATGTGGAACTTTAAATTAATTTGTTTGATAAAATTATTGTATAATTTACAATTCAATTGCAAATGTTGGTTGTTTTAATGAATAGTTAGTTGGTGGTTTGTGTATTTGTGGATGACTCGTGCGAGAGAATGAGTCGGAATGTATGTGTGTATTTGTGGATGACTATGCAGAGAATAAATCAGAATGTATGTAAATGTGCAGGAAATATATGTAAAAAGGGAATGCTAAATGTAAAAAAGTTGCGGCAAAATAAGAAGAAATTTAGCGTCGGATTTTAGCTTCCGACAATAATCCGAAGCTATTTGAGTCAAAATATCCGATGCTAAAATGAAGAAATTGGCTCAAAAAGGAAAGGAAATTAGCGTCGGACACAAATCCGACGCTGTTTGCGTCGGATCGTCTCGACGCTAAATCGGACGCTAATTAGCGTCGGATGCTGAATCGGACGCGAAATTGTTTAGCGTCGAGGTGTTCTGTGTTAGATTTTTATCCGATGCTAATCCGACGCTAAATATAATTAGCGTTGGATTTTTCTAATTTTACGTCCGATTGTGTCCGACGATAATTACCAGTTTTACTATAGTGTCAATAAAATGGGTTGGAATATCACCAGAAGACTATTTTAGTGTTGTCCTTGTCAAATCAGCAACTATCATACTTATTTTTATCAAATCATCAACTATCATACTTATTTTAATATTGCGTGATTACAGAAAAAATATCACCATAGAAATAAGTAAATTTTATTTTAAAAAATTTAAACTAAACCAATCACATCACAATATGACGATATATCTTAGTATCTTTTTTTGTTAATATAAGAATAGACTTTCTCTATTTCTATCACTTATCTCAATCTATGATTCGCTTATAACACATCTTGATGTTAGTACTTACAAGTTACTATTGCAAGTATTTTTTTGTTTAAAATTGAAAAATGTTAGCTTTAAATAGTTTGACAATCAAATCACATCAAGATAATCTAAATAGTCGGCTAGCAAATTTACTGGAAAATTTAAAAAATCGGAAGAACACATTATGGAAGAATTTATCTATTCAACAATATTGTGTTATCCTTTGGACCCCATATCAGGGAAAGCCAAGACGGCTTAGATGGACTGGAAGATGGGAAGGGGTGTCAAAGCCTTCATATACTTCCTCTCACACAATTCCTCAAATTGAGAAAATTGTGCCCCTAGATCAAATCTAAGGGGTGAGGAAGGAACTGAGGTGACCGCTTCGACAACAATATTGTGTTAATATCTACGTATTTTTATGATTTCTATTTCTGCAAACAATTTACTATACAGTCTATTTACATCTATTTATAAGCAAGACGTCAAGATAGATTGCACTGACACAACAGAAGTTAAAAACTAATATTTATAAAACAGTAGATGTAAATGGAAATTATGTAAATAGGTGAAATGAGGCTAAAACCAAGATAGTCTAGTAAATTGTTTGGGTTAATATTATTAATAATTAAACCATTTAACAAATAATATAATTTAGTTTGCGTAGCAACCGTGAATTTTATTAAGGTAATTTAAGGGCCCTAAGCAGAGGTGAACATGTTTGGCTGGTATCCTAGAATTTGACCTGAACCGATCAAACGGGTAAGGTTTTAAAATTAGAATTGTTTGACCGGTTTCGGGTAAGGTTTTTAAAATTTAGGAACATATCAAATAAGTTTCGGTTCCGATTCCAATAATCAAATTTTGGAACCGGAACCTGGAATCGTTAAGATATGTTAGGGTTCCCGGAACCGTGGGTACCCAAAACCGTTAACAATGTTTTAGATTTTCAACTTTTTCAAATTTCAATTGTTAATATGAGACTCATGTGATTTTTATTTTTCAATTTTTAATATGAGACCCAACCCACAATTGATTAGAAACCTAAGTAATACTAGTAATCAACCTCACTTTTATTCTTGTTTATAACAATAATGTTATGGACAAGGTATCCTGGAATAGGAACCGGACCCCGAGGTTCAGGTTCATGTTCCTGAAATTCAGGAATCGATCAAACAAGTTCCGATTTAGGTTTCTAAAATTTAGGAATCGATCAAACATGTTCGAGTTCCTATTTTTGGAACAGGATATCTAGAACCACTCACCCCTACCCCTAAGCATAACTAGAAGCAATTTCGGAGGGGTTATCACCCGGATTAGCAACAACTATTGGCGGACCCAACGTGGGGTCACCGAGGTCAATCGACCCCCATTCAAAAAAATAAAATTTTTATTTAGCAAATGATAATAGGCAAAAGCGAGATACATGAGTTGATAAGGGTTTTATAATGCAAACGTGAGGTTGAGGGTTCGAATCTCGCTAATAACATATTCCCCCTGTAAGACCCGTAATTTTGGGTTAGTAGTTATATGAGTTGAACCGATTATTTAGCCTTAATTAAATGGAGTAGGTCGAATGACCAAGTTGTGTACGTGGTTAGATATTCGTAAATTTATTTGAGCGAATTATTATTAGTTCGCATAACTATTATTAGTGAAGCGAATTAATTCCTTCCTCCGAATTTTCCACCCGGCCTAACTAAATAAAAACCCGAGTTGGACTTGGTAGAGTGGGCCCGGTAACTATTATTTCAACCGATCCTAATTTACTTAACAAAAAGGGGGCGAGAGGAAATGAGGAGGTGGGTTTTGGTTTAAGTGGAGATAACATAAGTGGAAAGATCGGATAGAAACCAAATTTGGGGGGTCCAATAGTAGTGAGTATACCTAGCAATCGGGTTATTCGATTCGGGTTCGGTTCGGGTTAGTTCGGTTCGGGTTAACTTCGAGTCGATCTTGTTCGAGTCCGGTTCGGTTTCGGGTTCGGGTAAACTTCGGTTCGGTAAACTTCAGGTCGATCTCATTCGTGTTCGTTCGGTTTCGGTTCGGTCAACTTCGGTTTGGTTCAACTTCGGGTCAATCTCTTTGGGTCAACTTCAGGTCATAATCGGGTCACTTTTTGGGCCAAAATCGATTCAAAATTGTACCCACCAAAAAAATTGTACCACTATAGGCACAAAAATCCATCCCGAGAGTCCCAACAAAAAAAAATCGTGGGTTGGGTGACTTTTATTCGAGTTAAATCGATTCGGGTTTGATTCAGTTCGGGTCATTTCGGTTAGGGTCGGAATCGGGTTCATTAGATTCGGGTCGGTTCTGTTCGAGTCTGTTCGGGTCGGTTCATTTTGGTTTTTGGGTCAAAATCAGTTCAACTGTTTTGGATGTCGGTTCGGTTTGGGTTTTGAGTCGTTCGGGTTGACCCGTTCGGTTCGAGTCGGTTTGCCGAGTCTAATAGTGAGATACCAACCCATTAATAGGTGGAAAAAGAGAAAGGTAAAGAGAGGAAGGGAAGCAAGGATCGGGGTCACCGAAAATAGAAGCGAGCGAGCAAAAGAAGTAGAGAGAGGGAGGGAGTGAGAGAGCGTGAGAAACCGAGGGAGGCCGGTGGCTTGCTCGGCGGCCGGTGGGCAAAGGGAGAGCGATGGCTCGGAAAGGTGAGAAGGAAAAGAAATAGAGCAAAGGAAGAAGGGAAGAGGGAGGACCGAGCGTAGAGAGAGAGAGAGAAGGCCAACGGTGCGAGGGTTGAGGAGACCAAAGGGGATTGGCGATCACTCGCAGACTGAAGGTGGCAGCCGGCGATGCAAGTAGGTGGCAAGCGAAGGGACAGAGCAAGAGGCGGAAGAGGAACCCGAGATAGAGATAGATGCGAGAGAGTTCGAGAGATCGGGAACCAGGAAATAGAATGACGACCGGGGAGGGAGGATGGCGGGAGAGCACGCGAGTGCCGGACGAGGAGGCGGTGGGAACCAAAACGTCGAATTAGAAGCGGGAAGTGAGAAACCGAGACGCATTAAGCAAGAACCGGTAGAGAGAGAGACCAAGACCAAAAAGGTGGAAGTAAAGAAGCTCGGAATCAAACACTCAAGCCCGAGAATTTTAGGTGATCATACTCTAAACTATTAGTAATTTTGAAATTCAATTGAATTTGTTGTGAATATTGAGTACATATACTCGCATAACGAAATTAGTAGTTGTTTCGGATTGAATTAAGAACTTAGAATGAATTTAGGGAGTTGTTAGGGCTGAATTGGGACATGAGAGGATTTACTTGGGTTACATAGTTAAAGTTGAATTGGGAAGAATAAGCTAAATTACGGATGTGTGGGTTTAAGTATTTGATGTCGAATTGTTACGTGCATGATGAATTTCAAGGTTTAAGTTAGTATTAATGGGATTAAAATGTTAAATTGAGGTATGGAGATTCACAGTGATATTGTAATGGGCAGATGGAGATAGAAAGAAATTGTTGCGGGTTCTGTTCATCAGTAGGAGCTGAGTATAGATTACTAGAAATGAAAACGAAGATAATTCCCTGTAATTAAATTGAATAGGAAGATTACTTTGATTGTAGAAAAGTGGGTCATGAAGTGGAAATGAGAATTATATGGTTGAATGAGTTCATGAAATCCAATAGTGATTTGGTTACCATGATATACTTGTGGAATGGAGTTTTGAAATAGAATTAGGAAGGGTTAGTGTTGAATTGAGTTGGAGAGGATACTTATGTTATGAATTGCAAATCATCATTATGTTGGAATGAAACTCTATGAGTTCCGAAAGCTTGGGTTTGTAAATATGATGGCCTTAAGTGTGAAAAGGGAATGAGAATTTGTATTGAGGACTCGATGTTCAATTGAGGTCCGGAAAGTGATAAATCACTATTATAATGTTTAGTGTGTAGTTACTTCGAATTGGTGAATACTCGACTTGAATGTGGAATATATGGGAGGAATGGGAAATTGGAATATCAAGGGAATATGTATCCATGTGGATCGATTTGTGGCATTAAAAACAAAGTACGGTGAGAATCACATATATGGGAATTAGGAGACTTGCTTGAATAAGATATGGATGAATATGAGATGTTAAGAACTTGGGTGATTCCTTGGGTTAATGTGCTAGCTTGGAATGTTAAGTCTTAGAATACGAGATGCTGGACACTTGAAGTGATTTGATTCTAAAATAATGCTCAAATATTAGTTTTGAAAAGAGTTCAAGTTGTTATGCAACGCTACTTGATTATGATTCTTGAGAAATGCTTTTCGAACGTGAAAATGTTTTGAAGAAACGAAACTTATTTGAGAAAGTGAATTTACAAGGGTGACAAGTGGTGTCATGCCTTCCATTGTGTCAAATTGATTTGAGAAAGCTCGTTGAAGTGAACGTGATGAATGATTATATGCAAATGGTTTTGAATCAATCGGCTAGGATCGTTTAGCATACCGAAGGGTTCGAACCGAGGTCCTCATTCGTTAGGATGCTCGACTAGACGAGGGAAGGGTTCCAACAGGGGTCTTGGGGATCGGGATGCCCGACCGGAGACTTCCTAGAAGATTGGTCTTGGGAGCCTTTTTGGGGTCGCGCCCGAGAAATCGAGAGAAACTAAGAGAAATTATGAGAAATCATGAAGTACTAGTACGAATCCCCGAAAGTTGATTCAGTGCTAAAAGAAGTGTTAATGATTGTGAAATTGTGCTTTTAAATGATTGAAGTGTTATGATCTTTACATTGCAAATGATTCCAAGGGATTTCATTGAAAAGTATATAGATTTGTATTATGTTATTATGTTTTCGCCGATTTCATTATTATGAGTAGTATGTGTAAAGAATTTCCATTTTAAAAGTGTGAGACTTCCGGTAAGCCCATGGTTTGCTCAACCCCACAAATTCCCCCTTTTCCCCTCCCAGTGATGTAGGTATACTCCCAAGAGATGTGTGAGATACTTAGCTTATTCTGGACTCCTGCCAATTGCTGCTTGCTGTTTGCTAAGTGATTCAAGTGGTGGACGTGCATTTCTTATGTTTCTAAGTATTGTAGTTTGTAATTGAGTTCATATAGTTTGTACCAGATGTATAGTGAACCATTTAGATTGTTTTAAGTTTAAATGAATGATTGGTTGGACTTCGGCATGTGGCCATCGAGTTGTATACTCCGAGCATGTGGCTCGTGAGTTATATTATGATTTTTATGTAGGGTTTTAAGGTTTTAAGCCTATGGGATAGTCCGGATTACAAATGGAACTCTGCCGAAAAAGAACTTTCAAACTCCTTTGGGGAAACTACCTTTATTACCTTAAGTTAGAGTTAGAAAGCCAAACCGATACGTGAGGGAGCCTTGGGAGTTCCTCCGAGGAACTCCGGCGATGTAATACTCACGGGGGTGTTTTGGGGTGTTACACCCCTTTTTTGTTAAAAATCCAACTTTTGAATTTCCTTTTATTTCACCTTCCTTTCCCCTTTGTTATTTTCTTTGCTCGATAACCTTTACACACCTACGATTTCTTCGCCTTCCATCACAGCCAGTGGCTGCCGCCCCAAATCTAGTTTCGAGATCGCGCCAGCCGCCGCCGCAGCCCACGCCCACTACCGTTGGCCCAGCCACCCCCTCTCGCGGCTTTTATTCTACTCACCCCTCCATTTCTCTCTCCCAACTGCCCACCACACCATGGCTAGTGGCCACCGGCGCAGACCCCAAACCTTTGCGAGCACACCACTGCCATCGCGATCGCTCGCCCAACCTCATGGTTATGGCATGTCGGCACCCCTCCCTTCTCCTGCACCACACTCTTTCTTTCTCTCCCAGATCTGTAAGTTCACTAACTTCTAAATTTTTTAATTTCATTTCAATTTAAGGTTTAATTTGTGTGATATTAGGTCTAATTTTTTTGATTTTATTCTTAATTTATGTGATTTCATTGATTTTTCAATTTCACTTTATTCATTCTTTAGACCAATCCTCATGGTTACGATATAATCCTAATGAACAAGATGAGGTCCTCTATTGGGATAAGTTGAGTTGATGTAAATGCACTTCCATCCGATCCGGGAGCAAGAAAAGTAATGTCACGATATCATCCCGATGAACAAGATGAGGTCTATCTCTAAAAAGGTCTTTTTCAATCCCGAAATTATGTTTTCCCTCAAACGTTAATGTCTGGAAATATGCGTAGATTCAATGCCTCTTGGTTTTGTAAATGCAATAATTGGTTAGAATATAGCACAAAGGAAGATGCTCCATTTTGCTTGTCTCTGTTATTTGTTCAAAAATGATGAAATGACCTATTTTGGGGGGAATTCGTTCACAGGTAGAGGATTTAAAAGTTGGAATGAGACAGATAGATTTCATAAGCACATTGATAGGGCAAATAGCATTCATAATAAATGTGTTAAACGGATGTGAAGACTTGATGATGCAAAGACAATCCATACAAAGTACCTTGGATAAACAATCGGAAGAAGCTAAAGCCGAGTACAAGACTTGTTTAAATGCTTCGATTGGTGTATCAAGGATTCTCGTTGTTTGAAGGTTTGCCTTTCCGAGGTCACGATGAAAGAAAATTTTCAAGAAGGAGAGGAATTTTAGAACTATTTTAAAGTTTCACGGGAGAATGACAAAGTTAGAAATGTTATTTTGAAGAATGCTCCTGAAAATTGTATAATGTATTCCCTAAAAATCCGGACAAATATTACAAGTGCTTGTTCGAGGGAAACTATTAATGCTATTGTTCATGAAATTGGGGATGGATATTTTTCTATATTAGTTGATGAATCCCGTGATGTCTCTTGTAAGCAATAAATGACTAATGTTTTGAGATGTGTTGACAAAATGGGGTTTGTCATGGAACGGTTGGTTGGTCTTGTCCATGATACTAGTATTATTGCTTTGTCATTGAAAGAAGAAATTTATTATATTCTTGGTCAATTATTCTTGAGCCCATCATGAATACAAGGACAAGGGTATGATGGGGCTAGTAATATGAGAGGTCACATCAATGGGCTTAGAAGTTTGATTTTGCAAGAAAATCCATCGGCACATTAGCTTCATTGTTTTGCTCATCAACTTCAATTGAATCTTGTTGTAGTTGCTCATGGACATGTTGATATTGAAAGGTTTCTTGATTTGGTTAATTTGAATCTTAATATGGTTGGAGGCTCTTATAAGCATGGAGATGAATATCGAATAAAACAATAAGAGAAAGTTGAAGAAGCATTGTGAATGGGGAGGTTCAAACTGGAAAGGGTTTGAATCAAGAAGTTGGACTTCAAAGACCTAGTAACACTAGTTAGGGCTCTCATTATAAAACATTCATGAATATTATTGTCATGTTTGCTCCAATTGTTGATGTGATTGATGCTCTTGCAACCGATGGAACCGAGCCACAAGATTAAGTTAAAGGTCAAGTCGTTGTCGATGGTATTCGGACATATGACTTTGCCTTTTATTACATCTAATGAAATTGGTGTTAAGCATTACTAATGCATTGAGTCAAGCTCTAGAAAGAAGGGATCAAGACATTGTTAATGCAATATCACTTCTTAACACAACTAAGAAACACTTGCAGCGTGCAAGGGATCAATGATGGGACTCTTTGATAGATGATGTCAGTTTATTTTGTGTGAAGCATGAGATTGAGATTCCTAATGTGGATGATTTTGCTCCTCTTCGTGCTAGAGGAAAGTCAAAACGTAGAGTTTCTTCTGTGACAAATGAGCATTATTATTGTGTTGATGTGTTCTATTCGATTCTTGATATGCAAATGCTAGAACTTAATAGTCGCTTTACGAAGTAGGCACCGAGTTGCTTCTTGGTTTGGCTTGTTTGAATCTCGTTGACTCTTTCTCCAACTTTGACATGAAAAAGATACTCAAAATGGCTCGGTTGTATCCATATGATTTTGATGAATTAGGCATTAAGGCCCTTAGTGTTGAATTGGATACTTTCATTGATAATATATTTGATGATAAGAGATTCTCTAATTTGAATGGACTTGGTGAATTCTCCACAAGGATGATTAAAACCAAGAAGTATTGGAGTGTTCCCCATGTACACTTGTTTTTGAAGTTGGCATTGATTTTACCTGTTTCTACAACAACAATTGAAAGAGTTTTCTCTTCGATGAAATATATCAATACGAACTTACGCAATCGGATATCGGATGAGTTTTTGAATGATACTGTTATTACTTACTTTGAGGATGATTTATTTGAAAGTCTATCTAGTGATGACATCATGTAGCGTTTTCAAAATACGAGAACTCGACGAGGACAATTACATTAGATATAATTTTATCGTTATGTAATATTCATTTTAAAAACATATGTTAACTTTTGTATTGTGTACCCTATTATTTAGTTTATTTCGATCGCCCTTAAATTCTTAGGTTCACCACTGGCAACAACAATGTATAATTTTTTCTCTTCGTTTTCTTTGCCACCCAAGAGAGAGAACGAGGGAGAGAGAGAGAGAGAGAGAGAGAGAGAGAGAGAGAGAGAGAGAGAGAGAGAGAGAGAGCAGGCAGCAATCGCAGAATCCGACAGCTGTTGCCTAGCTTGTCCGTAATAACCCAACTTTAAGAAAACGTACTATCTTTAATACGTTCAATTATTACAAGCGCATATATTTTTATTTTTTAATTTTCATATCATATTATATATGTATAAATACATATATATCAATGTTGTTTGAAATGCAGGACCCGGATGCTAGCAACGACGACGTACAACCATATTTTGTAAATTTTTAAACATAACTTGAAAAGATATTTATCGTTTATCATTCCTACAAAATTTATTTTATATTAATTAAATAAAATATTGACAAGTAAAAATTATATTAAAAAATGTGTTGGTCTTATTAAAATTATCATCTCAAATGTAAAAATTATATTCGAAAGTATAGAAAAGGACAATAATTTTGAGATAAGAATAAGAATAAAGGAAAGTATGTTAGAAATTGGGGTTAAAATCAATTATATAGTGCATAAAAATATTAGGCCTCAGCAAAAAGAATTAAACCAGCCCAATTTGAGAATGAAGGAGTATAAATAACAAGCCATGTTAATCATCTTGCCCATAAAATCACTTAAAGCCATAAATCTCTCTCTCTCAGCCTCTCACGTTCCCTATACCTTATTTGGTCAAGCCTCACCGACGACACTAGGGGTGTGCAAAATCGGTTAATTGCACTTTCGGTTAACCGATTTTCGGTTAACCAAACTCTCGAATAGTTAAAAATTCGATCCATTACCGATTCGATTTTTCTGGTTAACCGAATTTTCCGATCGGCAAAATCTCGATCCGTAAACGAACCGAAAGGGTCGGTTAATCGATTTTTGGTTCGTTTTATCGGTTAACCGTTATTTGAAACATAACTTATGAAATAAAACGGGAGTAAAATACAACAAAATATAAGTTTCTAACTAACAAAAGTAAAATACAACAAAAAAGAAGTTTTTGGCTAGCAAAACATAATTTTTTCAATCCCATAAAACAAATTTTGGCTCATATATCTATGATTTTCTTTAAAACTTTATTCGGTTAACTGATTTTTGGATCGATTTTTGATTTTTCAGATCGGTTTTTTGATTTTTCAGATCGATTTTTCGGTTTCGATTTTTCTACATACCCCTAAACAGAACCGCCAAACCCAGTGCCCCGTTATCAACACTCGCCGACTGCCAGGTGCTACAACCATCGGCCTAGCAACCATCATAACCACCACCATCTGCCACAACCACCAAGATCACCAAGCGAAACATCATTAAACTAACCTTCCTCACTCTTCCCTTTCGCTTGCTCTGCCCGGCCATCCACCTCCTTCACCGAGTCACGGCAGCCGTCTATAGACATACCACAACCGCCGGCCATCGCTCTATCCACCAAACACCACCCCAACCGCCAAACACCACTCCACACCCTCTTTCTCTCACCTCTTCCGCTGCTCGCTCTTGTCCTCGGCCCGTTTTCCGCCGCCGACTGCGGCTACCGCTTCGTGACCATTGCCTACCTCTTCCGCCATCGGCCGACTCCCGGCCACCACCCAAACCACCGCAGCCACCACAGAAACAATCTCCTCCACCCTTTTTACCTAGGTAAATTTTATAGTTATAATTTTGCTTAATTTAAATGGTTTGATTATAATCAGATTATAATTAGTTATTTTTATTGTTGTTATGTGAAAGAAATTGGAGATTGAAATTTGACGGTATTAATTTGGATGTTTGATTGGGTTTATGAGGTTGAGAAGAATTTTAGTGATATTAGCCTTGGTGTGTATATTTGAGTTTAATGGGATTAAAGTGGAAAGTGTGATAAAAGTTGATATGGATATAGGGAATTTGTGATTGAATTAGAAAAGGATAAGTTCGGATTAATTTCGTTGATCTTGGTGTTTAATTGAGTTGATGTGAGTTAATGTGTAAATTAAGAAAAATTGGGACATTATGTGAGTTATATGATTATGGCATATGTAGTTTATCTTTTATTGTGGACTAAATTGCAGTGTTGGTGAATCAAAGTACAATAAATAATTTGGTAAGTGAAATAGTAGTAGTAATTTTAAAGTTTCTTTGTAAAAATTAAAAGATAAAGTTTATCGGTTGGTATAAATGAGTTTTAAAATTAGGTAAAATTTATAATAGAAATTGGCACTATTTGTTTTCATTGAAATGTTAACATTGAGATATTAAAATAACTAAATGATTAAAAAAAATTTAATTATTAATAATACTTTCATTTTTTAAAAATGTTTATCAAGGTCATTGGTCATCGTGCGTTCATTTGGATCTTGCACAAAAGGAAGGAATAACACCAACTCAAGGTATGTTTATTAATTGCGCCCTTCAAGTATTTCAATATAAAATAAAGTCGGGCATGACTGATTTCAATGGCAACAAAGAATCATTTGCAAATATTATTTGGCATTAATAATGTGGACATGCCCCATCAACTACCATTATTTGGTATTCATCAATATTCAGGTTGGTCATACCGTACATGTTGGCTGCCTTCAACCGGACTATCCGATCGGCTCAGGCGTGTGCACATGCGTTAAGGGAAATTCGATGATCGTAAGGGTCCCACTCGGATAATAAATGAGCAAGCTGTTTTAAATTATACTCTCTCCCTCATTTACAAATGAATTAAAATGCATGCATGCAACTCAACTATTTTTAAATCTTCATTTTACAACATGTTAATGGACGTATTGAGTTTCAGCTCACATTTCGAAAATATTTTCTTATTTTGTTTTTGGTAAAAACATTGAAGGTATTAAGCATTAGAAGAGTTCTGTTCGGGACCTAGAGGCTCGTAGTAGCTAACTATTTGGGGTATTAGTGATCGAGTGTTGTTGACTTTATTTATCAAATATTAACATGTAGTTTTGTTTATCACTGTATAAGTTGTAATTATCTCACAAAATATAATCACGGTATATATATATATATATATATATATATATATATAGTTATAGTTATGTTTAGAAGCCTTGCCCTTTCCTCGGGTGAGGGCGGCGGTGACGTTCCCTTGACTTTTTTTCCGCTGTACTAATAATCGATTAACGGTTTATTTACACTAAAACCGATGATTACGGGTTTGAGACGTTACATTGTCCGCTGACTGTGGGAGGCAACATCAAGTGAACCTTCGACCGCTCATGCGAAGAGAGAGAGAGAAACACGAAGATGTAGTAATCCCCTTTTAATTTTATTAAGGTTAAAAACCTAAAACGTAACTAACTCTGAGAAGCTAGGGGTGTTATAGTTTTTTTAATTATTTTAACTAAATTCAAAATAGAGTACAACTCAATGAATGCAACTTAATTTCATAATATTGAATGGGAAAGGAAATAAAATAATTTGCTTCTTTATAAACTTTATGTGAGATTGTCTCACAAAAGTGTTCTAGTGGGATAAATTTTATGAGTGATGATTTTTAGATGTTAGGGTGACCACGTCTTATTTCATTTAGTTACAAGAAATTGTAACGTTATAAGAAGGTGTAAGAAGTCATGATAGTTGTAAAGTTAGTTATAAAAAGATTTGAGAATATGTAAGAAATTGTAAGAAATTGTAAGAAGTTGTAAAAAATTATAAGGAGTTGTAAGTAACTATAAGGTTGTAAGTTAAAGTTAAATGGAATACGACCTAAACACTTTTTACAATGACTAATTAATTTGTGTGACTAGTCATAGTAGTGTATAATAAGAGTCATGCCCATCTCACGATATTTTCCTAAAATGACAGTCTACTACAAGACCTTCTGGGCAGATTATGGATTCGAGAAAATTCTAAGGAATTAAATTATAAAGTTGTTTCATGGGAATCAAAGATTAGGTTTATAAGAGTAAAAATTTGATGAAAATTTTCAATATGCTATATGGGATCCGCAGTAATAATTGAAAATCACAATAATTGATTACGAAGGAAAAATAATAATTCTAAATACATTTACAAAATGGATACCAAATTTACACATATATAATGTGACACAATTATATGGAAGTTATCACCATGTAAATAGGAAAATTTTAAGAATAAAAATAAAAATCAACCAATCACAATGTACATCAAAAGTGAACGGAAAATTATACTTGTACCAACAAAATATATATCAAAAGTATGTTGCGATTGACCGATTTAATTTTGATTCTTAAAATTTTCATATTTTGATGGTGATATCTTTAATTTAATTGTGTCATGACTGTAAATATAAATTTGATATCTAGTTTATAAATATACTTAGAATAATCGATTGTTGACATCTATTTTATAAATATACTTAGAATAATCGATTGTTATCCTTCCCCATGTGGAGCACCTCTTGAGTGGTTGTGATATTATATTTCACCCAACGGGGTAAGGTCATTTCTGTTAGGGAAAATCATAATGAAGACCATCATTATAAAGCCAGAATCCAATATGTCGAATCAATAGAATAATTTAATAGAACGTACTTGAATCCGCAGTTGACATTATTTCTCCTTTAGTGATGTGGTTAGGTCTTCCATATCCACACGTACTATTAAGAGAACCCTTAGACTTTCTATGGTTTTACAATCTCCCTAATAATGGGATGTCGGAGAGAATTAACTCATAGTGTGACCTAGGAACCATAACCTTTATTTATACATGTAAATTCTTCTAGAGTTTTGATTCACTATTGTTCCGCCTATTATAAAACAAGTAGTAGGTCACCGGTCTTTACACATGTAAAACCCACACCCGACTAAATATATGAAAGCCCAATTAATTGTATCCTCATTAGTTTAGCCTATAATTATGACAGTACTTACGATAGATATTTAATCACATATACGCTCATCACTGGATTATGATTTAACAATCTCCCACTCGAGGTATATGCAACCTTACAATATGTACCAACCAATTTTTAAGCTCAACATCACTGTCATTATAACAATATATCTAAACCAATCCCGTCCATCAATATTAACAACATAGGACCAAAGTGGCCTTCATTACATCATCATAACTCAACCTATTAATCCTTGGATATATTTGCCCTTAAAGTATTCGCGAAATGCAATTTTACCCCCAATTGTTTTTCCGTTCAATCGTGCCATTAGTTAATTAAAACCATGCAAAATTTACCCTTGGGGCCCACAAAAACTAATTTGAGCCGATTTTTAAGTATTTTTCAATTGTTTTTAGGCGGTTTTCATTTTGGCAAGCTTGGGCAAATGAAAAAAAAAGAAAAAAAACTTTTATACTCACTCATCATCTCCCTCCTTCTCTCTCCTTCCCAAGTCACCGAGCAACACCACCCCAAAGCTATACACATCACTCTTCTCGATCAACCCGAACGACTTATTTGAAATGGTAATGTCCCGATGAACCACCTGAGGCTGAACCACGAAGTGGAGGTACTCCATGGCTATGGCGATTTGCAACGTAATGTCGACTCGGGTGGGCCAATTTAGTAGATCCTTTTTTCGAGTCGGGCCGTGGAGGTGGTCCGCCAAGGTCCCGTTCGGGATGTAATCGTAAACGAGTAAAAGCCTTCTCGGGTCACTGCAATATCCAAGGAGCTTTACCGATTCGAATGGTCGACTAGGGTGGGCCGATTTACAGATTTGGTTCTGTACACGTAAAAGCGATGCCTAGAAAGCCAATCGAACATGGAAGGACGAAAATAGTGGAGAGAGATGTTATTCTCCAGCTGTGTAGGAACGACCCATCAATGAAGCACAAAAAGGGCTTATTCGGGTTGGATGATTTGAACCCACGGACACCTTTCTTGTTGATTTGGCAGTCTCCGCAACGAGCGAAGTAATCGTCACCGGCTTCATCCCACTCAATCTAGATCCCAAACTTGAGAGAAGCTTATCAAGGAAAGGAACCCAAGAATGTCGTTTTGGCAGCCTTGTTCCGAGATGGATCAACAAGTGGATCCGTAATCGGCGAGTAATCGTGTCGAGTTCTTGATTAGAAAGTAATGCCATGGGCGGAGGCTGCAGTTAGGGAGGGAGAGAGATCTAAGCAAACAGACTTGGTGGTGCCCTACCGAAACCGAGAGGAAGTGGGAGTGTTGCTAGGAGGAAGAAGAAGGGGAGGAGAGAGAAAGGCAGCAAATTTAGAGGTGATGGAAGCATGGAGGAGGATGAGGAAGAGAGAGAAAACACTTAAGAACTCATTAATGGAGATCCGATATAAGACCAAGACAAGGAGCACAATGAATGAGAGAGAATGAGTGAGTGAAGGGGGCTCGTTCACGTGACTTGAGAAGGGAGAGAGGGAGGGAGATGATGAGTGAGTACAAAAAGTATTTTTTTTCCTTTTTTTCACTTGCCCAAGCCTGCCCAAAATCAAAACTACCTAAATTGAAAAATACTTAATAACCGGCTAAAAACATTTTTTGTGGGCCCCAAGGTTAAATTTTGCATGGTTTTAATTAACTAATGACACGATTGAATGGAAAAAACAATTGGGGGGGAGGTAAAACTATATTTCGCGAATACTTTAAGGGCAAATATATCCGAGGACTCTCACTTATGTTAATACAAAAGAATAACATGGATCATGTTGTGGATGTGTAGCATGGAAATTTCATGTGATGTGACCTCAACATGTCTATTTCCAACTGGTCCACCTTAAACTTTAGTGTGAGACCCAAAATTTTGAGTAGATTAATTTTATAGTTAAATTAAGCTAAGTATTTATACGCAATTTATTTTATGTGATTGTTATGTGCTTGTGTGTTTATATAGCTTAATTAATAAAGGTTAGTGCTCGTTTCATTGCTATTAACGAAATAGAGACCCGGGGTAGACTTATGCTTAACTATCCCTATTAAAAAAATAATAATAAAAATATAATTAAGGGGAGGATTAGTGTGCTGCAGCGAGTGCTGATCGCACCTGATGAAACCACCAAAAAAGGGAAAAAGAGGAGTAAAGGAAAAAAGGAAAGAAGGGGGACGAGGGGAGACCGAGCTCGGGAAGCGGGAGAGAGAGATCGAGCGAGGGAGATAGCGCGAGAGGGAGAAGGCGAGCGAGAGCAAGGGAAATCTACCGGAGGCCGGCAGGCTCCACGGCGAACGGAGGTGAGACGGCGAGCGAGCACGGGGAATCGGTCGAGGCGCGAAGAAGGGCAAAACCGAGGCTAGGAAAGGGACACGAACGCGAAGGCGAGAGAGGAGGCAGCCGGTGGGCGCGAGGACGAGTGGCCGGCGACGGTGTCGGGCGTGGAGGGAGGCGGCAGAACCACGCCCGGCAGCAGGGAAAGAGGAAGGAAAAGGAGAAACTAACCAAGCTAACTCGAACTCGAGCAAACTGTCAATCCCTGAATCGAGGTGGGTAGTTTTATACTCTAAACTTAATAGTAATTTCGAAACCCAAATGAATTTTGTTGTGATTATTGAATGTTTGTGTGATAAAATGAAGTTAGGAAGTGGTTAGGTCCGAAAGAGGTTATGAGAAAATCGAATTGAACTGTTAAATATGAATCGGGAACCTGAAGGAGCTTAGTAGTTGAATATGGCTGAGTTGAGATATCGAGAGTTTAGAAGGATTTAGGTTGCGTAGATATAAAGAGTATTGTGAAAATCTCAAATGGCATTAAGGACAAAGAAGTGGTAAATTGGGTGCGAATTACGAATCGATGCTTCACTTAAACCATAGAGACTTCCTAAGTTCTTGCACTCGGAAGTTAACGATGCATATTGGGAAACGATGATTTGAGTATAAAGGAGGGACATGACTTCATCTTGATTAACGCATAATTAAGGTAGAGAAATAGCGAGTTGGGAACTCTAAGGTTAAAATGAGTTTAGAACATATCTCGGTCTTTGGGATGAAATCAAGTTTGAAGTTAAGCACAGCGAAAGGGACTTAAGCGATAAAGTGAGAGCAAGAGTCGTGTGGTCGAGTACGGGCAAAAGAAGTTAAGTTATAAAGTAGAGGCATAAAATGAGTAATTGAGGTAAAAGACAATGAATTGTGACGAAATTGAAACGTTAACTTAAGTGATATCCGCTTGTGGTTATTGTGGCTCGTGAAAATGGAATTAATCGTACTAAATTGATGAATTGGGAAAGGCATAGTTGGAGAAGAGCTAAGAATTATTGCTTTCATTGAATGGTGACTATTCGTGCTATGTGATTGCTTTACGCGTTGACTCAAAAGTAGTTTTGGAAGGAGTTTTGTATTGTACGTGAATTGACCCTTGAATTGAACTTCTTGTGAAATGTCTTTCAAACGTGATTCTATTCTAAAGAAGCAAATCTGATTTGAGAAAGTGAACTTATAAGGGTGACACATGTTGTCATGCCTTCCTTAATATTAAATTGATTGAGAAAGTCTGTAAAGTGAACATGATGAATGAATATGTGCAAATTGTTTTGAATCGATCGGCTACAAATCGTTTAGCATACCGAAGGGTTTGAATTGGGGAACACCCAGCTAGAGACTTCGAGGGAAGGGTTCTAACAGGGGTCCTGCAGAGGCGGGATGCCCGCTCCGAGACTTCCTAGAAGATAGGTCCCGGGAGCCTTTTTGTCGGGGTCGCGCACTGAATTAAAGAAGTGCTAGTTCGAGTCCTCGAAGGCCTAGAATGTTGATTCAATCCTAAAAGAATTGTTCATGAGTGTGAAATCGTGCTTTTAAATGATTAAAAGAGGTCCGATCTTTACATTGCAAGAGATTTCATTGAAAGTATATAGATTTGTATTACATTATTATGCTTTCGTAGATTTCATTATTATGAGTATTATGTATAAAGAATTTTCATTTTTAAAGGTGTAAGACTCCGGTGAGCTCGTGGTTTATTGCTCACCCCCACAAATTCCCCCTTTTCCCCTCCTAGTTGCAGGTACTCCTTGATATGCTTGGCTGGAATGCTTGACTTAACGGTGATCGTGAGTTGAAGTGGGTCCATGTATTTTCGATTACTTATGTAAATAGACAGTATTGTATAATAAGTTAGATGTATGTATGGAGACTCGAACTAGTAGCTCCGACAAGCCGAGAGATTTCCTTCGTCCGGCAATTTTGATCTCAAGTGGTTGTAAATCTAGTTTTTGCTGAATTCATGACTTGGGTTGTAAACTAGCTCGAAATGTGAATTTTGTGGTTGTGAATATACTCCGGCGGGTGGTCGTTGAGCTATGTACTCCGAGCGTGTGGCTCGTTGAGTTTTATTGTGACTTTTATGCAGGTTTTAAGGCTTTTTCAGCCTATGGGTTGGGCCATATTTTAAACAGAGCTCTGCTGAAATTTTTAGGAAACTTGTAACCCTTGGGGAGCATTTCATTTCTTACCCTTAAGATGGAAGACAACTAAGTCAACACCTGAGTAAGCCTTGGGGGAGGAACTCCGGCGATGTAATACTCCTAGAGTGGGTTTTGGGGTGTTACATTTAGTGAGATCCAAAATATAAACAAAGTATCAAAAAAACTTTAATGTAATTTTATTTCTATAGAAAATATCCTCATAACTGAAAATTAAATTACATAAGTCAAATATGCATCCAAATTACAAACCCCACTAAAACTGAATATCCTCAAAAGATGACACAACACCCATATCAACCACATGCTCATGAAGCCGATTGGGTGGTAATCGCTTTAGTGAGTGGATCCACTGTCATAGATTTTGTACCAATGTGCTCAATTGACAATTCTCCACTCTGAACTCTTTCTTTTACAACTAAGAATTTGAGAGCCACAAATTTTGACTTTCTCGAACTCTTGTTGTTGTTAGAAAACATAACTATAGACTTATTGTCACAAAATACTTTAAGTGGTTTATGAACAGTATCCACTATCCACAGTCCCATGAAAAATTCCGCAACCACATCCCATGACTAGATGCCTCATCGCATGTAATGAACTCTGCTGCCATAGTGGAAGAGGCTGTAATGGATTGTTTGGCATTTTTCCAGGAGATGGCACCTCCAGCTAGACGATAAATGAAGGTCGATGTAGACTCGATGCTATCCATGCATCCAACAAAATCGGAGTCGGTGTACCCAATGATCTCCAGTTGATCTAACCTCCAATATTTGAGCATGTACCCTTTTATCCTTTGTAAATATCGTAATACCCTTTTGACTTCTCTCTAGTGCTGTAACCTTAGATTGCTTAAGTATCGCCCTAGCATTCTTGTGATTTACGGAATGTCCGGATGAGTGGAGACTTGGGCATACATCGAGCTAACTACTCGCTGGTGCATAGGGAACCTTTTCCATTCCCTTTTTCTCAAAATTATTCTTAAGGCACTCGTGTGAGACTAAACTTGTCTCCCTTAGCCACAGGGGTGTCTCCTGGTTTGCAACCTTGCATGCTTGTATCATTTCAATACCTTTTCGTTATAGCTCTCTTGTGATAACCTAAGAATACCTCGAGAGCTATCTCAATGTATCTTGATACTTAATACAAAAGAGGCATTACCAAGATCTTTTATCTTAAAATTATTTGATAGAAATCTCTTGGTTTCGTGCAATAGTCCTATATCATTATTGGCAAGCAATATGTCATCGACATACAAAACCAAAAAAATATATTTGCTCCCACTGAACTTATGATGTATGCATTCTTCAAGTAAATTCAACTCAAAACCAAATGAGAGAACTACTTGGTGAAACTTCACATACCGTTGGCGAGACGCCTGTTTGAGTCCATAGATGGATTTCTTTAGTTTGCAAACCATATTCTTTGGGTGTCCAACCACAACGTTTTTGGTTGCCTCATATATATAGTCTCATTAATGTCACCATTGAGAAACATTGTTTTCACATCTAATGTAACTCAAGATAAAAAATGCACAACTAATGACATTATAGTCCTTAACGAGTCTTTCAAAGAAATTAGAGAGAAAATCTCTCGTATAATTGATGTCTTTCTTTTGTGTAAAACCTTGCACAACAAGGCATGCCTTACATCTCTCCACATTGCCATTTGAATCCCTCTTGGTTCTAATATCCATTTATTACCAATGGGTTTCACACCTACCGGCAAAGGGACGGGATCCGATACATCATTGTCCTTCATGGATTACATTTTCTCATTTATGGCATTCAGCCACTTCGAGAATTTTCACTTTCCATGGCCTGACGAAAGTTGAGCGAGATCATCTTCCATCACTAAGGACTTAATCTTGGTGTTCATGGCATCTATCTGTTCTTGAGAGTCGAGAGAACTTTCACTAGTTTGATGAGAATCATGTTCCATCATACCAATGTTTACCTCATATTCGTGAAGAAGTACGAGGTAATTATATAGTACCGCACTTCTCCTTACTCTAGCGGATCTCCTTAATGGCATAGGTTCTTGAAGAGCAAGAGTTCGTTCTTGAGGAACAACTACATGTACAAAAGGTTCAGGTTCTTCAACATTGTCTTGTGGTGTGTCCGAAACAAGGTCGAGTGTAGAACCACGATCAATGCTAATAAGACACTGTAGAAATATGAATATATTCCTCTTCAAAGACAATGTCTTTAACTCGAATCTCCCCATCAAACTTGATATCCTGAAGAAATCAAGCATTTATTGTCTCAAAAATGACTTAGATTTGGGATAAAAAAAAAAAAACTTAAACCCCTTAGACCTTTCAGCATATCCAATAAAATAACAACTAACTATCCTAGAGTCCAATTTTCTCTCATTTGGCATAAAAGGTCTTGCCTCAACTGAATATCTCCAAATATGAAGATGATTCAGACTTGGCTTCTTGCAAGTCCAAAGTTCATAAGGGGTTTTAGTAGTTGCTTTAGTTGGAACACTATTAAAAATGTAGGTTGTAGTCTTAAGTGCATCACCCTAGAGTGACTCCGGTAAGGTATAGTGACTAATCATACTCCTCACCAGGTCCTTAAGAGTCCGAGTTTGCCTTTCAGCAGCACCATTCATAGAGGGTGAACCCAACATGGTGTACTTGTTGGACGATACCACATTCCACTAGGAATTTTGTAAATGGTCCTAGACGTTGTTGACCTGAACCATCATATCTACCATAGTATTCATAATCATAGTCGGATCCGATGCTTTTTATCCTTTTGCCAAGTTGGTTTTCAACTTCAACCTTAAAATATTTTAACATGTCCAGTGATTGAGATCTCTAATGATTGAGATATATATATTCATATCTAGAATAATTGTCTATGAACATTATAAAATATTGTTGACCATTTCAAGAAGAATTTGGAAAAGGCCTACAAATGTCCGTATGAATAATTTCTAAGACATCCGATGATCTATTGGCATCAAATCTCCTTTTATTGGTTTGTTTACCCTTTATAAAATCAACACACACAATCACCATGCAATAAAGAACTGAATTCAACCAATTTCGAATCATGAAACAAATTGAATATTCCATTTTCAAATGAACAATGATAACAAGATTTGTCCAAAATGGGAACAAAAATTACATTCCGTCTGAATGACGATAACAAAAGTTTCATTAAGATCCAAACAAAATCTAGTCTTTAGCAATAATCTAAACTTTCCAATTGTCTCTACTGCAACCTTTTGATCTGTTTCCCACGTAGATGTATCTTTTACCATCACTAGGTTTTCGGGAACTCGAGCAACCCTGCATAGACACCCCGATGTGAGTAGTTGCACCAGAATCCATCCACCATGTATGCCTAGGCACCGAGGCTAAATTAAACTCTAAACAAACCAGACCAAGAAGCATACCTTTCTTAGCACACCAAACGTGATATTTGGTGCATTCTTTTTCTTATGATCTGCACCACCGCAAAAGAAACAACCCTTATCAACTCCAGTGACCGGTTTCACCTTCTGTTGTTTCTTATAAGGTGCCTTATCTGCAGCCTTCCTTATTCTTAACCCTTTTCCTCTTGTACTTAGAGGTTAAGGTAAGATGAGCACTCTCAGTCTTATCCAACTTCAACCTTTCCTTTTTCACGTGCACAATGTGAGATGAGCTCCTTCGGAGATCAAGTCTCCTCTAACAGATTGTAGCTCACCTTAAACTCGTTAAATCTTGTTGGAAGAGATATTAAAACCAAATACACTAACATGGCCTCGGAGAGGTCAAGTTTAAGTGCTTTTAGTTTTGAAGTTAGATGAACATCTCCATGATGTACTCCCGATGTTTCCATTGCCTTTATACCTCATCGAAATTAGGTTTGTCAAGAGCGTACCAATTTCATCTTTTTGTTCTTGGCAAACCTATTTTCATTTTCGAAAGGAAATCCTTAGCCGTTTCTATATCTTCAAATATAGTGCCCTTAAATGGTTTAGGAATGACTTTCTTTATGATCATCAAACACATGCGATTTGATCTCTTTCACCTTTCATATTCCCTCTTTTGATAAGAGGTACTCTCATTAGTAGGTTTAGCAGGAGAGGCAATTCTTAACGTAAGTTTGAGATCCATGACTTCTAGAACAATTAAGAAGTTCTCTTGTCATGACTTAAAGTTTGAGCCATTTGACATAGGAATAGAGTTAATGTCTGGCAGTGATGTTAGCGAGAATTAGAGACAAATATATCAAAGGAAAAAGAAAGTTGCAACATGCTTTCAAAATTTAAAACTTAGTGAAAATTACTAATAATAAGTTCAAATAAGGTGAAATCCCATATCAAAATACCGATTTTCCTTAATATTCTATCTTTGGATGAAAATACTAACTTTTTAGTGATATCTTGGCGCGAGTAATCAAATATCGATAATAATAAGCATGTCAATTAAAGAATCTTCCTTTTGGGCTGATTCAATAATCACATGCAAAACCAAATAGTTATCATGTGTTTATCACCTCAAAATTCATACAATTAAATCAATATTGAACTTCCTTTGAGCCGAACAATATTAATATAAATGGCATGAATATACCATTAATATTTTCAAATAATTAATCTTAACAAGAGAGGTCACTTTCGCGACATGTTGTCTTAATTAATTAATCAAAAATATAAACAACCACACCCATAATATTGAAACTTAAAATTATTATGAATTAAAGCTTTGAATAATAATTTTCATGTAAATAAAAATAATTTGCTTTAAATTTCTTAAATACTTCAAGAAAACCGCATAAAACCACAAAATTAAATTGAAAATTTTACCAAAATAAAATATTACATAAAAATAAAAATTGAATACATCAAAATATGCCCAAAAATATAGCAAACAAAACCCCTAAATCGGTTTTGCTCAACTGGGACGAATTCAATCCCAATTTTGCAAAATAAGTTTCGAAAATTAGGGTTTTACAATGCAAAATTTTTCGAGAAAAATGAATGATTGAAAATCGAAATTGAGATAACCTAGATATGATTAAACATTCAGAAAACAAAACCCCTAAACTAATTTTATTTAAAGAAGGCGTTATCGGTCTTAATTTCACAATCTAAGGCCCAAAATATTAGAGTTCCTACTTCTAAAATTGTTTAGAAAAATGAATCAATGAAAATCAAAATGAAAGGCACTAAAATGTGATTAACCATGCCAAAGTCAAAGGCCCAAGCTAATTTACATCAAAGTAACCAAATTGAGGCGTAATTTTGCATTTTCATACCCGAAAGTTAGGGTTCTTGCAACGAAAATTGCCAACAAACTTTAATCAATTAAGATAAAAATTGAAGGGACCAAATCATGATTAAATGTGCTACAAACAAAAGCTCTAACTTAATTTGCATCAAAAGAAATGAATTAAGCCTCAATTTTGCACTTTAAAGATCGAAAAAATTAGAGTTCTTCGCCCAACCCATAATAGCTACGGAAATTAAGCTTTTGTCAATAAATAACACAATAAAAATCATCTAAATTAGTAAAAGAATAATTCTATCAAATACCCTAAATTAATTTCAGCAAAAGAGAATAAATAAGACTCGATTTTGCAAACCTCAAATTGAGATTAAGGTTATTGGTTGTGGAAACCAAAAACCAATTAAACCAATAAATATTAACCAAAATCCTCAATTCAATATACATATTCATGCCATACGATGAAACAAACCGTATCTCCTAATTAATTTAGTCGAACAAGATCGAAAATTCCTAATTTTGCTACTTCAAGAACCAAAAGCTGGGGTTTGACGTGCGCAAGAACAATTCGCAATTTAACTCCTGAAGTAATCCATTAAACATCAATTAACTTAACAGAATCATGCTAGATAATGATTCAACCAAAAGCCCTTAATGAATTTTTCCAAGAAAAGCCAAACAATTGCCAAATTAAGGCAATCAAAATCAACGACAACAGAAACGAACGAAAAATTAGGCAAAAATTGCAAATGGAATTAACACCAAAATAATAATCTAAATTATTCCTAAGGATTCAACATAATTGGGGCTCTAACACCACTTGTAGGGAAAATCATAATGAAAACCAAATCCAATATGTCGAATCAATAGAACAATTTAATAGAACGTGCTCGAATCCGTAATTGACATCAATTCTCTTTTAGTGATCCGGTTAGGTCTTTTAGATCTACACGTACTATTAAGAGAACCCTTAGATTTTATGTGGTCTTAATATCTCCTTGATAATGGGATTAAGAGAAAATTAATTTGTACGTGTGACTCGGGAATAATAAACTTTATTTATAACTCGTAATACCTACTAGGATTTTAACACATTACTTGTTCCGCCCATCATAGAATAGTAATTGTATCCTCATTAGATCACTTTTATTTTGGGGTATAGTTATGACAATCCTTACGATACATATTTAATCACATATAAGCTCATTGTTGGATTATGATCCAACAATTTTCACAAAGCCGCAATGACGGTAAGTATGGTAATTCCCACAATTTTAGTCATTCATGTGTCAATGTTTAATCCGCACCATTGAATTTTTTTAACACCATTAAACTTTAACATTTTTGAACTATTTAGTTATTAATAAAGTACTTCAAAAAAAAATCTTTTAAGGTCACGTTTATATTGCAAAGTGTCTTTTCTTAAGCTAATAGAAATGTAAAAGAAAGACTTAAAAAGTTAAAAAATTTTTAAAAACTAATCAACTAATATATTCTCCCGCCACAAGCTCCATACTTTCTGACCACTTGCTCTATATTCTATGATGAGTCCACAGTGTCGTCAAATGACTTAAAATTGCACCAACAATATTCGAATGTGTAACACCGAGTGAAAATTGCGAAAGGATTTATTGAACCGCAAAACATGAAATGATTACTAAAATAATTTAATGATATTTGAACCACTCTCGCCCTCAATTTCTAACCATCTATACAATGTGAGAATCAACTTGAAACCAATGAAAAATTAGGACAAATAGTATCTTCATGTACCCCCTAAGAGCCCAAGTTAAGCCTTCCATGAAGAGCACTACCCGTAACCTCCGAACGTGATTTGGCAATGAACTTAGAAGAACTTTCTTTGGACAATTGACGGCCCAAACTCACCTTACTCAACCTTCTAGCAAGAGCAAAAACCACCATGATGTAGTTTCCTGGCGAGAAGTGGGCAAAGTTGATCGAGTGCCTTGCAACGGGATGGGGCTTGATGGTGGTACGAATTGAAAATAAGTGACTTTAATTAGGGTAAATATTCCAAGATGTCATCTTTAAAACAAGAAAAGAAATATTAGGAAAATTGTTAAACCTCGTATTTATCACTTTTTAAGGCATTATTTCACCCAATTCCGTGATGATTTAGATGATATTTGTTTGGTTTTGGGTTAGATTACGCTCATTTTCTCTTTATCGTCACCTAAGCTCAAAAGTTTCTTAATTACAGGTTTTGGGCTTAAATGAGGGAGATTTGAGGTAAATTTGATGAAAAGCGATGAAGAGGAAGGTTCGAGCCTAAAAGGACACGAGAAAAGGGCCTAAAACTCATCAAGTTGAGATTGCATAGGCAGCTGTGCAAAGCTGCACAGCCGTGCAAAGCATCGAGGCCAAGGGTTCGCAATAAAGGAAGCACCGCCCGTGCACGAGGGCTAAATGGAGGCAGAAAGTTCAGGCGCTTTGCACGTCCTACCGTGTAGGAAACTACAAAAGTTGAAGCCGTGCACGACCTATTGTGCAGTAACCTGCACGGCCCGTGCAAGAGGGCTAAAAGAAGGTAGAAAGTTAAGGTGTTTAGCACGGCCTACAATGCAATAAATGCATGACCGTGCGACGCTGTTTCGACGACTTTTTAAGCGATTTTTATTTAATGTTTTTAGGCAGTTCTTTTCTCCATTAGTTTTTAGGGTTTCAAGGGTAGTTTCCTTTAGATTGACGATTAAAATTTTGAGTTTTGAAGATTAATTTGAAGTCAAGCATTCGGATTTGTATTCGGTAATTCTTAATTCTCACTCTTTATGTTTGCTCTTTGCGATTTCTCTATAGCTTTCATGCTTATATTCATTAAAACTTTTGAGTTGTTTAGCATCATGTTTAGAGACTAAATTCCCCACTTAGGTTGGGGTTAATCCCTATTATGTCTTAATAATCATGAATTGAATGTCCGATTGAGTTGTTCTATGCTTGTTTGTTTAGAATTTGCTTCGCTCACCACATGTTTGATGAAAGTCTCGAAAGAGAAATCATCTAGTCTTATTCGGGTTTTGTGAACATTGAAAGATAGAATCTCTACGTAAAGTGACATTACGAATGATTGAAACTTTGATATGAAAATAATTAAGGTTTTCAATTGAGAGTTTTGAGATGCAATTGTTGTGATTTTGTTCTTTGTTAATCCCAGGAAAATAGGTGATTAGATTGAGAAAAATTAGTCTTTGACCTGTACAAGTAGGCAAAGATAGGTTTAATCGGTGTTTCCCCTCTAAACTTCAAGTGTAGACAAGTCTCAAGCAGAATTTGGTTTTGATTTTGAACATAATAGTGTGATTAATCTTAATCTAAGACTTTTTATCTATTGTTTTCTCATATTTATTTCGTTATTAATTGAATCCGGTTGCCAAGCAAATCTTCGTCGAATTCAATTTCGCCTAGATTAGAGTTTTTAGGCGAATTTTAGTACTCGAAGCGAGTTCCTCAAGAACACGACTCTTACTCGCCGGTTCCTAGCTACAGTTACATCGTGCACTTGTGGTGCTTTCCCAACAATTTTTCCAGCGCCGTTGCTAGGGAACTCGTTCTTTTGAGTGCAAAGTTTGCTTTAATACTTGAAACTAGGTCTTTTGTTCTTGTTCTAATACCAATCTTTTTTTAATTTTTGTTTGAACCTCGTGTATGCTTGGTATAGTTCTTGTTTTTGCATGCGTAGAAGGAGTCGACGAGGGAGAGAAATTATCACATTTGATCCTAAAATCGAAGCAACAACAAGAGCAATTAGCGCAGCTGTGAGAAGGCGGAGGAGAGAGGAAAAGATGGTGCATCCGGGGTAATATCGGCCATCGATGGGCCGAATGTGGCTGCTAAGACTTTGAGGTGAAGATGTCACTCATTCACCGTGTGCGGCAAAATGCATTTGGAGGGCTTCCAACGAAAATGCCATCACGATATTCCGAGTGGATGCTCTTGCAGACTTTCTACAATGGGCTACCTCTCTAAATTCGGATTTCTATAGATGTAGCTGTAGGAGGTGCTCTCGTGGCTAAAGGTAAAGGCGAAGCTAAGGCCCTCATTGAGAACTTAGCGGCCCATAGTTATCATTGGGAAGTGAGAAGTCGGTTCTCAAGAAAGGAGGGATGCATGAAATCGATTCTATGCCTCTCTCAGCTAGCTAGGTGAAGGCTCTTAGTCAAAAGCTAGAGCGCGTAAGTGCGAGTGTCTACTTTGAGTGGTTCCTTGAGTGCTGCAAATGAGGGACATGTTGTTTGTGAGATATGTGGAGTGTAAAGGCATGTGGCTGCTGAGTACCAAATCGATTTTCAAACCGTTGAACAAGCCAATGCTCTGTGGAACTTCATTTCTAGCAACAAAACAAACTATACTCCCAAACCTACAACCCTGGATAGAAGAATCAACCCAATTTCTCTTACATTTGCCACCTGGTTTTCAACCTAGTGCCCCCTTTAATCCAAGCACCTCAACCCCCATCTCGAAGTTAAATTTAGAGAGCCTCATGGAAGGTTTTATACACACTGTCGAGAACGAGTGAGACCTTTGGTAAATCGATCAAGCAATTAACTTCTAAGTTTGAGGGCATGTCTACCCACCAAAATATTATTGAGAACCGGATATCCCAAATAGCCTAACAAGTGAGCCATCTTTCTAGGCCTCAAGGGCATTTGCCGGGCCAGCCGGAGATCAACTCTAGGGTTCATGTCAATGTTGTTTAAACCTATAGCGGAGAGTTAGTAGAAAGTCCTGTTATGGTTCTCGCAGAAGATAAGCACAGTACTACTCAGGTTGAGCAACGATAGTCCAATTCGGAATTCAAAGGAGCAAACCCCAAAATGCCTCCTGTATGCCCATATCGACCACCTATTCCATATCCTCGGAGCATGTTAGAGCCCGGATTTCTTAAATTTATTGATATGTTGAAGAAGGTTTACATCAACATGGCATTCTTGGAGGCTATCAAGGAAACACCCTCCTATCTTAAGTTTTTAAGGGAAATATTTCATAAGAAGACTAAGTTGGAGGATGTTTCGTAGTAAACATAGGGGAGGTTTGCGATGCAGGTCCTACAGAGTAAGTCACCTTCTAAGTTACAAGATTCAGGGAGTTTTTCCATTCCTTACTCAATCAAGGGAGTGCAGATTGATAGAGCCCTCTGTGATCTCGAGACAAGTGAGAGCGTAATGCCACTTCCACTTTATAAGAAGCTTCAGCTAGGGGATCCGCAACCTACCAATATCTCCATTCAACTTGCAGATTAGTCCGTTCGATGCCCCGTGGGTATTTTGGAGGATGTTCCTATTCAAGTAGGGAAGTTTGTTGTTCCCTGCGATTTCGTGGTGATAGATATGGATGACAAGCATCCGAGTCCCTATTATTTTAGGGAGACCACTTCGGCAACCGCAAGAGCTGTGATTGATGTACTTGCAGGGAAGATCTCATTTCACATATGTGGTGAACATGCTGATTTCTTCCTCCCACTACCACTTGTACCCTTGGCTCTTGTTCCAAGCCCTATAGTTGATATGATATCCACACATGGGATGAGCGACGCGCACCCACTTGCTTCACTAGATATGCCCACCAAAGCCGATATTTGGATTGCTCGAATTTTGATCATGATGAGGAGGTGATGGATGCCATGTCACAAGTCCATTCTTTAGTTTGTCCTTCTCCACAGTCCTCACTATCTACCGTTTGAAGTAAGGGTGAAGCTTAAGGACCTTAAACAAGCGCTTCTTGGGAGGCAACCCAAGCATTTTACTACTTCCTAATTTAAAAATAAATAAATAATCTCACCTCGCACCCTTATTACAATTTCCCTTGTTTGTCAGCTTTATTCCCTTTGCTCTCTTTTGTTGCCCATTTCATTGTGGACAATGAAAGAGTTAGGCATAGGGGAGTAGCTTGGAGCTTGTAAATAATGTTTTAAGGATGGTAGGGGGATGGATTTGCATTTACATAGGTTACATTCATGTAGTTTCTTAGGATTACTTTTTCATTTATCATATAGTCATAAGCATAAAGGTTAGAATCTTTGCATTACTTACATTTTTGTTCTTCTTTTTATGGAGGAGGGAAATTCATAAGCTCTTAAGGTAAACACGCTCCACCCCTTCTTTCATTTTCTTTTCTGCGAGGTATCTTTATTAGTTAGCTTTTATTGCTTTGAAAAAAAGTTAAAAAAAGTTAAAAATTGAAAAATCCCAAACATCATTTTTAAAACCCCTCTTATGATGATGATGTGAAGTGTGATAGTTGATCAATGGGCGTGATTGTGCATGATTTGACAGCCCATTCTTGGTAGAAACTTTTGTGGAAATAAACTTGTAAATGGATTTGATTGTGATGCCTTGTGTTGCTTGTCGGTTGTCTTTGAGAATTTCTTTGCATGATTGGTCAAACATGAGCTAGTGGTAAATCCTTGGAGCTAGTTGTTGACTTTGGTGGATAAAACTGTGAGAGTTTGAGCCTTAAAGACTAATTCATTAATTTTAGTCTCATTATTCATTTTATGTATGACTCTTCCTTGATGCATTCCTCTAGAACTTGTTCTGTTGCTTTTTGAGATCACATTTCGCATGTGCATTGTGTTATATGATAGAGGCATTCATTTGTTTTCTAGCTACACGAGCCAAAAAGCCACCTCATTCATTTATGCCCTTTTGCTACCCCTTTAAGCCTTAACCTATTTCTTGATACACCTACATCTACTTTACCTTTGGCCTATATACATTTCCTATACCTAATCCGGGTCTAGTGGAGCAATACTTCTTAGGTAGTTTTGGGTTGAATGATGGGGTGTTCTATTCGATTCGTAGTTTGAAATTGGGACCCGTGTTGAAAAAAATGATAAGTCCCTCTTTTAGACTATTTTGGAATTGAGTAGCGCTATGACTCTCATGCCAATGATATCTATTCCAGAAAGAATTGAAGTGAAAAGGAAAAAAGAGAAAGCAAAGAAAAAAATGAAAGAAAAATTCGAAAAGGGAAAAAAGAGTGAAGAATAAGTGATTGGCATTGGAAAGTTTAAGAAGTTTCATGCTCATTCCTTAAGTTGTCTTAAACTTGAAAGAGGTGAGTTGGGAGAAAGTTTTTAGTCATGTTGGAAGTATTTTTTTGCTCCTTAATTGTTAGGCCTCTACTGTTTAGCTCCACATTTCCCAAATTAATTCCTTTTTCTACCAATGAACCTTGGCCACATTACAAGCTTTAAAAGATCTCTTGATTACACTTGTATTTTGCCTCTATAGTGGTGGAGGATGAGAATATGACGAAGCCTACAAGTAGGTTGTGTTTTTGGAAAGAGATATTGAGAGAACCCACAAAGATTTCAAATGAGTTCGAGTGATCCACATTCCCTAAAGTGAGGTTCCATCGATTAAACTAGTTCGCCATTTGTTTGAGGGTGTCCTGAGTATTAATGTGATTCAATATGGGGATAGTCGTGCAATGTAACCAAGCATTGTAGTCATTGAAATTTTCAATCAAGTTTTCATGTAAAGTACTAAAGTTTGAATAAGTTGTCTCGTGTGCATGGTTATTTTCCATTGATTGAACTGTTAACGCATCGGGGTGAATGCGAGGTTTAACCCCATGATTGTTAATTTATATTCTTGCTTGGGGACAAGGAAGAGCTAAGCATGGGGAGTTGTTAAACCTCGTATTTATCACTTTTGAAGGCATTATTTCACCCAATTCCGTGATGATTTAGATGATATTTGTTTGGTTTTGGGTTAGATTAGGCTCGTTTTCTCTTTATCGTCACCGAAGCTCATAAGTATCTTAATTATAGGTTTTTAGGCTTTAATGAGGGAGATTCAATGCAAAAAGCGATGAAGAGGAATGTTTGAGCCTAAAAGTAGACGAAAAAAGGGCCTAAAACTCATCAAGTCGAGATTGCACAGGTAGTTGTGCAAAGCTGCACAACCGTGCGAGCATCGAGCCAAGGGTTCGAAGTCAAGTAAGGTCGCACGGCCACCCATGCACACCTTGCACGGCTATGCAGGAAACTACGGAAAGTTGAAGTCGTACACAGCCTACCGTGCAAAACTCGTATGACTCTGTGCGGGAGGGCTAAAAGGAGGCGTAAAGTTCGGGCTTTTGTACGGCCTACTCGTGCAATACCTTCATGGCCATGTGACGATGTTTCGACGACTTTTTAAGAGATTTTTGTTTATTTTTTGGGTAGTTCTTTTCTCCATCAATTTTTAGGGTTTTTAGAGTATTTTCTAAAATTAAAATTCCTTACGATTGAAGATTAAGATTTTGAGTTTTGAAGATTATTTTGAATTCAAGCATTCGGATTTCTATTCGATAATTCTTAATTCTCTCTCTCTTTATGTTTGCTCTTTGCAATTTCTCTATAGTTTTCATGCTTATATTCATTGAAACTTGTGAGTTGTTTAGCATCATGTTTAGAGGCTAAATTCCCAGTTAGGTTGGGGTTAATCCCTATTATGTCTCGATAATCATGTATTGAATGCCCAATTGAGTTGTTCTATACTTGTTTGTTTAGAATTTGTTTCGCTCACCACATGTTCGATGAAAGTCTCGAAAGAGAAATCATACAACCTTATTTGGGTTTTGTGAACATTGAAAGATGGAATCTCTACCTACAGATAACGTTGCGAATGATCGAAACTTTGATATGAAAATAATTAAGGTTTTTAATTGGGGGTTATGAGATGCAATTGTTGTAATTTTGTTCTTTTTTAATCCCATGAAAATAGGCGATTAGATTGAGCAAAATTAGTTTTTGACCTACAAAAGTAGGCAAAGATAGGTTTAATTGGCGTTTCCCCTTCTAAACTACAAGTATAGAAAAGTCTCGAGCGGAATTCGGTTTTGATTTCGGGCATAATAGTGTCATTAATCCCAATCTAAGACTTTTTATCTATTGATTTCTGATTTTTATTTTGTTAGTAGTTGAATCCAGTTGCCAAACAAATCTCCATCGAACTGAGTTTTGCCTATATTAGAGTTTTGCCAAACAATTCATACTCGCCGGTTCCTAACTATAGCTACACCGTGCACTTACGGTATTTTCTCAACAAAAATGGTAAATCAATTTTTTTGGTGGATGCAATATGGAAACTAAAAATATTCAAGACAAGGAAACTCCATCTTTGGAATTCGATGTCAGGGAAACAATGACTATGCTTTCCCAATCGACGTTAGGGAGGGCATGTTGCGACTGGAGCCGGAGGTGATAAGTTACTGAAGGGGATGTCAGGTGCCAGCGGTTGTTGCAGTAGCCCTCGAATTGCAAGACTGGAAGTTGACTGCCGGCGACAGGGGGTTTAACGGTTGCAGCCTCCGGTTTGGGTTAAGATTGCGGGAATCGGTGGTTGGAGTTTGTTCCGCCAGAAAAAATAAGAACACCCACCAGAAACAATAGAGGTCAAACAACCACCTATATTTTGCCAAAGGCCCACGTAACTCCGGGGTACAGATGCTGAAACCAATGGAGGTTCGGGTGACCGGTAGTGTTCTTGACTGAGGGGAGGGGATGAAGCAACAACGACGACCATTAATGCCATACCGCACAACTCCTTTTGCTCGGGTTTGGAACTCTTTTTTTTTCTCCTTTTTACGGTTGCATACCTGTAAATACTTTTTTCTTTTCCCTTTATGTTTTTTTTTGTCTAAATAACAAAAGGATAAATTATTTTTCTACATACTTATTGAAATTATTTACATTTTTAATAAAATCATTAAAATTAACGTATGAAGTTACATGTCACATGGATGGCTAGGATTATGGGAATTGTTGTACTTACCGTCATTGCTATTTTATGGGAATGACTATACCCACACTGTTTTAAATATTTGTTACGTTTTTTGATATTGTCTTTTATTTTTAAATAAGTAATAAAAATCATGGATGTTCTGTATGTAGTTGTATCTCTAAGAATCAATGCCTAGTTGGTGAGAATAAGTAGTTGGTGAGATATATTAGGTAGTATGAATGTATAGAGAGAATTTGAAATTTCCATAAGATCAATCAAGACTTATCTCCTACTTAAATATCTCTATAAAAAATATTATATAAAAACCTTCAAATAAGGAAAATATAGATTTTTGATTAAAAAAACATATTATAATACATCCAACTAATGAGTTGTAAAGTAAACGTTAGTGAGGCCGAAGAGGCAGGCCAAAGCATGCCCCCACATGGGCCATGAAAATCTTTTCTTCGAATTGTCGGGGCCTGGACAACTCCCTGATAGTTGACGCCCTCCAATTGTGGCTTTAGAGGGACCGCCCCAACATTGCTTTCATCATGGAAACGATGTTAGATAGTAGGATATTAGAGGCAATTCGTAATAAGTGTGGGTTTATGGATGGTATCTGCTTGAGTAGCAACAGACATTCAAGGGGCATCGGTTTGGTGGGATGACATAAACCTTGATATTGTATGTTATTTTGATCAGCATGTCCTAGTAACTATTCTAGATGAGAATGGTAGGGCGAAGTGGCATGTTGTGGGGGCATATGGTTAGGCTGACAATGCTGAAAAATTTAGGACCTGGCAATGAATGAGAGAGTTGAGGGATTCATCTACTCTCCTTATGATCTTCTTTGGGGATTTTAATGAGATAATCACAGTGCGTAAGAAGAGAGAAGGCCCACAAAGGAGAGAGAGTCAATTGCGTGGCTTCCATGAGATGATTGATGGTTTGAAGGACCTCGATAATCAAGGCGATTTTTTTACTTGGCAAAGGGGGCGATAAAGGAGAGGCTCGATAGATTTTTGGCAGACTGTGGATGGAGTTCCATGTTCCCTAATGCAATGGCTCGCTCACATCCCATATACTACTCTGATCATCAGTGGCGGATCCAAGCAATTTAAGGAATGAGGGTTGAAATAAATGAAGTAATCGTGTATACAATAGAAAAGTTAACATCTATTTTTAAAATTAATATTACATAACGATAACATTACATCTAATACAATTGTGTTCGACGTGTTCTCATATTTTGAAAGCGCTCCATGATATCATCATTAGATATAATTTTAAACAAATCATTCTCAAAGTAAGTAATAACAGGATCATTTACATCACACGTTGTAGGGGAGGGATTGGCATTGCATCACAAGTTGTAGGAGAAGGATTTATATTTGCATCGCCTTCTTCATTCGATAGTAAATTTTCAGATTTAGAACTTAAAAGAACGGAAGATTCTATTACTATCTTTTTTAAATATCTAAACATTTTGATCTACAATACGAATTTATTAACAAAAATTAATCCTATACCATAAAATTTGTCCGAACAATGAATGAAGTGAAATTGAAAAATCAATAAAATCACATAAATTAAGAATGGAATCAAAGAAATTAAACCTAATATTGTACAAATTAAATCTTAAATTGATATAGAATAAAAAATTGTAGAGCTTAGAACTTACAGATATGGAGAGAGTGAGAGACTTCAGTGCGAGAGAGGAGAGACGACCAAACCGGGATGTGCCAGGGCGACTTGTTTGGGACCGGCGCCGGCAACCAACAGTCGTGTCGCCGTGTACGTGGTGTAGTGGGCTGGGAGAGAGAGAGAGAGAGAGAGAGAGAGATTGCGACTGCGGGAGAGGGCAGAGCCGCAGAGGGCTGCGTAGTGTACAAACGCGAGAGGGAGGGGGCAAGTCGGGCCAGGCATGGGCTGCGGTGGCGGCGATTGGCCGTGGTGGTGGGGGAGGGAGCAGACCAGTCGGGCTCGGGCAGAGCAGGAGCAGCAGAGGGTATGCAGAGGGAGCAGAGCAGTCGAAGGGAAATAAAATTAAAAGCAAGGAGGGATTGAATTTTGAAAAAAAAAAGTTGCCAATAGCAGGAGTTGAACACAGGACCTCTTGTTCAAATTACACAAGCCTTACCAACTCAATAGCTTACTTTTACTAATTTTTTCTCAACATAAAAATTTTATTTAGTTTTGGAAGGGGGTCAGTTGACCCCACTGACCCCACGGTGGTTCCGCCACTGCTGATCATAACCCTCTAATCCTCAGCACATAGAAGAGATAAGTGACCCGGTGGTTAGCCTAGCTTGGGAAGAGCGAAAAGGGGAGGAACCTTGGGAGAAGATCCTCCATTATGCAGACAAGCTCACAACGTCAAGCAAGAACACCTTTGGCAGTATTCACCAAAAATTCAAAGACCTGGAGAAACTGCTAGCTGCCGAATAGAAGTGACCACCATCAGCCGAAAGGTTATGATCATGCAAAGATATGGCAGTACAATTGGATGAACTATATAGACAAGAAGAGACCTTTTGGCACGTGCGAGAAAGGCAAACAAGCTGAAAGTGGGGACAGAAATACAACATATTTTGACCATAAGACGAATTCCCGTAGGCGTAGGAATAAAATTAAAAGTCTTGAAAACACGGATGGGCAACAGGTTACTTCGAAGAGTTGCCTAGAGGAAACTGTGGTAAGCTATTTTGATAAACTTTTTTCCTCTGTCAATCCTACCCATAATGATCAGGTGCTTGAAGGCATCCACCCTTGTGTCACCGCCGATATGAACCATGAGCTCAACCGATTGCCTATAGTAGTTGAAGACCATAGAGCCCTGAATGAAATGCACCCCACCAAAGCTTCAGGTCCCGATGGAATGCACACACTCTTTTACAAGAGGTACTGGGACGTTGTCGGGGGATGTAGTTTCCTATGTTCAGTGTGCCTGGAGAGGCGATGTGGATCTCGCTCAGGTTAACTCCACAAACATTGTTTTGATGCCGAAAGTGAAGAATAGAAACAAGATTACCAGTACAGGCCCATTAGCCTCTACAATGTGCTTTATAAAATCTTTTCAAAGACACTAGCTAACCGCCTCAAACAGTACCTTCCAGGAACTATTTCGGAGCATTAAAGTGCATTTGTTTATAAAAGACTGATTTCTGACAATGGTCTAATTGCCTTTGAAGTCTTCCACTATATGAAGAAGAAGATAAGCGGAAGGAGAGGCGTGTGTGCTTTGAAACTAGAGATGAGTAAGGCATACTATAGAATTGAACGGGGCTTCCTAGAGAGGGTTATGATAAAGATGGGCTTCAACTATCCTTGGATTGGTCGCATCCTTAGCTGCATAACTACTGTTTCGTATTCTTTTGTGATTAACGACCAAGTTGGAGGTTATGATCGCCCCTTATGGGGCCTCAGGTAAGGAGATCCCCTTTCTCCCTACCTGTTCCTTTTATGTTCAGAGGGATTTTCGGGTATGATTTCTGTATCTGCGGCTCGAAAAGAAATTCGTAGGGAATCGATGGCTAGGAAAGTGCCCCCAGTTACCCACCTCTTTTCGAAGATTATATTGTCTTATTCATCCGGGCCAATGTAAACGAGGCAAGGAAAATGAGGGAGGTCATAAATACTTATGAAAATTGCTTGGGCCAATCTATAAATGTTGAGATATTTGAATTTGTTTTCAGTAGGAACACTCCACATGACACAAAGGTGGAGCTACTGGAAATCCTGGATATGGGGGAAGTTGATCGCTTTGCAAAGTACCTTGGCATGCCTACTATACTAGGACGATCAAAGAAAGCTACATTTGTGTGTCTCAAATCTGGAAGAAGGTCCAAGGCTTCAAGGAAAAACTCCAGTAGAAGGCGGCAAAGAAATATTGATCAAGGCGGTGGCCCAGTTAATACCAACCTATATGATAAGGATATTCAGGCTACCAGAGGGATTGTTGGAGGACATTCACTCTATCCTAACTCGATTTTCATGGGGATCATCAAATACTAAGGTATGCATTTGAGGGATTGGAATTTCCTATGTCAACCAAAGATCATTGGGGGAATGAGTTTTCGTGACCTTTCGCACTTTCAACAACGGTCTCTTGGCCAAACAAGCATGGAGGTTGATGGAAGATAATGACTCTCTACTCCATAGAGTTCTCAAGGCAAAGTACTATCCAAATTGTGACTTTTTGGAGGCTTTCCGGGGCCATGCGCCGAGCTTCACCTGGCGTAGTATCTGGGGTGCTAAGAGCCTACTGTTGGAAGGGCTTAAATAGAGGGTATGAAATGGTAGAACAATTCGAGCTTGGGATGATTCTTGGGTCTCAACGGATACTGCTATGGCAGGACCTTATATCGGGGCAATTTTCAATGCAGATCTAACGGTCAATGATCTAATCAACGAGGATACAATGACATGAAAGAGGGACCTAGTCACCATGATGTTCTCAGAAGAAGATGCAGGGAAAATTACAAATATTCCGCTGAGTTACAGAGGAAGGAAAGCTACTAGATTCTGGTGGTGGGACAAGCATGGAGTTTTTTGGTCAAATATGCATATTGGTTAGGAGGCCCAAATCCAAGACTCTACATGAGGGGTGGACAAAGATTCATAAGCTTATTGGACAACCCAGATCATTTAATAGCTGGCAAGCTCCACATGAGGGGTGGACAAAGATTAATACAGATGCGGCGGTGATGGAGGACTGGACTGGACTGGACTGGGGTGGTTTGCTAGGGACTAGACGGGATAGACTCTGGAGATGGGGGTCAGGAGGATTCCAGGGAAAACAAGCGCGGCACTGGGCGAGTGGGAAACTGTTCGTTACACCTTGTTATGTGCAACTCGGGCACAACGAGACAACCTCATTATTGAGACTGATGCTCTAAGAATCCTCACCAAATTGTAGTCAAAACGTACAGGGAAGAGGCCTAGTAAACCTATTGGCTGATGATGTGAGAAATTTGTTTCTATCTTTAGCGTTTTGCTTTCTAGCCATGTAAAATGTGAGGGAAATATGGTTGCTCACGTTGTTGCTCGTACAGACTCTAGTATGAGTAATGAGCTGATTACTTGTATTAATTTTCCGCCTGGTATCCTTCACCTGGCGGAGCTTGACATATCTTAATGAAATATCTCAACGTTTTAGTTCATAAAAAAGTAAACGTTAGTTCCCTCAAAACAAAAAGAAAAAGAAAAGGTAAACGCTAGTTAAATCAACTTTATAGCATAGGTTATAACAAAGAATGTAGTTACAGTGATTATTGCTATAGTATAACCATCATAATTAGAACAATCTCAGTCATATATGTGTCATATTTAAATTTTGACCGTCCATTTATTTTATATATTAAAAAAATAAAATTATATTTTATCAATTATAAAAAATTTATAATTCTTAAGAAAATAGAATATCAATTTATACATTCTACTTTTTAGAAACGGACTAGTTAAATACTACCGAACATCAGTATAATTAATTTTCTTAATCAATTCTAAACGTACATTTGTATTAAATAAATCACAACCATTCATATTTTTTTTACTTTTATTAAATAAAAAATAAATTTAAAAATAAAATAATTTTTAAAACAACGACTTTAGTTGTTATGATTGTAATATGCCGAAAACCAGCGTAACAAAATAATTAGAAAAATATCTTATTATAACGTGCATATGTCATCGGCCTTAATTAAATCCAAAGAGATTAGTTAGGGTATCTTTGGCATAAATTGAATATAATAAATCCATATGATCCTTTTTTATTGCAAAATGATAAAATGTGGAATCATGATCGACAGTAAACCATGTTATATGCATTAAGAATTTGTGGGACTCTACATTTGTATTTTGCGACAGACAGCTTACCAGACGTTTGTCATTATTAGTTGACTCCTCCATTCCCTTCATCTTATAAGTGTATTACATCAAAACACTCCTTTAAATAGTATATTTTGTCCTCTCTCCCTTTGAAATATGTGATATTAATTAATTAAATTTTTAATTTTTCAGATTTAAATTTATCCCTTTTAATTTGTATGATCATTTAACTTTAATGTATCTCCGTCGAATAAATGAAAAACGACATTAATTGACTAATTTGTCCATAATTTTCTTGAACAGTTGTATAATATTTTCATTTGTCAGATGGAGATAAATCATATTAGTTATGATGTATTTGCTTTTCTTAAGACATCATGATATATTTGTTTTTTAAGATATTGTGATATATTATATTTTTTATTTTATGAAAACTAGTTAAAACTTACACAAAAAAAGTAATTAGAAGCTTAAATTAAAAAATATAAAATAAATTCAACCAATACGAACAAATGCTTTCGAAACCACCTATGCAAAGAAACATTAAAATTTTCATCCCTTGAAATTAAAATAAAACTTATATTAAACATTAAAATAATAAAATGCTATTTTATATTACAACTTATAACATATAAAAAGTATATATAATATCTCCTTACTATAATATAAATAATCACTGTATTAAGTTTTGTGTAAAAAAACACTCTTTTTGAATGAATTGTACGTCATTCTCATGAAAATGATTTTATTTTTAAAAAGAGTCAATAATATATTTATACTTAATTATATAAACAATTCCATTAAGAATTAATTTAATTTATTGTGAATTTTTATTAAAAATATAAAATCAAAGTTTTTATTTTATAATTAATTCATGTCGTGAAAAATAAATTAGATCAATATAATGCATTCATGCATGTAAATATTAAATATGCTATCTGATATTGTATTTGCTTTTTCAAGACAAAATAATCATCATATTTTTATTTTCTAAATATTAACTAGAAGAAAAATAAAAAAATTAAACTAAATTTCAATGAATTAGAAAGTGAGAAATACCCCAAAAACACCTGTATTAAATTTTTATTAATTATATTAGATATTAGATCATATTATATTTCCACTTACCTTATTTATTTGGTCAAAATATGCAAATCATTCCCAAATGAGAAATTTACGACACTTCACCATAATTTTTTTGTCCGTAGAAACTCGTAAACTGGTCAATATAATTGGGTGTTAAGTTAAAATATCCACATCGATCAGAAGGAATAAAATTAAACTAAAATACTGATTGAATTATTTAATGTTATATACCTAAACTAACCCTTTAAATATCTTATCTTTACTTAAAACGGTAAATAGTATAGATTAAAATTAAATATTTTAATATAAAACACATATGGTCGTTCTTTAAAAATAAAGCTGGTCTCACCCTCCATCTGTGCTCCCTCACGTCTCAACCTCCAACAGAAACAGGAGGGAGAGAGAGAGAGAGAGAGAGAGAGAGATGGAGAAGTGGAGGTTCAAAGGGAACGAAAGGCTAACAAGTGCCTCATTGATGACAGTGAGAGGAGTACTCGACAAGGTGAGGGAGAATCTCAACCCAGAAGACGAAAGACAAGTTCTGGCTCTCGGCCATGGTGACCCATCCGCCTTCCCCTCTTTCCGAACCTCTGCTCCTGCCGTTGAAGCCATCGTCGACGCCCTCCGCTCTTTCTGCTTCAATAGCTATGCCCCCACCGTCGGTCTTCCACCCGCCAGAAAGTATGTATCCAAATTGTAATAATCAATATTCATAGTTCCCCTTATTGAGTATTTCCTTTTCTCATTCTTTAAGTGGGTCCTCCGTTTTTTTCCTTATATTATAGACTTAGTTATGGTGACTTAATAATATAATATTAATTTAAAAAATTTAATATTTTAAAAAAAGAAGGATAATAAAAATAGAAATAAATTTTAAAATATTAAATAAAATATAATAATTTAGATTTAAACCCATATTTATAGTGTAAATTCTCATTCAAAGTTGTGTTTTTTAGAGCTATGTGTTTGATTTCACTCAGTTTTGTTTCTTTACTCTCTGTTCGAAATGTATGTTAAAATTAGTCATATTATAACTGTTATAAATAAAAATAGCAGAAATGAGATGAAATAGTTACATATTATAGGTAAGATGAGTTGAAAGAAGTTGAGATGGGATGAGATGAGTTAAAATAATTAGGATTATTATCGTTATAGATGAAATAAGTTGAAATAAGTTAAAATGAGTTAAAATAAACTATAAAAAAATTATAAATATTAATATAAATATTATTTTAAAGAGATGTTTATTCATGTAAGGGTATGTCCTGCCTTCTAATTGTTGTTTGCATGTTAATTGAGTGGTGTGCCGTGCATATCATGTAGTTGTATCTGCATCACTATGTGGTCACACGTCACGATCCCAACTCTTTTGTAAGTCCGAGGAAGGCAATTGAGCCGCTTGGGGGTTCCATAGTCTTCTTCTTATCTTCATCCTTCATTCAACCAGGATTGAGCTACCTTTATTCTATATAAATAATAAAGCTTTTTTTCTTGCAATTCATATAATACTTTGCTTAAAGAATTTAAGTGACAAATTACTTAAATCTATTTGTATCGGCTGATTTAGTTCTTTTTATATATGTACTAACAATATCTTGAAAAAATTCTTTTTCATAATAGGGAGGTAAAATGTATTTCATAATTATTGATAACTTTATAATTTATTAGAAACAAATATCTCGGCCAAAAATAGTTCTCCTTCCAATCATACATGATCAATTAACTATAAATGATGCAAATTAATCAGACCTGAGTCTCCATAGTTTTGAGATTGTATATGCCAAAAAATTAATTCAACATTATACTGCTCCTTTTATTTTATAATACATGTAGTTTTTGGGTTGTGAGAAAATATCAAAAAATACAAATCCTATGATAAGATTTATATTAAAAGACCAAGTTATCCAAATATTTTATATTGAAAATAAAGAAAGTCAATAAAAATAATTACTAAAAATAAAATTAAAAAGCTAATCAACTTTACATATACTATAAAAAAATAAAATTAAAGTAATATATATCAATGGAGGAAGTAAGTGTCCACAAAATCAAAACTTATAAGTGACCTCTGTCTATTTGATTTTCGTCCTATATGTCTTCACTTGATATTTACACAACTTGCTATTTCAAGACAAAAAGTTCATAAAATGTAGCCGTTATTCTTTCGTAGGGTTATCTTCAAATATGTGCTCAAGGGGCGTCCTGCATTTGCCTTCATTTTTTTTTTAATTTATTGCTATTTCAGCTCTATGTGTATGGTAGTTGTAGAAGTAGCTATTTTTTTCATTGTATTGTGCCATTACTCTTATAATTATTAGTAGTATTTTAAATATTATAACCAAAAACTATATAAAAATATAGATTATTTGATTAAAGTAAGTTATATTTGAAGAATTTGTATGATTATATACTGCAGTATAAATTTGGATGTATGTGTACCCCTAATTTAGGAATATGTTATCTCTAAACTAAGTAATTTATTTTTGGATAATTTTAAATTAAAATATAGTATATAATCTTTTAAGAAATAAGTGGTATGATTTTAAAATTATAAACACCCCTAAAATTCAGTTCATAACTGTCCTTAAATATGATATATAACCATTCAATACGTTGAAGTATAATTTGCTTTAATTCAATACAATTATAAAAATAAAAAAAAGAATTACATCTTCGAATCAATTGTCCCCAAAATCTGTATACTATCAAAATCTTCCACTTGAATATTTTATAAACAATAAGTTACGATTCATATCAAGGATTCAAGGGTAATGTTAAGTACCTATCAAGAGGTGTTCGAGGAATTGCGATGTGTTGATGTTGGCGGCCAGCTACCCATGTTCAATGCCAAACGATTGTGGGTGCTGTCGCTTGAAGCATGAAAAAATCTGGTTATTTCATTTCCTTTCACGGGATCACTCTTTTTTGGTTTTCTCTCGTCTGGGTTCTGTTTCTTTCCTTAGGTGTTTGATACCATTTGTCTCTTTGTTGCGACGGTTTTCTCCTTTTCTGTGTAATAGTTGAAGTTTGATCTGTACATTTCTATTGGTGTCATTGTGTTGTCATCTTAGGCTAAAAAAATACTCAATGAGGCCAAGTTGAATCAAGCTACACTACGTAAAATTTCGTCTGATTTGATTACCCGTATTCGTCGGATTCGAAAAAAATCGGGTTCGGTATGATTTTTTGTCCGAATTTTAAATTCGTACATAAAATTTTTCTATTTCTGTTGTCCGAATCCGATTTTAATTTGAGTTTATTCTTGCTCGAATTGTCCACCTGAAAAAATCGGATATTGGACAAAAAATTCGTCCAATAACCGGTATTTTCAACCCGATTTTAATCTGAATCCAAATTTTTGCAAGCGCTACTCTGACATATATATAACTGTTGAAGAAAACAAAAGGGAACAATTAGGGTGTATGGCAAAAAACTAAAGTTGTACGGTTGTACCTTTGTTAAACTTTATCAAATTTGCGCTCCTCATTTAAATATATTTTTTTGGGCTGCTCTTTTTTGATAATTTACTCACCAAAAAGGACTTTTTTTAATCAAAACGGGGAGTAATATTATTTCATATCAGTTTCCCCAACACATCCCCGGCGAAGCTGTGATAAAAAAATTGTTCCATCCCGTTCTTAGGGCACAACCTTGCAATTAGAACGTTTTGTTGACCTTGTAAATTCCCTCTTTGTATATTTTTTCCAGTTTTAAACGATAAGAGTTTGTATTATGTTGATGCAAGCATCATCTTAGGAATAAATTTTTGAAGTTAATAATGTTTGCTAGATTTTATTCTTTTTCCCAGAGCGTGCTTTATCTTGAAATCATGCACACATAGAGCATCCAGCGGTTTGCCTTCATATTTTTGTGGTGTTGCTATTTCTGCCCTATCTAATCTAACACTGCTGTTATCAGCATTAGCAGTATTAGTAACTACTGAGAAAACAGAAGAAAAGAAACTATTTACGAGAATCTGTTCCTCCCAAAATCTTTAGTACCAAAATATGTCACATGGGCATTCCAGAAACTTTGTTCTACAATTCAGTCATGTATTGATGCCACCAAGCTGAACATGTAGGACCCATGCTCTGTGTTGCCGTTGTTGTTGTTGTTATTGTTATTGCTGCTGCTGCTTGTAAGATTATTGAATTCAGGGATATATTTGGCGCATTGACTCTGTCCATCTGTTCAATTAGTGCTGTTTCTTTACATGTAACAGCTTATGGTTTTGTAAGAGGGATGAATTATTTATGCTATTCAGCACTGAGGTTGAATTTTGCTTAGTTACTAATATTTGCATTAGTGCCAAGGCATTGACAAAGACCATTTGATAATAGGGCAGTAGCGGAATACCTCTCTCGTGATCTTCCATACGAATTGTCAGAAGATGATGTTTTCCTCACAAGTGGGTGTACGCAGGCAATTGAAGTTGCACTGTCTGCCCTATTTCGTCCAGGAGGCAATATATTGCTGCCAAGGCCAGGTTTCCCTTACTATGAAGCCTTTTGTGCTTATATTCACCTTGAATATCGCTATTTTGATCTGATTCCGGGAAAGGGATGGGAGGTTGACCTCGGTACCATTGAAGCTCTTGCTGATGAGAATACTGTCGCTATGGTTATCATAAACCCTGGGAATCCATGTGGGAATGTTTACTCTTATGACCATCTGCAGAAGGTATGATATTGTGCAAGAGTGACCAGATTTTGAATGGATTTAGGTGTCCCATTTCGCATGAACCTCAGCACCCATATCATGTTATGATTGTTTTCGTTTTCTAGTGAAAGTCTCTTGGGAATGTCCATAATTTGGATTATTTAAAAAGACAAGTTTGGAGTAATATTTTTAGCTTGGATTACATAGATTAAAGCAAAATGCATCTATAAACTTTGTCTGTTTCATTTCGATGAAGTAGTAGATAGTCAATGGTTTTTAAATCTAGGGTCTAGTGAAATCAGTCTATGTGCAATTTTACTATTCAAGGATGAGGCTACATCAGAACCCTTATACCTGACTTGGCTACAGGACTTTTGCGGGGATGGATTTGAATTAGGATTTTTATTGAAAGTCTCTTGAGACTTCAACAAAATTAAGGTGGTGTCCTTGTTTCCAGGGGTGAGTTTATTTGCTCAAGGATTGTAGTCGGATTGAATTTAGCTAATTGGATTAAAAAAAGCTTCCAGAATAAGCTAATAATTAACTACTGCCTTTGCACTTATGCTTCAGTTTAGCCTTCAACCTAGTGTGCTATCATGAGGTAGTACATACCATACCAAAATATTCTCTCAGAATATTGGGTATGGGTTTGGGTTTGGGCCTTGGATAACCGAATTTCAGAGGGTATGCATGTTGCAGTCTAGAATTGAAGGGTGTTGGATCTCCGGTTCATTATAATATTTTCTTTCATTCTGTTTTCCAAATTACTTTTGCCTTGCATTTCTTCTTCTTTTTCTTCCTCCTCCTCATCCTCTTTTTGGATGATTATTGTATGGCCATATCATACGGTGCATCCACAGTTCTTGTTTTCTGGCTACATGAGTAGTTGGATGCATTTTCTATGTTACTGACTTCTGGTCGAGAAACTGCTAGAGAAACTTGGGATTCTGTGATTTGATATTGTCCATATGTCTTGTTTTGTGGCTTTGTGTTGCTGGATTCATTTCTGATGGCTGATTTTAGGTAGCTGAAACGGCAAGAAAGCTGGGGATTCTTGTGATTGCTGATGAGGTGTACAATCATCTTGCGTTTGGAAGCAATCCATATGTTCCAATGGGCGCGTTCGGATCCCTTGTTCCTGTCATCACACTCGGGTCTATATCAAAGCGATGGATTGTTCCTGGTTGGCGCCTTGGTTGGCTAGTGACAAATGATACCCAAGGCATCTTGCAAAGATCTGGGGTTTCTTCTCTTGCTTTCCCATTTCATTTTCGCATCTTGTGCCTTTCTTCAAGTCTTTTTCATGAGAACGCTCAATTATTTTTGTATTCGCTAAAGTCTCGCTTCTTCTAATCAGGTTGTGGAGAGTGTTAAGGGCTTCCTCAACATCTCTACGGACCCTGCAACTTTCATTCAGGTCTGTGTCAATTTCACTTTGAACTTCTGACGGCTAATGGTAATGGTTCTGATAGAATTTTGTAAAAATTATGACAATGACAGGTGTCTCAAGAAATGGAATATAAGCTCACTTCATTTGTTGTTTATTAGCTATACATATATCAACATATGAAGCGAACTCTTTTTCCTTGACATATTTACAGTTTATTGTTTTATCATTTGTTTTGAATTTTCCAACCACATTCAAATTTTTTTATAAAAAAGTACAGTAGAAGTTTATAACTAATTTTCTACTGTCCTGCTCTGAGAAAATGATAGTAGAAGTCTATAACTAGCTGCTTTGCTCTGGATTCATTTTCTGTTTTTTGGTCCTTTAAATATTTATGGTCACCATGAACGTCATCATTGATTAAAAGTTTTTGCAATTTTCAGGGAGCAATTCCTCAGATCTTGGAGAAGACAAAGGAGGATTTCTTTTCGAAAATCATCGATGTGCTACGTAAAGATGCAGACATATGCTATAAGAAACTTAGTGAGATTCCTTGCATTACTTGCCCATCTAAGCCAGAAGGCTCTATGTTTGTGATGGTGAGAAAATGACCAAATTTTGCTTGTTTATTTCTGGGAGATATAATGTAACGAAACTATACTACATTTTTAACACCTTGCAGGTAAAACTTAATCTCTCTCTCCTCGATGATATTCTTGATGATCTCGATTTTTGCATTAAGCTTGCAAAAGAAGAGAAAATGATTATTCTACCGGGTAAGAAAAGTTAGAAATCTCCAAATAAGACATTCTTCTTAGATAGCTAGAGTTGCATCATCCCCCTCAAGGGACAACAGTTTACTCTGGAAGAGCCAAAGGGAACAGTTCTTTTTAAACTATTTTTTTTTTTTTGGAGAGGTAGTTACTACTGCTATTCTGCTAAACTAGAAGAACTTTCCAGTTCGTAACCAACAATGTGGACCTTTTATTTGACAAACTAAACCTGATACTGAAATTTTGTTGCTTTTTTTAAGCTTAACACGCTCCTCTTACCACCTGGTACTTGGTGGTTTCAGGCAAGGCTGTTGGGATGAAGAATTGGCTACGGATAACATTCGCCATAGAACCATTGGCTCTTGAAGAAGGCCTCGAAAGAATGAAGGCATTTTGCCAAAGGCACTCCGAGAGACAGCTAAAGGGCATCGAAAATGGCTGGTGATTGACAACTTGGTTGTTGGATATCACCTGTTACATTATTGCTGCAAATAGTCGACTGATAATAAGAGCTTCCAAGCTTGAAATCCCACTGCTATGATTTCAAATTGTATATTCCAAACTTGAACCCAAGAGCCAAGGCACCAACACTGTAATAACTCATAACAAGGTATTGGTTACAACGGTTCCAAAAGCACTTTCTGTAGAGATGATATCAAATATATGTGAAGTCCTATAACTAATCATGAAAATTGGTTTAACGTAATACAAAGTATTAGATAAATGTGTAAAATAATTTAAACTATAGTGTCTTGCCATAGTTATTAAACTCCCGATCCAGATCTTACGATCCTACGATTCTACGATCCAAAAACTCCATCGATTCAACTCCCATTAGAATCTTAAATGTATTAGAATTTTACGATCCTAATTTAGTTCAAAAATCTATGGTAGGATCGTAATACACTTCTACGATCCTACGATCCGATCCACGATTCTAAGTAAATTTCATAAATTGTTAACGCATAATTTTATTCGATAATTCATCACAGTAGTATGCTTTTCAAACAAAATCTTTGACAATGTACAGTTAAATTTGGTTTTTATAAATTTTTATAAATGTTTGCTAAGATTTTTATTGTTATAAAAGAAATTTCACTATTACAAACAAATATTAGAATCTTACGATCCTTGATCCGATTCTACGATTTCAATTCTAACCAACCCCGATCAATTTTAACTAGAATCCCGATTCTAACAACTTAGGTGTTTACGTGATATAATTAATCATGAAAATTGGTTTAATGTAATACAAAGCATTAGACAAATGTGTAAAATAATCTAAACTATACTGTTTGCGTGTTATAATTTATATACTGATAATTGGACGTCATGATCTTAAATAATATAAACATTGTTTTAAATATGTTTCATTTATTAGAGATATTACTTTGATATTCAATTTTACTTTTCTTATTATATTGGCGAAAAATGTGCTTATCGGTCCATTCAATTATGAATAATTATTTATCCGATCCATTAATTATGAATAAATGTTGTGGGTCCATGAAAGTTTGGTCAAAAACTTTTTGAAGTGAGTTTGGTGAGAAACCGTATTTTCAGGTCAATATAATGACGTTTCCACCGAAATAACATTTTTTCCCTTACTAAAATTCACTGCCCACTCAATCTAAGCTGAAGTTCTAAAAAATTAGTAGAAACCTTGATTTCTCATACCAACCCTAGTAAAAGAACGCTTACTTAACCCATTCACTTCATTTACTCTTTGTCTCTCTTCATCTCTTCCAATTGGTTCTCCTCTCTCTCTCTCTCTCACTCTCCCTCTCGATCTCTATTTGTGTTTATCCTTGAACTCGACTCCTTTTCTCTCTCTCGCTCTTCCATCATTGGTTTAAAAAACCTTTAGGCTACTGTAATTTTCCGTGTATGTGAGGAAGTTAGGTGGGAGGCGAACCTACCTTAATTATTACTCTAGTGAGAATATTCTTTTGGGAAGCTAAAATTGGTGCTAAAAAATGAGTTCTTTGGTCTCCATTTCACCAAAAGCATCAAATCAAGGCAAGGTAAAGCTGAAAGGGAAAACTCAATTGGAAAAGGTACTTTGGAGTTGTTTTATTTTAAAAAAATTCCCAAATCGCCGACACAATGAGGGTTTGTTGGAAGTTGCTCCAATTTATTTAAAGGTCGAAGTTTTTAAGCAAACAGTCAATGGTAAGAGTAAATTAAGCTAAATAATTAGGATGTGGGCTTAATTGTGCAAAAACGATGCTTGAGGTACCCTGAGTTATTGTAAAACTATTTTTAGACCCCAAGTTCGAAAAATGATTCTAAGTCCCCCTAAATTATGTGAAAACTATATTCTTGGCCCAAATCCGGCTGATGACGTCGAAAACCGGGTGGTTAGGCGGGATTTATAAAAATTTGATTTGAAAGCCCCAAATTACCCTTTCGGTTGAAATCCCTAAAATCACTCTCTCTCTCTCCAATGGTCATGTTTGCAAATTATAAAATCTTTCCATTCTTTCTTCTTCATTCATCTTCTCCATTGCTCTTCATTCTTCTCCATTATTGCTCTTCATCCTTCTTCTTTTTCTCTCGCCCTCTTCTTTCTTCTACCTTAGTGTTTAATATTTTGCTCTGTGAAAGCTAGCTCGTGAAAGCTTGAAAGCTTCATCAAACGTTTCGAACTTGCTCGTGAAAGCTTCCCTGTTCTTCCCTGTTCCACACATATCACAAAAATTCACCATTAAAACAAAATTACAGCAAATAAGGCCTCACAAAACACCAACAACCACATCCACAATAGATTCGAAAACAAAAACATCGCCAAACATCACTAAACATCACTTCATAACTTCACGAAACCCTAAAAATTTTGATTTTCAAAGATAATAACTTCATGCAAACCCACGAATTATTCATTATAATTTCAATTAACTTCATAATTCTCATACGTGATCCTTCTAAAACACATTATTCCACTCAATCAAAACGAAAAAACCCACCGATTTCATAAAACCCCTAAAATTCGAAGATGAAATTTGAAACCGCCGAAAAAAAAATGAAATCGCATACCATTTTCGTCTTCCTAATCTTCACTTCCTGCTTAACTTCAACTTTCTTCTTTGATTTCGCTTGCCGGGCTTGATCAACAATGGCGATCGATTGATATTTCTCAAACAAAATCGTCCACCCGTATGAGAGAGAGAGTGAAAGATAGAAAGAGAGAGAGGCAGAGTTAGAATGGAGGGGAAAATCGAGGAAGTTAATGAATCTAATCAGACAAAATTAGTTTCTCATTTATTCGCGCAAAATGTCATGGGCAAAATTGACATTTCACAACGCCGTTTACCCTCCGGGCCGGATTTGGGCCAAGAATATTGTTTTCACATAATTTAGGGGGACTTAGAATCATTTTTCAGAACTTGGGGTCTAAAAATAGTTTTACAATAACTCAGGGTACCTCAGCGTCGTTTTTGCTTAATTGTGCTACTTGTTCCTACCTTGAAGTATTGGTTCGAGCATTTGAGGTTTGGGGTTTGAGCACCGATCTCTCTCTCTCTCTGTCTTTCTCTCTCTCTCTCTCTCTCCTCTCTCGCTCTTTTTCTCTCTTTCTTTCTCTCTATCTCTTAAAATCTAGTTTGAAGTTTCCAATTTTGTTTATTTTTTGAATAGTATGTTTGAATTTTTTTGTAAGATGACTAAATGCAATTGGTGATGTAAAATGTGGGTAAAAAGTTTCATTTTTTCGTTTTTCATTTGTTTTGTAGATTGAAAGGAATAGGGTGTTGGCTATTTGTTATGAGGGGAAAAGGGTGAACATTGAACCTGTAAAATTAGATGAATATTTTTTACTAAACCTTCACAGAGATGCAAAAAAGAGTTGTTGAAGACAGGGTGTGAACCTCCCGATTGCTTTCGGTTTTAGTTTGGTGCTCTTGGGGATTAATTTGAAAAAATGTTGCCTTTAGTATGTGATGATGATTGGGTTGAATGAGTTAGGTTGTGGGACTATAAAAAGGGGTGACATTCTAATATATATGCTTCTCGCCAATGCCCTTTCTAAGTACAATATCCTTGTTAATAAGTTAAATACACATAATGTAATTCAAAATAGAAGTAGTGAAGGAAGAGAAAATCTCGAGTGTTAAGAATTCCAAATGAAATTGCTCCATCTTTGAGTGACAGTGAGAGTGACTCAGGTGGCTTTGATGAACTTGGGATAGAGGCGTATAAGCAATTGTTGTTGATAGGAAAGCAAAAATTGGGCTGATAGTTTGTACTCTGCATAGCCAACTTACTACATCTTGCTCACCTCAACCCAAGAAGCTGAATGCTCTATCCTCTCCACCTCAACTCAAGAAGCCCATCATAAGATCATCCTGCTCACCTCCTCAACCCAACAAGCTGATTGCCCCATCCTGCTCACCTCAATCCTAGAAGCTGAATGTCCCATCTTCCTGACCTCTACCCAAGAAGCTCACCTCAAAATCATCCTTCTCATCCCCTCAACCTAAGAAGCTGACTGCCCCATCCTCCTTACCTCAACCCAAGAAGTTAAATGCCCCATCCCTCTCACCCCAACCCATGAAGTCTATTACGAGATCATTCTCCTCACTTAAACCCAAGAAGCCCACTACCCTATCCCCTCATCTCAACCCAAAAAACCCACTCGCCTCATTCCTTTCCTCTCAACCTTAAAAGCCCACCATAAGATCATCTTCCTCACTTGAACCCAAGAAGCCTACTGCCTTATCCCCCTCATCTCAACCTAAAAACCCACTGCCCCATCCCCCTCACCTCAACCCAAGAAACCCACCACAAGATCATCCTCCTCACTTGAACCTAAGAAGCCCGCTACCCCATCCCCCTTATCTCAACCGAAAAAACCAATTGTCCTATCCCCCTTGCCTCAACCCAAGAAGCTCATAGCCCCAACCCCTCATCTCATCCCAAAAGGTCATTGCCCCATCCCCCTCAACCCAAAAGAAAAGGCCTACAATAAGATCATCCTCATCACAACCTAAAAACCATGTTATTCCATCCATCTATGATATAGATATTGGTTTGGAAAGGCTAGAGGCCTATAATTTGAGATTAATAAGCCAACAACGTAAGGATAATGATTATATTGGTGATGTTAATGCAGATAGTAATATTGGTAGTATTGAAGAGTAACCTAAATGTGATGAATCCCTTATCAAGTTAACAATTGGAATGTTGATGAAGATGAAAATCCTTATTATAATATGTGGAACAAGTTGTATCAAATGGGAACCTATGTGCAATCAAGTTGACAATTGTCATAAGAGAGTTTGCTATTCAAGAGGGGTTATGTTTGCAGAGATACAAGAATGAAAGGTATAGGCAAATTGCACTATGTAAATGAGAAACCTATTCATGGAGGGTTCATGCTAGCTGATTAGGTGATAGTGTAACTTGGCTAGTTAAGTCTTTACGGGGTGAGCATACATGCACCAAACTACAACACAATAAGATGACTTCACACCCATGAGTAACCAATGAACTGATCTTAGCTTTCAAGAAGAACCCACTCATGGACTATGAGACCATGAAATTCATTATGATAGATAGGCATGGGTTGGAGATTCCAACACATACATGTCAAAGGAAAAAAACTGCTTAAATAAAGGGTCGAGGGAAAGCATGGGGATTCTTATGCAAGGTTGGATGAATATATTGAGGTTATTAAGAAGAAGAATCCTAGCACAATAGCTTCATGTATCACTAAAGGGCTTGAAAATGCACCAACCTTCAAGAGACTATTCATATCATTTGAGGCCATGATGATTGATTTCAAGTGGGGGTGCAGACCCTTCATTGGGGTGGATGCTTGCTTCTTGAAAGAACCCTACAAAAGAGTTTTGTTAATAGCCATGTGTTTAAATGCTGACAATGGGTTCTTTCCAATAGCCTATATGGAGTTGTGCACCAAGAGAATTTTTGCAACTAGGCCTATTTTTTCAGGTTATTGAGCCTATGCTTAGATGGGGCTGATTCATCCAAATTAACTTTTATTTTAGGCAGGAACAAGGTTCATTCTTCATATTTTTACTTAACAACAAAAATGCATTTTTCCCATGGCATTTAGGCATGTAACTTCTTTTTTTTTTTTTTTTTGTAGTGTTTACTTAAAGTAATGATTGAGATATTCCTTGAAAGCAAGTGGAGAATTTGTGATGTGAATTACTATAGGAATTTTAACAAGGATTTCCCAAGTAATACATGCACTTCATTTAAGATCTCCCATGAATTGAATTTGAGTTGCACCTTCTAAGCTTAGCCTTTTGTGCTTTTTGAACTGAAATGTTCATGGAATTGCACCTTCTGTTCTAGGTAGGGTCAATATTGCACCTTCTGTTCTGGACAACTTATAATGCTTATAGAAAGCATGTACATAAGCAAGCCATGGAGTCAATCAAGAAAGTGGCCACGGAGGTCGTTGAATGGATACTTGATGAACCTCTTGAGCACTGGGCTAGGTTCTTATTTGATGAGGAATTAAATTCCCAGCCAACATCACAAACTTTGCAGAAAGTTTTCATGGAAAAATTATCAATTACAAATATAAGCCTATCTTTGCTTTGTTAGAAGTTGTTAGGAGGAAATTTATGAGAACAATATCAAATAGAGTTGCAATAGTTATGAATTGGTTTGATAGGGTAGTTCCAAGGGTGAAGTTGATTCTTGTCAATACTGAGAAAGAAAGTAGGTCTTGTAGATTAACCCCAGCTGGCAGGGGAATCTTTGAGGTTTTAAATGAGGCATGTCAATTTACAGTTGATCTCAACGCACATTACTGTGATCGTAATTACAAGGCGTAATCTAAGTGAAAGAGAAAATCTCCAATCATGGGGTCATAAAGAGCATGGGGTGCTTCAAATATTAAAAGGCACCGATAAGCCTAACTACAATAGGAAAATAGGAGGAAAGGTGGATAGGCCTAAGAAATAAGAAGCCCCAATAAAAAAGGCCAAGAAAGGGAAATTGAACAAACTTTCCCCATCAACAACCCCTATTGTTTAAGGTACATGCCTTGTTATGTTTCTTTGAGGCTATATATGACTACGGTTTTTAGGAGAACTGTCATCATATACCATCTTTTACTATGGTTTTTGAACCGTAGTAAAAGATGCCCACCTATAATTACGAACACATACATGACGTCGTATAATCATAGTTAAAGGTCGTTTAGAACCATAGTTAAAAGTGGTTTCTTTAGTAGTGATCTGTCAATTATAATTGATTAGTCATCCTATTACTTCCTTCATTCTCGTGTACTATGCTAACTTGTTCAATGACCGGGTTTTCCCATTTGATAAACTTTATATCTCCAATACTTCGTATTCGGGCAAGTAAGTTCCACCACATATTAAAAGTAGCCAACTTTCAGCCTTCTTCAACTAGAGGAGCTACGAAGTTGTCGTGGCGATTTTTTAAAACAATATATTAAAGGGTTTTGGATTAGATAAACCCTACTTTGGGGGTATTGGATATTTATATATTGTACTTTAAAGTTAGATATCCGTGCACTTGTACTTAGGTGATATTTAGTTTTTCTAAATCACTACCGAGTTTATTGGTGGCGGAATCGTTTTAATGATGACGCGTCAGGTGGAGGAAAGCTAAATTACTTGTTCTACCACTCTCATTTATTCAATGGAGCTTACTCTCTTTTCCTTCCATCAAAAATTAAAAATCTCTGTCCTCCTAATACTCTCTATTTCCTCCTAATTCAACCCTCTCCCTCCCTTCACGCAAGCCTTCATAGAAACCCTAGCCCATCCTTAAGCTCTATCTTTCTCCTCACGCCTGGCTGCTATCCTGAACTAAACTAATTATGAATGAGACTAAATTATCCTAAATCTAAACAACAAAGAAATTAGGAATCCAAAATTCAACTAAAATAAAAAACAGAAATTCAAAACAATCCACAATCCAAAAGAAAGTGAAATCAACACAATTAACACTCGAACCAAAACAGAAATCAAAGAGAATAGAAACAAAATGCAAGAATTAGGAATTTATATTGGCAATATATAATGTCCTCAACACAATTTCACAATCCAAAAATTTAAACCCAAATCTATATAAACAAATCTCGAACTCATAAATTCAAACTATGAACAAATCAACTCGAATACTCAAATTCAAACCGAACAGACAAATTCGCAAGCCCAGAAATAAGATTAATTTAATATCGAAAAAATAGATCTACTCTCATATTGTACTTGAGAAGAAATCAAATTATACTAAAATTAACATCTAAATCGAAAATTACAACCTTAAACTGAAAATTTGAAAACTAAAAACTAAACTTAAATTTGAGTACTAAAGACTAAAACTTTGAGGAAGAAGAACATTAAACCTAGGACTTCGAACTACCCCCTGCCTTGCCATGCTTCCATCCTTTTAATGCACCGCCCTCCTCGTGCTCACTGTTTTGTTGGTACGACTTTCGGTTGTGGATAAAGTTTGAGATGGATATCGGTTTCGGCTTGTGAGAGTGAGGGCGTTTGAGGCGTGAAGAGAGAAAGGAGATTTCTTGCGGTTTTGGGGTCTTTAGGATGTCCGGCTTGTCACCTGCCGTGTTGAGGAGGGAGAGAAAGAGAGTTGGATGGGGATGAGGTTTGCTCGTGAAGAGGAAGGCAAAGGAGAAAGAGTAAGAGCTGGGCAGCGTGAGGAGAAAGAGAGAGCTTGAGGATGGGCTAGGGTTTTTATGAAGGCCTTCGTGAAGGGAGGGAGAGGGTTGAATTAGGAGGAGACAGAAAGTATTAGGAGGAGATAGATTTTTAATTTTTGGTGGAAGGAAAAGAGAGTAAGCTCTACTCGAATAAATGAGAAGGGTGAAATAGTAATTTAGCTTTCCTCCGCCTAACACGTCATCATTACAACGATTCCGCCACCAGTAAACTCGGTAGTGCTTTAGAAAAATTAAATACCCTCTAAGTACAATACACGGATATCCAACTTTAAAGTACATTATATAAACGTCTAATACCCCAAAGTACAGCTTTATTTTAATCCAAAAACTCTATATTAAAAAAATATATCTGTAACATAAACTAAAAAAATTATAAGAAAAAATCAAAATTAAAATTAACCACAAATAAAATAACCATTAGAAAATTCAACACAACCTCACCTTTAGTGAACTCCAACTATGTAGAAGACATGAGAAAAGAGAGAGAGAGAGAGAGAGAGAGAGAGAGAGAGAGTGTGATGGATACTAGTGTAAGGACAAAAAGAGGGTTCAAGGGGGCACAAATTCGAGCAAAAACCAAAAATAAAATTATCCACAAAAAATTATCCAACAAAAATTACCAAAAAATCTGAACACAACCTCACCTCTAATGGAATCCAACTCGGTACAAGAAATGAGAAACAAGAGAAAGAGAATGGTGGATACAGATTGAGTAAGAAGAGAGAGGGGGTTCAAGGGGGCATTATATGATGGGGACTTGCCTGTTCGACTTTACATGAAAATAGAATCTATTTATATTTATGCTCGTTTATGTTCTTTTATGTTCGTTTATGTTTATTTATGTTCTTTTATGTTCGTTTATATTCTTTTATGTTCGTTTATATTCGTTTATGTTCTTTTATATTTGTTTATATTTGTTCGTTTATTATTTTAACAACTCATTTACGTTCGTTTATGTTCGTTTACGTTTGTTTCTCCTCTTTTATATTGATTTCGCTTTTTATGTTCGTTTATGTTTATGTTTATGCTTATATTTATGTGCGTTTTGTATGTAAGTTCGAACAGACCCATGTGGGGACCAATTGAAAGGGAAATTAGAGTTTTACTAATTTTTTATTTAAAGAACTTTAACTTGAATCACGTGGGTAGTTAATTTTAATAAGCGAAGAAAGTCATTTACGGTGGACACGCCATCATATTAACCAAAAATACAATTTTCCACTGGATTTAGTTTAAATTTATTTTTGAACAAATTTTGATGGATCTAAAAACATTTATCCAAAATTAGTGGGTCGGATAAATAATTACCCACACTTGAACGAACCGGCAAGAAAAAAATTTTCTCATATTGCTAGCTTCTTCCTTAATAATTTTACATGTTAGTTTATGTAAAATTAAATATATAAAATTATATTCAACATATATTCAATGGAAGAACTTCACCTCTAGTAAAATGGGTATATACGGTCTAAATATTTTTAAAAGTTCGGTATATATGATGCAATATTGTAGTTTGGATGATTTAATGTTGCACATTTGGCCTATAATTTGGATTATTTTAAGTTAATAATCCTTAAATGGGTTATTAAAAAGGCTCAAGATGGAGGATTGGGTCGGGTTCTTAGTAAATATTTGGGAGGATAGGTGGATTCCTCGTCGCACCTCTTTCAAGGTAATTACACCACAAGACCATTGCTTCTCGTTGATTTGGGTTGGCGACTTCATAGATAAAGATAAGGGAGAGTGGAAGGTTGATATGTCTGCGACGAAATATTTTTAATAGTGGATGTGGAAATTATCAAAGTTATTCCTTTGTGTGAAGATTGGCCTCTAGATGCACACATTTGTCATGGTTTCAATACTAAAGGAAGCACTTTTAACTACGGTTAAAAATTATCTTCAACTACGGTTAACCGGTGTCGTGTATGTGGTCATCGTTGTATGTATCATCTTTTACTATGGTTCACAAGCTGTAGTAAAAGATCACCTATAACTATGGTTCACATAAAAAGCTGTAGTCATAGGTCACTCAATGACGACGGTTTTCCAAACGAACCGTAGTCATATAATTACCTATGAGACGATTCTTATATTAGAACCGTCGTCATACGTCCTGAACAAAAAATGCCCAAAATGTTAGGCATGGCATATGACAGCGGTTCTATGTAAGAACCGTCGTTATAGGTCTGTAGTTTTTGTTTTTCCATTCCCCCTGTACAAAATACACTCCAAAATACATCACAACTTACACAAGTAATAACCAATAACCTCAATTTTTCAACATATACAAAATGCTTCAACTTACTACAACCACAACAAAAATTCCATCTTAAACAAGTTCGCAAAACAATTCCATATTTCACAATAAGTTCCAGCAAAGAATGTATTATAATCATGTGATATATAATACAATGAGTACTCTTCTTTTAGTATTTAATGTGAAAAAGTTCATCTCCCCTCTTAAAACTTTGTGGTATAAACTGATTTCAATGTTTTTATCCCAAGGAAAATCTCTTTTTCCTAAAGTGATGCTTTTGTAGTAGATTTAATTATGTGATTGTCTTTATGACGATATTGCTTGCTTGAAGTTGTTGCAGAGGTATCCTACACAACATTTATACATCATATTTGCAGTCCATGTTACCTCTGCATGAACTCCAAGCAAGCAATATAGTCATAAAGACAAGCACATAACTCAATCTACTAAAAAGCATCACTTTAGGCAAATAGAGATGAACCATTTGAAATAATGAATCATTTGAACCACAAAGTTTCAAGAGAAATAAATGGCCTTTTTGACATAAGTACTGAAAAAGGAATACACGAAGAGGTCATCTCACCAACAATCTCTACTTCCTTTGTCATTGTCCCAAAGTGATGCTCCTCCAAGGCAAACTATCTCAACTATCAGAAAATGCAATGAGAATATCGGGGATAGAGGTAACATTAAGGAGCTTAGTCTTTTTTACCCTATTTTTCTTGCTTGAAGTTCGTGCAGGGGTAGAGGTGGATAACATGAAAGCCGGGAAAACATTAAGCGGGAGCCGAGATTAGCAACCAAAACCGAGAAAAGTGTTAAGCAACAATTATCCACAAGAAACATTACCTGAATGATGACCCTCATCGAATGATGATCTTCTACCCTTCCATTGGACAGCTTAGTCCTTATTTTGATCCTCATCGAACAATGATCTGTTACATGAATAGTGCAAGTCAAAAATAATGAAAAGCAAGTTGTAGTTTCTAAAACAAGCAACAATATTAGATATCATTTGGAATAAAATTAATGTTCTTACCGAGTTAATATAATTATATGGTTTATTCCTTTTCTTCCCCTCCTTTAGACTTATCTTCAATATATATGCCCTCTTGATGGTCAACCCTTAAATACAAATCTTCAAAATTGGGATCCTCATTTTCGACAGGCATTCCCAAGGAGAAGGGTGGGGTCTCCTCAACAAACTCACACACATCTTCACCATCCCCACCAACAACGTGCCTCTTCCCTTGAAGAATAATAGACCACTTATCAGGTTCACAAGGCAAGACATAGAGTCTATGTGCAGCGTGGGTCGGTTCACGAAGAAAGGGAAAAGGGATAAAGGCTTTGTAGGAGAAAAATGTGGTAAACAATCACAAAACTAGTAATAATTCCCTATTGTTTATCGCCTTTTTCTCTAATAAAGTCTTTCTCCCTTTTCCTTTCTTTGTGTACTAACCCACGCTGGACATAGACTCTATGCCTTTCCTAGTGAATCGACCTTATCTGTAAAGTCAACAAGGGTTATGGGAACTCTGGTCCTAATAATATCTTAGGTTGTTAAAGTAAACTAAATGGATGACCTGAATATTTCATTGATATTCATTATTATCTTATGCATTACGTAAACTTAAAATAAATCATGTAGTCTAGTTTACGATCATGTATAACCCAAAAAGAAAATCGAAAATTTAGGTAATTGGATAAATTAGTCCATCCCAACATCAACTCATCAAAATAATACATAAATTTGATAACAAATTTATCCTTATGACAAGTATTTGGGGAGATCCCTATATCCAAATACCTTTCCAACTTTTTATATTTTCACATTCGATTTTCTCCCTTTTCATTCTTAAACCCTAAACCACAATTTTTTCTATTTCCCTAAATCCTAAACCATAAATATTTCTATTCTCTAAACTCTAAATATATTTAGATGCCAATTTCGATAATTGAATATATAAATGAGTCAACCCCAACATCACCCCATCAAAATAAACAAATATGGATATAAATTTATCTTTATGACAAGTTTTTAGGGATGACCCTATATCCAAATTATCTTTCTATTTCTCTAAAAGTCTAAATAAATTTGGATGCACTCTTTCGTTGTACCATCCTTAGCAATCATTCTATTTCCCTATAATTAAATCCTAAACTACCTAAACCAATTTCTCAAAATCTCAAACATTTCACGAATTTTCAACTTAATAAACTAAACAAATGTTACCCACATTCTCAATATTCAACATTTCAACAAAAATTCAACACTTCAACAATCTCAAACATTTCCCACCTTCTCAATATTCACATAATTACCCCAAATACATTCAACATTTAACTATATAAATCTTGTGAATAACTTAAATCGAAAAATAAGAAAGGACATAGATTCATTCCGTAAGAGCGAGGAAAACAACAGCGAGAATGAGCGAGAGGATTCATGGCGAAACACATACAGCCACCGACGAAAATACTTTGTAAGAGAAGACAACTACAAGAAAGAGGAGAGATGAGAGGATATAGTGAGCGAAATGAAACATTGAACGACAAGAGGAACAACGACGAGGATAACTTACCGACGAGGATTATTACGAGCGGATCTAGATCCGAGTAGTAGTGGACGAGAGGGAACTATGGAGAGCGATAAGAATGAGAATAGATAGCAAATAAAGTGGTTATGGAAATAATAACAGGTATGTTCGGGTTTTTAGATTATACCCGAAAGACATTTGACAACGGTTCTTGTAATACCCGAAAATTTCAGGTGCTTGATTAGTATTGAATTAAATTATTAAAAGTTAAGTTAAAAATTCAAAATTATTAAATTAAGATGAATTAAAATTTTTCCAAGTCGAAATTAAAACCCAAGAATAAAAACCCGAGCATGGGTTAACTTAAGTGGGCTTTGTGAAGCTAATTTGCGCCCAATTAAAATAAAAGCAAAAGAAAATGGGAAGGATGGGTGGCTGTCTTTGAGGGAGCTGGCAAAGAGTTAAGTAAGGAAATATTGAGGTCCAATTAAAATTGGGCAGCAAAATCCATTAGGTGTAATCAGGAAAGAGGAGAGAGAAAGAGAGATTAAGAGGGAGACTGGAAATAGAAGCGAGGAAAGCAAAGAAAAGAGGGGAATGAAAGAAGCAGAAGTATAGCAAAGGGAAAGACAGCAGAGGGAAACCGAGAGAGGGGAAGGAGAGCTCGACCGGAACAAAGGAGAAGCAGCGAGAGAACAAGAGGCGAAGAGTGAGAGAGCCCGAGAGGAATCGGGAAGCAGAACAAACCGAGAAGGGGACGAGAGACGAGTAGAAACAAAGAGGAAAAGAAATCACGACGTGCTCGCCTGGCCAACAAGCGAAAGAACGACGGCCGGCGAGCGAGAGGAAGATAGGCAGCGAAACCGGACAGAACCCAGACAGAGCTGAGACCAGGGGCGACAAGATCGAGGAGTGAGAACCACGACGAAGCAGAGACGAGAGAGATGGCGAGGATTGAGCGAGAAAAGGAGAAATCGAAAGGAAGAAGAAAGTAAAGTAAGCAACCAATCGAAAACCTTCCAAAGCTGAAATTCTTAGAACCACTAAGAATCTAAGGTGAGTAATTTGAATTCATCTTCTAGAATTAAAATGAAGTAGGTGGATTGAATTTGAAATTGATTCATTAAATTGGAAACCATAGGTTTAATTGAAGAAGTTAGAGGCCTAAATTCACGAATTTAGCAACTCATAGATTGAAAAGCATGTCGCAATTTATGCTTAGTTCATGAATTTAATGATATTTGAGTATTGTTGAGCATGATTATTGAGCTATATGATTAAGAATTTAATGAAATTAGCTTGAATAGAATTAGTGGGAGAAATCAGAAAATTGAATTCATGGTTTAAGTGCAGTCTGTCTGAATTATTGTGAACTCATGTGTAGCCCGAAATTCCTAAAACTTTACTATAGCTTCATGATAATTGATAGCAATTTCCATTAAATTTTGGTATGCGTTGGATTAGTAGATTGGAAGATATGGATTTTTGAGTGAAAATGTGTTGTTTTGGGCAAAATCGGAACTAGTTGAGTAACTGAGTTAAGAACTGAAATTTAATAAGCTATATAGCTAGATTAAGAGATATATATGAATTAAGAAAAGTTATGAAACCATAAACCACCTATGCGAGACAATACGCAATCATAAAATGATAAGTCCGTAATTAGAAATTATAATTGATATGTTTATGTGATGATATGTTTATTTTAAAGTACCTTGATTATAAGTGATATAAGCATGCCTATATGAGTTGGATTGATTATACTTGAGTTGGAACTTGCTTAGGAAAATTTCTTGTTGTGAAGTAGTTACGTATGAAGTCTGTTGAGCATGAATTATATGAATTAAATGTATTTTGTCTATAAGTAATAAGAAGATAAGAAACATAAAGAACTACGAAGGGAAAAAGGATTGTGTTATTGATATAAGACCCCACGAATTAAAGAACCCTCTCGAAGCTATGCGCATGGCAATGTCTGTCAACCGAAGCCACGAATTATTTTGCTTTCACGAATTATTGACAGTATGCGTCCTTCGAGTCCGAGGCAAGCCTCGAGGCCACGAATTATTTTGCCTCAAGCCCATGAATTATTTTGCCTCCAAGATTGAGCCCACAAATTATTTTGGCTCCAAAAATTGGGTCTTTAGAGCATAACATAAATCTTCTTTCCATTCGAAACTAAGAAGACTTAAAGAATTACGATATGAAGAAACGAATGATTATGCATGATGAACAAGAAAGAAAGAAGCAATGATTTATGAAATGCATAATTGAATTCAAGAAGAAGAATGACAAGAAAAATTAATCCTGATTTCATAAGAAATTAATACGATAATAAGTAAGATATGATTTATGTAATGAACAATTTACATGATGAATCATTACATGATGTACTTGCATAGAAAGAAGAATGAAGTATGTTCTGATTGAAGTCATGAGTAATTGATGTCATATGTACCGCTCGGTTAGTTGATAAGTTTAATAACTTGCATATCTTAAGCATGTATGATCCGAATCGCATGTTATGAATAAATAGTGAACTTACGTGTGTTTGTTAATGAATTAATGTGCAGAGTAAAACCAGGGGTTGGGTTTGGGTTATTCACTGGGCTCGTGCAGCTCATGACCTCACCAACATTTTAAGTACAAAAGTAAGACTCTTAGGAGTGACTTTTGGCTTTTATAAATAGCGAGACGGATAGGAGATGCTGGACCTACTACATGTTTTTTGTCTTCTTGTTTGTAAAGATGTTTGTAAAGATTTGTTGTATGTGAACTTAAGTTTTGACTATGAATATAAAAGCCCTATGTAAATACTCGAGCTTGTGGCTCATTGAGTTTGTGTTGTGTTTACTCCGAGCGTGTGGCTCGTTGAGTTGTGTTGTAGATGCTCCGAGCATGTGGCTCATTGAGTTTATGAATGTGTTTCGTGCGGGGTTAAGGCTTTAAGCTTATGGGATTAGCCATATTACGAAGAAACTCTGCCGAAATTTTCAGGAAAACCTTTGAAAACCTAGAATCACGCTTACGCAAATCTAAGAGAAGATTATTAACCCCAAGTTGAGATCTCCTTAGGGGTTCCTCTCAACGGACCCTCGGCATGTAATACTCCTAGGGTGGGTTTTGGGCTGTTACAGTTCTATGAAAGAACCATAGTCATATGTGACACATGATGATGGTTCTTTCAAAGAACCATCGTCAAAATGTTTTAGCAATACATATGACAATGGTTCATCCGAAAGAATCGTCGTCATATGTGTTATATAATGTCGATTATTTACAAAAGTACCACCCGTTCATTTTTCATGACGGATTGTGCTTTGAACCATCGTTAAAGACCCGTTGTTAAAAGTGGTTTTCCGTAGTAGTGTTTAACAATGGGGAATTAATGGTGAAACACGTGCACCAAATTATCTATAATTCATGGTATGCATCAATGGTGGAAGGTAGTGAAGGAAGTTTGAAGAGCGGTTGGCGTGCTAATTGGGGACTTCAAGTACCATCCCGAATTAAGCTTTTTGTATGGCGAGTGCTTCATTGGTGTGTTACAGATCGTAGGAAGATTAGGGTCTTAGATTCCTAATTTCTCTATGATTTGTGGTGTGTGTGGCTCTCTGGAGGAAACAGACATATATGCGGTTATGAAGTGCCCTTTAACCCAAATGATTTGGAGTGGGAATGAGTTTCACGACTAGGTGCTAAGGCGTCCATTTGCCACGGTTTAGGACCTCATTTTCTTGGCAAAAGATCATCTTGATTCAGAGAAGTAGGGTGAGTTTATAGCTGATATTTGGGAAGTGTGGAATACTAGAAAACGCTACCTATTCGGCCAGCTCGAGAAGGATGTGGCTCAGCTAAGCAAGAAGACTATGAAATTTGTGGTGGATTTTAGAGTGGATAGTATCTCGCTTGGTTAAACCAAGTGTAAATCAGCCTGACTTAGATTCCTCCTCTCCTATTTTGAAATAAATTTTGATGCTTGGACTGTTTGGGGATTGGGGGTATGGTCGGGCGTAGTTATCAAGGACTATGATGGTGTGGTGGTAGGTGTAGCAATGGCGCAAAGAGTGGGCCAGGTGGCACCAAACTGTGAGGAGGATCGGGATTGTATTTTTAATTAAACATGCGATAAGTCGTGGCTTCAATAAGGTGATCCTGGAAGGCAATTTGAAGGTTTGCTCTTGGAGATTTTTGCGAAATTACAAAGTTTTCTACAGAGTAAAAACGTAAAAAACTATTCCGAGTTTAGATTGGACTAAGAAAAAGCAAAACACAAAAATTACGTGGAAACCCTCATCGAGGGCGGAAAATCACGAACAATGCTAATCCAAGCACTAAGTCAAATCCACTACTTTGAATCCACAAAATACAAGGACTGACCCCTTACAGAATTGCTCCTTTAGACAATTCGGTTACAAGTTTTTCCTAAACACGAAGTTCCCTTATCTGTTCTAGTACTTCCTAACCGAGATGACCTTTACGAGATATAGAAAACCGAGCTGAGTTAACCCATACAGCTTATAAGGGACTTTACAGAGAATTGAAAATGTAAGAGTAGTTACAAGACTTTTCTCTTTATAACTCAGAAAGTAAGAACTTAAGAATGGAGTTGTAAAAGCTAGCACTACTATAGGAACAACTTTTAACGACGATTAATAAGACAAACCGTCATGAAAATGGATCGGTGACATTTTTGTAAATTTGAGGCATTTTTAACATATATGACAACGGTTCTAGTGTGAGAACCGTCATCATATGTATTGCTAAATACATTTAATGATGGTTCTTTAATAGAACCAGTCGTTAAATATCACATATGACGACGAGTTTGATGAAAGAACCGTCGTCATATGTCTTTCAGATGCAATTTAAAAGCCCGAGAACATACATGCTGTTTTCACACCCACTTACAATCTTCTCTTTACTCTCTCGGTCTTATTGCTTTCTACAGTTTCTCTCCTTCACATACCTACTCGGATCTAGAATTTGTAACCTCATTGTCGATCGACTTGAATTGGTAAGCCCTACATCCTCGTCGTTGTAGTTTCCTCTCTATTAATCTATCATTTTGCATAGTTTCCTCTCGTCTCTTTTAAGTTTAGATCTCCTCAAACTAATTCTCCCTGTCAAGCCTTTCCTCACCCTTGCCGTTTTCGGTTCTTAGGTATGAATGTCTATCCTCTCCTATTTTTCGCTTTAAGTTACTTACAAAATGTATTATAGTTAAATGTTGAATGTATTTGCGGTAATTATGTGAATGTCGAGAATGTGGATAATGTTTGAGATTGTTGAAATGTTAATCTTGAAATGTTGAATATTGAGAACGTCAGTAACATTTGTTTAGTTTATTAAGTTGGACATTCATGAAATGTTTGAGATTTTGAAAAATGGGTTTAGGAGTTTAGGATTTGCGGTAATTATAGCGAAACTTGTTTAGGGTTTTAGAGAAATAGAAAGATAATTTGGATATAGGGTCATCCCCAAAAACATTCTCATAAAGATAAATTTGTATCCAAATTTGTTTATTTTGATGAGGTGAAGTTGGGGTGAACTCATTTATCCAATTATCAAAATTTGTAACCAAGTTTAGAGAAATAAAAATATTTATGATTTAGGGTTTGAGGAAATAGAAAAATTTGTGGTTATATATTTAAGGATCAATAGGGATAAAATATAAATGTGAAAATGAAAAAAATTGGAAAGGTATTTGGATATAGGGATCTCCCCAAATACTTGTCATAAAGATAAATTTGTTATCAAATTTATTTATTTTTATGAGTTGAAGTTGGGGGTGGACTGTAATACCGGAATTTTAAAGAAAGCAGTTGAAAAGCATAGAATTATTGAGTATTTTTCCCCGCAACTAGGGGTTGAGTGACTCGATTTTATTTACGGCCGGACGTATTGTGTTAGAATTCCTTTGGAAGCTGTGGCGAATGAATAAAATCAAGGAAATTGCCTTCCTTTTTCATCCGAGTTGAACCGTTGGGTGATTAGGAATTGTCGTGGCGGCGTATTAAAATAAGTTGGGACGCAGCGAGTGTAAGAGGACGGAAGGGAGGAGATATAGACTTGTGGTATATGGGCCGATGATTACCTTGGTTAAATTATGAAGAAATGAGATAGAAATCAATTTGGGGTCTAATGAGGGTCATTAACCGACCCAATTAGGTGGTGGAAGGTGAAAGGAGAGGAAAGAAGGCTCGGGGAAAGAAGGAGGCGGGACGAAGACAGGAAAGAGGAAGCGAAACAGAGCAGGGAGGCGGGAGAGAGCGCGAGAGATCGAGAGGAGGCCGGTGGCTCGCTCGGCGACCGGTGGGCGAAAGGAAAACGAGGGGTCGGGGAGGCAAGAAGGAAAAGAAACCGAGCGAAGGAAGAAGGGAAGAAGGAGATAGCGCGAGGGAGAGAGGCCGAGCGGGTCTCCCTCGCGGGAGAGTTACAGCGAGACCGAGAGGACGAGCGAGAGCAAAGGCGAGGAAGATGGACCGGAGACCGGCGTGCTGAACGGCGAGCGCCAGTGAAGCGGTCGGTGAGCACGGGAATCGGCCAGGTGCGAAGAAGGGCGAGACCGAGGCTAGAAAAGGGGCACGAACGCGAAGGCAGAATGGGCGGCAGCCGGTGGGCGCGAGGACAGTGGCCGGCGACGGCGTCGGGCATGGAGGAAGGCGGCGAGAACCACGGCTGGTAGCGGGGAAAGGAGGAACTGAACCGGGAGCTCGAACCTCAGCAAATCACAAACCTTCAGTCCCCGAATCGAGGTGAGCAGATCTTATACTCTAAACTATTAATAATTTCGAAACCCAAATGGATTTGTTGTGAATGTTGAATGTGTTATGTGATTATTGAATTTGTGCTTGAGCATTGAGTATCCGTATTGAGTATCTGTTTTACTGAACAGACCTAATCGTCGTAAGATTGAATAAGAGCTTAGAATATATTTGAGGAATTGAGAGGGCTGAATCGTGAAATGAAAGGAGTTACTTGGGTTAAATAGTTGAATTAAGTTGGGAACTTCAAAGAGATTTAATAGTTACTTAAGGTTGAATTTCTGAAGAGGTTAAGTTGCATAGGTCAAATGAATAAGATTGAAGTTTCGATTAGCTATTAAGGATGAAGGGTTGGGACTTTGGTATAAATTAAGATTTAACTAAGTCTTATTAAAGATTCTTGAACCAACGGTATTAAAGAGCTAATTACGAACATTGGGGAAAGGTAGGTCGAAGTATAAAGAGGAGTATGAATTCGATGGAGTAACACACAATTGGGACAAGTAAGTGAGAATGGGTCATTGTGAGCTTGATTACGTTTGAAGTATATTAAATTCCTTGAGGTTGAACTAAGCGTGAAAATAAGCAAAGGTAACGGAAACCGAATAAGGACAAGTGATTGAGAGTTACATAACCAAGGACGGACGAGCAAGAGTCAAGTAATGAGTTTAGAACATATCTCAGCCTTTGGGATGAAATCAAGTTTGAAGTAGGCACAGTGAAGGGGACTTAAGCAATAAAGTGAGAGCAAGAGTCGTGTGACTAAATGCGGGCAAAGGAAGTTGAATTATAAAGTAGAAGCGTAAATGAGTAAGTGAGGCAAAAGGCAAAGATTTGTGACGAACCTGAAACGTAAGTTAAGTGATACACACTTGTGGTTATTGTGGCTCGGAAAATGGAGATAATCATACTAAAGCGAGGAGTTGAGAAAAGCTTAGTTGGGAAAAGAGTTGAGAATGATTGCTTGCATGGAATGGTGAATATTCGTGCTATGTGCTTGCTTTATGTGATGTTCACAAGTAGTTTCGAAAGAAGTTTTGTGTTTTACGTGAAATGAACTTTGAATGTGATTTCCTGTGAAATATCTTTCCAACGTGATTCTATTCTAAAGAAATAAAAGTATTTGAGAAAGTAAATTAGATTTGAGAAAGTGAATTTATAAGGGTGACACGTGCTTGTCATGCCTTCCTTGATACTAAATCGATTGAGAAAGCTAGAAAGTGAATGTGATGAATGAGAATGTGCAAAGAGTTTTGAATCGACAGAGTTACGGATCGTTTAGCATACCGAAGTGTTCGAACCGGGAACGCCCAGCTAGAAACTTTGAGGGAAGGGTTCTAACAGGGGTCCTAGAGAGACAGGATGCCCGCCCGAGACTTCCCGAAGAATGGTCCCGGGAGCCTTTTGTCGGGTCGCGCCCGAATTAAAGAAGTGCTAGTTCGAGTCCTCGAAGGCCCGGAAAAGTTGATTCAACCCCAAAAGTATGTTCATGAATGTGAAACTGTGTTTTTAAGTGATTGAAGAGTCTTGATCTTTTCATTGCAAGAGATTTCAGTGAAAAGTGTATAGATTTCTATTACGTTATTATGTTTTCGCAGATTTCATTATTATGAGTATTATGTGTAAAGAATTTCCATTTTAAGGGTTTAAGACTCCAGTGAGCCCGTTGATTATTGCTCACCCCACAAATTGCCCCGTCCCCACCCGAGTGTTGCAGGTACACTTTCGAAGCATAATCCACACTTAACACGCTTCGGACTCCTGGCGATTGTTGACGGCTGAAGCGACCCAAGTGGCTGTCATGCATTGTCTTGTTTCTAGATGATTGTACTTGTAATTTAGTTCATATAGTTGTACCCAAATGTATAGTAACCCAGTTAGATTGTTTTAAGTTTTACCGCATGATTGGTTGAACTCCGGCATGTGGCCGTTGAGTTGTATACTCCGAGCGTGTGGCTCGTCGAGTTTTATTATGCTTTTTATGCAGGACTTTAAGGCTTTAAGCCTATGGGTTAGTCCATGTTACAAACGGAACTCTGCCGAAATTTTCAGAGAATCTTAGATTCTTTTGGGAAAACCACCGATATTACTTTTAAGTTGAGTTTAGACAGCCAAATCAACACCGAGAAAGAGCCTTGGGAGTTCCTTTAAGGAACTCGGCAATGTAATACTCCCGGGGGTGTTTCGGGGTGTTACATGGACTAATTTATCCAATTATCTAAATTTTCGGTTTCTTTTTTGGTTGTAAGTTTGTTGTGTTGTACATGGTTGTAAACTAGAGGCCATTATTTTTTAAAGTTTATGTAATACATAAGACAATAATAAAATATGATGAAATGTTGAGGCCATCTATTTAGTTTGCTTTAACAATGAATACATAATAGGAACCAGAATTCCCTTGTTGTGATTAACAATGAGGTCGCTTTTACAAGACAAAACATGTAGTGTATATGCAACATAGGCCGATCCACAAAGAATGGTAGAAGGTTGAGGAGTCAAATGAAAACAAAAGGTGATAAACATGAAGAACTATTGTTTATGACCTTCGTTTTCATTTGACTCCTTGATCCTTCTACCCTTATTTGTGGATCGGTCGATATTGCATGTACACTCCAATTTTGTCTTGTAAACCCAACTCATTGTTAATCACAACAAGAGAATTTTGATTCTGTTATGTCTTCGGTCATTAAAGCAAACTAAACAGATGACCTCAACATTTCATTCATAATTTCATTATTATCTTATGAATTACGTACATTTCAAAAAAAATCATGTCTAATTTATGATAAATGTATAATACATCGAAATTGGAAGCAAAAGGAAACCATATATATATTATTAATATAATATATACGTAAACAATTCTTTTACACAACAAATAGAGGAAAAGAGTTGTATATCCAATTACCTAAATTTCCGGTTTCCTTTTTGGGTGCATGTTTGTTGTATTATACATGATCGTAAACTAGAGTACATGAGTTTTTGAAGTTTACATAATGCATAAAATAATAATGAATATCAATGACATGCTGAGGCCATCCATTTAGTTTGCTTTAACTACCCTAAGACATAAGTAGAACCGGAATTCCCATAACCCCATTTTGACATTAGCAATGAGGTCGGGTTCGAGTAGGCAAGACATAGAGTTTACGTGCAACATGGGTCAATACACGAAGAAAGGGAAAAGGGATAAAGGCTTTATTAGAGAAAAAGGTGATAAATAATAGGGAATTATTACTAGTTTTGTGATTGTTTACCACCTTTTTCTCCAATAAAGCTTTTATCTCTTTCCCTTTCTTCGTGTACTTGACCCACGTTGCACATAGACTCTATGTCTTGCCTTGTGAACTCGATCTTATTGTTAAAGACAACAAGGGTTATAGGAACTTCGGTTGTAGTTATATCTTGGGGTCGTTAAAGCAAATTCAAGGGATGACCTCAACATTTTATTCATATTAATTTGTCCTATGCATTATGTAAAACTTCAAAAAAGTCATGTCCAGTTCACGATAATGTATAATACATCAAAATTAGAAGCAAAAGGAATTCTTTAAATGGGAAGAGGGGTAGAGGCTTTATTAAGGGAGTTGGTAATAGAATAATTCTTTGACTTAACTCTCTCCTTCGATCATAATGAAAATGAGTTACAGAGCACTTCCTGCTGGTTACGAGAAATTGTGCTCATGCTTCAATAGGGATCGTGCCGAGCAAGCTGTTGTTGCCAATTGCTACCTGTCCCTCGTTACGAAAACATTCTACAACCTTCGATTAATGATGCCATGGAGCTAGATTTTGTAGATTTTGATGAAGCTCATGCTCTTAAATAAGTTGTGTTGCATTTCGACTAGGACCTCCTTGAAGCCTGGGTAGAGCGCCACTTTGACCATCTTAAAGAAATCCAGGCAAGCAATTCACACTCATCTAGAAGTGATGCGGTGAGCGGAGGCACCACTTCAAGCATGGGCTCATTGTCCGGTCGCCCCTGGAGAGCGAGTGAATCGGTGGAGGGCCCTTTTTCTCATTATTCTCCTATCCGAAAAAAGTTACCGAAGGAGAAGGGGAGGAACCTCCCTAAGAAGAATTGAGGTTGTCCATCTCTACCCCTACACGAACTCCAAGCAAGCAATACATAAGAAGAGCATCACTTCAGGACAATGACAAAGGAAATAGACATTGCAGGTGAGATGACCTCTTTGTGTATTGCTTTTTAGTGTTTATGCCAAAAATTCCATTTCTTGGTTTTGGAGTTATGCTTTTAGTAGATTGAGTTATGTACTTGTCTTTATAACTATATTTGTTGCTTGAAGTTCGTGCAGAGATAGCGGAAACAGCAAATATGATGTATATATGTTGTCTAGGCTACCTCTGAAGAACTTCAAGCAAGTAATATCATCATAAAGACAATGACATAACTAAATCTACCACAAAAGCATCACTTTGGGTAAATAAAGCTGAACTTTTCACATAAATATCGTAAAAGTACTCTTTGTATTATAATTTCACATCATTGTAATATATTCATTGTTGGAACTTATTGTGAAATATGGAATTGTGTTGTCGAACTTGTTTAAGACGGAACTTATTATGGTTGTAGTAAGTGGGGAATTTTTGTATATATATATTAGAAAATTGCGGCTGTTGGTTGTTGCTTGTGTCGGTTGTGATGTATTTTGTAGTGTATTTTGTACAAGGAGTATGGAAAAATAAAAAATAATAATAATAAAAAATTATGACCTATGACGACGGTTCTTACATTAGAACCGTTGTCATATGCCCTACCTAAACAAATTCATGCATTTACGTGTAGACCTATGAGAACGGTTCTAAGGTAAGAACCGTCATCATAGGTCTCTATATGACAACAGATTGTAAAGGAAGAACCGTCGTCATATATGACCTATTAGTACGGTTTTCAACCGTAGTAAAAGATGCTACATACAAGGACGGCCACATACACAACGCCGGTTAACCGTACTTAAATGTCGTTTTTAATCGTAGTTAAAAGTGGGTCCTGTAGTAGTGTAGAAGATTGGGAGAGAATAGATTTATTTAAACTCTAGCAATGTTCAACAGCAATCTTAAAGTCTTGTATGAAGGTTTCTATTTATAATCAGCGAGGCAAAGTAGCTATCGTGACTGAATCTGGACTCGAGAGCTTTACCAGCTGTAGTAACGGATAGTCCGAGTCACTCGGAAAAGGAGTCGTTGCAAATGTGAACGTTGTGCTTAGGTCTTTGGCTCCAAAACTAGTCCATCCCACTAGTTGTGACTGAAATCTAAGGTGAAAGCAACCGTTAGACTCAAAGTTGAAGTTTATCGGATTTGGAAACAAACAACCACGACACGGTGTCCGAGCCTAGTCCTAAAGTAGTGTTTTTCTATCTACTGGGTGTTTAATAGTGAGAAATCGGTTGCTTTTGCTTTTCAAAACAAGATTGAAATACTTTAATCAACTTGCAAAAGTAAATCAAAGTGGTACTCATGGTATAAAAATACTTTGGTCGAATATTAGGAAAGGATAAAAATTGATTCATTATAATTAAGCACTTAATTATCCTTAACCTGAAAAGAATGGAATTTTTGAGTCTAATATTAAATGGGTTTAAATTCCATCTTGAGTCTATACTTAAATAATTAAGTTGTTAACCATATATAGACACCATGCATCAAATTGATGAGGTAAATAATTTCTTTCAATAAACCGAGCTTAGAAAAGAGAATTACCGCAGTAATTCATTTTCGATTAACTCATGAAGTTAGTGCTTAGAATAACATATGTTAGAGAAATTATTTACTCATAACAACTTTCTGAGTTGTATCCGAGTGGGTTAGAAACCCGGTGAAGTGCGTTCTACTCAAGAGATGCTTTTGAGTAGGTCAAACAGTCTTGACAACTTAAAATGAGCTTCTTAAAAACTTAAAATGACTGGAAATCAAAACAATAGAGAGATAGAGAGGTATACCCGAGTCTTCAATCTCCCCTTTTTGATGAAAGGCATTCAACACTTAATAAAAGATGCTAAAAGTTCAACAAGTTAAGTTTTCATGGCTTAGAAATGACTGATTGTCGAATTTGCTTTTTGAAACAAGGTCAGAATTTGTTGTTAGAGCATAATGATATAAGAAACAATGGAGCAAAAGTTATCGAGCATACGTACAAGTATCAAAGCAACAAAAATAAATATCGGAGCAGAAATAATGAGATACAAGTTAATAATGCTCGAAATTATAAAATTTCATTTATGCTAAGAGAGTGATTACATAGAAAAACAAACTAAAAATAAACTAAACTCCCCTAAACCAAAAATCCATCTGACTTTTCTCTTTTGTCTCCTTCTATGCATTTCATCAAAAATAACCGAGGAAGGGAGCAAAAAAAACACAAATGTTAGACAAAAGAAAATAAAAGTTGAAATCGGGAGGGGTAGAGCGAGTATGAGTGGAGAAGGAAGAACGAGGAACCATTATTCTGCATCTATAGCCTTGAGTGGAAGTTGTTGGGAAAGGAAGCGGTGGTAGGAGCAGAGGTAGATTAGGGACTTGAATTACAGCTCCGCAAATCGGAGGTTGTACTTCCTCTATCTCCTCATCCGAGCCTTCAGCCTCTTCACCTTGAGATGGCTACGCAGGGGTTGAGCCCGGGATTGACCAATATCCCCAGCCTCTTCCGTGGCAAACTAAGTATGTTTTGAGGATATGACATCGGGTTCCTTCTTCCCTTGGCCTTCAGCGTGACCTGCTCCGACTTCTTCTTCTACTTCTTCCTCTCCTTCTTCTTCGACTCATAGTCGGAAGAGCTAGAGGATTCTAAGGATGCTTCTTCTTCCGAGTGGGAGTCCTTAGCGGCCACTCAAAGTCTTGAAGGCAGCGAATCTAGTCTTGCTTGTTGTTTGATAACAACTTTCAACTTGTTGACCAGGGCTTGACTACGATCAATCTGCTTCGAGTTGAGCTCCGAAGCCAAGTCATAATAGGCATGAAAGCTTGGAAAGCCACAAGTGTTGATTGTAACTCTTTGGCAAGAGCAGCAAATTGAGGAGCCACCTTCGAAGTAGGTCTAACGAAGGGGCACGCTCGGGAAGAAGATGGTCCAGCGGTGAAAAGAGGTGTCTTAGACTTACGAGTCTAAGGAGGAGGAGGGGGTGGAAGCTTAGAAGTGTGAACCCGGACACTAGATTTTATTTCCGGATATCATAGTCTAATGAGCTCATTTACTGTCTATGCGGACAGCTGGCTCCAGAAATTTGTCCGGATCACTTGGAAGATCCACGTTGAAGTGAGCAAAGAAAACCGAGAGTAAAGCTCCAAAAGGAAGAGGGCGCTTTTTCGATTAAAGGGAACATAAGTAATCTGTTCTAGAATGAAAGGAAAGAGATCAACCTCATACCCTTTGAGGATGTCATAGAGAACCTTGAGAACCTTGCTCACTACTACGAAACCACTTTTAACGACGGATCTTTAACGATGGTTAAAAGGATAAACCTTCATAAAAAATGGATTGGTAGCATTTTTGTAAATAAAGCAATTATTAATGTACATATGACGATGGTTCAATTAAAGAACCGTCGTCAAAAATAACCTATAAGCGACAGGTTCAATAAAAGAACCATCGTCAAAAGTTTAGTGAAAACTTTTGACGACGGTTCTTTAATTGAACCGTCTTTATAGCACTAAAAAAATTGTTGGTAACTTAAAAACCCTAATTCTGCTTCTCTCTCCTACCTTCATAACTAGTCGTCCTCTCTCTCTCCTTCTCCTCCAACTGGCCGCTTGCTCATCCTTTTCCCCCTTCTCTCCCCTAATTTCACTTGACTCCAATCTATAATTTTTTCTCTCTCTCTCTCTTGAAATCTCACTCACTGGTGTCCTCAGGCCCTCCCTTAATATATATATATATACATATATATCTTTCTTTAAATCAAGCATAAAAGGCCCTCCAGATTGGGATCCATTTGCTTGTGGTCGGGTCCTCCATAAATCCTGCGCTGGTAGCCATTGATTGACCTTCTCCGGTCACAAACTAGAGAGAGAGGGAGCGAGAGGGAGAGCGAGAGCAAGATGGAGGAAGAAAGGCATGAGGTGTACGAAGAAGATATCCCCGTTGAGGGAGATATGGAATGAGACATGGAAGGCCACGACTGAAGAAGATGGAGGAGGAAGTCGCTACTCTTCGAGAGATGCAAGCCAAAGTTAAGATCCGAAGGAGATCTAAAAATTTTGAAATCTAAAAATTAAAAGGAAATAGCAGCTTCGACGAAGGGGCTGATGGAGAGAGGCATAATATGGTATATCTTTGCGAGAGGAGTGGTAATCTTTGCTTCGTTGTCACGACTTTGCTCCTCCTCGGTTTTTGGCTTGTCATTTTAATTTCCATACCTTTCTCTATGCTATTAATTCATCTATATTGACCTTTTTATCATTATTATAGTCTACTTCATTTTAGGTGAGACCGTCTTGAAAAAACTATTACTGAAAATGACTTATTTTTGAGATGATTTCACCTAAGAATTTACTAAAGTATCGTTTTTGTGTGTTTGAGAAAGTGAGAAATGCATATTGGATGTGCATGGGCGATAGTGTGTATGAGTGTGCCAGTGATCTATGTGAAGAGAGATGAGCGAGATAAAGGCATATGGAGAAAGAGTTAGAGCCCAAGCGATAGATTGTATGCCAAGTTTGATCATAAGGTGTTGTCAAAATTTAAGCCCAAAGTGGAGCGAGTAGAAAGAAAAGAAAGTTGAGTAGAATTAATTAATTACTACTACCTACTTTTATTGCGTTTTTACTATTGAATATCCTCATTTTTTTACTGAACATCCTCTCTCACAGCTCATGACGATCTCTTCTTCATTTTTTATTTTCGAGCTCCTTCGATTTCGGATCCGAAGGTGCTCTGTTTTTAATATATATAAATTGGACTTATGACGACGGTTCGAGATGAAGAACCGTCATTGTAGGTTTATATATGACGATGGTTTTTTTTTTATAGAACCGTTATCATAGGGTATTTTTTACTATGGTTGTAGAACCGTAATCAAAGGTGGTACATATAATGACCCCCACATACACGACGCTCTGTTAACCATCGTTAAAAGTCATTTTTAACCATAGTAAAGAGTGCTTTTTGTAGTATTGCATGTTAGGGTTCTCTTTGGAGGGATAGAAAAAGAAGATGGTTCTCATTAGAATGAAGCAAAGAAGTCTAGCTTCGAAGTCATCTAAGTCACGGAAAAATTCTTTCTAAACTAAGGAACCTCTTTGGCATACTTGTCAAAGAAATCATCAACGATTTCATTGAAGGGAATTGGTTTTGAGTTAAGAAGAGAGACTTAACACCAAAAGGTTACGAAGGAGAGAGAGATTGATACGAATAATTTTCCCTTGAACAACAGAAAAGATTATATGTTACCTCTCGTAACGATGTTTGTGTAGAACTCAATGACGTGTTACGGATAGATGTAATCACGAAACACAAATACTTGTCGATACCTATGTTGAGGATGGGCTTGATCCACGAAAGTTTTGGGGTAAAGAAGAATTTCTCTTCAATGAAATAATGTTGGATAACGATAAGTCGTTAGTCATCGTATGTGAGTGCCTTGCCCTTAAAAGGGTCTTTTTGAGGATTTTCCGGATGGATAGTTCTGGTTCTAGCCTTCTTGGTGGTTGAACCTCCCTCGGTAGCACTTTCTCTCTTAGGCTTATTCGAGTGAAAAGAATGAGTTTTGAGATTAAGAGTGAGAAAATGAAGGAATAGGAATGTGAACGAGTAGGAAAGAGTAGAAAATTCAGAGTTTGAAATTTGAGAGTAACCGAGCAAAGGATTTTGAGAACGAGTGCAAAGAGTGCAAGAGAGCAAGAGATAGTGAAGTGAATGAATGAGGATGGATAGGTGCTATTTAAGCTCTCATAGAAGAAGAGCCTTTCGACTCACCACTCGGAGTAACGGCTAGCGGACCGTTTGACGCTTAAGTGAGCAACGGTTATATCCTGGAAACCGCTTCCGTTTAACGGCTAGTTTTTCTGATTGTTCGAGTGAAAGAGAGAGAAAAGAAACTTTCGAAAACATTTCCAAGATTCTCTATTGATTTAGAGATGATCTCAGAATTTCGATGCCCATTTTTCTTATAAGCCGAGTCTAGCTCGGTTAGGTGTCTATGTGACTCAGAACACACACATAAATCTAATAACTCAAAGCTCGGTTTCACTATTATTCACCCGATCCCCTAGTTATTAACTCGGAACATATAGCGGACAATCAAACTCATAAATTCTCAAGTGATCACTCAAATAATCATGCAATAATATGCTCGTAATCATCATGTCAAGTTCATTCCTAATAAAACAGAACTGATCCTCACTTAGAGGTTTTGTGAAAATATCGGCTAATTGAAATTTGGTAAGAATAAACTCAAGCTCAATGTCACCTTTCTCATAATTGTCTCTCGAGAAAATGCTACCTTACCTCAATGTGCTTTGTCTTTGAGTGCTGAACTGGATTCTTGGTGATGCTGATAACACTTTGATTATCACACTTGATTAGGATAGATTTAAATGACAGTCCAAGATCCTTCAAGTGTTGTTTGATCCATAGAATTTGAGCACAACAAGCTCTAGCAGCTATGTACTCTGCCTCAACTGTTGATAGAGAAACCGAGTTTTGTTTCTTTGAGTGCCAGGAGATAAGGGATTGACCAAGAAATTGGCAAGCTCATAAGGTGCTCTTTCTATCAACGTTGTATCCAGCATAGTCAGCATCTAAGTATCCAGTGAAGGTCGAGATCCGAGTGTTTTGAATTCCGGAGACCAAGTGTCCGAGTCCCTGCAAGATGTCTAAAAGTTCTCTTCACCGTAGTGAGATGTGATTCCTTTACGTTAGCTTGAAATCTTGTTGCATAAGTAGACACTAAACATGATATCTGGCCTACTAGATGTAAGATAAAGTAGAGATCCAATCATTCCTCTCGTAGATTTTGTGATCTAGAGCTTTACCTTTCTCATCCGAGTCCGAGTTTGGTATTGCTACTCATTTGTGTTGCTACATGTTTTGCATCTTATAGCTTGTACTTTTTAATAACTCTTTGTGTATTTTGATTGATGAACATAAATGTCATCCTTATCTTGGTTGATTTGTAGTACAGGGAAGAAATTGAGTTCTCCTATCATGCTTGTTTGGAACTCCTATCTCATCAACTCAGTAAACTCTTGGCATAGAGTTTCATTAGTAGCTCCAAAGGTAATGTTATCAACATAAATTTGAATAATGAGAAAATCATTCCCCTTGGTTTTTGTGAAAAGATTTTTGTCAATAAGACCTTATTTTAAGTCCTTTTCAACCAAGAAACTGCTTAGTCTTTCATACCAAGCTCTGGGGGCTTGTTTCGAGACCATACAAAGCTTTTTGCAATTTGGGAACATGATTTGAAAATTGAGAGTTTTCAAATCCAGGGGTTTCTCAATATAAACTTCTTCTTGAATAAAACCATTGAGAAATGCACACTTAACATCCATTTGATAAAGCTTAATGTTCATGCTAGATGAAAATGCTAAGAGTATTCTAATTGTCTCAATCCTAGCAACAAGTTCAAAGGTTTCCCCACAATCAATTCCCTCTTCTTGGTTAAATCCTTGAGCAACTAATCTGGCTTTATTTTTTACTACCAACCCTCCCTCATCCATTTTATTCTTGAAGACCCATTTGGTTCCTATAATTGGGTGGTCGGAAGGTCATTTGGTCGGAGTTTAGACTTGGTTTCTTTCAAATTTAGACAATTTTTGTTACATGGCCTCTACCCATTCAGGTTCAAGTAGGACTTCTAGTACATTTTTAGGTTCAATTAATAAGATGAATGTTGAAAATGCAGATAAGTTTTGCAAAGAAGAACGAATTTTTACTCCACTGTTGATGTCAAAAATGGTGTTCTCGGGTAGGTCATTAGATGCATATTTGAAAGCTTTACCTGTTCTCTTATTTACTAGGTTTGTTGGTTGAATGATTTGATCTTCAGCTGGTTTAGTTTGTTGATCTATTTCACTATCTTGTCCCTTAGTAGCTGAGCTGGTTCTTGAACCGGCTCATTCCGAGTTGGCTCGGTTCCTTTGTTTTGGTTCATTTTGAGGTCAGCCTCTGCTATGTCATCTTCATCTCGATTGAGCTTGAGATCCGAGAAAGTAGATTCACTTATCCTGCCATGATCAATTTTATCAAAGACAACATGGATACTTTCTTCAACTTTGTTAGTTCTCTTGTTGAAGATTCTACAAGCTTTGGTATGTGAAGAATTACTAAGGAAAATATCTTCATCCGACCTAGCATCAAATTCGGTCAATGCTCCTTACCATTGTTATGCACAAAACATTACATCCAAATAGGTTGAAGTAGGAAATGTTAGGCTTATTTCGTTTGTACAACTCATAGGGTGTTTTCTTCAAAAAGGGTCAAATGAGACATCTGTTGAACGTGTACTTTGTCTGTGTTGATCGCCTCAACCCGTAAATAGTAAGGTAGATAATTTTCAATCATCATTGTCCTTTCTATTTCCTCAAGTGTTATGTTCTTTCTCTCCACTACTCTATTCTATTGAGGAGTTCTTGGTGCTGAGAAGTTGTGGGAGATGACATTCTTGTCATAGAAGTCCGGATATTCCGAGTAATCGAACTCTCTTCCATGGTCGGTTTGAATTCTCCCGATCCGAGTCTCGGACTCAACTTGTGTTTTCTTGCATATCTTAGTGATCTGTTTGAAAGCTTCATTTTTTTCTTCAGAAAACACACCTAGGTAAATTGTGAGTAATCATCAACAATAACTAGCACATATGATTTACCTCCTAAGATTTTAACAGAATTTCACCACACAAATCCATATGTATCAATTCAAGCACTTTGGATGTAGACACTCGTCTTGAATGGCTTAAAAGATGATCCGACTTATTTTTCTTTTGTGCATGCATCACATATTTTATCTTTCTTAAATGAACAGTTAGATAAACCTCTAACTAATCCATGAGATTCAAGCTTTTTGGTATTATGCATGCTGATATGGCCTAGTTTATGATGTCATGTCCATGAATCATCATTCAAGGAAACTTTTAAACATGATAAATCTTGACTAGAATCAAAACGAGGACTGGTGTAAGTGTTACCCGACCTCGGACCGATAGTTTTGTCCCTTTAGTAACTCGTATCGGAAATGAAGCATTTGGTCCGAGTGAAACCTTACCTCTTGACCTTTGTCATATAACTTAGAGATGCTCGGAAGATTGTATTTGAGCCCTTTGATAAGGTAGACTACACTAACTGAATTATCTCCTTGACCAATTATGTCAATCTCAATTATCTTGCCCTTATTGTTGTCTCCAAATGTGACTTTTTCTTCCTTTCATTTCTTCTAATTCTAAGAAGAGTCTTGAGTCTCCGGACATGTGCCGTGAGCATCCACTTGTCTAGGTACTTTCTTGGATAAGGAATAAATTTATTTAGATTCAATAACTAGCATGCAAAATCTCATTAGTGTGGTGGCTATAGAATTTACAATAGCTGCAAATCATTAATTTAAAAGGTCAGAAGGTTGAATCCTTATAGTAACTTGCGTACATTTTTTTTTTATTGTAAATCTTTCTATTTTGCTCTTTTTTTGCTTTACTTTTTCAAATTTTGCAAGTTTTTGCGCTGTTGTGAGATTAGATTTTTCTAAATTATAGGTAAAATAAATGAAACATAATATATGAGATTAGGGTATCCTAAATTGTAGGTGAATAAAATGAAAGATAATATATGTAAAAACTTTTTTAGATTTTTTTATTGTAAATCTTTTTATTTTGCTCATTTTTTGCTTTATTTTTGTTCCTTTTTTTGAGATTATGATTTCCTAAATTATAGGTAAAATAAATAAAAGATAATATACGATATTAGCATTTCCTAAATTATAGGAGAATAAAATGAAACATAATATCTGAAAAATATTATTTTATTTTTGGAATATACACAATAAAAAAGAAAACAAAATAATCCCCATATCCAAACTCAAACTCCTCATCTCTCTATAAGACGTGTTCACATTTACCAGTAGGTACATCCATTATTTGTGATATCTACATCTTCACCAATTTCTTCTAATAAATTTCATGATAAAAAAAATTAAGAAAACCCTAACATCTTCGACGGAATTTCTTGCCGGAGCCACGCCCCTACACTTCGCTGTCCAGGTCCGGTTAGGTCTCCGATTTGCCGCCCTCTTCCTCCTCTCTACTACTTCACACTCTGAATTTTCCATAGGTGACCCTTAGTTCGTTTTCCGGGCGACGACCCAGTCAATTTTTGCTTCATTCAAGTCACCAATCGAACTTCGTAGTAACAAACTTACAGCCACTCGCCGGCAAGAAAGGGGTGGTTGCCGGAATATGAAGCCAGTGCCTGAAGGCGAGAAAGCCGGGAAACGATGGAGAAAATGGTTAAATATTGAGATTTTTTTTTATTTTATGTTGATAAATGTGAAATAACCAAACAAAACCTAAAAATATTAATTTAATTAAAAATTGTAAATATTTTCTAATTCAAATAATTTAATTTTTAATTTTTATTAAATTTTAAAAAATAAGTTGCTAAAATATAATAAAACACATGTATAACCAGGATTTATTTAATTGTAGTGAATCGTTATAAGGGCATATTACTTTGGTTAGTCTATTTATAAAATTTTAAAAACCTTTTTTTCTGATTAGTAATAATAAGCCAGGCGACTTTTAATATCTTGTTAATTAGTTAATCTAATGACTATCATTGTTTGCTGATAGAATCTTGAGGACAAAAAAATTTAATGTTCATGATAAAAGATAAATGACATCTAGGCTACTTTCGTAGTATAATATATTATTTACATAGATAAATAAAAATAAAATTTTTACACAAGTTTATATATTAATTTATTTTCATTTTCAGTACAATCTACAATAAAAGTTGAAGTAGTATAAATTACAACATTGTTATTTAAACTTTTTCATAGTTGTGCCTGCATACAGGACAATGAGTATTAGTGGTTAGTAACCATGTTATGCTACAAGTATTGTGGAACACATGCCTAGATGTTGGGAGGATGCATAACTCTTCGCCATCTACGAAATTTATCATGTAAATCTGGCATTTTGTATCAAACTCAGTCTGCCTATTAGCGGAGTATGTATTTATTGGAAAACGATTATCGATTTCTGCTCGTAATGGTGGGTTAGAATGACCAATTTGGTTCTCAACATTGGACGACTATGCAAAACATAAAATGAGTACCTTGTATACTTGTATATGCTAAAGTTATAAAACAACTAAATGTAGCAATATAAAGAAGAGTGTTGTTTTCCCAATCGGATACTTTGCATTTTTGTTTTGTGTGATCCCCGAGAATTATCATCTGAAACTATCACCATTTTAGCGACCATGGAGGTAAGAATGACCCCGAGAATTATAATAAACATTTTATTTAGGCCCCGTTTAGTTGCACACAACCGGAATGGAACTTGATTCCTCTGGTTTCAAGTTCCTTTTTCAATTGGAACTTGAAATTTACGGGTTTCAAGTTCCCCTCAAAATAAGGAAATTTGAATCCCCCAAATAGGAGGGGAATCAATTCTCAATCCCCAGGGATCGGTTTATAATTATTAAAAACAAGAAAAATTAGCCTATTTGCTGTATTATTATTATTATTATTATTATTATTATTATTATTATTATTATTATTATTATTATTATTGTTGTTGTTGTTGTTGTTGTTGTTGTTGTTGTTGTTGTTGTTGTTGTTGTTGTTGTTGTTGTTGTTGTTGTTGTTGTTGTTGTTGTTGTTGTTATTATTATTATTATTTTGGTTATTGTTGTTGTTGTTGTTTTTTTATTATTTATTTATTTATTTATTATATATAATTTTTTTCATATTGTTTGATAGAACATTACGGTTTGAAAATAGGTTTACTAAAAATTATAAATAAAATTTGTTAATTATTGAAAAATTACAAAATAGTTAATTAAAAAATTAAATAAATATAAGACTCAATATCAGCAAATATGCTAACGAGCTTCAACTTTTATTAAATCAAACGATAATAATAATAATAATAATAATAATAATAATAATAATAATAATAATAATAATAATAATAAAATAATAATAATATTTAATAATAATAATAATAATAATAATAATAATAATAATAATAATAATAATTTACAATGCTATAAAATAATTTAAAAAATAAACAATTTTAATTTTATTCCATAATTAACAACCAAACAACAAGAACTGAAACTTGATTCAATTCCTATTCTTTACCAAACACTTGAAAAGAATATTCAAGTTCCATACCTAACCCCTCAGGTATCATTCCTTGATTTCATTCCATTCCAATTTTGCATACCAAATGGGGCCTAAAAAATTACAAAAAAGAAGCTGAATTTTAAAAGAAAGGAAAAAACAAAAGCATTCTCAAACTAGCAACTATGGTTCGTTAAAATATCAGCATATATAAGAGGGGGAGATGTATTCTAAACGAGGAAAAATTACCAGTAAAAAACAGCAACCGAGGCCATCGCTAGGTCTTCCAATTGAACCATTGTAAACTTTTGTAATTGTAAAATCCACGAAATCACACTAATTAGATCAATAAGTTGCTAGCATGAAACAAATAGAAAAAGCAGACATGCATGCAAATGGGAAGAGAGAGAAAAAAAGTTAAAAAGTGAAAAATGTACCCAAAGTGTTCCCCTTTAGCCATTAAGAAATTAGAGAGTGAAAGGAGATTTTAGAATTAGAATAGTACATTTGCATAATGAAGTTGTCTATATATACAATTCGAAAAGCACTATTAAATTGTGGATTGTATTCACTAACATGATGATGATATGCGTAAGAAAGAAAGACATAGAAATAACTAAAAATACACATTGTATTACTTATTTGGTTCATAATCCTATTTTGTTGAAAACCAAATTGAAAAACAAAAGGAATAAAGTGTTTTTCACATCAAGTATTTAATAAAATGAGTTTTATGTCAACATCACACCATTATTCATTCATTGTTTATGGCCTTACGCCATCACTACTATTAGTGCAAAGATAAATCCATGCTTATCAAAGTGTACTTTGAGGGTCTTTATCAAGTTCCAGTTCCCAACCGCAATATCAACTACGAGACCACGATCGTCATTAGCCCAAAAGGCAAAATTAAAAAATGTTCGTAAATTGTATATATCTTAAACGAGAGACCATAATGAAAAATAAAATTGTGTTGTCGAAGACAAGACAAAACAAATATCAAATTGTGAAATTCTTCGGCCACTTTGCAATATATGTGCACCAACTTACCATTCTTTGTAAACACTCACACAAAATAAAAAGTCATTGTAATAAAATTCAAGAATAAAAAAATTAGTATCAAAGTGTACTTGGAGGGTTTTTAAAATGGTTTAGCCAAGAATTTTCTCCATGTCAACATCGACTAGGATAAATAGATGAAATCTTTCAAAGTTATTACGAGATATCCGATTTCAAATCCTGCCTTCATCGATTTTACATTCACATCAATATATATATATAACTTATCATCTTAGATATGTTTGTCCGTTAACGTTAGACACGTATTCGGCATACCAAAAATCATGTATGACACTCCTCATTAATAATAGCGGACAAAACTAGAGCACTAGCACTACTAGAAAATTGACAAATAACGACGGAAACAACGACGGAAAAGTGGCAAATAGCAATGGAATTCTCGCTGTAGCGACGGAAAAATTTCGTTGCTATGTGGCACGACGCTAAAATTCGATGACGGATTTTTCGAAATATGTCACTAATCAGCGACGGCACAACATTCCATAGCTGCTAAAGTCAGCGACGGAACGTGATATTCCGTTGCTGAAGTCAGCGACAGAAAAGTATACTCGTCGCCGACTAAGGCGACGGAAAATCACGTTACGTTGCTAATGTCGACGACAGAATTTGAGGAGTTCCATCGTTTTCAGTCGCTGATCTCATGTTGTTCCGTCGCTATTTTGCCAAAAATCTGCAATATTTTTTCCTGTTTTTTTGGCAACCTAGTACAAAAAAATGTGAATGGATATACAAATCTAACGTTCACATATGTCACAATAACATTTCACATTTACATATGTCGCAGCATACATTTTACAAGGTCGTCCTCCAAGTTGGATATACAAATCCAACATACATTTCACAACCATAAACAATCCAAACACATTTACAACCACTTCACAAGTTCACAAATAACCATAAAAAAGTTCACAAACAACCATAAACACATAATCCAACTCTGTTCACGTGCATGTGCCCATCAAACAAATGAAAAATGAAGTGCGCAAATTGTTTACCAATAAACACAAGTTCTAATCATAATCACTCTTCCTCTTCCTCTTCCTCTTATCCTTATACTATTCTAGGGTGAGATCCGGATGCTTGCTGAGATTTCATAAATGTAGTGAAGCTTGCTATTGGCCCAACTAAACTCTCAACCTTCTCTTTGAGCTCCTTATTTTCCAACCCACGCATACGAGCATGCTCAATCCTTAAACTTAACTCATAAGTTAAGTTTTGCATCTGTTACTCTCAAATCTGAGTCATCCGGAGTAGTAGGTTTTGTTGATTTGAAGGACATGGACATGGTCTTTTCAAGGTTTTGCGTCGGATCCAAGTCCATAAATGTGACTTTTCTTGTTCGCATTGGCTTTTACCTACAACTCATGTTATGAAGGGGTGGACATAGGATCCTCTTGTAAGTTAGGATCATCGAGTACATTGTTTAGTGGGTTGAGTGCTTTGCAACTTTTTCACTCTTTTTCAAACTTTTCCTGCATAATATATAAATTTTTGAGGTATATAATTATCAAAGGTTGTGAAAGAAGAGCTTGTATTGAAAAACTTAAAAATTGCATATATAAGGTAACTCACATAAATGGCCTTGGATTTCTGGTCAACCCTTTGATCCTTTTTGGTCTTGTGGGTTCGCGAAAAGAGTTGGGTCAGTAAAGGAAGAACTCATTTAAGTTCCTTCATATAAATACAAAAAGGTTATTAGAAATTTAATTTGCTAATTTGAACATGTTAGTAATTGCATGCGTAATCATGAAAAGGATATTGTACCAATCACGACTTATGCTCCGTCATGAGGATTGAGCCACACGTATGAAGCGATGAACCAAGTCCACCTAGATCTATATTACGGTTTTTCCGAGCTTGCTCACGGAACTTCTTGTACTCAGCAGTTTCCCGAGTATTCTAACAACTCTTTCCAATAATTGTCACCCAACCATATCAGCTTCTTTTTACCTTTTCTTGCTTTTAGTTTGAAGTCCTTCAATCGATCACTTCCTTTCTTCTCAAAATTTCATCTAATTTGGACTTCATTAGCTAGGGACCAAGTGTAAAATTTTTGTATCAATGAAAAAATGGTTTATAAGTTATAAAAATATAATATAATTCCCAAACATACGCAATAAGTCATTATGTCACCTCAAACTCAAAAAACTAAAGCTTTGCCATTACATTGAACTTAGAAAACCATATCTCTTTGTGATTGAGGAACTTTACCCCATATAGGCCATGATCTATCATACTTGCTTTGGAAGATGTGGGAGATTGTGTTGACAACTTTATCAATAGGAAAGAATCTAATCAAGAAACATACAAAGCAGTTAGTTTATCCCAAAACTTTATAACATTTCATTTTATTACTTATTACCACACTTACCCTTCACCATCTGGCTCTATGTGAATCTTTAATCGGCTACTAGCATTGCTTGATTCAAGCTCACTAGCATGTTCATCACCTTCATGAGTTGCACTATCATTGGTAAGCCTTTCCGGTGACTTTTGTTCGGCTCCTATGTTGATTCGTGGTATAAATGTCGTACCATATTGGTTATATGAGTACGTATGGGGCGGGTTCGAGTACAAAGAAGCATGTTGAGAATGTAGGAATGCATTGTATAGACCTTCCCCCATTGGAGTTTGCATGTGAGGGATGTGAGGAATGTTTGGAGTTGTACCCATTGGAGGTTAGAAATAAAGAGGGTTAGGGATGAATGACCCATCTATTGAAGTTTGGTTGTAAGGGGAGTGTGGGAAGACTAATCCACTTATAGGAGATTGAATGTAAGGAGGGTTTGGAGTAAGGCTAGAAATATTTACATTGTCACCTTCACCATCAATGTTGATGTTGTTTCTAGCCCTTCCCCGAGTTGCTGATCTTTTTGACCTACCTTTACCTTGTTCCATAATTCCTAACATAAACAACACATACACATTAATAAACATTAGTTAAAGATAGATTATATAAAATTGTTGCACCTTCAATTAAGCATTAAAAAAGTACACATTTGTAAACAACACGTAAGCTTTAGTTATAAATATTTCAATTAAGAAAGTACTCGATACTCAATCTAAATTATTTCACCTTCAACACATTAGTGAGAATTAATTTGATTACAACATAATTGAAATGATTCAATCTAAAACAACATAAAAGAAGGCATAATTTGTGACAACATCCATATTATTAGCCATCATCCTCATCATCCTCATTATCATCTTCTTCTTTACTATCCTCTTTGTCATTGTTGAATATGAGATGTTCTTCTTCATCATCGGTGATGTTATCATCATCTTATTCACATTCATCATCTTCTTGACCATCCTCTTCTTCGAGTAGCATCCTCAATCTCATCTTGTTGGTTTCTAAGCACATCATTAACTAATTCTTTTGTTGATATTGAGTTATCTACCAAAGTGTCGGGGAAAGTTTCAATAATAGGATCGATTGTGCCCATACTATTGTAGATACCTAAAAAGTGTCGTCCTTTATCTTTATTTATGTTTTGTTTTGTTAGCCCGATGATGACAATCCCGAGTCCTGTTTGTGGATTTGGATCTCGGACTATGATCGATTGGTGCAACATAAGCCAGTAAACCACAAAGAGCCCCCAAGCACCAAATAAATAGCCTTTTGCCTTGGGTTGGTCCACAAATCCTCTTTTTTCGGACCGTCCAAGAATCGAGTCGAGCCTTTAGAGATTGTGGAGTCTCGATGTCTGTGTAGCTGGAAATTCCGAGTTCGGAATACTACATTCTACTTTCATCCGAGTACAAGGAGGTGAAGATCGGAAGACGATGTTAAAACGTTGCATTTCATGATCGGGAGCATCAAAGTGTTGCGTTTAAGCTTCATAAGACACTCCACATGAAATTAGAAGCTTTCCTCCCTCAAAACGACGTCGTGGCCGGCGCCCGCCTTCTAGAAGCACGGAGTGGAACGTTGCGTTTTGGCTTGAAGAGTCCTTGGAGATACAACTAGGGCACGAAACCCTAGGAGCGCCCGGTTGGCCAATGCCCGCCTTCCCCTTTTATCCGGTTCTATCCAGCTTTATCTCTTTCCGATCCGGTTCTATCTCTTAGAATTTGGCCTGGTTTTATTTCAGCTGTTTGGATCTGCCGGATGGAGGCAAACCCTAGGTCATTTGTGACCTAGGTCCTCTCCCATAAATAGAGACATATGGCTCTTATTCCCATACAGACTTCATGCCTTAACATTACGCCGGTGAAAGCTAACTAGAGCACTCTTATCTAAACATTACTCTGCTGAAATTTTCCATAAGACATTCATCCTTTACTAAGCTACCGTTGAATCTATGCAAAGAGCTAAAGAATATTCAATTATTCCGATCTCTCGGGTACTCATTTAACTCGATCATTACTACACCCTATAAACCATTCACAAAACTAGCCCTTTTCTTTGGATTGTCACCATTGCATCAAGAGATCCGAGTGTGAAGATCCGGATCGGCAAGGTGGGACAACCCGAGGGCCATAATTGAGCCTTCGAACGGTTAAATTTATTTCTACTTTTATTGCTTTCCTTATTGTGGTTTAAGAGATGTAATCGCTTTAAATTCCTCCCGACCGATGTAATTTTTCTATTTCTCACTTTTCTTTATCACTTTCTTTATTTTCGTTTTTATCGCTTTTCTTTCTTGTTTTCCTTGTTATGTTTTGGTTGCTTTAATTTCGTTTAGCATGTCGATGTATACTTGTTTTCTCACATCAATACACTACTTGAACCAAGTAATGTATTCGAACGGGCGGAACGGAAGAGATTTCCCTACGTTTCGTACCCTCGCCCCGAATGCGATTCTCAATTCAAAGACTGATGGAGTCATTTTACCCTCTTTTAGTCTTAGTTTTCTCGTACTAAGATTGGAAGAGTAAATTTTATTTTTGTTAGTTTTTCTATCTTAAAAACTGATTGGCGATTCCTTTATTTTATACTTTATTCTATTCAAAAATTTCATCTCGGTGTTTTCTAATTGTAGGAACAGTAAGAAGAGGTTCCGGATCCGCCTCGGCCGTTGCCCGTCTTCACCTGGCACAGCTGCCGCTGTGCTTGGGTGGTTTGCGAGTGAGGCTTCGGTCCAAATTGGTGTTTTAACACCAATCTAGCCCTAAAGCCTCACGGCAAGACCAAAACCCTAATTTTTCTTTTTCCTTAATTAGAACATAAGATCCCGAGAATTCTGAAAATAAATTCTAAAATAAAAGAATTAATAAAATCGCCATTCAAACTTTGACTAATTAATAAAATTCAGAAAATCTTAATAAAAGGTTCATCCTAACTTTCTAAAATGCATCTTCAAAACCCTAAATCTTTCCTCTTTCTAAAATCAAAACCCTAACGCCAAAGGGGCAAATCATGGGGAAGCTCGGTCCCGGGCCACCGCCTAGGGTCATGGTTCTTACAACTATCGTCTTGGAATGTAAGAGGAATAGTATATCGGTCATCAACTCGGCCCTTGGTTTCTGCTGGCACTACGACAAACCAACTATTTTTTTCTTTAGGGACAACTTGTGGGTATGACACATAATACGAGTTGAGTTACAGTACTAGCAAATATGAAAGGATCATACTTACCCTATCGACTTGTACGATGAACTTCAACATACGAATTAAATTTATGGCACCGAGTATCCCGAGGACAACTAGGGTCAAACCAATCGCATCTAAACAACACACACTTTTTTATTGGTTCCCATACATATTCAACTTCAACCACCTCTTGCAAAATGTCGTAGTAATTATTTTCAACATGTCCTCCATCGGTTCCTTTAACACAAACACCACAATTGAAGGTCATGTTCCCTTCATTGGGTCTACAAGGTATGAGATGTTAGAACAAGTAATCATCCGGCATTTTCAACTCTCTTGCCCATTCACATACAATCCTCTTTGACCCCAATGACAACACATATATTTGCCTTCAGTTTGAGAATTTTACCATTTAGTCTATGCTTTAAATTCAACTCATTGTAATCACACAACTCTGCCACATCCATACTTGCCTTGACATCATCCTTTGTTTTCCCTGGAATATACATAACGGTGTTGATTATATTCTCAAGAAAGTTCTTTTCAATGTGCATCACATCTAAGTTGTGATGAAGCAGTTGATCTTTTCAATATGGAAGCTCCCAAAATATGCTTTTTTTTTTTTGTCCAGTTATGATCTTTTTTGAAGCCCAAAATGTTGATTTGCTATTCTTTTGTTACTTTTAGAAAATTCTCAACCCATTGTTTTATTTTTTTCCCCTGTATATCGATGAAGAGGACCCGAATGTACTGTTTTTCCTTTCTAAAAGTCATGGTATTCCTTTGAAATGCATGACTTCGTGGCAAAACTGCCGATGGAAATCAAACCATGAAAATTTTCGGCCATTAGTAAGCTTCAATGCTTTTGTTGATTCATACATACCAGGCATGACATGGCACCATGAGTACTCCATCCGGACAACATACCGTATGCTAGGAAATCATTAATGGTCCACATCAAAGCAACGTTCATGGGAAAATTCGCACCTTTTGAAATATCATATGTTTCCACACCATCTTCCCATAGTGTTTTCAACTTGTCAATAAGAGGCTCCAAGTACCCATAAATTTTATTTTTCGGATTTGTAGGCCTTGGTATGATGCATGTTAAGAACATATAAGGGGTCGTCATGCATAATTCTAGCGGTAGGTTATAGGACGTAACAACAAGTGGCCAGATTGAATAAGACCTTGAAGGTTGGGTGAATGGATTAAACCCATCCGCGCACAAACCAAGTCTAATATTTCTAGGTTCGGTAGCAAAATTGAGATAAACTTTATTAAAATGTTTCCATGCTTCACCATCCGAAGGATGACAAAGGACACCATCCTCTCTTACATTTTCATAATGCCATCTCATGTGCTCGGCTGTGGTTTTTGAAGCAAACAAGCGTTGAAGTCTTGGTATTAATGGCAAGTAATGCATCCTTGCAAACAGAGTCCTTGGGGTTTTTCCTTATCTTTCCCTTTGACGTTTCTATCTCGCATGACTATAAAACTTGCATGATTCAAGATTAATGTCCTCTATATAGAACAACATGCACCCTTTCGACAACAATCAATTTTTGAACATCCATCCCAAGATTTTCAATGACCTTTTTGCATGGTGAATGTCATGAGGACCCTGATTTTCAGGGGGACAAATCTCCTTCATAAGTTGTGTAATCTCATTAAAGCAATTTTGAAGCATGCTGTAGTCGAGACTTGATGCTCAACACTCTAACGATTGCGGACAACTCAGTGTGAGTTTCACTTTCTTCCCACAAAGGCTGTTGTACAACCTCAACCATATTAAAGAAAGATTGACCATTGGTATTTGGAGGTTCACTTGTAGAGCCTTAATTTGACGTCATGGCATTTGTCACCATATCATTCATACGGTCGACACTTGATTCTACATTGCCATAGTTTAGAAGATTGGAGCCACTTTCGTTGTACATGTTGGAAGTCATACAACCATCCTCATATAAATGAGGATCTATTTCTCCATGACTTGTCTAATACCATTAGTTTGGAAGAAAACCATATTGATAAAGGTGTAACTTAACTTCTTCGAGATCCTTGTACTTCCAATTTTTGCATTTGCGACATGGACATCTATATTCTTGATTATGTATACATTTTGGTTGACTTCTAGCATGTGCTTCAAACTCCTCAACCTCTTCTAAAAACTCTTGTCTATACCCAACTCTACCAGGTAATAACCTACGATATATCCATCTACGAAGGGTAGGCCTGTCCATATATATTCTTATTGACATTTAACAATTTATTCAATTATTATTTATTAATCAATACATGGAGATGTCATAATTACCTTTCTTTAGTCTAATGAACATAATATACCATTATGCGTTGAACATATACTTTTCTTATACATAAGTTTCTTCAATTTCTATATTTACTCTTAATTATTAATTTTATCATTAAACTTACCATACCTAATTAGTATAAATCAACTCACAAATAAAATTTATAACATTATTTCTAATTAATTAGTATAAATCAACTCACACACATAAAATTCATAACATTATTTCTACATAATATAAATCAACTCATATATAAATATAATTTATAACATTATTTCAAAATTTACAATAATAATTTTATTTCGATTTCACACAATTAAACACTATCTATTTGTAAGTTGTCAAAAGTCCAATAAACTTATAAATAAACCACAAACAATTGCACATAAATCAAAAACATATACGCATAAATCACAAACATAAATCATAATTGCACAATTAAGCATAAACAACAAATTTACTTCAACTTCAACAATTTCTTTCAATAAATCTAACCTCATATACCACAAACAACACAACTTATATACATAAATCACACAATTGCATATTTTCTACTTCAAATTCATTCATAATGAACATTAATTTGCATCAAATTCTCTAAAATCATCATTTTTATACTAAACAATTAAAATCCCTAAATCCAACAACAATGAAAAAAACACTACCTTCAAAGACTTGTTTGGCGGCGGTGGGACCGGTGGTAGGAACGGTGGCAACAAAAGCTCGGTGGTGGCGGCAAGATCTCCTCTCCCTAGAGCTCTCTCTTCCCCTTCCTTGTTAGCTCCGGCCAAAGATGACGAAATAAGCGGCGAACCCGCAGCAGGGCGGTAAACGCCGGCAGGGGGCCGGATGGACGACGGTAGGTGGTAGTAGACGGCCGACGATAGGCGCTCTCCCTTGCTCACTATCGCACTCGCTTATCTCTCCATATGTTCGATTTGTTAGTCCGGCCGAAAGGCCAAATCTGAAAATTTTATATCGGGTTAGGGGCGGAACGGTCCATCGCTAACCTATTTTTTTAATTGGCAATGGACCAATCTGTCACTAACTAAAAAATTTATTTTATTAAAATTTTATTTTTGTTTGGGCCAAATATGGAAAATTTTTGTCGGCTAGCGACAAACCAGCGACGGCGTATTCCGTTGCTATTCGAAATAACGACGGAATAGCGATGGAAATGGTCCGTCGTTACATAAAAAACCTCTATTCTTTTTTTTCTTTTTTTTTAAAATAAGAATTCGTCGTTAAGTACTACTTTCCGTCGTTGATTTCGTCGCTATGTTCGAAATTAGCGACGAAATTTCTGTTCGTCGCCGACCGACACATGTCGTACTTTTTTCGGTTTCGTTGTTGATTCCGCCGCCAATTTTCGTCGTTAAATAAGAGTTTTGTAGTAGTGTAGTAGAGGGCCATTGCCTCATCCTTGAAAAATTTAGCATTTTTGAGATTGAGTTATAATTTAGCAAATCAATCTCATCTTTCAACATAAGTTAATCACCCAAAAATATGGATGAAAGGTCTTTCAAGTATTTCATAGAACAATTGGTAGACATGAGTGAAAACTCAAATTTGCAAGCATAAATTGAGTTTGGTTAAGCGTAATACATGACCAACTACTCTCTCTAAAGAACTTATATTCTTTTCCTATCACTACTCTGTCAAAATGAAACCCCCTTAGCTCGTCAAAAGCTATAATCTGCCTCTTGTTACTTCGCGAAATCCCGTTAAGCATTGAGTTTTATAGGTGGGTCAAGCTGAGGGCTCGATTTGTTTTTCAAGTTTCTTTTTGCTGCTTTTATTTTATTTGCTTATTCGTTATCTTTTTGATTGGTTTTTAAGGTAATTATCTTTATTTAATAGGATCCCCGCCTAATGTAATAGTTTAGGCTAGATTTACCACTTTCTTGTGCATGTTTGTAATACACGAAAAATTAAGGTGCTTTCTTGGTAAAAAAATTAAATTATTAGAACTTAAAGTTACATTTAAAATTTTTGAATTAATTGAATTATAATTTTACGAGTCGAAATTTAAAACGCGTAAATAAAACCCGAACCTAAATTAATAAACTAAGCATAATGAAATAAATTTGGGCCAATTTACTTGGAAGCCCAAAATAAAAATTGGAATTAAAATATAGAGAATAGAAACAAGAAAAAAAGACCAAAAAAATATAATTGTTGGGTTGTTAGTGCATAAGCCATTGAGTTAGAAAACCTAAAGAAGAGAAATGACTGAATTTGGGTTACATGAGAGAACCTTGAGCGATCACTTTTATCCTTCTAAGAACTTCAACTCTTCGTGTTTTAACTTGCCTAAATTGGGATTTGATGTAACTCTTTTGATTGAACCTTATTATATTCAAATGCTTAAAAAATTTGATGGTTACGAAGATGCATATATGTTTTTGATGGAATTTGATAAAGTGATTTCTATGATGCATTTTCCTAATATCTCCGATAAAATAAGAATGAGATTAATTCCTTTCTGTTTAAAAGATGCTGCTAAAAGATGGATGCATACCTTAACTGCTAACTCTATTTCTAGTTGGGATGATTTTGTTAGAATGTCTTTGAGAAAATATTTTCCTAATAGCAAAATTATGAAGATAAGGAATGAAATTAACCAACTTATTCGAGTTGAATAAAGAAACATTTTGGAATTACTTTGAAAGATTTAAGACTTTGTTGGCCCAATGTCCCCACCATGGCTTAAAACAGTGACGTCTGTGCCAAATTGTTTACGAAGAACTTGACCAACAAACTAGGACCATACTAGAGTCCATTTGTTAGGGTGATTTTCTTTCTAAGAGTCTTGCGGTTGCTTGGGAATTTTTTGAGGACTTAGCAAAAAAAATGATGCAATGGGAACCCTCTAGAGATGAGAGTCCGAATTCTAGGATTAATGGTTCAAAAAGGGGAGTCATGTTATTTCGATGAGAGTTACCTTGAGTCTAAAGTTGCTGCACTTGAAAATAGGATAAGGGGGTTAAGCTGTTCAACCTCAATCTCTCCATACTTCTTTGCTATCATGTTCTCATTGTTAAGCTTTATATCACCTTTTTAATACTTGTCCTTACTTGGTCACAAGCCAAGAGCAAGTGTAAGTCAATATTGCATTTCAAAGACCTAAGTTTGACTCTTACTCTCTTACCTTTAATAAAGGGTTGCAACATCACCCTAACTTTTCTTGGAGTAGTAGACCTAATGTTGTAGGTGAAAACATGCCCCAACCTACTTTGTTTCATTTTGGATCCCATCAAAGACCAGTTTATCTAGCTATGCCCAATGCATAGAGACCACCACCTCTTATTGCTCGGACCCAATCTCCTCTTGGTTACACCGATGTTGATAAAAAGTTATAATGAGATGGAGAAAATCATGAAAACTATAATCTGAACAGTTGACGCAATTGACCCAATTTGCTATCTCTAACTCTAGAGAGAAAAAGACTTTTCCTAGTCAACTAGAGGAGAACTCTAAGAGCATTGACCCTTCATCTTCTGGGGAGTCGTTTGTGAATGATATATCCCTTAGGTCAGAATAAGAAATTGATAACCATGTGAGTGACAAAGGATTATATCCTCTTATTTTGGTCCAAAATTCATCTCCCCACTATACTTTGTAAGAAACAGGTTCATCTAGTACTTCTAAGCACACTATTGATGGTGTTCCTCCGGAAACCTTTGCTGATTTTTCTAAAATAGAGGAAACTAAGGAGAAAGATACTACGACACAACAATAGAACCTTCATCTCCTATAGATTCTTCCTCTCCTACTGTTGAACGGGTTCATGAGCTTGAAATGCATGTTAGTTGTGAGAATGAGCATGATAGACCTATTGAATCTAAGATCTCGGTAGAAAAGGTTTGAGCACATTGATCATGATATTTTCTTAGTTCATTATGAGTCCTTTTCGTTGACCCTATCATGACTAACCAAAAATTTGAACTTTCTAAGTCCATGCTTTATGAGTATAAAACTTCGGAACCTATTGGTTCACAATTTGATAAGTTGAAACGAGCTCTTAATGGTGTTGCAATGATATTATGGATATATTCTTGACACCAACTCTTGAGTTTTTGTTACCTGTATCTAGCTTAAAGCTCTTCCTGCAAATTTGATAAATTGTTACGTACTTTATGAGATTTAAATTGAGATAACAGTTGAGTTGATATGGAATGGCTGATGCTCTATGAGTATCTATTTGAACCGATTTCAAGAGACTTTAGCTTAGGTGTACCCAACACCTAACCTCGGTATAATCGTTCCTCCTTGTATTCTCTTTTTATTTTATTTTCTTTTGTACATATTTGATGCTCTATTTTTTTTCTTTTTGAGTCATGTTATTTTTTATTTGTTTTCAGTCTTCTTTTTATTTTGTAAATATTTATTTTCTTTTTAGTTTTTTTTTCTTTGAGGTTCTTTCCACTCACGGGACATTGTCCAGTTTAGGTGTGAGGGTTGGGAAGTCTTACTTTTGAAAAAAAATTAAAAAAAAATTTCTTTTATTTTGGGAGATAGTGTATATATTTTGATTGATTTTTGAACCATTGTGACTTAATTATTAGGTTGTAAAAGGAAAATATATAGGTGACACTCACATCTTAGATGACAAGTCTAACCTCATTTTTCTAACCTTAGCATACCAAGAGAATTTATAAAATCTACACCTATCTTTATAAAAACCATTTGCTCTTACATCTTAAGCTACATTTATTGATTCACCCACTCATCTTGAATACAAAAATAAACTTGATGTTGTTATATTTTGCATCTAAAGAAAAGAAAAAAAAAAAGAAAGAAAAAAAAAAGAAGAAAAAAATCAGGAATGACAAGAATCCTTTGAGGTATGCGCTATTGGGTGCTACCCTTTGAAGCAATAGTTGCTACTTGGAGAAGACTTGCTTCCCGAATAAAGAAAAAAATGTACCGAGTCAAGTGGGTTGAATCGGTTGTGTAAACCTAAAGTAAAGGAGCAATGAAACACATGTACATCTCGCACTAGGTTAGATTCACTGTTTTAATGGGATAAAGAGGTGGAAACATTAATGTATGGTTGTCATTAAAAGAGTGTGAAATTTGATATGTATAATATACCTAGATACAAGTTGATAACTGAGTACGTAAACTGATATGATTGATCGGGATATATATATATATATATATATATATATATATATATATATATATATATATATATCCCTTTTGTAAATAATTTGCCTTAAAAAAGTATTAAAAACTCACTTCTTAGCTAGCACTTGAAAAGGAAAGAAATGAACCTATCAGCGCCTTAGACCTACACATATCCTTATATAGAGTGAAACATATGAGAGCTCCTGTCGTGGGTGTAAAAATATAAAATCAAATCAAAGGAAAAACACCGAATTGGTGCAAGTAAAGAAAAATATACTAGTCAGGAAATCGTAGAGACAACCAAAAATTATCACAAAACGTCAATAACCAAAAATTTATGAGAGCTTCTTGTTTTGGCTTAGATGAATTGTTCTCCATTACTAATTGAGATAAAATCAAAGGCATAATATTCTCATGGATCTGTATTAAAGAAAAAAAAACGAAGGCAATTAGAGAAATACAAATGAATTGAACCCACAGAATTAGATCGAATCTCTTCGGATTGTATAGAAATCGAAAAGATTTTCCCGGCAGGAGGCAATTGACATGAATGAGTAACCCACAGAAAACGCCGAAAAGGAAGGTCGCCGGACGGAGAATGGTGGGAGAGAATTGCTTGAGAAGCGAGTATGATCCGGCACCATAGGCGGAGTAGACGACGGTGGCGAGCTACAATTTGCCTTGGACCTCTTTACGTGACGGTGGTGTTCCCCTCTCTTACTTGCGGATGCCGGCGGTGGATAAGGCACCATCGCAACGAGGGCCGCCGTCGCCTGCACCACTTACACTCACTGTTTCTCTTTCATCGTCAAAAGGAAGATGGGAATTGAATTTGTTTTTTTGGAAGGAAAAGAGATGGGAATTGAATTGGTTCACTGCTCAAAGGCATAATATTATAAAGTGCATGAAGTTAATAAAATAGTCACGCAATCTTCTTTAAATGACGTGCAAAGGGTTGCTAAATTATTCTCATTTTTATGATTCATTCACTTGATGATATTATTTCTTTGATCCAAGCCGTCTAAATATCCCAAACCCCATAGACTTCATTACTTTAAGGATAAAGTGCCCATCAAGAGTATCATATGCTTTTTTGAAATCCAGCTTGAGGACGACACCAGGCTGTTTACTCTTGTTAAACCAGCCACAAGATTATTTCATTGGGAATCAGGGCACCATCTAGTTAGGATGGATCACAACTGGGCTATGTGCATGGCTGAGGAACTTGGATGTTCTCTACTCTCCCTTCGTTTCAAGTACTTGGGATTTTCTTTGGGTGACAATATGAGTAAGGTGTCATCTTGGCAACCTGTGCTGGATAAAATCCAAAGTAGGTTATCAACTTGGAAAGCTAAAGGATTGTCTAGACCTGGAAGGCTTGTTCTGATAAAGGCAGTGCTCAATAGTCTTCCTCTATATTACTTATCTCTTTTCAGGATGCCTAAAATTGTTGCTAATAAAATCATTCAAATACAAATTGTTGCTAATAAAATCCAAAGTAGGTTATCAAATCGTTGCTGATAAAATCATTCAAATACAAAGGAGATTTTTGTGGGTGGGTGATAGAACATGTCATTTTAGTCCTCCACTACGCTGGAAAATGGTTCAAAAGCCCAAAGAGCGTAGATGCCTTGGAGTTGGAGATATTTTAATTAAGAATGCCAGCCTCTTGTTCAAGTGGCGGTGGAGATTTTTCAATGAAAAAAATTCTCTTTGGATTAAGGTTATAACCTCAGTGCATAAAGAGCACAATCAGTTTCTACTTCCTGATCCAAGTAATTCTACAGCAAGTGGAGCATGGAAAGATATTGTTAAGTTGGGGAATGAAGACACTTGTACTAAGGCAATTTTTTTGAAAGGCCTGAATTTTACCTTGGGTAATGGCAAGAGCATTAGATTTTGGATTGACAACTGGTTAGGTGAGAGCACTCTCAAAGATCTTTTTCCACAGTTGAGTCTCTACAACAAAGGACTAGCATTTTTGAAGTTGGGTTGTTTGAAGGTCGAAATTGTAGGTGCTTGCTGGTATGGAAGAGGAATCTTAATCATATCGAGAAGGAATTGCTACATTAACTTTATGAGATTATTGAACCTGTGTCTCCGTCTGTGAACCAACCGGATAGTCTACAATGGAGCATACATAGTAGCAAGCAATTTACAGCGAAATCCCACTCAATGGAGGCCAAGACTCAACAGTTGACTCGGTGGTAGTATCAGCTTGGAAGAGGCTTGCTCCTCCTAAAGTCGAATTTTTGACTTGGTTAGCCTTGTTGGGGAAACTTCACACTAAAGATGCTTTAGACCAAAAAGGGATTCTAACTGTTCATGAATTCCTTTGCACCTTCTGCCATGAACACTCAGAAGATGTACACCACTTGTTAGTCACCTGCAAGTTCTTTTGGAAAGTTTGGATTCATTGTGCTGAGGTGTGGAGCCATCAATTGGTGATTCCCGGCAGTCTCCCACCTATTTGATACATGGCTTGGTGTGAAGTTCCTTAATTAGTTTTAGCATAAGGTATGGATATCTATCTTCTTTGCAATTATATGGTCACTCTGAAAGAGGAGAAATGACAAGATCTATATAGTGACTCTTGTAACCTTTCAAGTATCTTGTGGAATATTAAATTTAGAGTGGGTACATGAATTAAACTTTGGGAGGATAATTTTTGTATAGCCCTCAAGATATTGTGAGATGCTTTGGCTACATCGATAAGTTAGCTTAATTTTATACTGCTTATTTGCTTCCTGCGAAGCTCCTAATGATCAAAAAAAAAAAAATTGATAATATTATTTCTACATATGAACCAAGTATGGTAATTAATTATACAATATCGGTAATCTAACAAATACAATTCTCAGGAGTTGTTGGATTTATCTTTATTGATGTAATTAATGAGCTACAATAAAGAAAATTGTAACCCAATAATGCATTTTAGCACTACAAATACCCTATTTATTGCCAAAGTTGCAGTTTAGGGCTACAAAGAAGTATTTAGGGCCTGTTCGAAATTATCTAAAAACTAGTTCAAAATTATCTAAAAACTATCATTTATTTATGTTTTTTACATGTTTCTGTTCGTTTCTGTTGTTGTTATTATTATTATTACTATTATTATTATTATTATTGTTTTCTACATGTTTACGTTCGTTTCGTTGTTGTTATTATTATTATTACTATTATTATTATTATTGTTTTCTACATGTTTCTGTTCGTTTCGTTGTTGTTGTTGTTATTATTATTATTATTATTATTATTATTATTATTATTATTATTATTATTATTATTATTGTTGTTGTTGTTGTTGTTGTTGCAGTTGTAGTAGTAGTAGTTGTTATTATTTCGTTCGTTTCGGTCTTTTTGTTCATTTCTATTCGTTTTCATTCATTTCTGCTTCTTTTCTGTTTGCTTCCGCTCGTTTATATTTTTCTTTCTTTTTTGTTTATTTTTTATGTAACTTCGAACAGGATTGTCTATTTTAAGATTCTACACGATCCTGTTTGTCAACCATACTAAGGCAACAACCATAAATATTACATACGGCTATAGAGGCACATTTTGTCGGCCTGAAATTTAATATTTGGCTTCAAAGGTGTATTTGTAGTCCATAAGGACAAAATATGGCTACGCTTTATTCTTTCTTAGCCCATAAGTCGACTAAGGTTTACGATAATTTTTTTTTTTTTTTGTCATCTTATATGTGGTTTATGGCAACAATCATTTTGTAGCCCTAGTTGTTCAAGAGCACGGCAAATTTTTTACTAGTTGCCTTTGCTAAAACTACTCGTTGCTCAAAATTAATTTTCTTGTAGTACGACGCCTAGCACACTCTCTTGTTTCCGCATTGATGTATTCTATATTGTTGATCCTAAATTCAATAACAAGTAGCCGTTAACATATAGCTTACAACCAACAATTTGGTCGCTATTGTTAATTGTTTCACTGTGATTGACTAACCAGTAATGGCAAGAACTTAAACTATCTATGCTATATTTATCCAATGTTCTTTCCAACCAATTATTTAAGCTCATCACACCTAAAATCTAGTCCGGATCCAACTCTCCAATTGGTACAATCTGGACAGTAAATCACACCATTACTGCATGCTTTTGGAGTCCTTGTCTTCTACCAGTCGCCATAGGTACAACACCTTGAAAGACCAAGTTTTATGGAGCTGAAAGACTTCACCCCCAGGTTTTCACACACCCAAATCCTCACCACATCAGTATTTCCTTCCTTTCCACTTATAATCGCTTGAGCTGCTATGCCTTACCTCAAACATTGAAATGTCTTCCAACTATTCGACAAAATGCTTCTAAGAAAGCTTCATCATATAAGGTCAGGATGCAAAAAATGGAATTGTCAGAGCAACATTATTACATGGCTCGAACTGCTAGCATATTGTGAAGACCCAAATCAAAATGTTGATAATTGCATAATTGAGGTTAAGTTGACAAAGGAAAATAAAAAAAAAAAATTTGACTGGTTCCCAAAAATTTTTTATAGTGTATAAATGGGCCTTGGGGAGGAGATTGAAGGCTAGATAGTCAAATAGGAGGGAGAATGCAAACGGGTTTTACTTTTAAATTATATTCTTTTTACCCTCGATGTGTATGTTTTTCTTGGGAAAGTCATTAATTTGCATTAAAGTTCGTCACAATGGGAAAAGAATCCCCCAGGATAGCAATTTAAATAGAAGGAATTCTCAACTTCCTTTTATGATTGTTTTCCTTTTTCTGTATTTTTCTTTGGAAAATTCTTAATAAGGCACTAAAAATTTCTACCAACAATTGCAGTAAAAAGTGAGAGAGGAAAAGAAACAGAGAATCCAACTTGAGGTTGAAATATACTGCTATTAAGTTTCCCGATTTTCTCTCTTCGGTTCAGTAATGGGATTATCCGCAATTTTCTCTCTTATGTTACTACTGCTAACCCTTATTAATATCTCGGGTAAATCTTTCTAGCTTTTCCCATTGGGCATCCTACATGTGACCCAAATTATCGTGCAAATTGCATATTTTACATATGTTTTATTTTTCTTTTACATATTATCATATATAACGAGCGTAATTAAATGTCATCTATGAGTTCGGATAATCATATCCCTTACCAATACTAAAATAATAAACTCATTGTTGTGCGATGCATTATATATAGAGCTGGCCAATGGGTAGGGTACCCATTGGGGCAGCGAGGCCGAGCCCAAAAAAGGGTCGAAGCCCAATTTTCATAACAAAAGGGCCGGGCTAAAAAGGGTCAATGGAAGATGGGCCGTTCAAGGGTCGGACGCGGGCTATTCACGGGCCAAAGCAAAAGGGTCGGTAGTATCTCTCACACGCTCCGTCTCTCGCCATCGCCATCTAGCCAAAGCAAAAACGCCCTGTCTCTCCTCTCTCTCGCAAGCCTCTCGCTGTCCATCGACCTCTCGCTGCCCATCGATATCTCGCTGCCATTGCTCTCGTATCTCTCACACGCTCCGTCTCTCGCCATCTAGCCACCGTCGCCGGTGAACCGGAGCCCGAAGCCTTCGCCACCGTCGCTCTCTCTGTCCATAGTGTTCCCGCTTCCATTGCTCTGTCTCTCTCCACGCCCTGTCTCTCTCGCCGTCGCTCTTCCACCATCTCGCCCTGTCTCTCTGTCCATAGTGTTCTCGCTGCCACTCCTCGGGTACTTGCTTTGTATTTTGTCGAAATTTGAATTGTAGTTGAACTCATTATTGGTTGTTTTGAATTGGGTTTGTGCGTTTAGGAGTCATACTTCTTTCCCTCTTGTTTTAGAAGCTGCCATTAGAGTTGTAGTTGAACCCAAGTTTGTGCACGTGGGTTGGAATTTGCCTCTCTCCCGATTTTAGAAGTTGCCATTAGAGTGCCCACCAACCTGTTTGATGAAATGTGGATCCGAGCATATGTAGTCTTAGAATGCTCTTGTTAAGGAGAACAAAGGGTTGGCTTCCGAGTCTATGTTCATGAAAAGGAAGGCAGGGGAGCTTGCTCACTGTGTGTTGAAAATCGGGGATGATCATAGGGTTTGAATGCTCGAGGCTTACTTTCGGGGAGTAAAGGAGGGGTGTATAAGAAAGGTGTGAAAATTTCTAAGTGGTGGGATAAGGTGAGCAATTATGATCTCTTGTTCCTCTCGTAAGCCAAATCCATCTAAGTCTCTTGGTTGACAATGCCAATCTGTAAGCCAAATCCATCCAAGTCTTAGAATGCTCTCTTAATTGTTCTTTGGCTTGATATATGACAAGTGACGAAGTTGAAAGAGGAAAATGATAAAAAGCACCTAATTAACAGGTTAGAAGTTTTGGGTGTTTAATGCTGGTACTAGTACTACTATAGCACTTGTTTTAAGGGTCCTGCCATATCTTAACCTCACTTTTATACTCGTAGCGATTTCCAAGTGCATTATTTTTCATCCGATGATTGAACTGTCGCATTGGCTTGGCCGTTTCTGCATGTACTATTCTCTTGAATCAAATGTATGAATGTTCCAGCACAATTTAAGACAGTTTGTGCAATGAAATTTAATCCCCGTGTGTCGTGGAATCTATTTTGTCTTTGGTGGATGCAATTGCACAACACTTGATCGAGTGTCATACCTGTCAATATTATGAAATTTGTTTTGTGTTTTCGCCAAAAATGAAGTGCCAAATGCCTATACCGGATTAGAATTTTTGAAGTTTCATGTGGGTATTTCAGTTGAAATTAAGAGTTCGAGTAATAGAGTCTTGCAGGGCGGTTAATTTTTAACTTTTTACATATGAAGAATCCTCACGAGATCATCAAGTAGCGATTACAATTGGCCTTGTAGTTTGCTGGTTAAATTGTCAAATTAAGTGCTATGCATTAGGTGATTTGTCAAAAATGGCGGGACTATGCATGCTTGAAAATTTCGTTGATATTTGCTTTCTTTTATTTTAACATTGCTTGATTTTCTTGTAAAAAGGGAAATTACGCGAAGGTATGAAAAATATTCATGTGATTAATAATGCTTTTGTTCTCTTATGTTAGGGATGGATAGTGAAGGAATGTCTTCTAGGCAAGTGACGGAAGATGGTTATAGTGAGTATAATGCTCCGCCAGCTAAAAGGAAGAAAAAGTCCAAAGTATGGAGAGAGCTCAAGGAAGACACTAATCCACAAGGTGAGCCAATCGCAATTTGCATACATTGTAAAATGTCTTTATCCGCTACTAAGGGGAGTGGGACTTCTCATTTAAAGCGTCATTTGGAGAGATGTCCAAGTGAGACCTAGTGGGTTTCAAGGTGGTGAAGGGGATAGTGATGATCATAATGTGGAATTTGTGTTTAATATGAGTGAGCTTCGTAAGGAAATTGTTCTTTATATAGTTGAAGGAGCTCATTCCTTTATGATCTGTTGAGGAAAAAGCTTTTAGACGGATGATGTCTAAAGCTAACCCGGGTTTTGTGCCATTTAGTCGTTCAACGGCTAAGAGAGAACTGATGTCTATGTATGGGGGAGAGAGATAAGTTGAAAGATATGTTATTGAAAATCCCCGGTAGGATTTGTTTGACAACCGATAATTGGAGGTCAAATCATACTTATCAACATTACGTTTGCATCACAGCCCATTTTGTAGATAGTGCTTGGAAATTGCATAAAAGAATCCTTAGGTTTAGAGCACCGACACCTCCGTATGATGGTGAAAGCATAGCAAATGAAGTGCTTTTATTTCTTACTCAATGGAATATTGCGGACAAGATACTTACCATAACCGTGGATAATGCTAAGTACAATGATGTGATGAATGGCTAATCTAAAAAAGTGTCTTGTTCCTAGAAGTGGATTGATAAGTAGTGGTGCATTCTTTCATGTACGATGTTGTGCGCATATCCTGAATCTTATTGTGCAAGAAGGTCTAAAGTCGATTGAGGAAATTATGGAAAAGATTCGAAATTTGGTGAAATTGATTAGTAGATCTTCTCTTAGAGGTAAAGAATTTTATGAAAGTGCACAAAAGATCTTTCATTTGGATGTCAAAAGAAAACTGAATTTGGACATGCAAATTCGTTGGAATTCCACTTACAAGTTGCTTGATAATTTCTTGTATTACAAAAATGTGTTTCTCTACTTGAGATCAACTAATTCTCCGTTGAAAACCTATGTGCCTTTAGAGGAGGAGTGGGAGAAACTTAGTATGATTCATAAGTTTCTCAAGTTATTTTATGAGGTAACTTGCATGTTTAGTGCTCGTGAAGACCCCAACATCTAACTTGTATTTCAAAGGTGCATGGATGGTTCATAGGCGTTTGCTTGAGACAGCTCAAGGTCCTTATGATTATCTAGCTAATATGGCAAATGAAATGCTTGGAAAATTTGACAAGTATTGGTCGGAATATAATTTATACTTGTCATGTGCTGTCATTTTGGATCCTCGGTGTAAAGTTAAATTTGTTGAGTATTGCTTTAGTAAGTTGTTTGGATTTGATGAAGCTACGGAACGTGTTGATAATGTGTTAAGTACTTTGCGTTCCTTATACAATGAGTACAAGCTACACTCGACATCAACTTCACCTATCATTAATCCTTCTCCTACTGTTAGTGCTATCGGGGATGACTACTTTGATGATTATAGTAGTTTTAGTGGTAGAAGCTCTATGCCCCAAACCGGGAGGTCCCATCTGGATTTATACTTGGAGGAGCCGGGTCTTGATTTGAATTTGGAGTTAGATGTTTTGGATTTTTGGCACAAGAGCTCGGTGAGATACCCGGAGCTTTCTATGATGGCACGAGATCTATTGACAATCCCGAGTTAGTACTGTACCATCGGAATCCGCCTTTAGTCTTGGTGGAAAAACCATCTCCCCTACTCGTAGTGCTTTGAAGCCTCGTGACCGTACAAGCACTCGTAAGTCTTCGAGGATTGGCGACGTGCACAGTATGATACAACTCTAGCAATTGACAATGATTCTAATTCGGATGAAGATGGAGGGGATGAGGATGATGATACAAGTATCTTCTTTTAGGTAATTAAATTCTTTTAAGAAATTAAGTTTTTTAATTGTTGTAGTAGATTATATTTATATATCTCAATTGTTTTAATTAATTTTTTTATGCATATTCCACCAATCACAAAGAGGATAATGATACAAGAACAAGAGGGAGGAGTGGGGATCACGAAGGTTGATTCTTTGAGGTGCTTATTTGCGGCGTTATCAAACCGAAACATTGTCATATGCACGATATCTCCCATGTCCCGACATTGAGTTACATGTAACACAAATCTTGAGTTGACAGTTATATGAGTTCTCCGATGACAATAGCTATATTGCTCTATGAATTTGTCAAACTTTTTGGTCGATGGGAGTAAATACTAAGTTTGTACTAATGTGTTGAAGATATGAATTATGAGCCTGTTAATGCCCAAGCAATATCACAAAGCATCCTTTGTCCTTTTACGATTTGGATTTCAGGCTAATTCAACTTGATCAAAGTGTAGTCTACTTCTAATTTCGTCATGCCGACTTGTTTATTTGGGCAACATTATTTTAGACTCAACTTGAAAGTTGTTGGTGTATCTATTCAAAATATTAAATTTCAATCTAAAGGGATTTGATGGCTGGAAACTACCCTAGAAACCCTAAAATTTTATGGAGAAAAGAACTGCCAAAAAATAGACAAAAATCGCTTATAAAGCCGCCGAAACAGATGTCGCACGGCCGTGCAGAACAGCCGCACGGCCGTGCAAGATCCGCACGGTAGGCCGTGCGAAATGCCCGAAGAGCACGGTAGGCCGTACGAAATGCCTCGAACTTTCTGCCTCACTTGCACGGGCCGTGCAACCTCGGCACGGGTACCGTGCGCCCTACGCATGGCCGTGCGGAATGCGCACGGGGGCCGTGCGAAATGCCCGACTTTCGCCACAATTGCACGGCCGTGTGGAATGTGCACAGGGGCCGTGCGAAAGGCCTGACTTTCGCCACGGTTGCACGGGCCGTGCGTAATGCGCACAGGGGGCCGTGCAACCTTTCTTGACTTCGAGCCTTTCGCTCGATGATCTGCACGGCCGTGCAGCTTCTCTTGATGTGTTTTAGGCTTCTTTCTTGCCTCTTCGTGGGCCTGGACTCTTCTCTTCATCACTTTTCATCAAATTTACCTCGAATCTCTCAAATTTAAGCCCAAAAACCTGTAATAAAGAGATTTACGAGCTTAGGTGATGATAAAGAGAAAATGAGCAAAATCTAACCCAAAACTAAATAAATATCATTGAAATCATCACAGAATTGGGTTAAATAATGCATTAAAAACCGATAAAAACGAGGTTTAACGAGTCTTACACTTGACATTTTCATGTTTAGCTCCGGCCTATGGGTGGGTCATGGGCCGGTCAGGGTCAGCTGGCCCATGACCCGGCCCAGCCCATTTAATTTTTCCCTGGCCCGGCCCGACCCTTTATAGTAATGGGCCAACCCTGGCCCGGCCCGGCCCGGCCCGTTTCCCAGCCCTAATTATATAGTTCTAAATTAAGCATTGAAAAGGATGTATGGAGTATCAAATAATGTCAAGGTCTCGTTGAAGAAAACATATTAGTGTAAAGATGATGTTGATTAAATTATTACATCTTGTATGATCTGTTGAGATTCTATTTTAATTGCTATCACTGAGGGTGTCATATACCATAAAAAATAAAATAAAATTTGCTCATATATGCTATTATCTTAACTTAATACTGAAAGCCTTTTGATTTTTAATAATAATCGGGGGAAAAAATGGGACATGTCACAGTGTCTCAAGTTGATGAAGAAGAAAATGGGTGGGAGAAGGAATATAAACTCATCAACAAGCCTAGCCTCAAGACGATCAAGGTATTACCCATCTTTTCCTTCCTACTTTTCTTTTTTCTGGTTCCAAGTCTAAGGGGGACGTGGAATATAGGTAGTGATCTCGTATGCCTGAAACTTAATCAATTAAGAGAGTATGTGCATTTGTGTTGGACAAACTCTTGTGTCGAAGAAGCGAACTCGTATGCCTGAATCTATGAATCTATAAATCTTTCCCTAAAGTTTAATTTTTTGGACTTGGACCTAGACCCAACTTATTCTACGTCGTGTCTATGAAGCATGGACCCAAATCTAGACCCAAACCCTTTAGGTCTAAGGGTCCGTAGGTGCTAAATGGGTCCTAAGTGGGTTAAGACTATTTCAACCTAAAATTACTAAGAAATAAGATAATCTTATCATTCTTCTACCCTATTTAATATTATTACGTATTTGGAGGCAACACTAATTTCTTATTTTTCATACATGCACTTAGTTAACTTATAAATTGACAAATTAAAACAAATATTCAAAAATCAAGCAAATTGAACAAATTTTTTTAAAAAATGTGAGAGTAAGTGTTTGATAGTGGTGCATGATGATTGATAATGAACGAATGAGGTGTGATTGAGTTATTTAAAAGAATTAGGGCAAGCTAAGTTTAAGTCATATTTTTTAAAAAAATTTATTGGGTATATGGGATGTGTATAGGTCTCAAATTGTAAATCTAGACCCACACCCATTAAATACCACTTGAATCCAGACCATACCCATCGACTCCAAGGTTTTCGGACCCGACACTGCTGAACCGGTCGGGTCCGGATGGTCTAGGGTCGGTTCTATGATCCACCTGTCATTCCTAGTTATACCCGTAATGAAACTGCTTAATATTCAGACTTAATTATTTAATTATCTCAATTTGTTGGAATCGAATTGGGCAAGAAAATTAGGGCAGCCAAACTAGGATTTGCAAACCTCCCCTAGCTTGGTTTGCGACCATAATTAGTCAATTTTCACATTTGAACAACTTTTGTTGACGTAATTGTTCTAATGTTATGTTCGTATCAATCTTCACATTATTATTGCTAATTGTTTCGCGGGTTGCCTTCTCGAAGATCACCATATTCTTTTTATTGAGATATTTAGTCCTAAATAATAATGATTTGATTTACGGACTAAATACGGAGATATATATGACTGCGTCGATTTCTTCAAACAACCTGCTTTTGACCATCCACTTCTAAAAATCATACTTTTCATCCGCAGGTTTGTAATATTTATATGATACATTTATGCTTAAATTTTAGGTAGAGACTATAGATATTATGTTTCTTTCACTGAATCACCTAATTAATTTGTTAATTTTTAGATGAGGCCTAGTTCAATTCCTAAAGCCCCAAAAGTGAGAAGTTCAACTCAGGCAAATGCCATAAAATTTGATGATATCAAGTTGGAAAATGGCGGTTGTCCTACAGGAACAGTTCCTATAAGAAGAGTAAGGATGAATTCATTCGAGTCAAGCGCTTTACTAAACACTATGCTTTGCAAAAACAACTCGATGCGCTTCACCCTCAATCTGGAACTCATGTAAGTGGACACTCTATCCTCTCAATTTTTCATGTGATGAATAAATATATCATACATTTCATATATCATGGAAAAATAACAAAAGGAACAATGTATGCAAGCAAATGGTGCAATAATACCATTTTTTCGAAGCGAAAAATAAATGTAAATACTGATATAGGTATGGTTTGAATTTAAACACTAATAATAACTTTTAGAGACTTTATAAATTGAGCAAACTAACACCCATAAAATAGAAATTGGTACATTGGCTGGCTGGCTGTCAAATAGCAATCCTCCCTATGGAAAAATAATATATAAATAGAAGCATAAAACATATGGTACTGTTTTTCTTATAGTCTCCAATGAAAAAGGAAATTGGAAACTACATACAACAAAGCTTTCAAGTAAAAATGATAATGGTTAGAAAAATTGATAAACTAATGACAAAAAAGTTGAAGTGAAATGTATTTTATTGTGTTTCCGTTTGTTTGTTGTCAGATGGCAGTAGCTCAAACATGGTACAAACCAAGTACAACAACATATAATGGAGTTGGAGCTTATATTAGCCTTCACAATCCATCAGTGACGGGTTCTCAATACTCATCAGCAGAGATGATAATACAAAGCGGAAGTGATAGCATTCAAGTTGGATGGACAGTAAGTACTTTTGTCAATATGTTTTATTTTGGGTGAGAAATTGATGCATTTCATTACCACTGGGGAAAATTTCTCATGTCAACTCTCAAAGGATAAGGATTTAGCTCACACCTAGGGCTATAACGGAACTGACCCGATTTGCCGGACGCTTGGGCTCGGCTTGATCAAAGCTTGGGTCGGTTTGATTCTGTTTAAGTTAAATAGTTTCTTTTTTTTCTAAAAATATTGTGTGAAGGGTATAAAATTACCCTTAAAATTACCAAAATTTTATTCAAACCTTTATTTCTTGAATCTAATAAAAAAATATAGAATTTAACTTTGATTATATCCTTGAATTTATTAGAAACTTTTTAATCAAATAAAAAAATCGAGTCGAGCCCGAGCCCGAGCCGAGCGCCAAGACCGAGTCATTTGAGCCGAGTTCGAGTCAAGCTAAAATGCAACCGAGCCGAAACCGAGCCTGCCCGATTCATTTTAGGATAGTAAACAATCCATTTCCGGTGTTAACGTCATATATTTGATGAACTGAGCAAAAATTCAATTTTTTTGTTGAATACAAATCTTACCCCTATTTTCAATGGCTAAAACTTAAAACATCGATTTTTTACCTTCTTCCTATCTTACAAGATAAAATTTGTGTCTTTTTATGTTGTGATTTTATAGTTGTACATGTTGTGAACATTTTGTATGTGTAAAATTTATAATTTTTTATGTTGTGATTTTTATAATTAATTTTTTAATTATTTAAAATTAAAATGAAAAATGTTGTATTTATCTCCTTTAATATTATCATGTGAGTGTGAAGACAATGAAACGTGGTAATCGGAGACATATATGCTTCAACTTGTTTTTATTGAAATAAAATGTAGTAACGCCTATAAAATTTGAGTCTGCCATTTACATGGTTGGAAATTCAAAATAGATATGATCCTATTAAAATCTCAAAAACACACATGATATATCTTGTAATATTCCTGAAATATATCCTTTATACAAACTAATTTTAAACCAAAAAAATAAATTGTGAGGATCATTCACAAGGTAGCAAATAATGCACCTTGTACCAAGCAAGTTTCAATATTTGAGAAAGAGATATGTCCTAAGAAAAAAAAAAAGGAGAGGGTAAAAAGAAAAAATAGGAGATTAAGGGCAGCAAGCATCTAGGTAAAGAAGTTTGGCTAGATTGTATATGAGATCCTATACATTTACGAGTAATTTTTCATATCATGAAGGATCTTAAATAGTTAGACCATACTTTAGGGTACCTTTATATAACTTTTTGCAGGGAAAAGTAATTAAGAGTAGTTTTTCAAACCTAATGGGCTAAATTTTGACATGTTTTCTTTTCTGTAATTAGGTCAATCCGACGTTGAACAAGGATAATCAAACGCGTTTCTTTCAATATTTGAACGTAAGTTACTGTTTTTCTTTTCTTACAATATAATTTATTTGCCATAAAAATTGCAATATGACATAAAAATTGCAATTTGAATTATTATCTTAATCAAAGTAAGACTAATATGAATTATAATTTTTACAGGCTGGTCAATCACATTGTTTTAACACGCTTTGTCCAGGATTTGTCAGTATCAGACAAGATTTACGAACTGATTTTGTCTTTGATGAAGGCAGCATATCTATATATGGAAAAGTATCGTATGTGGAACAAGTCTTTGTTTACCAAGTAAAATAATACCATAATTCATAATTAAGTTATTAATGCTTTACTACACTGTGGTATCGAAAAGTGATAAAAAAAAAAGGTCTCTCAAACTTTATAAATATTAAATTAATACCACGAGACATAATTTTTTTAACAGTTTATTACCTTAAAAATTTAGAGTAGTAAACTACTGCAGAATTATATATTAAGATACTAATTTATTATTTATAAAACTTAATAAACTTTTTTTTTATTTATTAATGCCACAAGATAGTAAAGTGTTAATAGATGTTCATAATTTCCGTGTAGCACACTTATACAAGCACATGCAGAACCTCTTTCACTCTTCCTTCACTGTGTATCTTCCTTCCTTCCAGTCTGCATAATTTATTTTAAGTGAACCTTTGGTAAATACATATATAAATCGTTCCTCAGCCCTCCCTTTTATGTTTATATAAATAAATATCATAACTTTATAAGTACTACATTTTCCGGTAATACAATCGACGATGTTAGAATATTCTAATATGGATCCAAATTCATACTTATTAATTTTCACTATGTATTTTTGCATATAAATGTGAAAAAATACTACAGGATGCTAACAATGGAAATTGGTGGCTTCAAATTGATGAAGATACCGTCATTGGATTTTGGCCACAACAAATTTTTACTGGTTTGGCACATTCGGCAACTTACATCGCCATTGGTGGAGAAGCATTAGCCCACCTGGTCAACCTCTTCCACCCATGGGAAACGGTCGTTACCCTATAATGAACACACTCCTAAGTGCATATAGTGACGGATTTTTTGTGTTAGATGAATTTCATAAGGCGATTGAGACTCAAGATACTGAAGAATATAGAGACCTTAAAAATTATGCTGTCTATGATGTTGGGGTGGTTAAGACACATGGACGGATAGTATTTTATGGTGGTCCTTATTAGTGAAATTATGTTATAAAATAAAGTTTAGTTTTTTTCATTGGAGTGTTAAAATGTCCCTTTGGTTTAAATTTAGAAGTAATCAAAGTTCATATAGTTAACGAGATTGTGGGTATTGTAATCATGATATACTAGTCTCGCTTTATGGTATATAATAATTTTTAAGAAGTTAGGAATTAAAAATTAAATATACAGTAACTATTTGTATTAAGATTAATAATCGCAAATATTACAATGATAAAAAATAATCTAAATATATTTGATAATAATGGTAATGTGTAAAAAGGAAAATTGTATTATGGTAAAGATCATGATGTGTTAATTTGTGGCGTAGAACAATAAAATCATATGTATTTTATACTTATATTGAAAATTGATCGAGATTTTAGTAGTGAATCGATGATGTAAAAATATTGCTTGTTTGGAGTTCAAATATGATGTAATTATGTTGTCCAGGCTATCTTTGCAACAACTCCAAACAAGCAACTATAATATATTATTTGCTTGATCTTTAAATGTGAAATATGGAACTGTGTTTCGAATTTGTTCAGATGGAACTTTGTTGTAGTTGTAGTAAGTTGGAAATTCTTGTATTATTAGAAATTTTTGTATTTATGTTTGAAAATTGAGGTCGCTGGTTTGTTACTATGTCGGTTGTGATGTATTTTGGAGCATATTTTGTACAGGGGGAAGAAAAAACAAAAAAACTATTAAAAAAAATAAAGACCTATTACGATGGTTCTTACATTAGAACCGTTGTCATAAGCTTGAACAAATTTGGCTTTCCAGGCAGGACTTATGACGACGGTTTGTCAAAGAGAACCAAAATCAATGAAAAAAAGAAGAGAAACAAAACAATTAATAAGGACAAAATTGGTAAACGAATAATTAATAGGTCATTGGAATTATAAAGTGATAAGTATTATGAAACGAGAAAAATTAGTTAAAGTGACATGTATTTTGAAACGGAGGGAGTATATAAGGCTAAAGTCCTTGGAGTTAGGGTTTAGGGTTCACTTATTTAACTTTGATTTTTGGATTGAGCAATAAGTTTCGTGTTTTAAGGTACACTTTAGAATAACGAAACTAATTGACAATTTTACTTTTAATTTTAAATGACAGCACATTGTCATTTAAAATTTTAAGTAATAAAAAATAAAAATTCTATGATAATGAACTTAAAGGACATTTTTACTTAAAAGCTTAAAGGAAAGTGTTTAAAAAACATATTGTCATTTAAATTTCAAAAAAATTAAAACTGAAAACAAAAAATTCTAAAATGATGAATTTTAATTAAAGGAAAATTTTACTTCATCCTCAAAACAAAATTCACAATTTTACTTGATAATTTAAATTTATATCTAAAAGTAGATAACAAAATTTGATTAATATTCAATGAAGAGTAACCTCTTATAAATGGTGGATCCAAGATTTGCGATTTTTAAAGTGAACATAGAATATTAGAAGATTTGTTTGTCTTTGCATTTCTCAAATAAAAATGGACTATCAAAGATAAATAAATTTTTGCACAAGTTTATATACCAATTTATTTTCATTTCCACTACAATCTATAATAAGAGTTGAAGTAGTATAGATTACAACATTGTGATTTAAACTTCTCCGTAGCTATGTCTGCATACAGGACACGACGATCAATGGTTACTAACCATGTTCTGCTACAAGTATTGTGGAACACATGCCTACATGTTGGAAGGATACATAGCTCATCTCCATCTACGAAATCCATTATGCAAATTTGGCATTGTCCCATACCAAACTCAGCTTGCCTACTAACTGAGTAAGTATCTATTGGAAAACAATTGTAGATTTCTGCTCGTAATGGTCGACGAACATAGGAGGGTTGTGAAAAACATAAAATAAGTATCCTATATACTGTATATACTAAAGCTATCAAACAACTAAATATAGCGATATAAATAAGAGTATCGTTATTCCAACGAAACATGTTGTCTTTTCGTTTTATGTGACCATGGTGGTAATGATCCTAAGAATTATCTCCCAAAACTATCATCATTTCAGTGGCCATGGAGGTAAAAATGACTCTGAGAATTATAATAAACACTTTATTAGAATAATTACAAAAAAAACTTATTTTAAAAAGGGAAAAAAAAGCATTTTCTAAACAACTATGGTTCGTTAAATATCAAGAAATATAGGGGGATGTAAGCTAAACGAGAAAAAATTACCAGTAAAAAGCTACAACTGAGGCCATAACTATGTCGTGCAATGCATTTATATTTGTAAAATCCATAAAATCACACTAATTAGATCAATAAAAAATCATCGACCTACCAATACAAGTACTAAACAACTAAAAAAGTTGAAGAAATTGGAAATTAGATACTTTTACTTACGATCAGTAATTGAAAATCTAGAATGCATATATAGCATCCGAAAAGTCCAAATGGCCTTAGAGAACCCAAGTAAGGCTACTTTAATTCTTTTGGGGTACTTGGATTTTTTATTGGATCATTAATATCCGTACCCCTCGTACTATGCTGCAATCATTTTTCTGTCTATGTCGTATTGAAAATTATTTTCATACCCCTGACCTTACCGACATTATAGTTGTAGGTAAAGTTGGGATTTTAAGTTGACTCGGAGACGTGAAAAGACTAAAATGCCTTCTACACTCTTCCTCCTCTGTTCCTCTTCCTCCTCTGTTCCTCCCTCTTTCTTACTTTCTTCTCTGCTGGAATCCGGCGAGGCCCGACCGAGATGGCCTCCAACCCAACCAAATAGAAATAGGGGTGTTTGGGGTTGTTAAGCATAGGGGTGTAGACAAATTCGAAAATTTTATCCAATCTCTTCTCTTTGAATTTTCCCGTAATCGGAGGGCTTGGGTCAAAGAAACGAAGAGGGGTCGAAACGAAGCAAGGGAAAATGAGGGCGAGCGAGAGAAGCAGAGAGGGAGAAGAACCGGGACCAAATAGGAAAGAGAAAGGAGAGGGTCGGGGATAGAGTAAGAACAGAGAGAAAGAGGGAGGCAGAGATAGCGAGAGCGAGAGAAAGCGGGGATTGAGGAGCAAAACACAAATGCAGAGAGAGAGAGAGGCCGGATGAGACAGAAGGAAGAAGAAAGAGAGCAAAAGAAGAGCAAGAGGCCGAGGAGGCTGGCGAACAAGGGAGGCCGGAGGATCGCAGCCGGCGAACACCGGTAGGCGGCGAGCGAAGGAAAAAGAGACAGAACGAGAGGCGGAGATGGAGAAATAGAGAAGGAAAGCAAGGAAACGGGGAACAGGGGGAACGAAAGAAAGGAAGAGGATCGAAAGGGGCAGAGCGAGAGGGCATTTTAGTCTTTTCACGTCTCCGGTCAACTTAAAATCCCAACTTTACCTACAAGTATAATATGTCAATAAGGTCAAGGGGTATGAAAATAATTTTCAATACGACATAGGCAGAAAAATGATTGCAGCATAGTACGAGGGGTACGGATGTTAATGATCCTTTTTTTATTGTTACAGGATCTTGACTTTTAAATTTTTTCAATTTTCTAGGATTTCTTATAAGTAGGAGGCTCATTTTATACGAAGCAAATAGAAAAATGGTCATGCACAAATGTGGACAGAGAAAAGAAAGTGAAAAAGTGAAAAATATACTTACTTGTAGAATGAAACAAAAATGCAGATATTCAAAGTCTTTCTCTTCAGCTAAGAAGAAACTAGAAAATGAGAGAAGATTTTAGAATTAGAATAGAGTAAATATTTTTTTCTAACTAATGAAGGTCTATATATATATTCTTTATCGAAGGAGAAGAATTATAAAAAAAAATTTAAAAATCACCATAAAATTGTGAATTATATTCATATGTGCAGACCAACAAAAGAATGATGCGTAAAAAAGAAAATAAAGAAACAATCAAATAACCAAAATTACACATTCTACTCCTTAGTAGGTTGATAATCCTCCTCTCCTTTCTCCTTTTTGGAAAACCTAAGAAATAGTGGCTTTCACATCAACTAATTAATACAATGAGTTTTATTTCGATATCATCACTTGAAGTGGAACCATTTTAGCAACTGCCTCTTCTGCATTATGTTTTGGTGATTTGAAAAATCTTTCCCCAAATGTACCTTATAGAGATCTATATGCCCCATTATTATTCCTTATTGTTTATGACTGTACGCCATCACTACCATACCCATTTCTAAACGAAGGAAATTACTATTAGTTTTATTACTAATTTACTAGAATAGTAGTAAAGTACTATGCTAAAATTTAGTGCAAAAATTTTTATTTTATTTGTGGGGGTGGTTACTATTCTATCTATATGGAAGTGTAAAACATAACTAATACTGATAAAAAAATACATAACTAATGGCATTGCAACATGCCCCTAAGTAGAGCTTAACCGAAAAAATGCCCCTAAATAGTATCTATCCTACCTAAATGAGAGACCATAATTAAGAATAAAATTGTGTCATCCAAGGCAAGACAAAACAAAGATTAAAGAACGAAATTCTTTGACTACTATGCAGTATGAAGCAACTTACCATTTTGTTCTCAATCTTTCGTGAAACTAACTCACATGAAATAAAGGGTCATCATATTAAAATTCCAGAGCTAAAAATTTTATTATCAAAGTGTAGTTTTTATAGTACATCACATAAAGGCTCAAAAAATTTTCTTTTAGAAATTTTCCATAAGGATTACTTCATACCAAATGCAGACAAGAGTCACAGGGATGAAGATCATCAAAACTTCCCATGCCACTGAAGATATCACAGCAACAATTCCCAAAATTCCAAATATTGAAGAGGCAACTCCCTTTATTGAATATTGAATTATTTTTTTTTTGAATATTGAATTCGAGTCTCTATAACACTCACTTTGGTCAGTGTGGACTCACTAACAATAGGTATTGCATCTTCTGAAACAGGCGTCGCCCATGCTGACCAATAGTTGCCACCAATTCTAAGAATCTGAACAAGAATTCCTGTCAGCAATAAAAGTGGCACGAGAAATCCTCCATAGGCTGTGGTTAGACACTTCCAACAGACCGAAAATCCAGCACTACCTGAAACACCACGAAAACTCTGATTTGACCCAAAGAAAAAACAAAACTAGGTCTGTTCTTTTGTTTTTTTTGGGGGGGCAGGCCAGAATTGCAGTGCAACAAAGCATGCATAATGATCCTTTTAATACTCAGTTAAATGAGGATGAGAAGAGTGTTCTTAAAGAGTTCCTGTTACTTAAGAAAGCTACCAAGGAAGACTATATGCAGAGGAGTGAGGAAAATGGATAAGGATGGAGATAAATCAACTTACTATTTCTATTAAAACTAAGGTCTTATTGGAACAGAATCCTTTTTAGAGACAGTGGTCCACAATATGGGTGCGATTGAAAAGCAATTTGTTGATTATTTTCAAAAGTTGTCGGCTTATAACCCAGCTGCAGAAAGGATAAAATGGTCTGTTGTGCATTTAGGTCACTTGGTTCCCCGATAATTTTATTATGGGGTGTCACTAAAGAAGAGATTAAGGTTGCTCTATGGTATATTGATGGCTCTAAAAGTCCCGGGCCTGATGGTTTTGGTCGCAAGTTTAAAGTGCTTGTTCTATTGTTGGAGATGATTTCGGTGCTGCTGTCATTGATTTCTTCAGTGATGGAAGGATGCTGAAACAAGCAAATTCCACCATTCTTGCTTTGGTTTCTAAGGTTAGTCAACCAAAACACTCTGATTACAGGCCTATATCTTGCCATACTGTGTTGCATAAGTGTGTGCACTAGAATTAGAATGGTGCTGCCAGATGTGATTATGGAAATTCAATCACCTTTTGTCAAGTATAGATTGATCTTGCATTATGTTATGATAGGTCTTGATTTTTAAGGTTTTATTATAAGAGGAACCACAAGCTTCATTATCAAGATTGATATTAAGGAGGCTTATAATACAATAAATTGTAGATTTGTTGTGGAGATTGGCTTTCCTAATCAGCAGTGGTGGGGAAACATATCTGGTATCCAATGGAAAACACTAACGCTCTCTGGGTAAATAGGTTCTTGAAACCTATTTAAAACAATCTAGTATTTGGGATTATCAGTAGAGTAACAACTCCAGCTGGTAGTGGTGGAGAATTAGTGACCATAAGACTTAGTTGGATGTTTGGTATGTCAATAATGAGGAAAGGTGGAGGTTGAAAGGAATGGCAAATTCAGGATACCTTGTGATTGTGACAATCTCAGAGGACAGAGGCTCATGGTTCTAGGAGGAAGGCTGTTTAGCACAGCAGAAGTATTCAAAAGCATGCTTTCATAGTCTTATTGCTCTTTCAGAATAAGCTAGCCAAAAAAGATAGACTCTGCAGAATGTAGATTATAGCTGGTGAACAATGTTGTTTTGTTTTGAATTGGAGAGACTGAACACTTGCTTTTTCAGTGTGAGTTATCTATACAAATATTCCAAGCACTGACTGCTAAAAATCAAGGCAGTTTGGGAGCAAACTGATGAATTAACTACATCAAAGAAGGTAGTTATTCTCACATTACTGGCTGCAATATTTGGTTGAAAAGAAATACGAGACTCTTTCAGCAAAAGTAACAGGAATGGACCATGATTGTAAGTAGGATTAGGAAGGAAATCAAGTTCTGACTTCTTGGCAGAAAAAGATTTTCAAAAGAATGGGTTAACAGGACGTAATTAAATTAGTTGAGTTTCTTTTTTATTTTTCACTTCTTTGGGTATGCCAAAGTAGCTTGTACATAAATGTCTCAGTTTTGGAATGAAATCAAGTTTCAGAATTTCTATACGAGATGAACATATATAATTAAAACATGAGCTAAAAATGACCTTTTTCTCTTTCTTCTTATTGGATGATCTGTTCCTGTGGAGACCCACTTGCCTTTTCTTCAGCATTTTGAGAAGCTTGATTTTCATTGTTGTGCACAATGGCACTAGTTTGGACCTCATCTTCAGAGACTGGTCGTGCCAGTTTGGAATCAAGTACTCATAGAGCTTTTTTTTTTTTTTTTTTTGCACCTACAAGTTCCAGAAAATCAGACCCTGGTTTGAGCATCTCATTGTACTTTCCAGCTTGCACGATCTTCCCACCTTTCAGAACCTAATTAAGATGACAAATTAATAAATTGAAATTGGAAAATTGTTTGTCCAGTAAAGTGGTTACTACTAGACACTGCGCACACCATGATCAGATCAGCATCTCGTAAGAATTCAACTTGGTGAATGACATAAAGAAAAATTTTTGAAACCAAAAGTCCCAGCAGAATTTCCTGTCATGCAATAGAAAAAAATGTACTAGCATCAAAAGGAAAAAAAGGATACTTGGATAAGAAACAAAAAATTATTCATTAGGCTGAAAGAAAATTAGACCAGGACCCAACCTCCTTCATAAAGAAAAGCAAAAACCAAAAGAAGGGTTGAAAACAACCAAAAGTTGAGTAGCTATATATTCTATAATACCAATCCATGTTCAAGCATATAAAGTAGATACAATTCAATAATCTTATGGAAGAAGGTAATGTTATTAAGAGTCCCCCTCCCTTTTCCCGGGGGCGGGTATTGGTGGTCTTGTATGTTCTTCACAATTTCAAACTGTCAATCTCGTCCTACTGAAAAGAATATGTTTCCCTCGTTCAAAGGTTTGCAACTTCTAACTAAATCAAATGAGAGATTCACTTTGAAGATTTGTCCACAAAGTACTATGCCATCCTTCAAAAGTTTTCATAAAACTAGAAAACAAACATTATGCACAAAGGATAGAGACTTACCATGAATAAATAAGAACCTGTATGAACACTGACAGCACTAAAAGGTTCATCTAATAGGTAGATATCAACCTCTTGGTAGACAGCACTTCTCCGAAAATGCAAGCAAGTAAGCTCGATTTTCCTGAACCAACAGCGCCACATATCACAACTCTCGTACCGTGAAGCACCCCGAAATTTTTATCTTTCAGTGTTCCAATAGCTGAAGACAAGTCCCAAGAGATATTTCCTCCAACTATCTCGATTGCTATGTCTGAAATTCCCGCAGGAAGCTTCTCTACAGCTTTGTCCTCGAGCTCATCAAGAGAGAGGGCATGCTATAATAAGGAGAAACCTTGATCTGGACTAGAGAGGATGCAGTCTGCGGAAGACCATAGATTGGCTCTTGAAGAACCCTGAAAGTTGCAATTGCAGATAATATCTTTCCTGATTCAAGAGGGACTCCCACAAGTATACAAGTACCAAATGTGGTCAAAGCGACGAAAGTAGGAGTAATCTCATATGCAAAACTCATCAATGCTCTATTGTAGAGACATTTCTTCAACCATCCTGTCTCCACTCCCCTGAGTTCTACAACCTTAGCAAAAAGTTCATCTCCCATCCCTGAAGCTTGAGAATCCTCAAGTTCCTTAAAATCTCAGCAGTTGACTTCATTCTTTTGTCTTTTGATTCTATTAACTTCCCTTGAAATTTCTCTTGCAATGTGATAAAAATAGAGTTGAACAACATGACGATTGCTGTTGCAACAACAGCAGCAATTGAAGCTATTAATCCTAGTTTCTGGGAAAGTATTATCAAGGCCAAACCAACTTGCAAGAATCCTAGCCATGTGTCATGCATGTACCAACTGAAACTATAGATTCTCTGCACATCAACGGACACAGTGGTGATGATTTCTCCAGTACCTTGCTTTGCTTGAGAAGACAGGGACAAACCCTTTTAGAATATATTGTCTACTTCCTCTATTTCAAATTACATGCCACTTTAGTCGAGAGGGGGAAAACCAAGGTTAACAAAACATCTAAATTGTTAGCAAGGGAAATATCTACGAACATAATACAAGTATTTACACTACTAAAAAAAGTTTAAGAAATTTCTGAAGGTTTGCTCGGGAGAGTCCGAGTCACCCTAGAGGGGGTGAATAGGGTGATGGAAGATTTTCGTTGAAAATCAAACTCTTTTGCCAAAGTAGAAACGCAAATGGATTCCGAGTGAAAAGCGAGTCGGAAAAGTTTGAACTCGGAATTGCAATAGACGAGTAATGAATCAGATTAAGCGAAGCTTTGAGACTGTCCGAGTCTAGAATAAACTCGGAAAGTGAAGACACAGGAATTACGTGGAAACCCTCATGGGGCAGAAAACCACGGACCGTGCTAGTCCAAGCACGAAGTCAAATCCACTATTTTGAATCCACAAAATACCGTAGATCGATCGAACCCGAGTTGCTCCCTTAGACAACTCTTTACAAGTTTTCCTAGACTCAAAAATTCCCTTATCCGATCTAGTACTTCCTAACCGAGATAACCCTTACAGCTAGGGACAACTAAGGTGAGTTAACCTTTACAGACTTAGTCAAGGGACCTTTCTCAGAAAGTAAGAAAGTGTTTGTAACTAAGTACAAGACCTTACAACTCGAAAGTAATGAATTACGAGTGGGAGTTGTAAGTAGAAGATTGAGAATGAATACAATGACTTTGCTCAAGTACATGTATTAACAATAGGTTCGGCAATCTTCAAGTCTTGAAAGTTGGCTTCTATTTATAGATAACCAGGCAGAGTAGTCGTTATCTCCTTCTGCTGACCGAGACTCCTTTGTGACCGTTGATAAGAGCTTTCGAGTCACTCAGAGAGTATCCGTTGTGATATGAACGTTGGGCAACGATTTAACTCTCTTGGAAGTCCCCAAACCACTGGCGGTGTCTTGAAGGATAAGGTGGAAACCACCGTGAAGCTTGGCGTTTCGGTTTTTCAGATTTGGAAACAGACGGCCTTGACACAATCTTACGGGACTCGGGACGGACAAGAGGAAAAGCCATGTCTGCTTGGTGGTTTGACGTTTTGAAGCCGGTTACTTTTGTAATTCAAAAAAGTGTATCCTCGTTTGAATCACCTACAAAAGTAAATCAATTTTGGTTCTCAAAGTATAAAATACTTTGTTCCACGATTAGACGCAGATAATAAAATAATTAAGATAATTAAGCAACTAATTATCCGAGTCAGAAAGTAAGAGGAATTTTCCGAGTCTAATATTCATGAAACTCAAAATTCCATCGAGTTAGTCTAAGCGAAGAATCAAGTTACATAAAGAATATCGAGTGAAATAACTTGATATAGACTAAGCACTATTCGGACTAGAATCACTTACTCCAACAAAGTAAAACTTAAATCATGAAGTTAGATCTGAGTGCGATAAAGCGAAATGCTAGTCAATTCAGCATGCGATCTATCTAAGTGATGAGGGACTCGGAATTGAGTGAGATACATATATCTCGTTTTCCGAGTCACACCTGAGACAATCAAGAATACTTGAAGTAAAACCTATATCACTTAGAAAATATACTATATCACTCAGAAAAGTTTCTAGTAATGTTGAGAATGCCTTGGAATCAAAACTCTATACTTAAAAGTTTCTTATACCTGATTCCTTCGATACAACTCGAAATGTGTTGAGCAGATGTCTCGAGTCTTCAATTTCAATTCGGATACTTTTACTATTATTGAGTGATTAAAAGTAGCAACCAAAAAGTTCAAATAGACAACAAAAAATACTAACTACATCAAAAAAAAGGCTAACAACTGAAACGATAATTGACCTACCAATATAATACAAGTACTAACACAACTAAAAAAAGTTTAAGAAATTTGAATTCAGATCCTTTTACTTATGATTGAGTAATTGAAAGTCAAGAGCACATATATAGCAACTGAAAAGTCCATATAGTGTAATTGTAAAATCTAGGAAAACATGTTGATAAAATCAACAAGTTGCTAACAACTAAATTGATACCTACTGATATAATATACACGTACTAACAGTTCAGTTGGTCAGAGTTAGCTTGCAATTAATACATTTGCCATGATAAATGACAGTTCTATGTTTATATGAACCGTATATAATGATGTTCTTCTAGCTATTGCGTTTTAGTAAGACATTGCATTAATGCGGATGATGTGATACCTATGCTTTATTAGGATAACTTCATCTTAATTTAGATATATAATATTACTGGGTTATGAAGCCATCAAATCATTTTTTACTATTGTCTTATCCATATCTTTTGTTACCTTTCTTTTACCCCCACCTCTTTTGTTTTTTGGGGGCGGGGGTGGTTCCGTTGGGGTGAAAAGGGTATGCGGTTTTATGAGTGCAACTAGGTTGGATTACTGTTTTTTAACTTGCTTGTGTTTCAATTTTTTTTTAATTTGTTCAAAAATATAGTTAGTTTTTCACGTGGAATGCATTTGATTTTGCTTAAGCTTCTGCCAAACAACAAACGGTTTGTAGCTAATGTAACAATCACAATTATAATTGAGATGATTATATAAGTTAAATTAATTTATTAAAATTATATTCACTAGCTAAATATACGTGAATATATATTTGTATGTTTTTATGTGTTATTATTTTGGGCAAATAAATAGAGAAATTCATCATTTTCAATATATTCGAACCTAGTTTGATTTATTAAATTAAGCTTAGTAATTTATCCGATAATCACAAAAAAAAGAGAAAAAACAGAAAGAAGAAAAGGGGAGTTGCTGGTGGCTTTTCTTGGTGAAGCTAAGTGTCACGGGACAATAATTCACTCGAACTTAGGACCCGTGCGGCGCTAGCAAACTAGACCCAATACCCTTTTGTAAGCTTGCTAGTAAGCCTTAAAGATGTCCGACTTAAGCTTGAGAGAGCTAAGTAAGCAAAGACACTTAGAGAGAGAGAGAGAGAGAGTTTGGGAAAATGCTTTGTATTGAACTCTTGGAATGGATGGTTACAAATGAGGACCCCATGGGGGTATATATACACGGTCACCTCCTCAATGGACGGTGGAGATCTAATTGATCCAACGGCTAAGATTGCGTATCTAGAATTCTCTATACAAATATCCATATATCTACATAAGTGTAGAACATTCCAGAACTTGGGAGGCCTTGGTGGAACCAAGGAGAGAATTCTAGAAGATTCGGGCTCTTTCGGAATTAAGGAGAGAATTCTAGAAGATTTCGGGCTCTTCCGGAGCGTTTCGTGACATCCTCCCCTACCTATTCCGGCGACGTCCTCGTAGCCTTAGCGTCTTCGAACGCTTGTATTTGCTCCTTGAACTGGCACAAGTTCTGGATGGGCTCCAGCTTGCTTCGCTATCCGGTAGTCCCTTCCATTTGACGAGCAACTCATGTGTTGGAGGCTTGTTTTGGTGACGGACCACTCTATCGGTTAGTACCTCCTCCACTTGCTTGTCATGTTGCACCGTTATGCCCATCGGTGCTCGTCGAGAGATGCCCCTATTTGGATCCACTTGGTCTCCATGGTAAGGCTTGAGTAGACTTACATGGAAGACAGGATGATATTTAATCTTTGGAGGCAACTCCACCTTGTATGCTTGGGCCTCAACCCTTTTAAGGATGGGGAAGGGTCCTTCAAACCTCCGAATAAGTCCTTGATGGCGACCACTTAACCTCGCGTGGTTGTACATCTTAACAAGGACAAGGTCCCCAACCTGGAACTCTCGTGGGCGACGCTTCTTGTCGGTCCATCTCTTCATCTTCTTGGAGGCTTTCTCCAAGTAAGCCCGCGCCATGTCGGCTCGGTCATTCCGAGTCCTTGGCAAATTTGAATGCTTGGCGGACTTGGACCGTTGTAGCCTGTGACAATCGTGCTCGGAGTCAAAGGTTGTTGCCCTGTAGCAATCTCAAAAGGACTCCGGCCTGTGGACTCACTCCTTTGTAGGTTGTACGAGAACCGAGCTACGTCAAGTAGCTTCGCCCAATCCCGTTGGTTGGCACTTACGTAGTGCCTCAAGTAAAGCTCCAAAAGTGCATTCACCGCTCTGTTTGTCCATCGATCCGAGGGTGAAAGCTGGTGGAGAAGTTGAGTTCGGACCCCAGGAGCTTGAATAGTTCCGTCCATAAACGACTCGTGAAGCGAGTGTCCAAATCACTCACTATTGAACGCGGCGAGCCCCAATACTTTACCACGTGCTTGAAGAATAGTTGGGCGGCTCGCTCAGCTGAACATTCCTTGGGTGCAGGAATGAAGGAGGAATGAAGGTGGCATACTTGGAGTATCGGTCCACCACCACAATAACCCAATTGCACCCATCGCTCGTGGGTAAGCCCACGATGAAGTCCATCGAGACACTTTCCCATGGTCTCTCGGGAATGGGAAGTGGCTCTAAGAGTCCCGCGGAGCTCTTTGCTCAATCTTGTCTTGCTCGTGGCACAAGACAAGTCCTCACATAGGCCTCCACATCATCCTTTAAGTGAGGCCAGTAGTAAGAGTCGCTCACAAGTGCGAGCGTGCGGTGTAACCCCGGATGTCCCGCTCATTTGCTATCATGACATTCCTTTACGACTTCCCTCCGTAGGTTGTCATAGGCGAGCACGTGAAGGCGTTTTCCTTTAGTGAGTACAAGACCATTTTCAACCCGGAATCTCCTGGTCTTGCCTTCTTGTACGAGATTAACGCGAATCCGGTCCCTCAAATTGCTTTGAGGCCGGCTTATGTCGGTAAGCTCCCTTTTCGGCTCAAGGCGTCGGCCATCAGATTAGCCTTGCCCGGCTTGTACTCCAGCTCGTAGTCAAACTCGGCCGGAAAATCTTGCCACCTCGCTTGCTTGGGAGTGAGCTTCTTACGTGTCCGGAAGTAGCTCGTGGCAACGTTGTCCGTCTTAATGACGAACTTACTCCCTAGCAAGTAATGTCTCCAAGTCTAGAGACAATGTATCACTGCGGTCATCTCTTTCTCCTAAATCGTGTATCGCCTCTCGGTATCATTAGGCTTCCGACTCTTAAATGCGATAGGATGACCTTCTTGCATCAAGACCCCTCCGATGGCAAAGTCGGAAGAATCGGTGTGTAGCTCGAATGGCTTGTGAAGGTCGGGAAGAACTAGCACCGGTTCCTCCGTGATAGCCTTTTTCAAGGCTTCGAACGCTTGTTGGCACTCCGGCCTCCAAGCCCATCCTCTTCCCTTCTTCAACAAGTCGGTAAGAGGAGCGGCGATTGCGGAATAACTTTGAATAAACCGCCGGTAATAGTTCACTAAGCCAAGGAAAGATCTTAGTTCGGTGACCTTGGTGGGTGGCTCCCACTCCTGTATGGCCTTCACCTTGGAATGATCCATCCGAATCCGTTCCTTGCTGATAATATGACCCAAGAAAGGCACCTCTTCTTGGGCGAAGGAGCACTTCTCCTTCTTAACGTAGAGCTGGTTGTCCCTCAAGGTCGAGAACACTTTCCGCAAGTGTCCCACATGCTCCTCCAAGTTTTTACTGTAAATGACAATATCATCTAAGTAGACAACTATGAAGCGATCAAGGTAAGGAGCAAGTACCTTGTTCATGAGCGTACGAGAATGTGGCCGGTGCATTTGTGAGGCCAAAGGGCATGATTAGAAACTCGTACGAACCGTAGCGTGTGACACATGCCGTCTTTGCCTCGTCCCCTTCGGCTATGCGGACTTGATAGTATCCGCTCCTCAAGTCCGACTTGGTGAAGTACTTGGCATCTCCCAATTGATCGAACAGATCATCGATGCACGGAATCGGGTACTTGTTCTTGATGGTAATTTTGTTAAGTGCCCTGTAGTCGATACACGGACGAAGGGACCCATCATGCTTCTTTTGGAAGAGAACCGGCGCACCGTAGGGCGATTTTGAGGGACGGATGTATCCAGCATCTAGTAGCTCCTTAAGCTGTCTCCGTAGCTCCTCAAGCTCCGGAGGTGCCATGCGGTAGGGGGCGAATGCAGGTGGTTTTACCCCTTGCTCCAACTCGATGGCATGATCCACTTCCCGCCTGGGAGGAAGTTTCTTCGCCAACTTAGCGGGCATCACATCTTGAAACTCCTCCAACACCTCTTGGACGACTTTGGGTGCTTGGATATCCTTGTCCCCTTTATCCTCTTTGAGGGCAGCGATGAAAGTTGGTTCCCCTTTCTTGATGCCCTTAGAGAATTGAAGAGCGGAGAACATTTTTCCTTCATCGATCTCCCTCTTCACGGGGACGACACAAGGTTGTCCCGTCTCCATGATACACATGGTGTTGGTGTAAGGCACCAAGAATGCCTTCACCGTATCAAGGAATTCTATGCCAAGATAAAATTTCTTCTCATCTAGGGGAGCAACAGTGATGTCGGCCTTACATTTCCATTGGCCGATCTGGATCTCGGTGTTACGCGCAACACGTTCAATTGGGAGACTCCTCGCGTTGACCCCCTTGACAAAGCCCTTCTCCTTAGTGTAGTAGAGGCCAATCTCCTCGGCAAGCTCCTTGGCCATATAGACCGTATTGGCTCCTGTAACCAACATTGCTTGTAGTGGCTTGCCTTTGATGTGAGTTTTCACATACATGTGTCCACAAGGTTGTCCCTCCACTTTGGCTTGGACGGCATTGAGAAGCCTCATGGAAGCGAGCTTCTTCTCCTCTTGTCACTCTTCCTCCATGACTACAGCGGCAAGCTTGCCCTTTTCGGACACTCAAAGACTCGATGAGGTCCGTTACAAAGGAAGCAAGATATTTCCTTCTTGGTGTGGCCCTCCTTGGACTTCCCCTTGTCCTTGTAGGAGGACAGACTTCCCTTTCTTGGGGGACTTGTCACGGTCTCCCCACTTTTGCTGTGTTCCGCCTTCTTGCCTTGTCCCTTTGAGGACTTGAATTCGTAGAGTCATTTGGCGGCAGCAATTGCGAAGGTGAGGCCTTGTACTCCTTGCCTTTCTAATTCCATCCTGGCCCATCCACATAGGCCATCGAGGAAGAAACACAAGGCGTCTTGGTCTCCCATGGAGGGAATTTCCAAGCGTAGCTCTTGGAATTCCTTCACATGTTCTCGGATATGACCCTCCTTATGTTGGAGGTGTCGAAGCTTGACCCTAGCTTTTCGTTGGGCATCCGTGGGGTAGAACCGCTTTTGAGTTCTTCCTTTAATGCCTCCCATGTGTTAACGGGGTCGGACCCTCTGTTGACGTCGTCACACCGACGTCGCCACCAAATAAGTGCTATATCGTTAAGGAAGAGGGAAACGTTACTCACCTTGAGGTCGTCTCCTTCAATGCATGAGGCTTTGAAGTAAGCCTCAAGTCCCCATAGGAAGTTGTCGATCTCCTTCGCACTCCTAGCTCCCTTGTAGTCCGGAGGCTTGGACGCACTAATCCCGGGGGCGATCAGTTACTGGACCGACCCGCTGTTGGCCATCGCGGCCATGCACAACTTCATTTGTGCCTTCAATTCCTCCATTTTCTCCCGTTGATTGTTGAGAGCAGCCTTGAGTTCACCATCTTTGGCCTCCACTCGTGGCTTTAAGGGCGGCCACCTCCTTGGTGAAGTCCAAGACTACCGCATTCAAGGCCAACCGCATCTCCTCCTTGAGCTCCGAGTCGTCCTCCTTAGACTCGAGCTCCCCGACACTACGAGTCGGGGTGTCAACTTCTTCCCTTAAGCCGTCAAGGATACTGTGCGGTTGGGCAACCCTTTCCTCGAGAGCGGCAACGGCCTCCCGGGACTTCTCCCGGCCCTTCTTGCCCCCTTGTGGTTGTTGGCCACCTTCGAGTGATGCTCGACATTCTTGCCCAAACTTTGGCTCACGATACCAACTATCACGGGACGATAATTCACTCGAACTTAGGACCCGTGCGGTGTTAGCAAACTAAACCCGAGATCGTTTTGTAAGCTTGCTAGTAAGCCTTAAAGATGCTTGACTTAAGCTTGAGAGAGTTAAGTAAGTAAAGACACTTAGAGAGAGAGAGAGAGAGTTTGGGAGAATGCTTTGTATTGAACTCTTGGAATGGATGATTACAAATGAGGACCCCAAGGGTATATATATATGGCCACCTCCTTAATGGACGGTGGAGATCTAATTGATCCAACGGCTAAGATTGCGTATCTAGAATTCTCTATACAAATATCCATATATCTACATAAGTTTAGAACATTCCGGAACTTGGGAGGCCTTGGTGGAACCAAGGAGAGAATTCTAGAAGATTTCGGGCTCTTCCGGAATCAAGGAGAGAATTCTAGAAGATTCGGGCTCTTCCGGAGCGTTCCGTGACATACGAGAGAGAGAAAGAGAGGACCAATTGATAAAGAAAGAGGGAAATTGACCATTAGATGTTGCTTTAATTTGTTTGGGACTTGCAAGTTCCAATTGCCCTTCAAGTGTTAGTTTGTAGAAAATTTGTGATTCACACACCCTCTCTCCATCATTCACTCTCTCTCTCTCTCCCCTCTCTCCTCTCTATGCACGCTGTCTCTCTCTCTCTCCCCCTCTCTCCTCTCTATGCACGCTGTCTCTCTCTCTCTCTCCTCCCTTTTTAATCACACTCTCTCTCATCCTACTCTCTCATCTTCTTTTATATATTGTTTAAAAATATTTTAAAATTAAAATTAAACTTGATTTATATTTAAAGTATATTATTTTATAAATTTTTTTAATATTTTTTAGCTAAAAATTAATTATTTATATTATAGATAATTTATAAAAAAATTTCAATGATAAAATTATTTGATATTTAAATTTAGTTTTATTATTCATTGCTATTTTTTAAGGTATTATTATATATTTCTATTTGTTAGAGGATTGTTTGTATTAATTACAACATATAAATTTATACATGTTAATCTTAAAATATATGTATATAAATTAATATTCATTAGTTTTTAGAATAATAAAAAAATTTCTTTAAAAACTTTCTTAACTATATCCTTTAAACACGAGAAATATGTTAGAGAATCATATTATAAAAATATCATGAAGATAATTATAAAAGCTTGTAATTTTAAGATTTTGTAATACTGTGATTTTGTAAGTGCTATTGCGGGTTTACATAGTTAAAATGTTAGGATAATATTTTTTTCTACTCAACCTAATATTTTATTTAAAAATATTAATAATTAGTTTTTATCTAAATAAAAAACATATAAATTCTTTAAAAAAAATAATATATTTTAAAAATAAAATAATTTTTATTTCTTCAAATATTAAAATGTTAGGTTGAGTGAAAAATAAAAATATTTTATACTCATAAGAGGCGTAAAGGTTGATATTAGCAGGTGAGATTTGAACTAAGATATCTAACAATAATTCATACAAATTTTATAAGTTGTAATGTCATGAGCAAGTAATTAAACAAATTATTAATGAAAATAAAAATATACAAATTTGTGAAAAATAAAAAATTATAATAATAAAGAGACCAATGTATTTATAATTTTTTTAGATACACATAATACAATTTATATGGCTATTTTGCAAGAATGAAAAGGAACTCCAATCTTTTACTTATTGTTAACAATCAAACTTGAAGCGAAGAACATACTTAATTATAACTCTCCTATAATTCTCATGACATTTAGTAACAATTAAATTTAAAATAATAGAAACATACAAAGTATTATTATATTTTAAAAAAAAAACTTTGTATGAAAATATTACTAAAATTAGAAAGAAAAAATATTTATCTCAAATCCTTGCAGAGTAAGGGGTATAGGCCTAGTAATGTAATAACTCCTGACAATAATTACCATTTTTAATAAGGAAAAACTTATAACGACTGTCATTATACGACAATCATCGTAAATCAAATTAATCTACATCGTACATGTGTATCACAATAATCTCAACCGTTTATTTTTTTAATTAAGTTAAAAATAAATTTTAAAAAATTAATTAATTAATTATTTATTTATTATCTATCGAAAAGAAAGGAAAAAACAAAATTAACATATGATAGATCACAATATATCACACGATCAAAATTTTTGATTACCGAAGTCATACAAACTCATCATCATCGTCGTCATCGTACATTCATGGGAATAGAAATCAAAAATCGAGAACTGTTAAATTCCTATCTAGCCCTAAAAAATGGAAATTAGGAGAGAGAAATTAGTAACTAGGGTTTTGAGAGAACAAGAAAGAGTAATCCCTGGACTGCCTAATCTGCATAATCTTCCTCCATCTTTCTTTTTCTTCTTTTTCTTTATCTCCATTACTATGCCTAATCACCTTCTTCTTCTTCGGAAATCTCTCTGCAAACTCTTGATCACGGCTAATTATCTTTCGCTTTGCTTCTTTTACTTGCTCATCAATCTTCTTCCTTGATTGCTCTTCAACTTCTTCTTTCTCTTCTTCAATTGGTTGCAAACCGACGCTTTTAGTGAATCTAATTTTCTCGGAGTTATTTAAGGCGGGAAAAATTACAGTTATCTTCATTTCGGTAATTAAATTTGGGGCTTTTTAGGCTTTTGGGTTAAGTTCTTTTTGATGCGAAAAGGGGAGGAGAGGGGATGGATTAATCAAGGAAAGGTGGGAGTGAGAATCGTAGGCTTAAGGGTTGTCGTATTAATTAATTTCTATAATCATTAACTTAATTAAATAATTAAGTAAATATTTGTTTTATTAAAAATAATAATAACTTTTAATTATTTAAGTATAAAAATAATGGATGGTTTAGATTTGAACATGACACATGTACAGCTAAAATCATTCTAATTATGATGGTTGTCGTATAGCGACGATCATTATAAGTGCATCCTTCTAGTAAACAATTTATAACTAAAAATCATGGTAAAGAGCCCAACAAATAAAAACCACGATAAATGGAAGATAATAAAGATAGACTTTCTTCACACCACCAAAAAGGTTGACTTTCTAACTAAATAAAAAAAAGATTGACTAAGCCAAAAAATAAAAAGGAATTACAACAATTAAAGGAAACTAAAATTTGAAATAGGATATCTTTACATTTTCTAATATGCTTAGTTAATAATCTTAATCTTTCTCTGAATACTTCAAACTATTTAAAAATATTTATCTATTCATTAGGGTTATAAAAAATTATTTATCTATTCGATCAAAAGGGAATATTTATCTAAATATTAGAGAGTATATTATTTTTGCATATGGCTATATGTATTTATTATTTTCATTAATATAATTTTGACAATGTGTACGTATTAATCACGTAATTGCCATATAATTTTTTTTTCATGGTAAGAAAACCAAGTAAGAGGTAGTTCTTCTCTCATAAGTTATACCCAAGTTATCATCCATTAAAATGGAGGGAAAATAAGAACAAAGAATTAGAAATACAAAGGCAACATTTGGCCACCCAATCGGTTGCCTCTGTTCTCTTCTTTGAACGTATGTTGTATAATCACTTGGTTGCAACTTTTGAGAAAATGACATGTATTCCGAATGAGTGTATGGATTTCCTAGGGTTCGCCTTTATTTCATTTGATGACAACCTGATTATCTCCTTCCAAAACAATTGAATGAAATCCTACTTGCACTCGCTACTCTAACTCCATTATGCATACCGGAAGGTTCAGCTACCAAAATAGATACTAGTCCCAAATTATACGTCCCACCTTGAATAAATTTTCCATCCCAATTTCTGATCACGAATCCTCCCGCAGCTGAAGAAAAAGATTTGGAACCATCAAAATTGATTTTGGCGAACCCCCCGATGGTTTATGCCAGCTGACAAACTACGTTGAAGAAGAATGTAATGGAGATTGGGTACTTGAGTATGGATTCAAAAGATAGTCTAGTCTACCCCTGATCCTCTATTCTGCCCATAGTGTCTTGAGCTTTAAGATTGTGGCCGAGCACTATAATTTCCATTATTAAAGACCATATCATTATGACTTTTCCTTATATTCCATGATAAATGAACCATTCGAATCGTTTGATTAGATTTTTCAAATTTCTAACCTTGTTAAAAATATCATTTAAATATACTATTTGCGCATTACTCAAATTAACATCCAGCCACTTATGTTGATTTGCTTTATTTGAGATATCCTTCACTAGAGAATACTGCGCAAAAAGATGATTAATTGATTCATCATTCTTACACACTCGGACATAAATAATCAATATCTATACCTCTTTTAAGAAGGTTGTCACATGTGGCTAAAGTAGTATGTCCAATTTTCCGCATAAAGATTTTTAATTTGGGCATGATATCCATATTCCATATCCAGGCATATTCCCATGAAGGAGACATGGGGGGAATATTGTATGCATTCCACGTTGCTGATTTAATAGTGAACCCACTACTACTCAACAGCCCCCAACAAGAACTATTGCCCATGAAGAAGACATGGGGGAATATTGTATGCATTTCACGTTACTGATTTAAAAGTGAACTCACTACTACTCAACAACCCCCTACAGGAACTTGCTTCTAAATCATGAGCTGGAATGGGTATAATCTTAATTAATTAGCATATTTCATGGTGTAGAAAAGAGTTAAGCCTGACCAAATCCCACTCATTCGTTGGAGTGATACATTCACTAAGTCTTACATCTAAAGATGGTATATTCGTATTATTACTATCATGATGATCAATAAGCTTTAAATTATCACAACATATGTCATGCCAGTATTTAGCTTTTTTTCATTACCTATTTTCCATCCTAAACCCTTTTTGGAAATGTCTTTTTCTTTCAATAAACATTTCCAAGCCCAAGAGTCGAAGGCTTAATTTTCCTAGAGAGAAAATTCATATTTAATAGATACTTGGATCTCATAATCTTAACGCAAAAATTCTTATCATCATAAAGGTATTTCCATATAAGATTGCATAAAATGCTTTATTAATCGCTTCGCTTTTCAAGCCTAATCCTCCCAACTTTTTGGCGTACATATTTTATCCCAAGATACAATTGGTAGTCCTTTAATATCCTGTGATTTTTCTAAAAAAATCACGATTAATTTTATCAAGTGATTTCATTGTATTTTTGGAAGCTTAAAACGTTGCATTATATAAGCGGTAAAGATTCCAAATTAGACTAGATAAGGACTACCCTACCTGCCTTTGAAAGCACATTATCTTTCTAGTTTTGCAGTTTCTTATTTGCTTTAAGTAAAATGTCGGAAAAAGTATGAGAGTTTTCCCTTCCTCCGAAAACCGAGCAACCTAAATATTTTCACAAGGAGTCCGTATGCGGTATTTTAAAAGCTGAAGCAACCATATTCCTATCAGCAAGCTGTAGCATTTTTTAAAAACACTAGAGATTTAAACATTAATAAGTTGTCCCGATTAGTTACAAAATTCATTCAGAATAGTATGAAGTTTAAGACGCGTCTCATAATTAGCCTTACAAAAAGAAGACTATCATCAACAAAGAGTAAACAAGGTATTTTCTTCAATCGAAGGCAAATCTTAATCCCTATACTTGATTTTGGTTGTATAGCAGCAAGATGTAATCTATATGCAAGAACATCCTTACAAAGAATGAATAAAAACGGTGAGAGAGGGTCCCCTTGCCTAACACCTCTATTCGTCATTGATGACAATAGAATATGTTACTGACGTAATACATTCACGTATTCAATTAATCCAGATGTGATAAAATCCCATATCCTTTGGACATGCAAAAATAAAATCCCATTCTATTATGTTCAAGCTTTTCCATGTCCAATTTAAGGCCTACATAAGCTTGGTTACCTTTAATATTTCCAAACTTATTAATGACTTCATGTGCTAAAAGAATATTATCATGAATATCTTTATTTGGTACAAAGGGATTTTGATAGGGGCTAATTACTCGTTGCGAAGCTGGACGTAATAAATTAACAAGGATTTTGGATATGATTTTATACAAGCTGTTACACAAATTGATTGGTCTAAAATAAGTTGTGGTAGAAGGACTTGTAATTTTCGGGATTCAAGCAATAAAAGTATGATTGACCTCTTTCAATAACTTATCATGATTAAAATAATTTGTGATATACTTAATAATGTTATTCCCTATGTTGGAATAAGCCTACACTAAACCCATTTAGGCCAGGGGCTTTGGCCGAATTCATTTGGAAAACAACGGTTTTAATTTCATTTTGGTACAATGGAAATATAAGCTGATTATTTTCATCATTAGAAATAACTTTCTGCAAATCAGTACGTAGTTTTGATGTAGTGGATCTGACCTGAGACAGATACCATTGATTAAAGTCAGTGACAAACTTTTGTTGTAAAGTTGTCTTATCATTTATCCATACCCCGATTCCTCTTTAATTTTAAAAATACTCAATCTTTGTTTCCTATAGGAACAGCACCTATGAAAGAATTTAGAATTTCTATCCCCCTTAGTGAGCCATTCTTTTATATAGAATTTTCCCCTGTACTTCGATTGAATAATAGTAATCTTTCTCTTTGTTTAATCAATCGAGCATGGCAATTGATGACTAACATTACATGGGTCTAATAATAATTTATCTTCAACATTCGTAGACTGTAAAGAATTTTTGTCAACCTTCCGTGAATAATTACTACAAGCTTTACTAGCCCATTGTTTTAGTTTTGCTTTAATATGCTTAAGTTTACTCGACAACTTTACACATATATGTTCCACGAGACTCGTACATTCCATTGTTGTTTAATTATTTTTATAACTTCATCATAACTGGACCATTGATTATGAAATATAAATTTTCGATGCTACTAATGTATTAATTCGGATTGGTATTCAACATAATGTAGCTGTGATCCGAGAAGGACAAAGGACCATGAAATATGGAAGAATTTACATAGACCTCCCTCCAATCCAAACGACCAATTGCTCTATCTAGTCTTTCATAAATAAGTTGTCTTATCATTTATCCATATCCCTGATTCCTCTTTAATTCTAAAAATAATCAATCTCTGTTTCCTGTAGGAACAAAACCTATTTAAAGAATTTAGAATTTCTATCCCCCTTAGTGAGCCGTTCTTTTATATAGAATTTTCCCGAGTACTTCGATTGAACAATAGTAATCTTTTCTCTTTGTTTAATCAATCGTGCATGCCAATTGATGACTCTAACATTACATGGGTCTAATAATAATTTATCTTCAATATTCTGTAATCGTAAAGAATTTTTGTCAACCTTCGAGTGAATAATTACTACAAGCTTTGCTAGCCCATTATTTTAGTTTTGCTTTAATATGCTTAAGTTTACTGACAACTTTAAACATATATGTTCCACGAGATTGTACATTCCACTATTGTTTAATTATTTTTATAACTTTATCATAACTGGACCATTGATTATGAAATCTTAATTTTCGACGCTCCTGATGTATTAATTCTGGATTGGTATTCAATAGAATGTAGCTATGATCCGAGCAGGAAAAAGGATCATGAGATATGGAAGAATTTGCATAGACCTCCCTCTAATCCAAACGACCAATTGCTCTATCTAGTCTTTCATAAATAAATTGTCTTATCATTTATCCATACCCCTTATTCCTCTTTAATTCTAAAAATACTCAATCTCTATTTCCTATAGGAACAACACCTATGAAAGAATTTAGAATTTCTATCCCCCTCAGTGAACCATTCTTTTATATAGAATTTTCCCGAGTACTTCGATTGAACAATAGTAATTTTTCTCTTTGTTTAATCAATCGAGCATGCCGATTGATAACTCTAACATTACATGGGTGTAATAATAATTTATCTTCAACATTCTCGTAGTCTGTAAAGAATTTTTGTCAACCTTCCGTGAATAATTACTACAAGCTTTACTAGCCCATTGTTTTAGTTTTGCTTTAATATGCTTAAGTTTACTGACAACTTTAAATATATATGTTCCACGAGACTCGTACATTCCACTCGTTATTTAATTATTTTTATAACTTCATCATAATCTGGACCATTGATTATGAAATCTAAATTTTCGACGCTGCTAATGTATTAATTCCGGATTGGTATTCAACATATTGTAGCTATGATCTAAGCAGGAAAAAGGACCATGAGATATGGAAGAATTTACATAGACCTCCCTCCAATCCAAACGACCAATTGCTCTATCTAGTCTTTCATAAATAAGTTGGCCCCTTCGAATTTTTTCCATGTAAAAATTCTATGAAAGATAATGGTGGAATGACTCACCAATATGCGATCCGGCATTCTATATATATAGAAGATAATATAGAAAAATAATTTACAATTATTTTATATACAATAATATCTCTAATACTCTATTACGCCCCCTCAAGCCGATCGGGGGATGCAAGGACAGCTTGGACTTAAGAAACTGAAATCGTTGAGAGGACAACCTTTTAGTGAAGATGTCCGCAATATAAGAAGTAGTAAGAATATATCGCACAACGAGATCTCCATCGGCAACCCGTTCTCGAACAAAGTGATAATCCACGAGCTATATGTTTGCTACGGTCGTGATTGACCGGATTGGCAATCATATATGTAGCATTGATATTGTCACAATATAATCGCACGAGAGTGGCAAGGGTGATACCAACATCAAACGAAGCTTGCGAAGCCAAAGTGTTTCAGCAATTGTATAACCAAGAGCACGATACTCGGCTTCAGTGGATGATTTGGAGACTGTGGGTTGTGTTTTATAACGCCAAGATATGAGATTAGGACCAAAATAAACAGCATAACCTGTGGTAGAGCGACACGTGTCACGATAACCAACCCGATCAACATCGGAATAGGCAATAATGACCGACAATGAAGATGCAGATACGAAGAAAAAGCCCATGGTCAAGAGTCCCCTGCAGATACTCGAAAATACGCTTCACGAGCATGCGGATGAGTAGTACGGGGAGCGTGCATAAATTGGGAAACTACATGCACTTGCATAAGCAATATCGAGTCGAGTCATGGTTAAATACTGCAAGGCACCTACCATACTTCGTATCGAGAGGGATTAGCAAGTAGTTCACCATCCGTAAGGGATAGGGTGGTTCGAGCGACAGAAGGAGTTTTAACAGAGGTACAAGTTTGAAGCTGAAATTTATGTAAGAGAACTAAAACATATTTCTGCTGTGTCAAAAATAGTCCGAGAAGAGGTCGAACCACCTGAATGCCAAGAAAATAACTTAGGTTTCCAAGATCTTTCATGGCAAACCGACCGGCAAGGGAATCAATAAAAGATTGCAGTAAGGTGGATGAACTACCAATCAAAATAATGGCATCCACGTAAAGAAGGAGAATGAGGACATGATTGCTAGTTTGAAGAACAAACATGGAGGTGTCAACATTGCTACATACAAAACCATGAGACAGAAGAAAGTTGCTAAAGCGATGAAACCAGGCACGAGGAGCCTGTTTCAAGCCATAGAGCGTCTTCTTAAGGTGACAAACATGGGTAGGGAAATCAGGATGAACAAACATAGGAGGTTGTTTCATATGAACTGTCTCGGTGAGATTGCCATATAAAAAGGCATTCTTGACATTAAGTCGGCTAATGGGCCAATGAAAGGAAACAGACAAGAGTCGAACCGGACGAATAGTAGCGAGGCTTAACAACAGAGCTGAAAGTCTCATGGTAGTCAATACCTGGTTGTTGGTGAAACCCTTGTGCTACAAGTCGAGCTTTGTACCTCTCCACGGTACCATCGGATCGATATTTAATCTTGTAAACCCATTTACTCGCCAACCAAATTAAGATTCGATTGAGATGGAACCAAATCCCATGTGTTATTAGCAATCAAAGCATTATACTCCTCGGCCATGGCTTCCTTCCATTTGGAATGTCGGGAAGCTTGTGAAAAACATGTAGGTTCAACTTCAGCAAGACCAATACTGAAAGACAGGAGACGCCTAGGTTTGGCAATGCCGATTTGGACCGAGTCCGCATAGGGTGAACATTGGTGGACAGAGACATAGGGACACTCGAAGAGGCAACAGGACTCGGCGAGCGACGTATAGAATAACTAGTACGAGCAGGGGGTCCGACGCAATAGGGGATGAAGCGGACACAAGACCAAGGGCGGAGGGAGAGGGAGTAGACGCAGTGTCGGGCTTGGGAGAGATATGGGCCATAGACGTTGGGCTAGAGTTGAGACTCGACAAGGATGAAGAGGCTAAGGGAAGAGAATGAGACACCTCGGTGGCGGAAGAAGCGGGTTTAGAGAACGTGGAAGGGAGGACAAAAGATTGGGTCGACCTAGTCATCTCAACAGTGTACAGGAGACCAAACTAGAAGAAGAAGTGGAAGACGAGACAACCGATGCACGAGTTACGATGAGACGAGTATATCCTTTATCACAAAAGGAGCATTAGGAGACGAATTAGAGACAAGTTTAGGAAAAGGATAAATGTTTTCATGAAATCGTACATTTCTACTCACATAAACACGACCTGTTAGGGTATAACAACGATAGCCCTTATAATGAGGAGCATAGCCTAGAAAAACACAGTGAACGGAATGAGGAGAGAGTTTATTGGACGCCTTTGCAACAAAATTTGGAAAACATGAGCAACCAAAAGATTTAAGAAAACCATAATCGAGGCGGACGGCCAAATAAAAGCTCAAATGGAGAACAATTTTGGAACACGAGTGTAGGTAAACTATTGATCGTATAGACAGCTGTAAAAGCAGCATCAATCCAAAATTGAGCAGGCATGGAAGCATTAATTAGAAATGCACGAGTCATTTCCAAAATATGGCGATGCTTACGCTCAACAACCCCATTCGTTGTTGCATATCAAAACAAGATTTTCGAAAAAGAATCCCTTTTGAAGAAAATGAGCAAAGAGAGAAGAGTTATCAAACTCTTTGCTTCCATCACTCTGAAACATTTTAATTTTGCAATTAAAGAGATTTTCAACTAAAGCCTGAAAATTGCAAAAAATTAAACAGAACTTCAGATTTCAATCGCATATGATAAATCCGGGTAAACCTGGTAAAATCATCAACAAACACAACAAAATATTGAAAACCTTTATGTGAAAGCCAAGGTGATTGCCAAACATCCGAATGTATTAATTCAAGAGGGAAATAGATCGATGTTTTGCTAATGTAAAAGGAAGAGTATGTGACTTTGCCAAACGACAAGTCGTACAAGTATCATGAAAACGATTTGAAAGTTTAACGATTTATTTATCCTAAGTAAATCCAAAACTCGAGCTCCACAATGTCCTAGTCTCCGATGCTAGGTATCACCAGTCTCACTCGGAGCTGAGTTAGGCTGAAAGATGTGGTGTCTCAATGGGAAGACGTAAGGGATAGACATTTCCTACACTAGGGGCCTGCAAAAGAACATCACCCGAGGTGTTGTCCTTTACGTGAAACATAATCGTATGAAAGGTGACATGACAATTATTATCTCGACACAATTGTTTGACCGACAGGAGGTTATGCTGAAATTCGGGCACATGATAAACAGGTTTTAAAAGAAGTGGCCGAGAAGCGGTTTGTAATGACAAACTACCAACATTAGAAATAGGTAACAAGGATCCATTTCTAACCCGAACCTTAATAGGACCGAGTAAGCAGATTTAGAAGATAGCTTACCATCGTCGAGCGTCATGTGAGAGGCCGCTGCTGAATCAAGATACCACGAGTTGTTCACCATTTTCAACCTGATTGAAAGTAGCAAATACAGGAAGTGCAGAGTTGGTGACGAGGTTGATAATGATTGGGGCGACTATTAGTAGAATGCCCGGAGCATGACAAATCGGCAAACAACATTGGGACGGGAACCTAATATCCCTTCGAACAGTTAGTGCCTGTATGGGAGTAGTTAGTACACGAAGTAGAATGACCAAAAGTACAAGACAATGACGCAACCGAATTACGAAATGCAGCACTGTAGGCACACTCCTAAGGGAGGCCTGATCGGAAGAATTGTTGTGGTGGGAGACTTGCTGATGGTTATGATTGTTGTTGCGATTCCGATTGCGATTATTCCGAACCCCTCTTCCTTTGTTGTAGTGGGTAGAGTTTCCTTTCCCGAGCCGAGATGACCCTAAAGATGCACCCCTGAATTGGAAGCATCACTTTTTGGTGCGAAGTAGTCGAGAGAAGGAGGCGAATGCCCGATGCGTAGGGGATCACGGGCACGCCCAAAATTAAGTCATTGCTCGTAAAAGATAAGTTTGGAGCGCAGATCATCAAAAGTGTGAACACCAGGAAGCAAAGAGTAGGCGAGAGACAAAGGTATGATATTCGAAAGGGAGCCCAACAAGTAGTAAACCGAACCAATTCTAAGTCCGTAACAGGGACTGAATAGCATCAAGTGAATCAGGTATGTTCTTGATGGTTCGGAGATGATCATCCATGGACTGATTTTCCCTATTGAAAGATGAGTAAGCATGCGTTTAAGGTCGAGAGCCCAAGCTAAACTAGCAGTGTTAAATCGAAACTCTAAATGTTGCCAAATTTGGAGGGAACGAGGCAAGCTACGAACTTCACTCAAAGTTTCAGGGAAATAGTAGCAAAAATCCAAGCACGCAACAATTGATCAACTCGTAACCAATAAGAGTAATTAGGATTTACAACCGAACAACCCGGGCAACAACTAAGTGAGATGACGGTTGAGAAACAGAACCATCAAGCATACCACTAATCGATGCATAATAGTAAAAGAGGAAAATTGCTCTCGCCAAGATAAATAATCGTCAACCGAACGAAGAATAATCGTAACGTAATTAGTAATGTTTACCGTCGAAAGAGACGATGGAAGAGGCGGCAGACCACCCCGTGGCGGCGCAGCAAAGGAGTTGGCGGTGACGTCGTCGGCAAGGACCGGAGGACGACCATGGCTAGGGGCGGCGCTGGAGAACACAGGCGATGCAAAGAAAGCGGAAGGCACCGATGGAGGCGGCATGCTCCGGACGAAGCACGGGGAAAGACGCCGACAGTGGCGGCAGGAGCCCGGCGTTCGACATAGGGAGAGGCGGCGGCGGCGGAAGGCAAACCCCGAGATGGAGGCAGCATGGACGACGGAGGCCACACTAGGAGAAACCGAAACAGAGGCGATCGCAGCGGGAGAAGAAAAGAGAATGGACGCCTGGTAAGGAGTGCACGGGGAAGCACCGTCTGGAGGAGCGAGGCCAGCGACCGGGACGCCAGCGGCGGAAGCAGCGGAAGTTGCCGCGGCGAGTAAGGAAGGAGGGCGGCCATGGAGGAGAGAGAAAACTAGGGTTAGGGTTTGTGGATGGGTGCAGCCGTGAACGATAGCAGATTTTTTTTTGTTTTTTTTTTTTGGTGACAGAGGCGGCTGATGGGGTTGCACTAAAATTTTAAATCGAGCCTTTGGCTCGATACCATGTGAAAGATAATGGCGAAATGACTCACCAATATGGAAGTCCGACATTCTATATATATAGAAGATAATACGGAAAAATAATTTACAATTATTTTATGTACAATAATATCTCTAATACTCTATTAAATTCTACCCACGACAGAATACTCTCCCTTGAATATTAGAATAAAAGTCTCTCGTTCTCTTAACATTGATAAATGATAGTTTTTTCCTCCAATTTTTTCATTTAAACATTCCATTTCATTAAAATCTTCACTAATACACCAAGGTAAATTAATAAGACAATGAAGATCCCGTAATTGATTCCAAAAAGTAATCTTGTTGATTACCCGCATCGGTCCATAAATACCGGAAATAATAGATTCTTTTTGCAGATTTTTATCAAAAGTATGCAAGTGAGTAGTTCTTTGATCCTCAATAAGAACATTAGCGGTGATGTTATTATTATTCCATAACACCCACATTCCGCCATAATGGTTATGTGATAGAACATAATCATAACGATTATCTCCCAATTTTGAAATAATTTTTTCCGTATTCGCCAAATTAGTCATTGTTTCACTTTAAAACATAATATCCGGTCAAAATTTTTGATTCAAAATCAGAATCTCTTGTTTAACTTGCTGTTTTTTAACCCCTTGGACATTTCAATAAGCAATTTTCATAAATAGTAGGAGTGAACACCCCAATAAACCCTAAAAATTGAGATGGAAGTCATTGATCCTTAAAATAAACCAATACCAAAGTATCCAAAAGGGTTCGTGAGTATAAAAAATTATACCCCAGAGACAAAAAGAAAAAATAATACTTGGGAGAATCTTAAAAATTTTGTTACTACAACAAAACCTATTAATATTTGTCTTTACAAATACAACCAAAACAACTAGCAGTACATATGTCCATTGAATCCTATCCCACAAAGTTTGAAAGCAACATAAAAATAAGATACTAATTTGTTCTGCTTGCATAGCAAGGTTATGCCCCTAACGAGGTTGTCTAGAGAATAAGCATTGGGATTTTCAGTTAAACTTGAAAATCCTCTTACCCAAATGGAACTAACAAAAAACTCATACCAAAAATAAAAAGAATACAATTCAAGAAAAAAATAAAATGACGAAGAAACCTAAATACAATGAAAACAAGTATAGTCATCATGAATAAATTTTGTTACTATATAAAGTTGACAAACGTGAACTTTTCTCTCTCCGGAGCCTTCTCATATGTACCTGTGGGTGATTTGCATAATTCTACACTTTTTAAGCCTCTTTGAGTTTACACACTGTAAGCATATTAGACATTGTAAGCATATTACAAACATGTAATTTAGGGAACTAAACATGAATACATAAAACATTAGGGTTGTTCATTGACTTCTGAATCCAAATAATTTGAAATTTTCATCTGCTGGTTTATGATGGATTAATTTATATCAAAATGTTATTGTCAATCATGCATGATCAAGATATTTAATAGCCTATCCAAAGATGTAGCTAGTTCTTTTCTACAAGAGTGGAATAGTACCGTATAAGGATATTGTAATAAAAAGATGCATACATTTGTAATATTTGGTACTTCATCTGTTTCGTAATATTTATTGTTTTTATTAGGATATAAGGGAATACCAACAAAGCGCAAAATTCATTACTAAATTTGTGTTAAAAGACAAGATTGTCCTAAGGATACATTAATTGGATTTGAAAAAAGTCAATAAAAAAGAAAAAAATAATACTAATCATTAATATGTCATTGAAATTTTAAAACTATTACAATAGGATTCTACCTTTGCGAGTAATTATACTGACACACAGGACAACGACAATCAATGGTTAGTAACCATGTTCTACTACATCTAGAGTGGAAATAATGCCTACAATTAAGGAGGATACATATCTCCTCTCTCTCAACGTAATCCATGCAGCAGATTTGACAATCTAATATGTCAAACTCAGCTTGCCTATTAGTTGAGTATGTATCTACCAAAAACTATTGTAGACATCCTCTTATACTGGACGAGGAAAATAGGACTGCATTCTAACAAGGATAATACGCAGTAATACATACATTCATCCTATCACTATTATAGCACAGCTTGTCGCAACCACTTTATAAAAAGTTTACTTGAAATGTGGATTTTTCTTTATGATCTGAGGAGGGCTCTCCCAAAACTTCGATCAACTTGATGCCCAGTATGAGGATCGCCAAAATGATCCTGAGAATTCAATATAAACTCTTATTTAATAGAAATAAGAAATTCATTTTTTTAAGAAAAAAAGAAAGAACGTTTTATTTCCATTTAAAAAATGTAAAATGCAGCAATTATTGATTTTAGTTGAGTGTTTAGCCGTGTCGATGTTCTTATTTTAAGGAGTTTGTGCCTTTAGGGTACTAATTCTGTTTCTATTGAGCAGTAGTAGTAAAGAGTAGTGCGTGGTGGACTCCTATGCACTTGTTGCATTACTTGTATTTACGCGTTGTGTCAATTAGTGAGGGGCAAGGAGGAGGAAACAAGGGGAATTACCTGCAGAATGATAGAACTGTAATGGCCATAGCTAGTTCCTGCAAAAAGAATACACTTTTCCATTTAAAACAAAAAAAGATTGCAAATTCAATATGATAATCCCGGTTATTTTCATAACAATATCGTTTTTATATGGCTTTTTATCAATATCTCTTTTACTAACTCTTGTATTTCTCATCTACATGTCATTTTCATCAAGATAAATTTTTTCAATAATTTTTTTATAAACCATTTTCAATTTTAAGTGGAAAGCTCTTACAGCTAGGTGTCTTCTGCTCACCCCCTGCCCCCCAAAAAACCCCAAAATTACTCCAATATTCTCTATACAACATGGTAACTCCAAAAGGCTAACACAAAATTAAATATCTACAAAACCTAACGAATAAAATATGTGAAGTGGTAGACAACAAAAGGAAGAAAGAAAAAATGCTCACACGAATAAAGGGAGAAAAAAAGTTACAAGACTTGTAATTGAACAATTTTTAAAAATTTTACTACCTACGTATTTCTTTACAACAATAAAATAAAACATATTCGATTCCAAAAATGTTAATATGCACTTGTGAAGGTTCTCATCACAAAATTCATCTCCAAAATGCCATTATTTTTTCTACGCCCCTAAATTTAAGTATCAACAAGTTGCAAATAAAAACATTCATTGATGTACTTATATAACAAAAACCAAACAAAAAAAAAAACTATAGTGCACAAACTTGAAAGTCAAATGCTTTCACCTACCAGTGATTGAAACAGTCCATGAGAACAATCCAAGTAGCCAGGATCTTCTACTTACTTACCAATAGCTGAAAGAGAGAAAACCCTGTATTAAAGGGAGTGTTTTAAGCTTATAGCTAATACGATAAGCCAGAGAGTCCGGGAAGATCAATGAGAGAATAGAGTTGATTATTGTGGCTCACCGATATGCAAGTATATGTAGAAGGTCATCTTATGTCATAAATATGACAAAAAATCATCAGGATATTGACACTTTATTACCGTATGTATATGTTGACAAATGATTAAAATTTCTTTAGATCTCGTAAATAATAAATTAGTACTCTAACGTATTTTTTAACAGTTTACTACCTTATTTTTATAATTTTTAGGGTAGTAAACTGTTAAAAAATAACATGACGAGGGTACTAATTTATTATTTGTGAGATATGAAAGACTCTTTTTCATCATTTGTTGAGATACCACAAGTACTAAAGTGTTAATAATTCTAAAATGATTGATTTCATGGTGTATATGTAGCGAGGAGATAATGAGACGCATGAAAGAAATGAAGAGAATGGCATATGTGTCTGTCTTTGAAGAATCAAAATAGGAAAGCCAAGAAATGAAGTGGCTTTCACATCAACACTTATTAGGCCCTGTTCTAGAATGATCAATACAATACAAGGCAAGATGAGTTGGAGGGCGACCACTATTAGTATCAGAGCTGTAACATTCCCAAATTGAAGACGAGTGCTAATTTGGTCAAAAGATGTGCGTTAAATTTAGTAAAAATCAAATAGGAGTAGTTTACAATAATCAATAAGTTCATCTAACATGGAGGTGGAATGATAATGATATTTTGAATATTAATTGATTCGGTTTACTGTGCTTCCTCGCTTTCTTCGAATTCCAGTCGATGATCTCGAAGGCCTTGTTTGGAGATGAATTTTGAAAATGGGAAATAAATCTGGATTAAAATAGTTTGTGGCTTTGGGGGGAGGAAAATTCCCTTCAGCATCAATGCTTCTTAATTATCACCCCATCAAATAATTAATTACTCATAAAAATTATTTACCGACATAAAATTTGATGTAAGCTACATGTGGTTAATTATGTATAAGATTAATTACCCTAAGCTATATTATCGTTAATTTGCATATTGGTTAATAATATTTATTTTTGAAATATTATTCATATAATTTTTTTTTACATATTTACCCACATAAAATCGTATGCAAGCTAAATAAAGCAGTTAAATAAAAAAATTATTATATTCAAATTGAATACATATTTTTGTATGCCGATATCGAACGGTGAGTGGCCTATTGGCCACTCGCCCTATCGTCCACCCTTTCCTCCCCCAAATTCAAATTTGGGAAATTTGGGAGGCATAAATTTTTCTTGTGTGAGGAATTTGTTAGATGGAGATAGTTGAGCTTGACATGTCCCCTCTTCGACTCCGTCAACCCTTTGGATTTTCCTTACATAAGGACATTTGATCTTGATATGAGAAGAAATGATTGATGCTCCTCTCGCATCCTTGGTACTATCTTAGGAATGTTGGTTTAGGTGCACCTAACACTCGAACCTGGTATGATTATTCCATCCCTAACCCTATCTTTTCTTTTCACTTATTACTTTCTATTTTTAGTTATGGATATCTAATATTGTGATTTTATGGGATCATTTTGAGGATGAACTTTGGATATTTTTGAGTCATTATGGATATGATCACCCATATGTGTATATTTATTTTTTTTCCTTTTGGTTCTAGTAGTAGTATTTTTGTACATATGAGAATTTTTTTTCCTTCAGTCCCAAAGTAGACATTGTGAGATATAGGTATGAGGGAAGAAAAGTCATGCTTTAAACTTTTAAAAAATAAAAAAAGGAGGAAAGATTTTCGAAAAACACCAAAAAGATTTTCAGTTTTTTAGTAGTTTGGGGAGTTTGTACATTTTTATCCGCCAAGTAGATTTTTTTCAAAATAACGTAATTTGATTTGTTGGATGCACTATGTTGATGTGAAAGAAGTATGAGAGGCTGAAAGAACAAAAGGGGTAGGGTTTTAAAGAGTTAGGATACTATAATTTCTACTATACATGTATTATATGTATGCCTAGTATACTAAGCATGACCATGTTACTTTTAACATTAATTAGCTTTGATTTACATAAATGCGTGAAAACTGCGTGGAAATAATTTTATTAAATATTAACATATAAATGTAATTAGATCCATAAAAAATATAGTTAGAAAAAATATTATCAAAAAATTTAAGAATTTAGTTATTATTTAATAAAATTATTTCTACGCAAATGCGTGCGTGTAAATCCAAGCTAGTTATATATAAAATCAAGACCCCTTTGTGATGTACAACTTACATATTGTCCCATTTACCCTTAGTTTAAAATTTATTTATTTTATTCACAACATAAAATATAGATAAAAACTACCAACATAAGGTAAATTAATCAAATTAAAATCGAACCAAAAGAGAAAAGAAATTATCAGTAGTTTTTTAGAGATACTTCTCCCTCCTCCCCCCACTACATCATGAACTCAAAAAATGAGTCATAATCAGCAGTTTTTAGTTTTATACAAGAGGTCGGGACAACTCCGAAACTTGATGGGAATAGAGGATGTTGAGTTTGTCGCTCAAAATCACCATGTTCACTTCATTTTGCTGCTATCAATCGCTGCTTGCCCGTGTTTAGTGAAACGGCTCGTGTCCAGTGAAAACGGCTCGTGTCCATTGCAAACCGAAGTTCAGAACTTCTAGCAGCCGACACGGGCTGCCCGTGTCGACCGTCCTACAGCGAGTTGTGCACGGTTTTGCCTCCGATACTTAATGGTTCTTTGTTCTAAGTTCATTTCAAGCCCGATTTTCTGCAGTTTTCTAAGAGCAAATGAAGTAATATTCCCCCTCCATTGTTAAGTAAGATTGTGAGAGAATTGTAATCTCATCGTTGATCAAATCATCATTTGATTATGATCGCTTGTACTTTCTAAATTCATAGTGAGTTGTTGTGCTCGTTGCCTTCGTGGTTTTTTCCCTCATTGGGTTTCCATGTAAATCCTTGTGTTCTTTGATTTAGTGTTTTCATCTTGTTGTTTATACTTTTGATTATCATTTTGTTCATTTGAATCAGCTTCGCTCAAGATGCTCTATTCCTAACAGGTGGTATCAAAGTCGGGTTCAAAATGTCTTCAATTTTGAAAGTGGATATTCAAAAGTTTGATGGAGAGATTAGTTTTAATCTCCGAAAAGTTCAGCTGAAGTGGTCCTCATTCAACATGGGTTATGGAAACTACTTTGTGTCCGTCAGACGAAGCCCGACTTAATGACAGATGAACAATAGGCGGATACAAGACAGAGAAGATAGGGACTATGACCGATTATGATTGGGAAGAATTGGATGAAAAGACACTTTCGGCTATTCGGTTGTGCTTGGCACCCCATGTGTTACGAGAGGTGCTTGACAAGACAAGCTGCGGTAGAGCTTTGGCTTCGATTGGAAGAACTCTACGTGACGAAGAGTTTAGCCAAGAAGATTCGCTTGAAGGAACGTCTATATACGTTCTCCATAACTGAAGGTACGCCTGTTCAAAAACATCTCAATGATTTTCATTCCATTTTTATTGATTTAGACAGTTTGGATGTTAAAATTGAGGACGAGGACAAAGCGATTTTGTTGGTTGTTTCATTACCTCCTTCATAAAAGAATTTTAAGGAAATTCTATTATATAGTAATACCGATACTATAACTTTTGAGGATGTCAAGGCTAATTTATTGTCTAAGGAGAAATTTCATCTTGATGTACGTGCTTGAAAAAGCCAAAGGCTTGGTTGTTAGGGGTAGACTTACTGAAAAGAGGAATAGTAGTAAAAAAATTACTGTTCAAAATCTAGGGGTCGTCATGCCAACAAAATTTGTAACTTTTGCAAGAGAAAGGGTTATATTGCTCGCTGATTGTTTTAAATTGAAAAATAAGAAGGAAAGAGAGGAAAAGGAAAAACAATCTCAAAATACCGTTGTTGCTGATTGTGTGATTGAGTTTGAATCGATGGTGATGTGTTGGTTGCTACTGCTTCTAGAAAAAGTGATTGTGATGAGTGGGTTTTGGATTCGAGATGTACCTATCATATGTGTCCTCATAGGGACTGATTTTCTTCTTATGAGCTTGTTGATTCCGGTATAGTTCTTCCGGGAAATGATACCGAGTGCAAGATTGTTGGTGTTGTTACTTGTACAAATTAAAACTCATGATGGGGTAATTAGGACCTTATCAAAGGTTAGACACATTCCCGATATGACACATAACTTGATATCTTTGGGTACTCTTGAGGCAAATGGTTGCAGGTACTCGAGTGAGAATGGTGTTCTCAAGGTAACAAAGGGTGCGTTCGTGTTGATGAAAGGTGTGAGACAAAGGAGTCTCTATATCCTTCAAGGCTCTCAAATTACAAGTTACTGCAGCCATCTATAATGTAACTTCGAGATATTGATTCTACTCGGTTATGGCATATGCGTCCGGGCCATATGAGTGAGAAAGGGATGTCTATCTTAAGCAAGAGAGGTCTTTTGGGTAGCAAAGGTACGGGGAAGCTTGATTTTTGTGACCATTGTGTGTTTGGGAAATAAAAAAGGGTGAGTTTCTCTATCGCAAAGCAGCGTACACGGGGATCCTAGATTATATTCATTCTTATTTGTGGGGTCCATCTAGAGTTGCTTCTTTTGGTGGTAAACGCTATATGGTAACTTTTGTTGATGATTTTTCTTGAAAAGTGTGAGTGAATTTCTTAAGATAGAAGAATGAGGCATTTTCCATGTTCAAGAAATTCAAGGCCTTGGTTGAGAACCAAACCGGCAAAAAAATCTAGAAACTCGGGACTAACAATGGACTTGAGGTCCGTGAGGATGAGTTCAATGAGTTCTATGCAATTCAAGGGATTGCACGACACAAGACACTTGTTAGGAAGCCCCAACAAAATGGATTTACAAAACGTATCAACCGGACTCTTTTGAAGAGAACTTGATGCATGCTATCTAATGCTAGACTTTGGGATCGCAAGGCATTTTGGGCGAAGCTATTGCAACGGCTCGTTATCTCATCAAACTTTCTCCACATTCATCCATTGACTTCAAGATTCTTGAAGAAGTCTAGTCGAGTAACCTTGTCGACTATTCTACTCTTAGAAGTTTTGGGTGTCCCGCTTATGTTCATGTGAATAATGGGAAATTGGCTCCTAGGGCAGTAAAGTGTAAGTTTCTTGGTTATGCATCCGAGTCTAAGGGCTACCGATTGTGGTGTCCTAAAACACACAAAATTATTCAAAGTAGGGATGTAACCTTTAATGAAACTGCTATGTTATCTCCTATAGGAGACACTTTTGTTTCTTCTACTGGTACAGGTGATCAACAAGATATTAATGAGAAGGTGGAGCTTGAATTGCCAGTTATTACTTAAGGTGGAGTTGTTGATGATTCCAGCAGAGAGGTCCATGATGTTGAACCTATTATTGATGCAAGTCCTACTCAGCCTCAGGTGGAGGTTGGGCATTCAATAGCCTGTGATAAACCAAGGAGAACTATTAGGAGACCCGCTCAATATGCAGATACTAAAGATAATGGACTTGTTACTTATGCTCTAGTTGTTGCTCAAGAGACTCCTAAAAGCATTGAGCTATCCACCTACTCGGAGGCTATCTCATGTCCTAACTCGTCAAATTGGCTCTTGGCTATGCAAGAAGAGATGGAGAGTTTGCATAAAAATGAGACTTGGGATCTTTGTGAGCTTCTTAAAGGTCGTCATGCATTGGTTTCTAAGTGTATCTACAAGAGGAAAGAAGGTATTCCTGGAGTTGAAGATGCTAGATGGAAAGCAAGATTGGTTGTTCAAGGGTGCAATAAAAAGAAGGCATTGACTTCAATGAGGTATTTGCTCCTATTGTTTGTCATACCGCTATTCGAGTGTTACTTGCATTTGTTGTGCTATTTGATTTGGAGTTCGAGCAACTTGATGTGAAGAATGCGTTCCTTCATGGTGAGTTGGAGGAAGAAATCTACATGAAATAACCCAATGGATTTGTAGTTCCTGAAAGGTAACATTATGTATGGCGATTGAGGAAGTCGCTTTATGGACTTAAGCAAGCTCCTCGACAATGGTATAAGAGGTTTGACTCTTTTATGATTAGACAAGGGTATACACATTGTCAATATGATAATTGTGCATATTTTCAACAATTTTTTGGAGGTTCCTTTGTTTATCTAATATTGTATGTTGATGATATGCTCATTGCATCCAAGGATAAATCGTTGATTGTCAACTTAAAGTCTAAGCTTTATGATGAGTTTGAGGTGAAGGACCTCGGAGCAGCAAAGAAGATTCTTGGCATGGAGATTAGTAGGGATCGAAAGGTCGGTAAGCTCTACTTATCTCAAAGGAAATATCTTGAGAAAGTCCTTGAAAGATTCAATATGAGTGATTGTAAACCTGTTTCTATACCTATAGCTGCTCACTTCAAGTTGTAATCTGAGTCTTGTTCACAAACTAAAGAAGAGTTAGAGAAAATGTCTCATATACCTTATTCTAGTGTTGTTGGTAGTCTTATGTATGTTATGGTGTGCACTAGACCTGATTTGTCTTATGTGGTTAGCATGGTGAGCCGCTATATGCATAATCTTGGCAAGAATCATTGGGAAGTTGTGAAATGGATTCTTCGCTATGTGAGGGGTTCCATTGATAAGGGTTTGGTGTTTGATAGGAGTAAGGCTACATCTTATGATGTGTTTGGGTATGTTGATTCTGATTATTGCAGTGATCTTGATCGTAGAAGATCTATCTCTCGGTTATGTCTTCTCTTTGTGTGCAGGTGTTATTTCTTGGAAAGCATCCTTGCGACCTATTCCAAATCTCTCGACTATCGAAGCGGAATATATGACTGCAACGTAAGGTGTCAAAGAAGCTATTTGGTTGCGTGGTCTTATTATTGATCTTGGAGTTGTACAAGGTACCACTATTGTGTATTCTGATAGTCGAGTGTTATTCATCTTACCAAGAATGATACTTATCATTCAAAAACCAAGCATATTGATGTTAAACTCAACTTCATTCGAGATACTTGTTGCACAAGGAGAGATTGTTGTGAAGAAAGTTCACATTTTAGAGAATGCTTCAGATATGCTTATAAACCACTTCCTATTACTAAGTTTGAGCATTGCTTAGACTTAGTTGGTGTTAACAAACTGTGATTGCCCTTTGAGGCTTTACCCTTCGGGGTATTTGGAGGTGCACATATGTTGGTTGGGGATTCTTGATCCAAGGTGGAGATTGTTGAGTTTGTGGTTCAAGATCACCATGTTTCACTTCATTTTGCTGCTATCAATTGCTCCTTGCCCGTGTTCAGCGAAAACGACTCTTGTCCGTTGCAAACCAGAAGTTCAGAACTTCCAGCAGCCGACACGAGCTGCCCGTGTCGATGGACATGGCCTGTGTCGGCTGTCCTGCAGCCGTTGCGCACGATTTTGCCTCCAGTAGTTAATGGTTCTTCATTCTAAGTTCATGTCAAGCCAGATTTTCTGCAATTTTCTGAGAGCAAGTGAAGTAATATTCCCCTCCATTAAGTGAGATTGAGAGAGAATTGTGAGAGAATTGTATTCTCATCGTTGATCAAATCGTCATTTGATTGTGATCGCTTGTACTTTCTTAATTCATAGTGAGTTGTTGTGCTTGTTGCCTCCGTGATTTTTTCCTTCATTGGGTTTCCAAGTAAATCCTTGTATTCTTAGTGTTTATAAAATGGGATTGGAAATTAAGTAACATATCATGAATAAGCTTCCTACATGACAACTTTGAGGTCATCTGTTCGATTTTCATAACCCGCTGTTGACTCTCCTTGTCCCATGAAAGGGTTTTGAGACAATGTGTTATGAAAACTTGAAACCGAAACACCAAGGCAGAAACCAAAAGAAGATATCTGTGTCCCAAAGAACCATACTAGCATAGATATTATATAATTCATACTGACATATAAGATGGGGTGTTTTGGTCTAGTAGCCGTGATCAACGAGGTAGTCACCCCACTTCTCAACAACCTTGTTGCACTGCCCTGGAGTAACTGGCTCTTGATAGATTCCGAATAGCACAGCCTGGCGAGTCTTCTTAATTTTATACCGAGTGTTAGATATGGTGCTTTTATTAGACAAAAAAAAAAAAAAAAAAAGAAACGAAAAAGTTGATTAAATTTTGCTTGTTTCAGGATGAGCAAGAGCTCCAGTTTTCAACTCCATATTTATGTCTTTTGTTTTCACTTTCAGATTTGACTTTGATTGACAAGTTCAAATTATAATGTGAAGAAGTCAATTCGTGACCAGTGTTTTTGGATCCAGAGACCAGCTGAATTGGTTTTTATTATCATATTGTTCTCCCATTTGACAAATTTGTACAAATGTGTGCATTATCTGCTCCACAACCAGCCGAAGAATGACATGTTAATTTATGTGCACAAAAGATAATATGAAATATTTATTTATTTTTAATAATTAAATTATTTTATTATATTTTATTGAACTTAGTTCAGTTACGTAATTTGAGATTTGGTACCATTATTCTATCTTGGATATAAGCTACCATATATGAACTTCAATTATTTCGTAATGAGATATTGTTATCTTTTTCATTAGTCACTCACATATCAATATTTTATAATATTGCACGTATTACATATGATTCTAAATGATTCCAAACTAAATTATAAAAAGAAAAGAAAAATAAAATAAATTCCAACTCCATTATATTTAAAGAACTAAAAGAACTTAAGGTATATTAATCTAGAAATTTTGTTTTTTTAATTATTAGTGTGTACATTACTTATCCATATTCTCTGTTTTACAGTTTTATAATTTCTCACTTCTTATCTTTTAACTTCCTTTCTTATGCATTTATTTCACTTTTTTTTTAATATCAGAATAGCCATTTTCAATGTGCTTCCTTTTTAATTTAATAAATTGATACATATAATTGTCTTAGTTATATTATTAATATTTTCTATCCTCTCCTACATAATTACAAATTTACAATACTCTTTTATATATTATTTTATGTATTGAGTGTGAATTCAAACATATATATATATATATATATATATATATATATATATATATATATATATATATATATATTTTGATATATAACTTTTAATTTGTCATATTTACCCCTTTTTTACCTTAAATTGTACTGGTAAAATTGTCATTATATCATTTATTTTATGTAGTTATTAAGAGCATGTTTGACCTAATTTTAAAACAATTATTATTTTTTTCAAAAGAATTTTTTGAAAATTATTTTTAGAGAAAATTAAAATATTTGGCGTAAATTTTACATAAGTTTTTTAAAAATATTTAATTTATTTGGCCAATCTTTTTAGAAAAGAGAGAGAGAGAGATAAAACAAAACAATCAAGAGAGAGAGAGGAGAGAAAGAGGGAGAGAGTAGATAGAGAAGAGATAAAAAAACCGTAGAAAAAGAGGAGAGAGAGAGAGAAAGGATTTGTGGGCGGTTACTCCTATTGTTGAAGAAATTTTTCAAAAATTAGAAAAAAAATAGCTATTTGTTATTTCTATTTTTGGGAGATTTTATTCCAAAATCACTTTTGAAAAACAATTTTAATTGTTGAAAAATTAGTATTTGACCTAATTTTAGTTTTTAGAGTCCAAAAGTAATTTTAAAATCTGGGTCAAACACCTACTAAATTTCATCTAATTTAATTTTAATAACTCGATTGATAAAGTTGCAATGGTGAGAAAGGGCATGTTCATTGTTCGGTTCTCCTCGATGCAGGACAAAGATTCAATGTCTGAGCAAATATATGTATTTCTTTGACAAGAAACCCTTTATTGTTAAACCATGGAAAGCAGATTTGATAATTGATATGAATGAAATTGCTTCATTGCCTATGTGGGTACAATTTCCTAATCTCGACATTAAATACTAGGGGATTGAAAGTTTGAGCAAAATTAGTAGTCTGATTTGGATACCTATCAAAACTAATAGGCCCACTATGGAAAAAACTATTTTGCACTTTGCAATGGTCTTGATTGAAATCAAAGTAAATGAGCCTTTGCCTTACTCAGTAGACAATGTAAATGAGAGTGAAGTTATTGTCAAACAAAGTGTAAAATATGAATGGAGACTTGTGAAGTGCTCACACTGCATGTTGTATGGCCATGAAGCAAAAGAATGTAGGAAGAAACAACCTCCTAGAATTGAATAGAGGAGGGTTCAAGAACAACCTATGATACGGCAAGAGCCTCGAGATTGCCGAACCCGATGGTTTTAGTAGGCCAAAACGACCAGTAAGATCATCATCTAATCCGGCTCAGCAAAAATAGCCTTGTGGTGTCAAACAACTTTGAGTCATTACTGGAAGAGGAGATAGCTGTTATGGTGACAAATCAAATCATTAAGGAACAACCCCCGATGAACAACATCATATGCTTGGAACATTAGGGGTTTAAATAACCCCAATAAGTAGGTGGATGTACAATTCTACCTGCAAAAGCAAAAAGTGGGTCTACCAAGCTTACTTGAAACAAAAATGGGCAAGGATGTTGATGAAGATGTGATATAAACAAGGTGGACAAGGTGGAAGCATGCCTCAAATAGGCATATGTTACCTAAGGGGAGGATCATGATAATTTAGGACCCTAGAGTTTATGGTGTGTAGGTAGAAAAATGTGATGAACAACCGATTCACTACGAGTGTATCATAAGCACCAAAATGAGATTCAAGTGGAATGTAATATATGGGTACAACAAACAACACCAGAGGTTGCCTCTATGGAAAAGCCTTAAAGATATAACTAATGGGATGACAAAAGTATGGTGTATGTGTGGTGATTTTAATGCTGTTTTGAAAGCATATGATAGAATAGGAGGACTACAGGTAATGTAAGAGGAAACAGAGGACTTTCCTGATCTGTATTGAGCGAGTGTGACCTGCAAGTTTTGCAATGTGTTGGGGCTCGCTACACTTGGACCAACAAACACATATGGTCTAGAATTGATTGGGTTCTTGCTAACATACACTCGGATCAATAACTTTGAATATGTGCATGCGGAATACATGAGACAGGGGCTATCGGACCACACACCTATAATGCTCAATTTCCCGAAAGTCCAAAACACGGATCCCCTTTCGGATTCTCGTGACATGTGGTGCAAGGACTCACAGTTTATACCAATTGTGCAGCAGGCAATTAAGAACACAACAAGGCAATCCAAAATGGCATAATTTAGAGAGACCCTCACAAAGCTCAAAAAGCCTTTGAAAAAGCTTAACAAAGCCGGATTTGTTGATATTCACAACCAAATGGATATAGCAAGAACCAAATTGGAGGAAGTTCAACTCAAGCGCCAAGTAAACCCTCAGGACACATTAATCGGAGGAAGAAGAAAATCTAAGAAAAAGGTACATTGACATTCTGCAATCAGCAATGGCTTTGAAGATACAACGAGTAAGATGGACTGGTCATTATATGGGGATCAATGCAGCAAACTGTTTTTGCAACTATAAAGAGAAGAAAGATGGCCAATCATATACACTCAATACAAGGCCTCGATGGTAAAAAGTGGAGGGTTTTGATGAAGTAGCTAACACCATGGTGCATGTTTACCAAAATTAGTTTGGAAAACAACGAGTCATCAAGGACAAGAACTGACCCTAATGTATTTGTAGTTGGAACATGGCTGAACTTAGAGCAGCAAATGGAGATGTGTAAACCTTTCTCTAATGAAGAAATCAGGGAAATGTTAATGAGTATCCCAAATGACAAATCCCCGGGCCGGATAGATTCAGTAGTGGATTCTACAAATATTGTTGGAAGGAGATTGGAGACAAACTATGTGAGACAGTCCAAGAATTCTTTGCTCAAGGTGAGATGAATAGAGGATGGAATGCTACAAATCTGGTGATTCTGTCTAAGGTAAGTTGTCCTCAAACCACCTCCAACTTCCGCCCAATCTCATGCTACAATGTCATCTACAAAATTCTATCCAAACTCGCTCTCCAAAAGAATAAGTATCATACTGCTTGAAATTGTACATCTTAGTCAAGGTGCTTTTGTGATACATAGAGAACTACTACATAATGTGTTCGTTGTGTCACGAAATTGTGCGAGGCTACACAAGAAAGCATACATCCCTAGATGTCTTTTTAAGATAGACATGAAGAAAGCATACGATTCCATACATTGGGATTTTGTTGAGGAAGTTCTCAATGGCCTTAAATTTCCTGCAATATTTGTCAAATGGATCAAGGCATGCATATCTACACCTCATTTTCAGTCCTTGTGAATGGGAAGTCTCATGGATATTTTGAAGTCGGCAGGGGGCTAAGGCAAGGGGACCCCATTTCCCTTCTCCTTTTTGTCCTCTCTATAGAATATTTGTCCAGGATGCTTGTGCTGGTAGGACAGGATAAAGAGTTTAGATTTCATCCTAAGTGTAAAATACTCAAGATAAATTATCTAATGTTTGCGGATGATTTAATGATTTCTGGTGCAACAACTATGAGATCTCGTGGAGCTTATCACACGAGATATTAAAGAGATTTGCGAAACGTCTGGCTTGGAGACTAACCATCAGAAATCATTGATAATCATGGGAGGGATAAGTGCTGAATTGAAGCACCTGCTGGCATACACTCGGATATCGGAGGGGAAACTACCGGTCAAGTATCTAGGAGTACCAATGACTCGCTGGAAGACCGAGTAAAGCAGACTGCAAAATGCTTGTGGATAAAATTACATCAAAGCTTCAGCTATGGAAAGAAAAGAACCTATCATACATAGGGAGAGCTACATTAATCAACTCAGTTTTAATGGGTCTTTTCAACTTCTGGGATGTTATCTTCATTCTCCCCAAGAAGTACCGAACATGGTGAGTGCTAAGTGCGAAACTTCTTATGGGGAGGTGATGGAGAGTTCAAGAAAGTTCCATATGTTTCATGGGCAAAGACATGCAAACCCAAAGCCTATGGTGGACAGGACATAAAGAAATGTGACAATCTGGAACGAGGCATGCCAAGCAAAGATTGTATAGGTTGTTGCATTGAAAACTGTGGGTCAAATGAGTGAATGAAAGATACTTGCGAACTCAAACTTGGTTGGAGTATATACCTTAAGGGGACGCTTGCAAGTACTGGAGGAAATTGTGCAGAACTAAAGATATTTTCAAGTGGGCTAGCACAAACAATCAACATTGGAGGTGAAGTAAGGGGAAAAAGGAGGCATACTCAGTAGAAGCTGGATACAGGTGGAGTTTGAATCTGCAGCAGAAAGTAAGGTGGGACAGAATGATATGGCTAAGACTGAATATACCAATACACACTTTTATGTGCTGGTTGATAATGCACAAGAAAGTACCAGTGAAAAGCAGGCTGCTGAAATTCCTGAATCAAACTGACACGGCCTGTGCAATCTGCAACAAAGCAGAAGAAACAATTGAACATATTTTCTTTGAGTGTGAATTATCTACACTTCTGATGGAGGAAGTTCAAAACTAGATTGGACTGAAGGTGAAAGGAGGGACCTTATGGCAATGGCTAAAGCAGATGAAGAAACTTAAGGGAGATGTGAGTCTGAAGCAGCTGACCTAGGCAAGTGCTGTCACAATGTTGTACTGTATTTGGAGAACTAGGAACTTACTGGTCTTCAATCAGACACTACGTGACCCAGCAGCAATCATGAAGGAAATCAAAATTCAGGTTTGTTTGAGACTGATGGCGATATCAATGGCATCATCCAAATACTCTAAGTATATAGACAGGGTACTGATGTAAATAGACATGGATCTGAAAAAGGGGTAGCAAAAATCATCAAGAACAAAGTTGTAATGAGTTATACTAGGAAGCCATGTGTGTAAAGCAAGCTGATGCAGCTCCAGTTTTGGTATTGAATAGAACAACTACTTACCCAAAAAAATCTCTCCATTCCATTTACCTATCTTATTCTCTCTCTCTCCCTTCGCCATTCACTAACTGTCCCCCCTCTCTCTCTCTCTCTCTCTCTCTCTGTCTGTCTGTCTCTCTCTCTCTCTCTTACACACACACACACACGCTAGTTTTCATACTCTTCCCTCCAAAAAAAAATTATGTTTCATTTTTCATAGCATTTTTTTACTATACCTTCATTGCAATTTTGTGCCATTATTATTTTATCTTCATCGGTTATTATAGTAGTATAATCATGTTATTATGTTATTTATCATATATATATGTATATGTATATGTTAAAATTAGATAGAATGACACATATAATTGGCACATAGGATGACATGTAATAGAATGATTGTATAAATAGCAAAATAAATATAGTTTGTCTTAAAAAAAAAGATTAATGTAATAAATTATTAAATTATATTAAAAAAGATTATCCACATACCAAAAACTTTAGAATGCTATTATAATAATTATTTATATGTCATAAATAAGTGATTAAATAAATTATTATTGAAAAAGACAGTATGCAAATTTTGAAAAATCAACAATTTTAGTTTTCATAAGACCAATAAATTTAATATTCCTTATATATAGAATATAATTAATATTTCTATTTGACAAGATTGAAAAGGAATTTTAATATTTTACTTGTAGGTGATAATCCTCCCTGATGTGAAAAGAATTATATTTAGTTATAACTCTTTCATAATTGCTCATAAAAAATGTTCATATAGTAACAATTCACTTTAAAATAATAAAAACTCAAAAATATGTTATTATATTTTTCTATTGGTATGAAAATATTGATAAAACTAAAAAAATTACTTCAAATATTTGGGGAGCAAGGGATATAGATGTAGTACAAGTAAAATACAGTCATTCACATAACAAGATCAATAAAATTAGGAGCAATCCCCTCCTCTATGTTGGAGAAAGATTTCCAACCAATATTTCCGATGATAATATATATTTTACAGTAAGATAAGATACTTAAAAAGTGTCAAAAACGGATAAAAACTGTCAGCAAGTATAAATTAAAAAATTATATAGAGGTACCTTCAGGTTTGGTGTAACTATTTTAAGGCCCTCGGGTATGAAAAATAACTCTTAGGTACTCGACCTTTACAAACAATTATTCGGAGGTACCCTCGGGTTTGGTGTAACTATTTTAAGGTCCTTCGGGTATGAAAAATAACTAATTAGTACCCCGATATAACTATTTTAAAACTCTTCAGGTATGAAAAATAATTCATAAGTACCCCAACCTTTGCGAAAAATTATTCAGAAATATCCTAAGATTTAGTTTAACTATTTAAAGACCCCACAGAAAACCCACTTGAATATTATTGTTATCTCTTCCTTAATTCTAAGCTTGTATCATGTATAAGTATATTGTACATCATTAATGAAAGCTCATGGGATTATCTTCTATCCGTTGGGTTGCATTCCGGAGGAAAACAAGTAGTGAAAATTCTAACAGTTGTAATTTTTTTTTTTTTTTCAGCGTCTCTATGTTATTGAGAATTTTGTGTAAATAGTGCACAAAACACCTACCACATTTTTATATTTTCTGGGATCTGCTAAAGAGCCAATATCTAACAAGGACAAAGGAGTAACACAAGCAATTATAAGCCTTCGTTTTATCATATTATGAGCATATTAATATGTTAGTTGTTCCAAATGCTCTAAAATGGTTTCTGCTGATTAGTATGCTCCAACTTACTCTAACTTGCTCTAATATACTTTTACCTGCTTCAAAATGCTACTACTACCTGGATAACTCCAAAATAAAATAAATGTTTGTTAAAAATCATTGGTTTATACCAACAAAGTGTTACTTGAAATGATGACAAGCTTATCCTGGTAAGAAATAGAATATGTGTTTGAATCTTTCGAAATATACTTATTGAGAGGACTTTTAATTTAAACGTTCACGGTCAAAAGGAAATTACACTCTCGGTTAAAGAAAAAAAATACAAGGGAGGGTTGGGTTATTCTAAGAAGAAAAATGAAGACCAACAATAATATGAGAAAATAATTAATTTATTTTTTCGTTGAAGATAGTGAGATCTACGTTAATTCTCGGCTCAACTTTAACTATAACTAGTTTTTAAACTTGTGTTACGCATAAAAATGTTTAATTATTTTTAAAAAAAACTGCATAAATATTGTTTATTGTTTTTCTTTATTTATTTAATTTTTATGAGATATATGTTAATTTTTATTAAGTGATAAGTATTTGAAGAATAATCAAATAGAAAAATCTAAAATGTCTCTTTTAAAAAAGAAGCGATCTTAGTTCATTAATAAAACGTCTAAACATACATAGTTCAGAATCAAGGTGTGAAAAGTACCAACCCAGATTTTTTCCGAGTCAGCTGAGACCACTTACAAAACAAAAAACTGTTAGAAAAAAAAAAAAACACAAGATATCATCTAAAATAAGATTAAACTCGCTAAGAAAAGACTTGAGCTTGGTAACCCTCTGAATAAGGGATAGACAATCCTGACTCGAAAACTATCTTCATGAACTGGAATAGTTTGGCCAATTGAAGTCCATAATATGCAGCCTTTGCTGCTGCAATACTCGATGTCAAAGAGGCCCCAGGACGCTTTACTACCGCCAGCAACACCTTTTTTTCGTCGTCTCTGATCACTGCCCCTAAACTGATCCACCCACCATTTCGTAATGAAGCACCGTCATTGATTTTCAGCACATCAACTGGAGGGGGACACCGGACCTATCTTAGTTCTGGCTTTCCTCGGCCTCCAATCAGCAGCTTCAGCGCTTGAAACTTCTCCATCTCCCACATTAGTTGGTTTGCAGGGTGTTCAAGCAAAGAAGAGGGAGTGTTCTTGTTGTAAAAAATAGAGTAATTCATGCTAATCCAAATCTGCCAGCCTAATGTGAGACAAAACAAAAAGCTATCTTCCTCTTGCTTATTGCTCCACTCCTTCAGCAATTCGCCTGGGTTGGAAGAACTAAGCATAATTTGCTTAGCTTTCTCATCTACATCCTCCCATACGCCCTTGGCCAGATTACAATTAAAAATAGCATGCCAGAAATCTTATTTTCGCAAATTGCATCTGGAGCAAACATTATCCTTGGTTAAATGGCAATAATTTAATAGCCCTTTAGTGTGTAGATTGTTTGAGCAAGCTTTCCACCTGGGTATGATATTGGCTTGCCATATGATAGGTCAGTGATGCTCAAATTCGTCTAAGTTTTGCGGAAGAGCCCGCCAAATAAGCCAACTTGACTGAGTAGATACTATTGTTTGAAAAGCACCAAATTCGAGTATCCAAGGGCAACAGTGGATTGATGGGCATAGCAAGAATGGTCGATCCCTCTCCCCGCACACTTGCTCGACGAGTGCTACGTTCCATGAAGACATCTCTGCACACGTTAGATCACAAAATTTGTGAATGCTTGCATTAGTTAGTCTAGGCATGGTAGCTCGTTTCTCCTCTCTGTCGGTGAGCCAAGAATCCTCCCAAATGTCAATATTGCGTCCATTAGCCACACTCCACGCAAGACCTTCATTAAGAAGGGCCTTAGCCGACCACACACTTCTCCTAAAGTAGCTAGGTTTACAGCCGAGGGAGGAGTCTAAGAAAGCTTTTGGCTTTTAGGATTTGGCTAATGTCGGAGTTATGATCTTGGACAATTCTCCAGTATTGCTTATCTAATAGGGCATCATTAAACACATCCAAATTCAGAGAACTTAATCCCGCAAGCACTTCGGTTTGCACAGTTTGTCCCGTGCTACCCTGTGTATCTTGCACTTACTCTCATCCGAGCCCCACCAAAAACGAGCACATAACTTGTGGAAATCATCTATTAGGGTGGGCGGAAATTTGAATATACTCATAAGGTATGTTGGAGTGGCTTGAACTGGTGTCTTAATGAGGATCTCCTTCCCCGCCTCAGAGAGTAATTTCTCCTTACACCCGCTTAACTTCATCCATAAACGATATGTGATGGCATTGAACACTTCCTTTTTGTTTCGCCCAACAATCGTTAGTGCTCCGAGATACTTGCCGTGTTTGTCCTCTTTGCTAGTTCCACACGTGTAAATCAGATGACCCCCTTGCTAAAAAAACTTTGGACTTCTCAAAATTGACTTTTTGACTCAATGCTTGTTCATAATGGTTGATAATATCAACTAGTTTTAAGCACTCATATCTGATTGTTCTTGTGAAGAGTAAACTGTTATATATGCAAAAGACAAGTGTGAGACTTCGGGCTTTTTTACTAGCCCTAGCACCATGAATCTCCCCTTCTGAAACCCCCTTATGAATGAGCCCAGAAAGTTGCCTTAACAACTAAGATAAAAAGATATGGAGATATGGGGTCTCCCTGCTTGAGACCTCTAGTAGGAATAACTTTTCCACAAACCACCCCGTTGATCACAAAATTATAGGATAGCGAGGAAACATAGTTCATAGCAGTTCGAACCCAGTTACTCGAAAATCCAATTTTTGAACTACTGCTTCCAAAAAGCCCCATTCCACCCGTTATACAAAATTTCCTCATAATGTTTTTATCATTTACTATCAAAATTATTATCCATCTCTTGAACTTATTTTCCGAAAATAAACATATATATATATATATATCTTTTCTTTAATTTTTATTTTTCCCAAATAAATATCCTCAATTTCTAATATATATGTTACTAACTAGTTTCTCCTTTTTATCTATTTATTTCCAATATGAATAATTAAATTTAATTTAAAAGGGTTAAAAAGAGTTACCTTAGTAGTGAAGGGTGTTCAAAACAAAGCGAGGGAGGGCAGGTGGCGGCAGCAACGGCGGCTGGCATCAGGTGATCGGGGCGGGTGGTGGCCGATGGCAGGTGGCGAGAGAGGGGCGGAGCTGGCAGGTGCAAGGACAGGTTTGGGCTTGCTGTTTTTTTTAAACCCTCTGTCCTTACTTCCTTTTCTCTAGTCTAGCCCAAAAGCTCCCCCTCTTCCTATTTATAATAGACTGCTGGAGTCCAAAATCTTATCTTCTTCCCCAATCTTATCAATTTAGATTTGTATTTATCCAAATAATCATTTTTACTACATATGGTAAATTTTTTAACCATACATTTGTAATAAAATTACTTGCTGTAACTTTATTTATTTATTTTATTGTTATTATTATTAGAATAAATGAACTGTTCCAAAACAGAATTTCGGAGTAAATTACTGCATACATATTTATCAATAAATGCACGTTTGCACATATTATAAATATTTAAGCGTGAGCCGATATTTTTGAATCACTTAATTGGCAAATCCCCTCACATTTCTTATTTCCGTTTTGACATTTATGGCGGCTCATTGCTCTTCAATATTAAAACGATAAAATGCAATAATTAAATACAATTAAATTTCGAGGGATTACAACATGCAACATAGGCCGATCGACGAAGAAGGGTAGAAGGATCGAGGAGTCAAATGGAAACAAAAGGTCATAAAAATTTATTGCCTTTTGTTTCCATTTGACTCCTCGATCCTTTTCCCTTCTTCGTCTATCGGCCTATGTTGCATGTACACTCCATGTTTTGTTTTGTAAATCCAGCTTCATTGTTAATCACAACAACGGAATTCGGGTTACTTGTTATGTCTTTGGTTGTTAAAGCAAACTAAATGGATGACCTCAACATTTCATTCATAACTTTATTATTGTCTTATGAATTACGTAAAGTTAAAAAAAAATCATATCTAGTTTATGATAAATATATAATACATCAAAATTGGAAGCAAAAAGGAAACCATATATATATTATATAATATTTAGGGTTTAAGGATGTAAAGGGAGAAAATATAAATGTGGAAATGTAAAAAATTGGAAAGGTATTTGGATATAGGAATCTCCCGAAATACTTGTCATAAAAATAAATTTATTATCAAATTTATTTATTTTGATGAGTTGAAGTTGAGGGCGGACTAATTTATCTAATTACCTAAATTTCCGGTTTTCTTTTTGGGTGCAAGTTTGTTGTATTATACATGATTGTAAACTAGACTACATAATTTTTGGAAGTTTACGAAATGCATAAGACAATAATGAATATCAATGAAATATTCAGGCCATCCATTTAGTTTGCTTTAACAACCCAAGACATAATTAAAACCAGAGTTCCTATAACCCTTATTGACTTTAGCAATGAGGGCGAATTCACTAGGCAAGACAAAAGTTTATGTGCAGCGCGGGTCAGTACACAAACAAGTTGAAAAAGGATAAAGGTTTTATTAGAGAAAAAGGTGATAAACAATAAGGAATTATTACTCGTTTTGTGATTGTTTACCGCCTTTTTCTCCAATAAAGTCTTTATCCCTTTTCCCTTTCTTTGTGTACCGACCCACGCTGCACGTAGATTGTATGTTATGCCTTGTGAATCCGACCTCATTGTTAAAGACAATAAGAGTGATGAGAACTGCAGTTGTGGTTATGTCTTGAGGTCGTTAAAGCGAATTAAAGGGATGTCCTCAACATTTTATTCATATTAATTGTGCTAATTTTGTAAAACTTCAAAAAAAAAAAATCATGTCTAATTTATGATAATGTATAATACATTAAAATTGGAAGCAAAAGGAAACCATATATATATTATATTATATAATGTAATAATATATGTAAACAATTGGAAGCAAAAAATTCTTTGAATGGGAAGAGGGGTAGAGGCTTTATTGAGAGAGTTGGTAAGAATAATTCTATAACTTTACTTTCTCCTTCGATCATAATGAAAAATGAGTTACGGAACACTTCCCGCTGGTTATGAAAAATTGTGCCCATACTTCAATAAGGACCGTGCCAAGCAAGCTGCTGTTGCAAATTGATGCCCGTCCCTCACTCGTAAAGACATTCTACAACCTTCGATTAATGATGCTATGGAGTTGCATTTTGTAGACTTTGACGAAGCTCATGCTCTCAAACAAGCTGTGTTGCGTTTCGACTGGGACCTCCTTGAAGCCTGGGTAGAGCGCCATTTTGGCCAACTTGAACAAATCCAGGCAAGCAATTCGCACTCATCAATAAGTGATGCGGTGGGCAGAGGCACCACTTCAAGTATGGGCTCATCGTCCGGTTCCCCCTTGAGAGTAGTGAATCGATGGAGGGCCCTTTCTCTCGTTCTTTTCCGATCCGAAGGAACTTACCGAAGGAGAAGGAGAGGAACTTCCCTAAGGAAAAGAAGAGGAACTTGTTGTGGTTGTACATAAGTGGAAAATTTTTTTATATATATTTGGAAAATTACGGCTGTTGATTATTGCTGTGTAAGTTGTGATGTCTTGTAAATTGTGATGTATTTTGTATTATTTTTTTGTACCGGAGTACGGAAAAACAAAAAAAATATTAGCAAAAAATTCATACATATCATAGTCAATATATGGGGACGGTTCTTACATCTGAATCGTCGTCATAAGTAATCTTTAACTACGGTTTTTGAACCGTAGTAAAAAATGCTACATACAATGATAGACACATACACAATGCCGGTTAACCGTAGTTAAATGTCATTTTTAACCGCAGATTAAAAGTGGTTCCTATAGTAGTGTCAACAAAATGGGATAGCTGAAAGGAAAACATAACACTCAAATAAATTATGAATGCTATGCTTTTAAGTTCAGGCCTATCCGATAATATGTGGGGTGAAGTCTGTTTTAATTGCTTACTATATTTTGAATAGAGTTCCCCATAAAAGTTTAGACCAGATCTCATATGAATTGTGGAAAAAGTATGCCCCGAATATGAGTTTTCTTAAAGTATGGGGATGCATGGCTAAAGTTCCCTTACCTGATTTTAAGAGAACTAATATTGGTTTTAAGACCTTTGATTTTGTGTTTATTGGTTATGCTCAAAATAATGTTGCATACAGATTTATGTCATTGCATGATTATTCTATTTCCGAATCTAGAGATGTTGTAATTCTTTGAGAATGTGTTTCCTTTGAATAGAATATGACCAATGTTATGCATGAAAATGTTAGCTTGCTTGTCACTAGTTTTGTGACTAAAGACCTAGTTAATGAACCTAGAAGGAGTAAAAGACGTAGAGTCGAACTTAAGTATGGTCATGATTTTATTACTTCCTTTCTAGTTGAGAATTTAAATTTTAATGTCATAATTGATGAACTAGTCTCAATTTACCTTATTGAAGAAGATCCTAAAACTTACCAAGAGGTTATGAGGTCTATAGATGTTAGTTTTTGGAAAGAAGCCATTAAAAGTGAATTAGGTTCAATAGAGTCTAATAAAACATGGGAGTTAGTAGACTTACCCAAGGGTTTTGTACCTATCAGTAATAATTGGATCTTAAAAAAGAAATTGAGACGTGATGGTTCTATAGATAAGTATAAGGCTAGGTTGGTAATTAGAGGTTTTAACCAAAAGAAGGGAATTGATTTCTTTGATATTTATTCCTTAGTGACTAAAATTGCCACCATCGGAACTTTCATTGCCTTAGCTGCTATTAACAATCTTGTTGTGCATCAAATGGATGTCAAGATAACATTTTTAAATGGTGATTTGGAAGAAGAGATTTATATGTCTCAACCTGAAGGTTGTGAAATTCCTGGTCAGGAGCATAAAGTCTATAAGTTAAGGAAATCACTTTATGGTCTTAAGAAAGCTCCCAAACAAGGGTATAAAAAGTTTGACGAGTACCTTAAAACAAAACGGATTTATAGTGAATGCATCTTATTCTTGTGTATACTCAAAATCTTTTGGATCAGATTGTGTGATTATATGTCCGTATGTGGATGACATTCTAATTTTTTTGTACTAGCTTGCCTATTGTTAATGAGAATAAGAAATTGTTGTCCTATCACTTTGAAATGAAGGACTTGGGAGAAGCTTATGTGATCCTAGGGGTCGAGTCTCAAAAACCAATACTAGTTTTTCTGTTTGTCAATCTCACTATATAGAGAAAACTTTAAAGAAATTTAACCGCTTTGAGGTAGTGCTCGTGAGAACTCCTTATGACCCTAATATACATCTTAAAAAGAACAAAGGACCAAATGTGTCTCAAACTAAGTATGCTAAAGTTGTAGGAAGTGTCATATATCTCATGAACTACATTTGCCCTAACATTGCTTATGTAGTTAGCGGATCGAGTCGGTACACTCATAATCCTCGTCAAGAACACTATGATGCATTTTTTTGTTTACTGAAATACTTGAGAGGTACTTACTATTGATTGGGGTTTGCATTTTAATATATTTCCTACTGTGTTAGAATAATATTGTGATGCAAGCTGGGTATCTAATAGCAACGAAGTAAGTTCTACTAGTGTGTTTGTTTTAAGTGGAGGAGCTATTTCATGGAAGTCTGCAAAATAGACTTCTATAGCTTATTTTAATATGGAATCTAATTTTATTGCTCTTGAGTTGGTAGGTCAAGAAGCAAAATGGCTAAAGAGCCTATTGCCGGACATGCCGAGTGTGGGAAAGGAAAAACACACCGGTTTCCCTGCATTTTGACTCGCAGGCAGCAATTAGCATTGCACATAATAGTGTCTACAACGGAAAGAAGAGGCATATCCGTATTAGACATGGTGCAATAAAAGAATTGCTGAAACATGGTGTTATTTCCTTAGATAATGTGAGATCCGAATGAAACATGGTGCTATTTCCTTAGATAATGTGAGATCCGAAAGAAACATTCCGAACCCACTTACTAAAGGACTAACTAGACGAGTGATACTCGATATGTTGAGGGGTATTGGACTTAAGCCCATGGACTGAAGCAATATGGTGGATACCCTTTAGTGGTCAAAGGAAGCCATACTGAGACTTCAAAAACACACTACTTGTTGGTGGTGTTTGTGAAAGTATGAGCTATAATATTCTCTTAATGAATCCATAGCCTACTAGGGTGGTGTTAAAGAGAAGCACTTGATGGATTCACCACCACATGACTGTGAGGTTGAGCAATATTATGCTCTTAATAGTTCTATAGCCATTATATGGTGGTCTATGTTGAGATAAACTTGATAGAACTACCTACGCAAGTGTGAAGATTTAGCCGCATTCTGTAATAGACTTGGGATATTTGTCTAGAGCACTTATGAGACACGAGGTATGCGCATGGCCTTTATAGCGCAAATTTTTCTATCATGGAGTATGCTTTACTCTTGACGGTTCATATATGCTGTGGGGGCCTCGTCTAAGGTCTATCAAGTTCAAGACCAGTTCACTTGATTAGACTTAGATGTTACCGCACTTCACTATGTGTCAATTCAATAGAAACACATTGACATTTAAGTGTCAACCCTTCCTTTGCCCGGAAATCTCATTTTTCTTCTGTTACATATGGGGGATTGTTGGAATAATGACATGGTTTTTCCTTCTTCGTTTTTATCCCACATTGAAGCTTTGGAACATTTTACTTGGGTTTATATACTCCCTCATCTTTGTTACTATTTGAAAAGCTAACATCATGGTGCTGGGTTAAGGAGGGTGTGGGTCACCACACATACGCACGCAAGCACCGCCTTCCTGCCTGGTCCGATCCGAGCTAGGCGCGGCTGCGAGATGTGGTCTCGTAGTATTATTCTTTTTGAGATAAAATCGTTTTAGTTTTGCTTTGACATTTTCTATGCAATTATGTTTTGACTGTTAGTGGAGAGATTTTCTCCCCACTTCGCCTTTATTCTCTCCACTACTTCGGTTGTGAACAGTCAAATTTTCCCCTATATATTCGGGCTTATTCCTGTAGTTTATTCACACAATCAACCTTCCCCTTCTTATCTACTACTCGCTTTTCTTTTCAGGCACTCGTTACTTCATACTCCTATAGGAACCACGGCTCGTGTAATGCCCCCAAAATTCATAATCACTAGTTTAGTCATAACGACTAACTAACTAGTAATTAGCGCAGTGAAAAAGAAAATTAGAAGCGTTACCGCCGCTCTTTAACAAAGAGCAAGGAAACTTCCGAATTAAAATTCAAATATAACTAATAAAGTTGAAGTTTATGATACATAGGACGCCCAACTTATAATAACATAAACGGGCAACAAGTTATCAAGTGCCATCATGATTACAACTTACTTAACCAAAGCATACACGACTCCCACATATCACGCTCCCGACTATCACTTGTGAACCTCTAAATCTCGTTGACCAAAATAAACTCGTTTGTTTTCCTTTGCATTAGCCTTACCTAAAACAAAACAAAGAAAAACATTTTGAAATAATGAGCCGAATCTCAAGCAAGTCTATCTAAGTACTATAAATAATTTATGTGAATATATATTTGAGCGCATACATTTTAATTTATTTATAAATCAGGCAGGAAGAGTATAGTAAAACAACTATTCATTTATTATCCAAGTGGCTCCTTACAATCATCTTTTTCCTAAATATGATGCATAGCCGAACCGATCGGGAAGTCCGGTTGATAATAGCCAAATATATAATATGATCATAATATGATCATGATATGATATGATATGATTGATATGAGGCGGGCCACATAAGTAAGTGACAAATAATATTTGAAGTGGTTCTCTTTTCATTATACAAACCATTTTGATGTTGTTATATATAAACATGTGGATTTTCGTAAGATGCAAGAAATAAACGTACCTTAATACTTGGTGTTTTGTTCCCTTTGATTTAAGTAATTTGATTTTAACTACGCTTTCTTGTGACTAAGTGAATTTCATTTAGGTAAGACATTTCTTAGCTTGTGAATGTCATGGAGTGTTGATTTCAATTGATTGTAAATTATTTAAGAACAGCATCCTCAACTTAAATCGATCTCTCTTATTGCGTATTATTTCCCAAAATTCAATTACCTTTTTCCATAAGTTGACTCCAAATGCTTTAATCCATCTCTTTTATTTGTTCCTCTTGCTCACTTAATTATTTAAGTCATAAAAATTACTCAAAATCCTACAAATCACTTGAACCTCTTCAACTACTTAAATTATTTAATTCACTTAAATCACTAAAATCACTTAATTGCTTAACTTACTTAAATCAATTACTATACTTAAATCACTAAAATTGATTAATTTGCTTAAATCACTTAATTTCTTAAATTACTTAAATCACTTCTTGATGATCCTATGGAACCGCATTTTGTAGACTTTGACAAAGCTCATGCTCCCAAACAAGCTGTGTTGCATTTCGACTAGGACCTCCTCGAAGCCCGGTGTAACACCCCAAAACCCACCCTAGGAGTATTACATCGCCGGAGTTCCTCAAAGGAACTCCCAAGGCTCTCTTACGTGTTGACTTGGCTGTCTAAATCCAACTAAACGGTAAGGAAGGAGATTTTCCACAAGGGTTAGAAGTTTTCTAAAAATTTTGGCGAGTTCTATTTGAAATACGGCCCAACCCATAGGCTAAAAGCCTTAAAAACCTGCATGAAAGTCACAATGAAACTCAACGAGCCACAAGCTCGGAGTACACAGCTCAAGGGCCACACGCCGGAGTATATTCATAACCACAAAACCAAAATTCCAAACCAGTTTACAACCCAAGTTACAAACTAAGTTAAGAACTAAATTACAACCTCTTAAGAGAAAAATTGCCGAGTGAAAGGAAATTCTTAGCTTATCGTAGCTACTAGTTCGGGTCCGTACATATACATCCAACTTCACTATACATTATTGAATAATTACATAAGTAACCGCCAATATACAATATGCTAAACATGAAAACACATCAAACCAAACTTCAACTCACGACCATCGTGAACTTTAGTCGAGGAAGAGGTAGAACAACCATCTCGGGGGTACTTGTAACCGGGAGGGGAAAAGGGGAAATTTGTAGGGGTGAATGAACCACAAGCTCACCGGAGAGTCTTACACTCTTAAAACGGAAATTCTTTACACATACTACTCATAATAAAGAAATCGGTGAAAGTATAATAACATAATATAAAATCTAAATACTTTTCAATGAAATCTCCCGAAATCGTTTGCAACGTAATGGTCATAACACTTTAATCATTTAAAAGCACAATTTCATAATCATTAACACTTCTTTTAGAACTAAATCAACTTTCCGGGCTTTCATGGACTCGAACTAGCACTTCTTAGTTTCTCTTGGGCCGCGACCCCGAACAAAGGCTCCCGTGACCTATCTTTTAGGAAGTCTCGGATCGGGCATCCTGATACAGGACCCCTGTTAGAACCTTTCCCTCAAAGTTTCTAGTCGGGCATTCTCACGAATGAGGACCCCAGTCGAACCCTTCGGTATGTTAAACGATCCTAGCCAAGTCGATTCAAAACAGTTTGCGAGATAATCATTCATCACGTTTGCTTCAAACAACTTTCTCAAATTGGTTTAACACAATGGAAGGCATAGCACCACGTGCCATCCTTCCAAATTCAGTTTCTCAATCAGATTCGCTTCTTTTAAAACATAATCACGTTTGAAAGGCGGTTAGCAAGAAGTTGCATTCAAGGATCATTTCGCGTCAAATACATGACTCCTTTCAAAACTACTTTTGAACATCATTTAACACAATCACTTGCATAAATAGCCACAATTCAACACGAGATAGTCATTCTTAGCTCCTTTCCAACAATACCTTTATAAATTTACCAATTTAGTAAAATTAATTCCCTTTTTTGAGCCACAATAATCACAAGTAGTTACCACTTAACTCAAACGTCCCAACTTCTCACGAATTATCATCCTTATTTTAATTTCTCATCTTATGTCACTACCTTATTAATCTACTCCTTTTTGCCCATACTCAACCATATAACTCTTAATCTCACTTCATCATTCAACTTCCTCTCGCTATGCCTATCTTCAAACTTAATTCAATCTCAAGGACTTAGACACATTCTAAACTCAGTTTAACCTCACAATCCCCAGCTTGCCATTTCCCTACCTCAATTGTGTACCAATCAAGATGAACTCCACACTCTTCCTTTATACTCAAATCGTTGTTTTCCAATATGGACCGTTACCTTCCAATGCAAAGGACTTAGGAAATCTCTAAGGGTTCAACTGAAGCATCAATTCACAATTCATACCCAAATCACAACTTGCTTATCCCGAATTGCTGATCGAAATCTCGATATTACTCACTAGACCTACGCAACCTAACTCCATCTGGATTCCAAGGTTTCCAATTCAGCCTTAAACAACTACCAAATCCCTTCAAGGCTCCTCATTCAACTTTTGACAACTACTAAGTTTCTTCAAAGTTCCCAGTTCAATTCTAACTATTTAACCTAAGTAAATCCTCTCATATCCCGATTCAGCCCTAACAACTCCCTAAATTCAATCTTAAACAAATATTAAGTCTCGTTATGCAATACACATACTCAACATTCACAACAAATTCAATTGAATTTCGAAATTACTATTAATTTAGAGTATAAGACTACCCACCTCGAATTAGGGATTGAAGGTTTCGCTGAGTTTCGGATTGGCCTAGGTCGGTTTCCTCATTTCCATTCTCTTCCTCTGCTGCCAGCCCTGGTCCGCCCTAGTTTCCCGCTTTTCTCTATGTCCGACACTCGTCGCGGCCGCGGTTTCTCGCTCACCGACCACCTCTCTTGGTCCTTGCGCTCGCTTCCTCTCTTTCGGTCTCAATTTCCCCTCCTTCGTGCCCCTGCTCCTTTCTCCGCGTTCGCTAGTCACCTCTCCTCCACTTGCCGTTCGGTGTGCTGACCTCCGGCTTCTTCTTCGGCTTTCCCTCGCGTACTCTCCTTCTCTTGCTCTGTTCTCCCTTTCCTCCTCCTCCCTATCACTCCCCGCTTCGTTTCGGTTCCTCTTATTTTCTTGCTCGGGCTCCCCTTCTTCTCCCAAGCCTTCCTTTTTCTTTTATTTCCCTCTTGGCCTTATCTCCTTTTGCTTGTGGCTTTTCCACATACTACCAGCTCACTATAACTTAACACTAATCCCTTGCTCTAATTATCCTATATATAGCTCCCTTCTCTTTTTTTGGGATTATCTCAAGGTAAAAAAATCAAAATAATAAATCACAAGTTGCCTCGGGTTTTAATTACCGGGTCCGGGAAGGAAATCGGGAGGAAGTAATATAATCCGCTTATTTTATAAAAGCACATAAGATTAAGAAATCGTACTAAATAAAATAATTTACGCATCGATTATTTAATTTAATTAACCTACTTAAATTTCGGGTCTCACACCTAGGTAGAGCGCCATTTCAACCAACTTGTTCAAATCCGAGCAAACAATTCGCACTCATCAACAAGTGACACGGCGGGCGGAGGCACCACTTCAAGCATGGGCTCATCGTCTAGTCCCCCCGGAGAGCGAGTGAATCGGTGGAGGGCCCTTTCTCTCGTTCTTCTCCGATCTGAAGGAACTTAACGAAGGAGAAGGGGAGGAACCTCCCTAAGGAAAAGAAGAGGAACCTTCCTAAGAAGAAGTGAGGTTGTCCACCTCTACCCCTACACGAACTCCAAGGAAGTGAACAAAAGACCAAGCTCTCTAATGGTGTGTTAGAAGATCATCATTCGATGAGGGTAAAAAGAACTAAGTTCCTGAATGTTACTTCGTCCTTGATTTTCTCATTGTATTTTCCGACAGCTGAGACAGTTTTCCTTGGAGGAGTAATGAGCTCACTCTTGACGAGGTTTGTGGGGGAGATCATTGAGTTTTTATGTTGTCCACCTCTGTGTGTATTTCTTTTTCTTGAAACTTTGTGGTTTAAATGATTTCAATATTTATGCTAAAAGGTTCATCTCTATTTTCCTAAAGAGATGGTTTTTAATAGAATGAGTTACGTGCTTGTCTTTATGACTATAGCTTGCTTGGAGTTTATGCAGAGGTAGCGTGGGCTGCAAATATGATGTACATATGTTGTCCAGGATACCGTGCAACAACTCCAAGCAAGAAATATCGTCATAAATACAATGACATAACTAAATCTACTACGAAAGCATCACTCGGGTAAATAGAGATGAACTTTTTCACATAAATAATGAATGAGTACTCTTTGTAATATAATTTCACATCATTGTAATATATTCATTGCTATAACTTATTATGAAAATTTATGGAATTTTGTTGTCGAATTTGTTCAATGGAACTTGTTGTGGTTGTATGTAAGTGAGAAATTTTTGTATATATATTTAGAAAATTGCGTCTCGTTGAATGTTGTCTGTGGAAGTTGTGATGTATTTTGTATTGTATTTTTATACACGGGTACGGAAAAACAAAAAAATTGTTAAAAAAATGTAGACATATCATGATGGTTCTTACATTAGAATCATCGTCATATGCCCCTGCCAAAACAATTTGTGCGGAACGTATGAGGACGGTTTTAGTAAAAGAACTGTCGTCATAGTCAATATATGAAGACAGTTCTTACATCTGAACCGTTGTCATAAGTTATCTTTAACTATGGTTTTTCAACCGTAGTAAAAAATGCTACATACAACGATGGCCACATACACGACTCCTGTTAACCATAGTTAAATGTCATTTTTAAGCATAGTCAAAAGTGGTTCCTGTAATAGTGCCAACAAAATGGGATAGCTGAAAGGAAAAACATAACACTTAAAAAATTATGAATGCTATACTTTTAAGTTCAGGCCTATCCGATAATATGTGGGGGAAGTTGTTTTAATTGCTTGCTATATTTTGAATAGAGTTCCCCATAAAAATTAGACCAGACCCCATATGAATTGTGGAAAGGATATGCCTCGACTATGAGTTTTCTTAAAGTATAGGGGTGCTTGGCTAAAGTTCCCTTACCTGATTTCAAGAGAACTAATATTGGTTTTAAGACCTTTGATTTTGTGTTTATTGGTTATGCTCAAAACAATGTTGCATACAGATTTATGTCATTGTATGATTATTCTATTTCTGAATCTAGAGATGTTGTATTCTTTGAGCTTGTGTTTCCTTTGAATAAGAATGTGACCAATGTTATGCATGAAAATGTTGGCTTGCTTGTCACTAGTTTTGTGACTAAAGACCCAGTTAATGAGCCTAGAAGGAGTAAAAGACGCAGAGTCAAACATAACTATGGTCATGATTTTATTACTTCCTCTCTACTTGAGAATTTAAATTTTAATGCCATAACTGATGAACTAGTCTCAATTTACCTTATTGAAGAAGATCCTAAAACTTACCAAGAGGTTATGAGGTCTATAGATGTTAGTTTTTGGAAAGAAGCTATTAAAAGTGAATTAGATTCAATGTAGTCTAATAAAATATGGGAGTTAGTAGACTTACCAAGGGTTGTAAACCTATCGGTAGTAAGTGGATCTTTAAAAAGAAATTGAGACGTGTTCTATAGATAAGTATAAGACCAGGTTGGTAATTAGAGGTTTTAACCAAAAGAAGGGAATTGATTTCTTTGATATTTATTCCTTAGTGACTAAAATTGCCACCATCAGAATTTTCATTGCCTTAGCTGCTATTAACGATCTTATTGTGCATCAAATGGATGTAAAGATAACATTTTTAAATGGTGATTTGGAAGAGGGGATTTATGTGTCTCAATCTGAAGGCTGTGAAATTCCTGGTCAGGAGTATAAAGTATATAAGCTAAGGAAATCACTTTATGGTCTTAAGCAAGCTCCCAAACAATGGTATGAAAAGTTTGGTAGTACCTTAAAACAAAACAGATTTATAGTGAATGCATCTAATTTTGTTGTGTACTCAAAATCTTTTGGATCGGATTGTGTGATTATATGTCCGTATGTGGATGACATTCTAATTGTTTGTACTAGCTTACCTATTGTTAATGAGAATAAGAAATTGTTGTCCTCTCACTTTGAAATGAAGGACTTGGGAAAAGCTTATGTGATCCTAGGGGTCAAAGTCTCAAAAACAAATACTGGTTTTTCTCTTTGTAAATCTCACCGTATTGAGAGAATTTTAAATAAATTTAACCGCTTTGAGGCGAGTGCCGATGAGAACTCCTTATGACCCTAATATACATCTTAAAAAGAACAAAGTGCCAAGTGTGTCTCAAACTAAGTATGCTAAAATTATAGGAAGTGTCATATATCTCATGAACTACATTTTCCCTAACATTGCTTATGCAGTTAGCGGATCGAGTCGGTACACTCATAACCCTCGTCAAGAACACTTGGGATGCAATTTTTTGTTTACTGAAATACTTAAGAGGTACTTACTACTGATTGGGGTTTGCATTTTAATAAATTTCCTACTGTGTTAGAATGATATTGTGATGCAAACTAGGTATCCAATAACAGCGAAGTAAGTTCTACTAGTGTGTTTGTTTTAAGTGGAGGAGCTATTTCATGGAATTTTGCAAAATAGACTTCTATAGCTCGCTCTACTATGGAATATGAATTTGTTGCTCTTGAGTTGGTAGGTTAAGAAACAAAATGGCTAAAGAGCCTATTGGCAAGCATGTCGGTGTGGGAAAGGAAAGATACACCGGTTTCCTTGCATTTTGACTCACGAGCAGCAATTAGCATTACGGATAATAGTGTCTACAACGGAAAGAAGAGACATATCTATATTAGATATGGTGCAGTAAAACAGCTTGTTGAAGCATGGTGTTATTTCCTTAGAGTATGTGAAATCTAAAAGAAACATTCCGGACCCACTTACTAAAGGACTAACGAGACAAGTGGTAGTGGAAATGTTGAGGGGGATTGGACTTAAACCCATGGATTGAAGCATTATGGTGAATACCCTTTAGTGGTCAAACGAAGCCATACCGAGACTTCAAAAACATACTACATTCCTATCCTTATGACTTGGCTATAGTGTTTGTGAAAGGATAAGCTATTATATGCTCTTAGTGAATCCATTGCCTATGAAGGTGGTGTTAAAGAGAAGCACTTGATGAATTCACCGCCACATTACTGTGAGGTTGAGTAATATTATGCTCTTAATAGTTCCATAACCATTATATGGTGGTCTATGATGAGATAAACTTGATAGAACTACCTACGTAAGTGTGAAGGTTTGACCGCCTTCTATAAGAGAGTTGGGATGTTTCTCTAGAGCACTTATGTGACACGAGGTATGTGCATGGCCTTTATGGTGCAAATTTTTCTATCGCGAAGTACGCTTTATTCTTGAGGGTTGATATGTGCTGTGGGTTCCTCGTCTAAGGTCTATCAAGTTCAAGATCAATTCACTTGATTAGGCTTGGATGTTGCCTCACTTCACTACATGTCAATTCAATAGAAACACATTGACATTTAAGTGTTAACTCTTCCTTTGCCTAGAATTCAATAGAAACACATTGACATTTAAGTGTTAACTCTTCCTTTGCCTAGAATTCTCATTTTTCTTTTGTTACATGTGGGGGATTGTTGGAATAATGACATGGTTTTTCCTTCTTCGTTTTTATTCTACATTCAAGTTCTGGGACATTTTACTTTGGTTTATATACTCCCTTCTCTTTGTTACTATTTGAAAATCTAACACCATGGTCTAGGTTGAGAAGGATTTGGGTCACCACACATACACACGCAAGCACCACTCGCCTACCCGATCTGGTCCTGGTTGAGCGTGTTGCGGGCCACGGGCCGTGGAATGTGGTCTCCTAATATTATTCTTTGTGGGGTAAAATCATTTTAGTTTTTTTTAACGTTTTCTACGCAATTATTTTTTGATCTGTTAGTGGAGAGATTTTCTCCCCACTTTTGCCTTGATTCTCTCTATCGGTGGAGAGATTTTCTCCCGCTTCGCCTTTATTCTCTCCACCATTCTCTCCACTACTTCAGTTGTTAACAATATTTTCCCTTATATATTCAGGCTTATTCCTACAGTTTATTCACACAATCAACCTTCCCCTTCTTCTCTATTACTACTTTTCTTTTATGGGCACTCGTTACTTCATACTCCTGTAGAAAGCACGGCTCGTGTAATGCCCTCAAAATCCATAGTCACAGTTTAGGCATAACAACTCACTAACTAGTAATAAGGGCAACGGAAAAGAGAATTAGAAGCCTTACCACTGCTCTTTAACAAAGAGCAAGGCAACTTTCGAATTAAAATAGAAACATAACTAATAAAGTTGAAGTTCACAATACGTAGGACGCCCAATTATAACAACATAAATGGGGAACACGTTATCAAGCACCATGATGATTACAACTTATTTAACTAAAGCATACACGACTCCCACATATCACGCTCTTGATTATCACTCGTAAGCCTCTAACTCTCGTTGACCAAAATAAACTCATTTGTTTTCCTCTACTTTAGCCTTACCTAAAACAAAACAAAGAAAAACATTTTGAAATAATGAGGTGAAGCTCAGCAAGTCTATCCAAGTACTGTAAATAATTTATGTGAAGATATATTTGAGCGCATGCATTTCAATTCATTTATAAATCAGGTAGGAAGAGTATAGTAAACACCTATTCATTTATTATCTGAGTGGCTCCTTACATTCGTCGGTTTCCCTAAATATAGGTACACCCGGACCGATCGGGAAGTTTGGTCGATAATGGCCAAAATATACGATATGATCATAATATGATCATGATATGATATGATATGATTGATATGGGTCGGGCCGCATAATTAAGTGACAAATAATATTTGAAATGGTTGTCTTTTCATTATACAAACCATTTTGATGTTGTTATATATAAACATGTGGATATTCGTAAGGTATGAGTAATAAACTTACCTTAATACTTGGTGTTTCATTCCCTTTGATTCTTTTTGAAATGACGACTCGGATGACCAACGTCGATGACTTTAACAATCATATTAAAATAAAATATTTCATTAATAAGGTCAATACTTCAAGTAATTTGATTTTAACTATTATTATTATTGTTGTTGTTGTTGTTATTATTATTATTATTATTATTATTATTATTATTATTATTATTATTATTATTATTATTATTATTATTATTATTATTACGCTTTCTTGTGACTAGGTGAATTTCATTTAGGTAAGACATTTCTTAGCTTGTAAATGTCACGAAGTGTTGATTTCAATTGTGTAAGACCCCGAAATTTCAGGTGTTTGCTTGCTAGTGAATTAAATTATTAAATTAAGTGAATTAGAATTTTTTCGAGTCGGAATTAGAAACCCGAGAACCGAAATTGAGCATGGGCTAGCTAAATTGGGCCTTGAGAAGTTGAAGTTGGGCCCAATTAAAAGAAAAAGAAAGGAAAATGGGAAAGGGATGGCTGGCAATTTAGGAGGAGTTGGCAATTGATGAGAGCAAAAGAGTTAAGGGTCCAATTGGAATTAGGCAAGCAGCCCATTATGTGTAATTAGGAGAAGAGGAGAGAGAAGGGGGCTGAGACATTAGAAGAGGAACGAAGAAGCGAAGCGTAAGCGGGAAAGAAGCAGAGGAGGGGAAAGCGAGAGAAGGAGCAGGGGAAACGAGAGGGAGCAGAGGCGGAGCGAGAGATGGGGAAAACGCGAGAGTCGCCCGAACGGCGAGGACGTCGCCGCCGGTGAGCGAAGGGAGAACGAGAGCGCGGGAGGCCGAGCAAAGCGGAAGAAGAAAAGGGAATGAAAGAAAGAAGAGAAGCAGAGCAGAGACGAAGTAAAAGCGTAACAAAGCGAGAGCGGGAGAGAGCGCGAGGGGCCAGTGGCCGGTGAGCGCGAGGAGGGGGACGAAGAGGACCAGAATCTAACCGAAACAGGGAAGTCGGAGCCCGGGACTGAGGCAGCGAGAGGAAGAAGCAGAGGGTCGGGGAAGAAGAAGGGTTGAGGGAGCAGAGCTAGACTAGGAATCGAAAGGCGTAACGAGAAGCTAAACCCAATTCGAAACCCTTCCAAAACTGAATTCTTAGAACCTCTAAGAATATAAGGTGAGTAATCTGAATTCATCCTCTAGAATAAAATGAATTAGGTGGATGAAACTTGGAGTTGATTCATGAAATTGGAAACCCTAAGTTAATTGAAGAAGTTAGAGGCCTAAATTCACGAAACTAGAAACTCATGAATTGAAAAGCATGTTGCGATTTATGCCTAGTTTATGAATTTAATGATATTTGAGCATTGTTGAGCACGATTATTGAGCTGTGTGATTGAGAATTTAGTGAAGTTAGCTTGAACCGAATTATTGAGAAAAATCAGGAAATTGAACATCATGACTTAAGTGCAGATTTTTTCATGAATTAAGCATGCTGTCTGAATTGTTGCGAAGTCATGTGTAGCTCAAATTTCCTGAAACGTTTACTGGAGCTTTGTGGCAATTTATGGGAATTTCCTGTTAAATTTCGTATGCGTTGGATGAGTAGATTAGGAGATATGCAATTTTAAGTGAAAATGTTCTGTTTTGGGCTAAATCGCATATAAGTGAGTAACTGAATTATGATCTGAGATTTAAGAAGCTTTGTGGCTAGATTAAAAGATATTTATCGATTAAGTAAAGTTATAGAACCATAAACTACTTATACGCGATAATACGCGATCATGAAAACAATAAGTTCGTCGATTAGGAATCCTATTTGACATGTTTATGTGATTATGTGTTTATCCCGAATTAGATCGATTGTAAATGACATAAGCATGCGTATGTAAATTGCTTGCTTCGAAGAAGTTACGCATGAACGTGCTAAGCATGAATTATGTGAATTAAGTAATTCTTATGTATAAGTAATAAGAAGATAAGAAACTTAAAGAACTAAAGAAGGGAGAAAGGATTGTGTTATTGATCTAAGACCCCACGAATTAAAGAACCCTCCGAAGCTATGGCCATAGAAGTGTCTCGTCAACCCGAAGCCACGAATTGAATTGCTTCCACTAAGAATTGACAGTATGCGTCCTTCAGGGATGGGAGGCTGCCTCGAGGCCACGAATTGTTATGCCTCGAGGCCACGAATTGTATGCCTCCGTGAACCGAGCCCACGAATTGTTTTGGCTCCAAGAACCGGGTCTTTAGAGCAGTGCATAAATCTTCTTTCCATTCGAAACTAAGAAGACTTAAAAGAAGTACGATATGAAGAAACGAATGATCGTGCATACCAAGAATCGATGATTTATGAAATGCATGATTGAACTCAAGAAGAAGAATAAGAAGAAGAACGAATCTTGATTTCGTAAGAAATGAATACCATAAGAACTAAGATGTGATTTACGTGACGAATGATTTGCATGATGAATGATTATATGATTTACTTGCGTAGAAAGACGAATGAAGCATGTTTGATTGAATTCATGAATAAATGACGTCATTATGTTTCTCGACAAGCTGGTAAGTTTAGAATCTCGCATGTCTTAAGCATGTATGATCCGAATCGCATGTTATGGATAAACCGTGAACTTACGTGTGTTTGTTAATGAATTAATGTGCAAACTGAAACCCGGGGTTGGGTTTGGATTATTCACTGGGCTAGTGAGCTCATGACATCACCAACATTTCAGGTACGAAGTTAAGACTCCTGGAGTTGCTTTTGGCTTTTAGAGGAAGCAAACCATCGGATAGGGCTTCTCCGGACTTATTTTGTACTTTATGTTTTCATGTTTGTAAAGACTGTTGTATCTCGCACTTAAGTTTTACCTATGAATGTAAAATCCCTATGTGAATACTCCGAGCGTGTGGCTCGTTGAGTTGTGTTTCTCCGAGCGTGTGGCTCGTTGAGTTTAAGATTGTGTTTCGTGCGGGGTTAGGGCTTTAAGCCCATGGGTTTAGCCGGTTACAGAGGAAACTCTGCCGAAATTTCCAGAAAAACCTTTGAAAACCTAGAATTACGCTTCCGTCAATCCAAGAAAGGGTTATTAACCCCAAGTTGAGACCCTAAGCAGCCTTAGGGGTTCCTCTCGGGGAACCCCGGCATGTAATACTCCTAGGGTGGGTCTAGGGGTGTTACAAATTGATTGTAAATTATTTAAGAACAACATACTCAACTTGAATCTATCTCCCTTATCACGTATTATTTCCCAAAATTCAATTACCTTTTTCCTTAAGTTGACTCTAAATGTTTTAATCCATCCATTTTATTTGTGCCTCTTTCTCACTTAATTATTTAAGTCACAAAAATTGCTCAAATCCTACAAATCACTTGAATCTCTTCAACTACTTAAATTACTTAATTCACTAAAATCACTAAAATCACTTAATTGCTTAAATTACTTAAATCACTAAAATTGATTAATTTGCTTAAATCACTTCATTGCTTAAATTACTTAAATCACTTAATTTGCTTAAATCACTTAAATCACTTATCTTTTTTAACTCACTTAATCCCCTTATTTTCACATTTATGTATATATTCCAAAAAGAGATAACATGTTTTACCAATTAAACACCATACCGCCAAGATTCATAACTTACTCCAAATGATCTTAAATTTTCTCGTCTATAATTAATAATTTTTACAAAATTATTATTTCATCCCAAAATTATTTAAATTTGACATGCATGCTCATCTTGTTGCTTATACAATTCAAAATTCTTTTCCTAAGTTCATAAATACAATCATCAACCACAATTTCACCTCAATTTACAAAACCTATAAAGGATTAATATATATTCCAAGTATCAATTGCAATTATGATAAGCCCAAACAATTTCTATAGGCTTATTTTTAACATCAAATTTCACATGGCCTCCTCATTCAATTTTCATAGCAACTTTAGATTTTTCATAGCAACTTTAGATTTTTCATCAATATTAATATCTTATTTTTCATTTAAATACTTAAATATACAAAATCATACTTTGCATGCAACATCTAAACAATTATCTTCAAAAATTGGGAATAATTTAATGGAGGTTTTGAGGTTTTTACCCATGAACCACAAGAAAATGGGGTTTTTGAAGTGGTAGAGAGTTGGGTTTTGCTCCGGCGGTCGGTAGTGGGGTGCAACGGCGGAGGACAGTCAGCGACCGACGGCGTGCAAGCGGCAGGGATGGCGGTAGTAGGGCAGCGGAAGTAGTGCAGCAGCAACAGGTTTTGGATGAAGAAAGATGGCCAGTTTTCTTCTCTCTGTGGCTGGCGGTGCAGCGGCGACAAGAGGTGGAAACCGGTGAGCGGCAGCGAAGTTGGTGGTCTGCCGGCGTGCAGCAGAGGGAGGTGGAGTGTGGGTGGTGTTTTTGGAGAAGGGAAGCAATGTTGAGGGTGAGAGGTTTGAGGATTGTTTGGGTTTAAATAAGCCCCCTTTCATTTTCTCTTTCCTCCTTTCATTTAGCTGCATATTTTTTTCCACCTTTACTTACCCTCTTATTTTGCTTATTGGGTCTTTAATTCATCTTTTAACCCCATTAGTCCCATTAGGGAATGCCCAAATTGGAAATATCGGTTTCATAAATTCTCTCGACTTAAATAAATAAATAAATAAATAAATAAATAAATAAATATATATATATATATATATATATATATATATATATATATATATATATATATATATATATATATATATATATATATATATATATATATATATATATATATATATATATATATTTGGCATATAAATTAAAAATTGTAACAATTCCATCAATATTGTTTTTTCTTATTTAACTCCTCGGAACATCATGGAACAAAATTTTTAAATTTTAGGCCATGCATTGTTGTTATCATCTCGAGTCACATAACATGTTTGTACATGAACGTAAAGCATATATATATATATATATATATATATATATTAGTCCCATTAGGGAATGCCCAAATTGGAAATATCGGTTTCATAAATTCTCTCGTCTTAAATAAATAAATAAATAAATAAATATATATATATATATATATATATATATATATTTGGCATATAAATTAAAAATTGTAACGATTCCATCAATATTGTTTTTCTTATTTAATTCCTCGGAACATCATTGTAACACCCCAAAACTCACCCTAGGAGTATTACACCGCCGAGTTCCTCAAAGGAACTCCCAAGGCTCGCTCCGATGTTGACTCAGCTATCTTAATTCAACTTAAGGGCACGAATTAAAATTCTCCCCAAAGGTTAGAAGTTCCCTAAAAATTTCGGCAGAGTTCCGTTTGAACTACGGCCCAACCCATAGGCTAAAAGCCTTAAAACCTGCATAAAATTCACAATAAAACTCAACGAGCCACATGCTCGGAGTACACAACTCCACGGCCACACGCCGGAGTATATTCACAACCATAAGGCTTACATTGCGAACTAGTTTACAACCCAAGTCATGAATTCAGCAAAAAAACCAGATTTACAACCACTTAAGATCAAAATTGCCGAGAGAAAGAAATCTACGGCTTGTCAAAGCTACTAGTTCGGTCTCCATACATACGTCTAACTTGCTATACATTACAGTCTATTTACATAAGTAGCCGAATAAATACAATATGCTAACATAAAACACATAGACTTGATCTGCAACCATAATCGCCACCAAAGACAAGCATCCGGCCGTTCGTCTCGGGGGTACCTGCAATCGGGAGGGAGCGGGGCAATTTGTGGGGGTGAGCAATAAACCACGGGGCTCACCGAAGTCTTACACCCTTAAAATAGAAATTCTTTATACATAATACACATAATAATGAAATTGGTGAAAATATAATAACACAATATAAATCTAGATGCTTTCAATGGAATCTCTTTGCAATGAAACGATCATGACTCTTTCAACACTTAAAAACACGATTTCACCTTCATGAACAATTCTTTTCGGGTTGAATCAACTTTTCCGGGCCTTCGAGGATTCGAACTAGCACTTCTTTCATCTCGGGCGCGACCCCGACAAAAAGGCTCCCGGGACCTATCTTCTAGGAAGTCTCGGGCGGGCATCCTGTCTCTCCAGGACCCCTATTAGAACCCTTCCCTCGAAGTCTCTAGCTGGGCGTTCCCAGTTCGAACCCTTCGGTATGCTAAACAATCCGTAGCCTGTTGATTCAAAACTATTTGCACATTCTCATTCATCACATTCACTTACAGCTTTCTCAAATTGATTTCACATCAAGGAAGGCGTGGCACCGCGTGTCACCCTTACAAATTCACTTTTCAAATTCAATTTACTTTGTCAAATACTTTTGCCTTTCTAGATTAAAATCACGTTGGAAAGACATTTCACAGAAATCACATTCAAGAGTCATTTCACGTAAAACACAAAACTTCTTTCGAAACTACTTGTGAACATCACATAAAGCAAACACATAGCACGAACAGTCCCCATTCAATGCAAGCAGTCATTCCCAACTCTTTTCCAACTGTGCCTTTCTCAATTCATCAGTTTAATACAATTATTTCCATTTTCCGAGCTACTATAACCACAAGTGCATATCACTTAAATTACGTTTCACATTCATCGCAATTCATTGCCTTTTGCCTTACTTACTCGGTTTACACTTCTACTTTATAACTCAACTTCTTTTGGCCGTATTCGATCACGAGACTCTTGCCCTCACTTTATTGTTTAAGTCCCTTTTGTTGTGCTTAACTTACACTTGATTTCATCCCGAGAGTCGAGATATATTCTACACTCATTTTAACCTTAGAATTCCCAACTCGCTATTTTTCTGCCTCAATTATGCGTCAAGCAAGATGAAGTCATGTCCTTCCTTTATACTCAAATCATTATTTCCCAATATTCATTGTTATCTTCCAGTGCAAGAACTTAGAAAGTCTCTATGGTTTAGCTGAAACATCGATTCACAATTTACTCCCAATTTACCGCTTCTTGTCCCTAAGTGCCATTAGAACTCGTCACCACACTCTTTATACCTACACCCCCTAATGTTTTCAGCATCTCATCTCAGCCCTAACTAGCTACTAAGTTCTCGTCCAGTTTCTAATTCGGACTCCACATTTCCATTCGATTTACTCATAACTCGCTTCGATTCTAGCGAGTTTTCCTAGCCTCATTCTATCACATAACATTCAATAATCACAACAAACTCGTTTGGGTTTCGAAATTACTAATAGTTTAGAGTGTAAGGCTACCCACCTCGATTCAGGGATTGCGGTTTGTGATTCGGGCTCCCTGGTTCCCTTCCTCCTTTCGTTCTTTTCCCCTGCTGCTAGCCTCGGATTCCGCCGCCCTTCTCTGCGCCGGACGCCGTCGCCGATCGCGGTCCCGCGCTCACCGGCTGCCTCCTTTAGCCCTCGCGTTCACTTCTCTTCCCCGGCCTCGGGTTCGCCCTTTCCTTCAGCCCTGGCCGTCCCTCGCGTTCGCCGATCGCCTCTCCTTCGTTCGCCGTGAAGCCCACCGGCCTCCGGTGGCTCTCCTTGCCCTCGCTTGCCCTCTCCCGCTCGCGGTGTCTCTCTCTCGCTCGAGCTCTCTCTCTCTTCCTCTCGGTTCTCCATTCCGCTTGGTCTCCCCCTCCCCTTCTTTTCTTTCCTCTCCTCTTTTCTTCCCTTTTCGGTGGCTACCTTAGATGCAGCCAGCACTCGCTCTAGCAGATACACTCATCCTTGCCACAATTAAATTTCCCTTTCTTTTTTTTTTTTTTTTGACATAAGTTTACCCGGGATTCTATCTCAAATAGCGACGAACGAGCAATTACCTTTACTAATTATGCTATATAACACACAAGCACATAAAATAAATTTCGTAAAAATACTAGGCTTAATTTAACTATAAAATCAATCTACTCGAAATTCCGGGTCTCACATTTCTTCCCTCCTTTAAAAAATTTCGTCCTCGAAATTTAGATACCTGATGTAAACAGAGCGGGGTATTTCTCTCGTATCTCATGCTCCGGCTCCCATGTCGCTTCAGCTAGCTTATGGTGTTTCCGAGTACTTTAACATACGGGATGGTTTTAGTCCTAAGCTTCCGTTCTTGTCTTTGTAGGATGCGGATCGGTTCTTCCTCAAATGTAAGGTTCTCCTTAACCTTCAATGGCTCATGTTTGACGACGTGCTCTGGATCCGGCACGTATTTACGGAGGTTAGATACATGGAAGACCTCATGAATACCTTGAAGGGCGGGTGGTAAAGCCAATCTGTAAGCCACCGGACCAATCCTTTGCAAGATTTGAAAGGGTCCCACGAATCTAGGGCTAAGTTTACCTTTCCGCCCAAATCTCGGGTTCCCTTTTAGCGGAGAGACTCTTAAGAACACGTGATCCCCAACTTGGAACTCTAAGGGTCTCCGCTTTAGGTCCGCATAACTTTTTGTCTGTCTTGGGCTGCCTGCAACCTTTTTCGTATTATTTTGACTGCCTCCGTGGCTTGATCTATCATTTCAACCTTAGAGAGTATTCTTTCTCCCACCTCATTCCAACACACGGGTGTTCGACACCGACGACCATACAATGCTTCGAACGGAGCCATATTTAGACTTGCATGGTAGTCTGTTATTGTAGGCAAATTCAACTAATGGCGAGGTTGTTATCCCAGGTACCCATAAAATCCATGGCACATGCTCTCAACATGTCTTCCGAGTCCGAGATTGTCGTTACGTACGCCCATCGGACTCCGGGTGGAAAGGCTGTGCTTATGTGGAGACTTGTACCCATTGCCTCTTGGAATCCATGCCAAAACTTGGCAATGAACTTACTTGTCCCGATCCGACACGATGCTTGAGAGGAACACCGTGAAGCCTTACTATCTCAGCTATGTAGAGGTCGGCTAGTTGATGAGACGTGAAAGTCGTCTTGATTGCAAGGAAATGGGCTGACTTGGTCAATCTATCGATCACCACCCATATGCAATCATGTTGCTTCGAGTTTTGGGTAATCCTGTGATAAAATCCATACTGATACCCTCCCACTTCCATTCAGGTATTGGTAAAGGTTGTAATAGCCCTCCCGGTCTCCGGTGTTCTGTTTTGACTTGCTGGCACGTGAGACAATGAGCTACAAATTCTGCTACGTCCCTTTTCATTCCTATCCACCAGAAATGACTCTTTAGGTCATGGTACATTTTCGTACTTCCAGGATGAATTGTGAATGTCGAATTATGAGCTTCTTTCATTAATTCTCCTTTTAGCTCACCGACATTGGGCACACATAACCTTCCCTTATACCGGAGCGTTTCGTTCTCAATGCTAAATTCCTTAATCCGATCCTCCTCTACACCCCTCTTGATTTTCATCAATTCGGATCCGAGCTTTGAAGTTGTTTGATCCTCTCTACCAAGGGAAACTCCAATTGTATAGCCGCTAAATAACCTTGGTCGCTTGGTAGTACCACCTCAACATCAAACTTTTCTAACTCCCTTATGAGTTGATCCTTACTTGGTGAGTAAACAAGCTATCGACCACTGTTCTTCGGCTGAGGGCATCCGCCACCACATTTGCTTTACCCGGATGGTATTTGATTTCTATATCGTAATCCTTTAAGAGCTCTAGCCATCTCCGCTGCCTCATGTTTAATTCCTTTTGCGTGAAGATGTACTTGAGGCTCTTGTGATCCGTATAAATCTCACACCTCACACCATATAAATAGTGTCTCCAAATTTTTAGCGCAAAGATTATTGCGGCTAACTCCAAGTCATGAGTTGGGTAATTCTCTTCATACGTCTTAAGCTGTCGTGATGCATAGGCAATCACTTTACCCCTCTGCATCGATACGCAACCGAGTCCCTTTCCTGAAGCATCACTATACACAACAAATCCTTCGTTCCCTTGGGGATTGCTAAAACCGGGCCGATACTAGCCATCTCTTTAGCTCTTGGAAGCTATCCTCACACTTCTTAGTCCACTCGAACTTGTTGCCTTTGCGTGTTAGCAAAGTGAGCGGAAGAGAAGTTACGGAAAAGTTTTCCACGAACTTACGGTAATAGCCCGCCATACCTAGGAAACTTCTTACCTCGAATACGCTCGTGGGCCTTGGCCAATCCACTATGGCTTCTATTTTAGCCGGGTCCACGGATATGCCTTCTCCGGACACTACATGCCCCAAAAAGTGGACTTTCTTTAGCCAAAACTCGCATTTCTTGAGTTTGGCGTATAACTGATGCTTTTGCAAGGTGCGAAGTACCACCCTCAAGTGTTCTTCATGTTCCTTTCTACTTTTGGAGTATATGAGGATATCGTCAATAAAGACCACCACGAACTTGTCGAGGAAAGGGTGGAACACTCTGTTCATCAAGTCCATGAAGAAGGCGGGAGCATTAGTAAGCCCAAATGGAAGAACTAGGAACTCATAGTGACCATACCGTGTTCTAAAAGCACTCTTAGGGATGTCTTCTTTCTTGATTCTCAACTGATGGTAGCCCGACCTTAAGTCAATCTTTGAGAACACGAGATGAGCCTCCAAGCTGATCAAAGAGGTCATCTATTCTTGGAAGTGGATACTTATTCTTAATGGTCACTTTGTTCAATTCTCGGTAGTCAATACACAACCTTAGGCTACCGTCTTTCTTTTTCACAAAGAGTACGGGTGCTCCCCAAGGTGAAACACTTGGGTCGGATTAGTCCTTTATCCAGTAGCTCTTGCAATTGGACCTTTAACTCGGCCAACTCCACCGGTGCCATTCTATACGGTGTCTTAGATATAGGTATAGTGCCTGGCACTAAGTCTATGGTGAACTCCACTTCCCGTTACGGGGTAACCCCGGCACCTCTTTAAATATTTCTCCAAATTCTCCCACTATGGGAATACTTTCAACGAGGATTTCTTCCAATTCGGCTAGTTCCACAGCACACAAGTACCCTTGACATCCCCTTTTAGCATTTTGCATGCATCGTACTCGCGGAAACGAGAGGAGTCGTCCTCTTAAGGCTATTCCCTCCGAACTCCAACCTTTCTCCCTCGGGAGTTAGCATGGATACTAGAGTCTTATTGCAATCTATGACTCGCCCTATGCTTTGACAACCAATCCATCCCAAGGATAATATCAAAATCTCGTATCTCCAATTCCATCAAATCTGCGAAAAGATCTTGCCATTTATACTTAATGGGCAACCCCTATATACCACATTAGTTTGGAGCTATCGACCCTACTTGGAGTTGATATGCGAAGTCTAGCATTCACTATAGCGAGGTTTACAAGGCCACTTTTTGGCAAATCCGGAATTCACAAATGAATGGGTTGCTCCTGAATCAAACAAAACATAGACATATAAGTTGTCGAGGAGTACCGTACACTGCCACTACGTCGCTGGGGTTTTCCATCTCCTCATCAGCGGTACCAACGTTGTTAAGGATACCCGCGTCGTTGCTTGAGGTCCTCCGTCCCTTCTTCTTCGATCAAGCTGTAAACTCTTCCACCTACCGGAGTTTCTTCCCTTCCTTCCTATTCCTGGATGCGAGGTTGGCCTTGTTGTAAGGAGGGTTGAGAATTAGACTCGTTGCCTTTGTCCTTGCCCGATACCCCGATTAGCTCCGGTTTCTTGGGGGCAATGTGCGATGAAGTGTCCATATCTTCCGCATTTAAAGCATGGCCCTTTTTCTCCTGTACATGCTCCTAAGTGACGGCGACCACACTTTCTACACAGCTGGCGATCATCCCCCTTGAAGGGCTGTTGGGCTTGGGAAGAGCTACCTCGCGTATCAACTCTTTTTGCAGCTCTGGCCGGATTGTGAGCCGGGATCACCATAGCCGGACCTCCTTTTGATTTGAAGTTGGGCCGTCTTTAATGCTGCACTTTCATTTAGCGCCCTTTCGATTTTGAAAGCCCTCCGGTACATCTCCCGGAAGTTTGTGAAGACCAGGCCAACCACTTTATTCTTCAACTTTGGCCTTAGCCCGTGTTCAAACCTATCCATTCGCATCTCCTCGGTCGCCACCTGAGATGGTGCGAATCGACTCAACTCATTAAACTTGGCAGCGTATTCCACCACACTCATGTTTTCTCCTTGCCTAAGTTGGAGGAACTCCTGCTCCTTACTCCATTTCACAGCTTTCGGGTAGTATTTTGCGCCCAGTAATTCCTTAAGTTCCGGCCAGGTTCGTGCAAGTTCGCCCTCACGAGGCCTAACAGTTTGCCACCAAAATCGGGCTTCGTGTTCAAACTGGTGGGTGGCTAATTGCACCTTAAACCGCTCCGGGCACTCCATTACCTCAAAGAGACCCTCCATCGTCAATAACCATTCCTCGTACACCAACGGGTCTATCCCTCCTGCAAATTTGGGGGTTTCAATTCTGAACCGGCACACCATTTCCATTGCCGTGGGCCCTGGAGGTGGAAGGGGTGGAGGTGGGACTTGTTCTCTTCGGGAGGCATCTAGAGTGATCAAAACAAAACGATGCCTCAACTAAGTGCATGTTTGCTATAAAAACCTAATAGAGGGATGCCTATCTCAATGCGTGAATGTAAATAACGATCAAAATCAGTAAAGCGAGTAACCAATACACATGTAATCACATATAGCACACATATCCTATGCTTTAAGACACGAAACCTAATTGGAGCTACATTGGGTGATCCTAATGCTCCGATACCATAAAATGTAACACCCCAAAACTCACCCTAGGAGTATTACACCGCCGAGTTCCTCAAAGGAACTCCCAAGGCTCGCTCCGATGTTGACTCAGCTATCTTAATTCAACTTAAGGGCACGAATTAAAATTCTCCCTAAAGGTTAGAAGTTCCCTAAAAATTTCGGCGAGTTCCGTTTGAACTACGGCCCAACCCATAGGCTAAAAGCCTTAAAACCTGCATAAAATTCACAATAAAACTCAACGAGCCACATGCTCGGAGTACACAACTCCACGGCCACACGCCGGAGTATATTCACAACCATAAGGCTTACATTGCGAACTAGTTTACAACCCAAGTCATGAATTCAGCAAAAAACCAGATTTACAACCACTTAAGATCAAAATTGCCGGAGAAAGAAATCTACTGGCTTGTCAAAGCTACTAGTTCGGTCTCCATACATACGTCTAACTTGCTATACATTACAGTCTATTTACATAAGTAGCCGAATAAATACAATATGCTAACATAAAACACATAGACTTGATCGCAACCATAATCGCCACCAAAGACAAGCATCCGGCCGTTCGTCTCGGGGGTACCTGCAATCGGGAGGGAGCGGGGCAATTTGTGGGGGTGAGCAATAAACCACGGGGCTCACCGAAGTCTTACACCCTTAAAATAGAAATTCTTTATACATAATACACATAATAATGAAATTGGTGAAAATATAATAACACAATATAAATCTAGATGTTTTCAATGGAATCTCTTTGCAATGAAACGATCATGACTCTTTCAACACTTAAAAACACGATTTCACCTTCATGAACAATTCTTTTCGGGTTGAATCAACTTTTCCGGGCCTTCCGAGGATTCGAACTAGCACTTCTTTCATCTCGGGCGCGACCCCGACAAAAAGGCTCCCGGGACCTATCTTCTAGGAAGTCTCGGGCGGGCATCCTGTCTCTCCAGGACCACTATTAGAACCCTTCCCTCGAAGTCTCTAGCTGGGCGTTCCCGGTTCGAACCCTTCGGTATGCTAAACAATCCGTAGCCTGTTGATTCAAAACTATTTGCACATTCTCATTCATCACATTCACTTACAGCTTTCTCAAATTGATTTCACATCAAGGAAGGCGTGGCACCGCGTGTCACCCTTACAAATTCACTTTTCAAATTCAATTTACTTTGTCAAATACTTTTGCCTTTCTAGATTAAAATCACGTTGGAAAGACATTTCACAGAAATCACATTCAAGAGTCATTTCACGTAAAACACAAAACTTCTTTCGAAACTACTTGTGAACATCACATAAAGCAAACACATAGCACGAACAGTCCCCATTCAATGCAAGCAGTCATTCCCAACTCTTTTCCAACTGTGCCTTTCTCAATTCATCAGTTTAATACAATTATTTCCATTTTCCGAGCTACTATAACCACAAGTGCATATCACTTAAATTACGTTTCACATTCATCGCAATTCATTGCCTTTTGCCTTACTTACTCGGTTTACACTTCTACTTTATAACTCAACTTCTTTTGGCCGTATTCAGTCACGAGACTCTTGCCCTCACTTTATTGCTTAAGTCCCTTTTGCTGTGCTTAACTTACACTTGATTTCATCCCGTAGACCGAGATATATTCTACACTCATTTTAACCTTAGAATTCCCAACTCGCTATTTTTCTGCCTCAATTATGCGTCAAGCAAGATGAAGTCATGTCCTTCCTTTATACTCAAATCATTATTTCCCAATATTCATTGTTATCTTCCAGTGCAAGAACTTAGAAAGTCTCTATGGTTTAGCTGAAACATCGATTCACAATTTACTCCCAATTTACCGCTTCTTGTCCCTAAGTGCCATTAGAACTCGTCACCACACTCTTTATACCTACACCCCCTAATGTTTTCAGCATCTCATCTCAGCCCTAACTAGCTACTAAGTTCTGTCCAGTTTCTAATTCGGACTCCACATTTCCATTCGATTTACTCATAACTCGCTTCGGTTCTAGCAGTTTTCCTAGCCTCATTCTATCACATAACATTCAATAATCACAACAAACTCGTTTGGGTTTCGAAATTACTAATAGTTTAGAGTGTAAGGCTACCCACCTCGATTCAGGGATTGCGGTTTGTGATTCGGGCTCCCTGGTTCCCTTCCTCCTTTCGTTCTTTTCCCTCGCTGCTAGCCTCGGATTCCGCCGCCCTTCTCTGCGCGCGGACGCCGTCGCCGGTCGCGGTCCCGCGCTCACCGGCTGCCTCCTTTAGCCCTCGCGTTCACTTCTCTTCCCCGGCCTCGGGTTCGCCCTTTCCTTCAGCCCTGGCCGTCCCTCGCGTTCGCCGATCGCCTCTCCTTCGTTCGCCGTGAAGCCCACCGGCCTCCGGTGGCTCTCCTTGCCCTCGCTTGCCCTCTCCCGCTCGCGGTGTCTCTCTCTCGCTCGAGCTCTCTCTCTCTTCCTCTGGTTCTCCATTCTGCTTGGTCTCCCCCTCCCCTTCTTTTCTTTCCTCTCCTCTTTTCTTCCCTTTTCGGTGGCTACCTTAGATGCAGCCAGCACCTGCTCTAGCAGTACACTCATCCTTGCCACAATTAAATTTCCCTTTCTTTTTTTTTTTTTTTTTTGACATAAGTTTACCCGGGATTCTATCTCAAATAGCGACGAACGAGCAATTACCTTTACTAATTATGCTATATAACACACAAGCACATAAAATAAATTTCGTAAAAATACTAGGCTTAATTTAACTATAAAATCAATCTACTCGAAATTCCGGGTCTCACAATCATGGAACAAAATTTTTAAATTTTAGGTCATGCATTGTTGTTATATCTGAGTCACATAACATAATTGTTTGTACATGAACGTAAAGCATATATATATATACGATGAAAATTTGAATTGAAGTCACGCGCTCATTGAAAAATTCTTAATTTTTGCTTAACGTATTAGATTAGGGTCGGGATGTTAAAGTCTTCCCCCTTAAAATAAGTTTCATCCCCGAAACTTGCAAGCAAGGAAAAGCAACATTACCTTAGAATAAATATGGATTTTTTTTCTTTTTGCTCGCCCTTTTTTTATATCGTCTTTGGTTTCTCAAGTGGATTTTGTAGAAGTATGATTCTCCTACAATACTTTGACTAAAGGAATAACCTTATCGCAATTGTCTGATTCTTCGGTCCAATATCTCTACGGGATGTCCTTTGTAAGTTAGATTTTGGGCTACCACAATGGGTTCACGTTCTACGATGTGACTTGGGTCTAATGTATATATTTTCGAAGGTGAGAGATATTAAACACACTATGCACATGTTCGAGATCAGAAGGTAATGCTAGTTTCTGCGCCACAAGGTTCAGTTTCTCTATAAACTCATAAGGTCCGATGTAACTAGGGATCAATTTTGTTTTCCTTGATGTCGAACCTCTTCACACCTTTTGTTGGAACACCTTTAGGAACACCATGTCTCCCTCTTAAACCTCTAAGACCTTTCACCGTTGGTTGGTATAACTCTTTTGTCCATTATGGGCTTCCCTGATACACTCGTTGTACGATCCTAATCCTTTCAATTATATCTTGTGTCATTTTCAGCCATACGGTGAATGCTTTATCCAGTTGGTTCCAACATAATGGAGTTTTACATCTCTTTTCATAAAGGGCCTCAGATGGATCAATGTTGATGGGGGCTTGATAGTTGTTCAATTTAATTTCTTCCGTGTTGGTATCTCAAGAGGTCGTAGCTCTCCTATAGGGTGTTATTATTCTACTTTCACCCTCTGACATGTAAGACATTTGTCCCCATATTCTGCTGCCTCCCTCCTTATATTAGGCCACCCCCAAAGTTTGCCTCAAATCTACGTACATATTTGTTTCTCCATGGGGTACGAAGTATGCGGTAGTGTCCACCCCATCTGAAATCCTATTTTTAAGGTCTCCTTGATTGGGTATACACCAATGATTTTGAATTTGTAAGTTGTCGGCCTCGTGTACCACTAAACCCGAAAGTGTACCTCGTCTATGGTTAGCTTGACCTTCATATCTCTTCATCATTCTCCTTCTCCATTTTGATTTCCTCTAAGATTGACAATTTAACCTCCAAAACTGCTAACAATTCTCTACCTAATGCTGGGTAATTGCAATCATGTTGCTTCCAACTCATGAATGAGAGCCAGTTAGGTTATAGCTATAGTGTTTAGACTAGGTTGAGTCTTTCTACTGAATGCATCTGTTATAACATTCGCTTTTCTTGGGTTGTACTGAATCTCTAAGTCATAGTCCTTCAATAGCTTTAGTGAACGCTTTTGTTTGAAGTTAACCTCTTTTTGGATGAAGACATACTTCAAACCTTGATGGTTAATGTATATCTTACAAGATACTTCATATAAGTAATGTCCCCAAATTGTTAGAATAAACACCATTGTAGTCTACTCTAATTCATGGGTGAGATAATTCCTTTCATATGGTTTTAACTGATATGAGGGATATGTTACAACCTTACCATCTTACATCAATACACAACCTAACTCATTTTTCTATGCATCACTAGAAATGGTATCTCATTTGCCTTCCTTAAAAGGGCCAATACTGAGGCTATCGTCAATCTCTTTTTCATCTCTTGAGACACATTTTCATACTTATCGATCCGTTCCAACTTAGTGGTTTTTCTTAGAAGAATTTTTTTGGCAAATACTACTTTCGAAAAATCTTGATTAAATCTTCGATATTGTCTAACTAACCCTAGGAAACTCCTTAGATACCACGTGACCCAAAAAATTTCATCCTTCTCAACCAAAATTTACACCCTTGTAATGTGGCATACAACTAATTTTCTCTGAAAGCTTGCAAATAACATTCACAAAAGGCATGTATGCTCCTCCATATCCTTAAAATTATATCAATGTGTCATCTATGAATATGTAACGCCCCCAAAACCCATAATCACCAGTTTAGTCATAATAACTGACTAACTACTAATTAGCGCAGTGGAAAAGAGAATTAGAAGCATTACCACCGCTCTTTAACAAGAGCAAGGCAACTAACTAATTAACATACAAACATAACTTATTAGGTTGAGGTTCATAATACACGCCCAACTTATAACAACATAACGAGCAATAAGTTATCGAGCACCCTCATGACTATAACTTATTAACCAAAGCATACACGACTCCTACATATCACGTTCTTGACTATCACTGTGAGCCGAGAAGTCTTGATGACCAAAATGAACTCGTCTGTTTTCCTCTGCATTAATCTTACCTAAAACAAAATAGAGAAAAATATTTCGAAATATGAGCCAGAGCTCAGCATGTCTATCCATGTACTGTAGATAATTTATGTGAAGATATATTGATTTAAGCGCATGCATTTCAATTAATTTATAAATCAAACAGGAATAATATAGTAAAACAATTATTCATTTATTATCTGAGTGGCTCCTTACGATCATCGGTTTTTCTAAATATGCGCATACCCAGACCGATCGGTAAAGTCTGGTTGATAATGGCCAAATATATATGATATGGTATGATCATGATATAACATGATTAATATGGGGCGGGCCACATAATTAGGTAACAAATAATATTTGAAATGGTTCATTTCATTAAGTAAACCATTGATCTTGTTATGTAAAAACATATGAGTTTTCGTAAGGTACAAACAATAAACGCACCTTGAAATCATAGTGATATCCTTCCTTTAGTCCCTTTGGAATTGCTGACTCGGATAAACGACGATGATGCCTTAACAAAATAAAGTGTTTCATCAATAGGTTCAATACTCTTAGTAATCAAATTTATTATCGTTATTATTGTCATCGCTATTGTTATTACTATTGTTATTACTTACATTATTTCCTTTTGTAACTTCCCATGACTAGATGAATTAATGAAGGCAAAATCACTTTGTAGATTGTTAAAGTGGTTGGTTAAATTTTATAGGTTGAAGTTTTAAAGTAACACTCGTAGCTTATATCAACTCCGCTTGTCATGCAATATGCTCATAAGATTCACTTGACCGTTTCTCCATAAAACACCTAACGTGTTAATCGATCACTTCTCAAGTTATGTATCTTGCTCATCTAATTGTTTAGCCCTCCAACGTTGCTTAATTCTTCACTTGCATACTAACCTAATTCTTATAAATTGCCTAAGTTAATCCATTTCCTTTAATTTCTTCAAATCATCAAATTCGCTAATTTTCTTTAACTCTTTAAATCGTCAAATTTGCTAATTTCCTTCGACTATTTACATCATCAATTTTGCTTCTTTTCTACTACCACCATTACTTATTCACTTATTTCCTTTAAGTCACTAAAATCCTTTATTTTCTTTTGGATGGCTAAAGTTACTTATTTTCTTAAATCGACATCATTTATTTCTTTTAATATATCTCAATCATCCAAATCACTTATTTTCTTTAAACCCTCAAAATGACTTTATTTTCTTTAATTTTCCCAAAATTAGTTATTTGTTTTAACTACGTAAAATCATCCAACTTACCTATTCTCTTTAATTCACAATTTTAATCCATATCCTCATATCACAACATGCATGCCTCTTTTTTGTTAGATCCTCACATAATATTATACTCTTTTAAAGTTTCATTTTAATTTTTTTTACATGCATGCTCATTTTAGTTAATCTCTTCCTCCAAAATTTTCTAATAAACTTGAATCATCACGAAAACCAAATTTTCTTTGCTTTGGAAGCCACCACAAACCTCCCCACGGCCAGTGGGGGTCAATGGTCGGCTCTAGAGGTCATCAAGGGTCTTCCCACGGTCAATGGCGACTTCTGGTGGCCACCAAGGGTTACCCCACAGCCTATGAGAGCACCCGTGGTGGGTGTTTTGGGTCAATTAACTCGCTGCTGGCCACCACGGCCTGTCCCACAGGCTGTGGGGCCACCAGTGGTGGGTGTCAGGTCTTCCAAACTCCACTTTCTTATGCTCTACGTATTTTCTGTTTGTGAGATATCTATGAAATGTTTTATCTTATAAATTTTCCATCATTGTAAGTATCATATTAGCTCACTAAAACACATTAAAAGCACATGCAAGATAATTACTTCTCATACCAAAATTTGGGCAACCCCGAGTTAACGTTTCCAATCAACGATCCCCAAAAGCATAATACTAGCTATGTAATATGATTTTACACAATAATCCCTTACATGCACATCTAACTAATTATTCTTAAAAGTTAAAGAAATTCATTAGTTGAAGGTTGAGGTTTTTACCCAAACTCACAAGAAAATGAGGTTTTTATGGGGAAGGGGTGGTTGAACGGAGCTCTGGTGGCAGCAGTGGGTGGCAGGCGGCGACCGGCGATGACTGGCGGCTGGCCTGGCGGCAGCAGCTGGCAGCAGTCAGCAGGCAGCAGCAGCTACAGTAGACACAGCAGTAGGGCAGCAGCAGCTACAGCAGCTACAGCAGCGGTGGCTGGCTTCGCGGTGGCCGGTAGCTGGTGGCTCCGGTGACAGCGACCGGAGGAACTGCTGGTGGTGGTGGTCAGTCTAGCTGGGCAGTGAAGGGGGTTGAGTGAGGGAGGTGAGTTTTGTTGGGAAGGAAAACAATGATGAAGGTGGGCTTTTGAGATGTTTGGGGTTTAAATATGCAAAATTGAATCTGAAAATCTCTCTCCTCAATTTGAATCCAGCCCCCTTTTTTTTATTTGCTTGGTTATTAGCCCTCACCCACTCTCCACAAGCCCAATTACCCTAATAGCCAAGCCCAAGTTAAAAGAATGTCGGTTTTAGGAATTCCCGACTTGAATAATTATTACAAACTTTAGGAATATGAATTATTATTATTATTATTATTATTATTATTATTATTATTATTATTATTATTATTATTATTATTTCTTGAATCATCACAAAGCATACTTTACTTGCTTATTTATTTATTACTTATTTTTGGCCAAGCGTCGTTATCATCATCTGCGTCCTGCAACACATAAAATGGTTACTTGTACAAGACATAATATATATATATATATATATATATATATATATATATATATATATATATATATATATATATATATATATGTATATATATATATGTATATATATATGATCCTGAGAAACGAAAGTGTGAATTGAAGTACACGTGCTAATTAATATTTATTAATCTTTGTTAATGTATTGGTTTAAGGTCGGGGCATTACAGAATACAACCATAACTTTATTTACGTAGAATCTAAAAATCATATTCATCAAATCCATAAACTTTGCATTGTAATAGTCAACTCGAAGGGTATCACTGCAAATTCATAGTGGTCGTAACTTTTCCTAAATGAGGTCTTAGGTATGTCCTTAGACTTAATCCAAAATTGATGATAGTCGACCCTTATATCTATCTTTGAGAACATCCCAATGCTCGTAATCGATCAATTAGGTCATCAAGTCAGACCAAAGGATACTTATTTATGATCGTGATCTTATTCAACTCCCTATAATCTACGAACAACCTTAGCGTACCATCATTTTATTTCACAAATAATCTTAGCGTTTATATAAAAGTGTTTAACTGGCAGCGGTAGAAAAAGTTTTGATAACAAGAGTTGGATACTCACTTACAAGGATACTATTATTATATCTTTTTTTTGAATGGGGTTATTTCTTTCAAAGAGTAATTAATAAATAACACAACAAGTTCAATATTTTGGTATGTATGAGTAAAGTTTGAGAAAACTCCCTTTCATTGGAAAGAAGTGTATATAATGGTAATTCTGAAGAGGTAACAAGGTCACGCCATAAATAAAGATTTTTGAGGATGGAAATGAGTCATTAGACATTAATAGTTATAAAATAAGCATCATAAGAATCATTAAACACGAGAAGAAAATTTTTAACTTTAATGGTTCAATGAAAGAAAGGATACTAATGAGGGAATGTTAGAATAGATAGGGGATGACAATAAGAGATTAGTATGATTTATATGGATTTATGGGTTATTATATGCTGAAGTAATTGATGAGCTCCCTTATATATCAACAAAGGTTAAGAGAGTCATAAGGTCCAAAAAGAATTACACAATTATGTTATAGTGGTTCTTATGGAAAGCATTTAACAATGAACATATGTTATTAAATACGATGATGAGCTCACGTAAACTGATGCAGAATTTCTTGTGCTAGACAATATGTAAGCTTAATCTATCTAAATAAGAATGTTTTAACTTTTCCTCTCTTAAGAAAAAATTATGTATATCACATTCATTCTTTAATCTTCTATTACTAAATCCAAGATTGAACTTCAACAAAATTTACCTTTATTTTTCCCCTGCAATATGATGTCTCTTCAATAAAAATAACCAGTCAAAACTCCCGTATGAGTTCATGAAATACTCTAATTCAACAATATGAAGTTCTAATCTAATATAAATCATATTAAACTATCACCAAAAAGTTATCCAAATTCCTAACTTAACTTCTCCAACCATTAAAATTTTACTTGTACTTGCTCAATTTGATCAGCCAATATATATAGAACACAATTTCTCCCTTTAACTTTATAATTATAACACATTTCCTATAACCTCGAGTATTTCTCACATGGACTCTTTGCCTTTGACTTATGCCACTTGAAAAAAAAAAAAAAAAGGATGAGCATCTACTCAATTTACATTCATGTTTTCCCAATGATTATCCCAATTATTTTTGATAAGATATGTACGTAGTTACTTTTCTTTACTCTTTGAATGCTATTTTTTTGTATCCTAATCCACTAAGCATCGATCATCATTTCCAATAAGAAAATCCTAATATATTACTTTTCAAAACCTCTAGAATTTTTTTTCATGTTATGGAACACGTCTTCCATACCTCAAAATTATAATCTTGTTTTCCATTTCAAGTTCACTTATTTCATACAATCCCGTTGTTTATAATTATACTCTAAGCATCTTTTCTCTTACGAAACTTCCAAATATAACTTAACTATATCAACTTTCTTAAATACCTTAGACACAATAATATGCTCTAACATAAGTGTTCATACCTTAACCAAACAATCATCTTAACTCTTTAGAATCCTTCATTTATTTCAATAACTTCAAAGAATAAGTTACCTTGTAAAGATGTATAACTCCACTTAACAAACAAGAATTATAACATTACTGAAGACTCGGACACTGCTCAATATCTTTCTGAGTCATGCAAAAGGAATCAGGTATAACGATGTCATTCTTATATAGTTTTGATTCCAAGGCATTCTCTCGTGTCTTAGAAACTTTCTTGAGTAAAATAGTATCTTCTCTAAGTGATTCGGCCCTCACTCATCTCTGTTATCGCTTTCGGTTAGCGACTCAGAAAACTGGTTCTTTATTCTGAGTCCACTCTCACTCAGATTAATCGCATTTCGAATATACCAGTATTCCGCCGTTTCTCACTCGGAATCTGACTTGTGGTTATTTACTCTATTGTTTGCATAGTCAGCATTCGTAGTTCTTTTCGTACTTAGTCTATATCAAGTTTTTCCCTCTCTAATATTCGTTACAGAACTTGATTCTTTGCTTAAGACTAAGTCTTATGGAATTCTGAGCCTCATGGATTTTAGACTCAGAAAATTCCATTTCTTTTCCGACTCGGATAATCTGTTGGTTAATTATCATGATTATTTTATTATCTGTGTCTAACCTTGGACCAAAGTATTTTATACTTTGGAAACCAAAGTTGTTTTACTTTTGTAGGTTATCCAATCGAGGATATCTTTTCAAACTACAAAAGTAGCCGGCTTCGTAACGTCAAATCACCAGTAGATATGGCTTTTCACCTTCCCTGCTTTAGTCCCGGAAGATTGTGTCGAAGCTGTCTGCTTCCATATCTGGAAAAATGGAACGCCAAGCCTAACGATGGTTTCCACCTCATTTTTCAAGACACAACCGATGGTTTTGGGACTTCCAAGAGAGCTAAACCGTTGTTCAACGTTCATATTTCAACGGATACTTTCTGAGTGACTCGAAAGCTTCTACCAACGATCACGGAAGACTCTTGATCAGCAGATGAAGATAACGGCTACTCTGCTTGGTTATCTATAAATAGAAGCCACTTCACAAGACTTGAAGGTTGCCGAATATATTGTCTATACACTTACTTGATCAAAGTTATTGTATTTACTTTCAATCTTCAACCTACAACTCCCTCTCTATAATTCATTACTTTCTGAGTTGTAAGGTCTTGTACTTAGTTACAAACTCTTCTTACATACTTTGTAAGGTCCCTTGACTAAGCTGTAAAGGTTAACTCAGCTTAGTTGTCCCTAGCTGTAAGGGTTATCTCAGATAGGAAGTACTAGATCAGATAAGGTAACTTCGAGTCTAGGAAAATTTGTATAGAGTTGTCTAAGGGAGCAACTCGGGTTCTGTCAAGTTCACGGTATTTTGTGGACTCAAAATAGTGGATTAGACTTCGTGTCTGGATTGACACGGGCCGTGGTTTTCTGCCCCAGGAGGGTTTCCACGTAAAATCTTTGTGTTCCTTTTCTGAGTTCATTCTAGACTCGGACAGCCTTAGTGCTCTAGCTTCTTCCGATTCATTGCTTTCCGAGTCCAATCTTTTCGACTCTGTTATTAGATTCGGATTCTGTCTTTGCCTCTTTTCTGCGCAAAAGTGTGTATTTTCAGAAAGAATTTTCTATCACCCTATTCACCCCACCCTCTAGGGTGACTCAGACTCTCCTTGAGCAAACCTTCAATTACGACATCATATAAGATCAAAATATTCCTTAAATAAACCACTAGAAGAGTTAATCTACTTATATAAGAAATTTTAATGTACTTAATGTTCAATAACTTTTATTGCTCTCCAACATAATCCAAGCCATCTCTATTCACATAATTACCAATATAACGATTAACTTTCATCTCTCTACACAACATCTCTTATATATTCACCAGAACATAAGCATCCATCATATAAATATTTCACATAAAAGGTCATATTTGATTCCTAACATACAATAAATGCTACCTATCTATGTTTTATTTTTTTTTTATTTATTTATTTTATTTATTTATTTATTTTTCAAATATAGTCAAATAGCACAAGTGTATTCATTGCTAATAACGTTCACAAACGTTATAGATTCCCACTATACTCAGTTATGAATCGACATGCATTGTAAGACCAAAGTACAAGTAAAATGATGCATTTCGAATGTATTTGACAAAACTATTATTTGTGTTTCATAGGAAATAGTATTAAAGTCTCCAAGAATATAATACGAAATGATGAACGTTTTGAGAATTACTACGATACATCGCCTAATATACATAGGTGTAACAAATGAAACAATATATAGGTAACGAACTTAATTTCCTATTTCCCATCACTTAATGACATTGACCTACACTCATAGGATCCTATATCTCACACTGACTCTAAACCTAGGCTCGATACCATAACCGTAACACCCCTAAAATCCATTATCACCAATTTAGTCATAACGACTGACTAACTAGTAATTAGAGCAGCGGAAAAGAAAATTAGAAGCGTTACCACCGCTCTTTAACAAAGAGCAAGGCAATTTCCGAATTAAAATACAAACATAACTAATAAAGTTGAAGTTCATAATATGTAGGACGCCCAACTTATAACAACATAAACGAGTAATAAGTTATCGAGCACCATCATGATTACAACTTATTTAACCAAACCATACATGACTCCCACATATCACACTCCCGACTATCACCTGTGAGCCTCTAAATCTCATTGACCAAAATAAACTCGTTTATTTTCCTCTATATTAGCCTTACCTAAAACAAAACAAAGAAAAACATTTCAAAATAATGAGCCGAAACTCAACACGTCTATCATGTACTGTAAATAATTTATGTGAAGATATATTTCAGCGCATGCATTTCAATTCATTTATAAATCAAGAAGAAGAGTATTGTAAAGCAGTTATTCATGTAACGCCCCCAATCATTATTAATTAATAATCCCCTAGTTAGAGAGTATGACGTATGGTCGCAACAGAAGTTATCGACAGAAGGCATTACCGCCGCCCTAAAAATAGGACCAGGCTAAAATAGCATACATATAAAAAAAACTTGGGTCAATCACTTACACTTTAACAAGTCCTGATAGAAGTAAATCTTTATGTCCCAAAGAGTTAAACCATACCACATGATTAAACCAACTCCCAACATACAGTTTTGAGATATTTTATTTATTATACAAGCCTATGCAATTGTCTACCTGAAAATACGCCATATGTAATACATTCCAAGGTCAAACCCAAAAACCAGATGCGAAGAAAATCACTATGAGCTTCTAGACCCATCACAAATCAGTGATAACGATTTATCCAGCTAAGTCTTGCTTCTGTCAGGCTTCTTAGACAATGAGCTATTCACATATGCTTTTCCTAAAAACAAAAACAATAAAATAATTCAAAAAATGAGTCGAAACACAGTACAAACATTCCTACACGGTCAAATACTTTTGAAACATCTTAATTGAGCGCGCGCATTTCAATTCATTTTAGTTCGAAAACAGAGGGAAGAGAATATGAGTCAACCTTGTTTGCTGATTATTATCTGTAAGTGGAACCCCTTATATAATTGATGCGATCTTTGAATAAGGTGCACACCTCCCGGGCTGACCGAAAACCCGAGTTGAAGTAGCGCGGGTGGAATTAATGGGCATAAGTCTTGATAGTTGATAATTGATAATTGATTGGGGACCACTTTATTAGGTGACAAAACTTAATTTGCAAATGATTCATTATTAGTTATATATAAGAAATATTGAGATTTGTTGAAAACATATGAGTTTTCGAAAGGTACAGGCAATGAACGTACGTGGACTGAAAATCTTTGTTTCTCCCCTTTTATAGAAATTTAAATTACCAGCTAATTGGCAGCGGAAGTGGCTTCAATTCTGTTTCAAATAGATTTTTGTCGTTAATAATGTTTCTCTTGAGTTTCAATTATTGAATTCATATAAGTGCTTGCAATTTGTTTCATTTCCTTTATTTAATACATAACCAGTTGAACTAAGATTTTTATTACTCAATTCTATTGCGTTAGTCTCGTTTGAAATCTTGTCTACAACACATATTCATCAAAGAAGTTGATCGGGCTATATTTATGTGATTTTATTCATTAGTCAAATTGGATTAAAGATATATATGTATATATATTCAAACATTTATCTTAGTTATTAACACCTGTTTGACAAGCGTAAAATATGTTCCTAATGGTTATTATTATAATTACTATCATTGTTATTGTTGTTATTATTATTATTATTATTATTATTATTATTATTATTATTATTATTATTATTATTATTATTATTACACCATTAACTCAATTAATTATATCGAACCAAAATCTTACTTTCAATCCTACCCTTAAGTCACCTTTCACCTCATCTTATCATCTATTCCACAAATTAATCAATTTACTCCACAAATTAACTAGTTTACTAAAATTCCACATACATCAAAATACACACTAATTCAAACTTGTATACATCTTTTCCTCAACAAAATCCACATCTACATATACAATTAAGTACACTAAATTTCTAAAGTTTTATATACTTTCAACTCTACTTATTATCCAACTTCAATCTCTATATAAACACTCTCTTTCTTTTGCTCAAATATATCAAATTCCAAAATACAACAAAAACCATCAAATTCACTTAAAATCTATATCAAAACATTCCCAATTTAATTCACTAACTCATAATTTTACAAATTCACCAACTCACAATTTCACAAGAGCAATATATTCGTTCACTTTCACAACAATCATTCCACCAAAATCCCAAACCACAATTATTCACAATAACTCCAATTTTTCTAATTCAACCTTTAAAAAATTCACACCATAAACATCCTTCTAACCCATATAATTCAATTAACAACTACAATCAATGAGTAAATAATGAAGTGTGATAATCTAGGGTTTAGGGTTTTACCTTCAAAACCCAAAGAGTGGAAGCCAAGAAGAAGACGAAGTCGTAGTGTTGCACAGCTGGGCTCCGGCGGCTACCGGGAAGCACCCGAGTCGACTTTCAGCGGCCAAGCTGCGGCGGATGGCTGGCCCACAAGTGGGCGACAGTAGGGGATGGCAGGGCGAGAGAGAGAGAGAGAGAGAGAGAGAGAGAGAGAGAGAGAGAGAGAGAGAGGGAGGGAGCCAGAGAGCGCAGACGAGAGAGAGGGAGGGAGGGGTACACGGCTGGCGACGCCGGAGTCGGCATTGGCAGCGCCTGGTGGCCGGCGAGAGAGGCTGTTGCTGGGAGGCGAAGCAAGGGAGGGGAAGGTAAAGGAACGGGAGAGAGAGAGCTAGAGGCAGTGACGAGTTTGTGTTGTTTGAGCCAACTGATTTTTTTCCTTGCTTTTAATTGCACCTGAATATTCCGTAAGCCCATTCTGGATTTTTCTCATCAAAATCAGTTTTGTTTTATTTTTATTTTTGTTTTAGTTAGGCTATTATTTCCTTGAAATAATACACACTAATAACTAATAATATCACAACTATCTTTCTCAACTAATAAATTACTCCTTTTATTTTATTTAAATTTATCATTCCTTTTTTTTCTCTTTTTTTTAAAAAACAAACTACTTAATTTATTTTAATAATGTTGTTTATAAGTTGTACGATCTACTTTAAATATAATGGTTCGCTTGAAATATAATATTAATGGTCTTATAACAATATACCTTCACATTTGTATTCATTATATATATATATAGATATATATATTTCTAAATTTTCTTTTTAAACATATGTGTAAATTACAATCATTATTATGACATTTTCATTGGAGGCCACTTCGTCGCCTTAGTTGCATAACACACAAATAAAAACAATTTAAATATAAAATAACAAATTGAAGTGCGCGCGATCGATTATATAAATTTTGTAATTAGTAAGATGAATAATGTGGTTTAGTTTCGGGTTGTTATAATTCATTTCTTATCTGAGTGCTTCTTGATGATCGTCGATTTTCCCAAATATACGCACACGCAAATCGATCGGTCGATCCGGTTGATAATGACCAAATATATGATATGATCATAATATGATCATGATATGATTGATATTGGACGGACCGCATAATTAAATGACAAATAATATTTGAAATGGTTGTCTTTTCATTATACAAACCATTTTGATGTTGTTATATATAAATATGTGGATTTTCGTAAGGTACAAGTAATAAACGTACCTTAATACTTGCTGTTTTGTTCCCTTTGATTCTTTTTGAAATGACGACATCGATGACTCGACATCGATGACCTTAATAATCATATTAAAATAAAATATTTCATTAACAAGGTCAATACTTCATATAATTTATTTTAACTATTATTATTATTATTATTATTATTATTATTATTATTATTATTATCATCATCATCATCATCATCATTATTATTATTATTACTCTTTCTTGTGACTCGGCGAATTTTGTTTAGGTAAGACATTTCTTAATTTGTGAATGCCATAGAGTGTTGATTTCATTTGATTGTAAATTATTTAAGAACAACATCCTCAACTTGAATCTATCTCCCTTATCACGTATTATTTCCCAAAATTCAATTATCTTTTTCCTTAAGTTGACTCCAAATGCTTTAATCCATCTCTTTTATTTGTGCCTCTTACTTACTTAATTATTTAAATCACAAAAATTGCTCAAATCTTACAAATCATTTAAATCTCTTCAACTACTTAAATTACTTAATTCACTTAAATCACTAAAATCACTTAATTGATTAAATTACTTAAATCACTTACTTTACTTAAATCACTAAAATTGATTAATTTGCTTAAATCACTTAATTGCTTAAATTACTTAAATCACTTAATTTGCTTAAATCACTTAGATCACTTATTTTTCTTAATTCACTTAATCCACGTATTTCCACATTTATGTATATATTCCAAAAGGAGATAACATGCTTTACTAATTAAATACCATACATCCAAGATTCATAACTTACTCCAAATGATCTTAAATTTTCTCGTCTATAATTTATAATTTTAACAAAATTATTATTTCATCCAAAAATTATTTAAACTTGACATGCATACTCATCTTCTTCCTTATTCAGTTCAAAATTCCTTTCCTAAGTTCATAAATGCCATCATCAACCACAATTTCACCTCTATTTACACAACCCACAAAGGATTAATATATATTCCAAGCATCAATTGCAATTTTCATAAGCCCAAACAATTTCTATAGGCTTATTTTTAACATCAAATTTCACACGGCCTCCTCATTCAATTTTCATAGCAACTTTAGATTTTTCATTAGTATTAATATCTCATTTTTCATTTAAATACTTAAATATATAAAATCATCCTCTACATGCAACATCTAAACAATTATCTTCAAAAATTGGGGATAATTTAATGAAGGATTTGAAGTCTAGCGAGGGTGCTTAAACATGACCGCTTCTTGGATCTAAAGTTCAGCGAGGTATACCGAGCTTGGCTCGGTCAATGTCTTGATGCTCAGATGAGGGGCCTAAACTTGACCTCGTCCTTAGTATGAAGCTTGTCTAAAACGTTCTTCAATAATAGTTTTGTTAGATGTTATTGAATGAAAATAGTTGTAAGTGTTACCTGAAAATGATCTCGAGATAGGAAAGCAGAAAAGAAAGCAAAGAAAGGAAGGCGAAAAGAAAGCGAGAAATAAAAAATTACAGCAGGTGGGGAGGAATTAAAAACAATTACATCTTTGTCCACAATATAGAAAGCGATAAAAAAACATAAATTAAATAAATCATAATGGGGATTGAGAATGAAATGTGCACCCTCAAGTTGTCCCATCTCGCTGATCTTTAATCTCGAATGGATCCGGAAGCGTGACAGTGGATGAACAAAACTAAAGAAGGCTTTTTGTGGAATTTGTGGTAGTAGAGTGGTGTCGGAGAGTGATAAGATGCTTGGTGGAGTAATGATTAGCATAAAACGAGCCAAGAGATCAGAATACCGATATAGCATTCAATAACTCTTAGCCTAATTTCAGCAGCATGTAGCTAGGTTAATCACCTCTCCAAAGTAAGGGGTTAGGCCCTTTATTTATAGAAGAAAGCTAGGTCACATAATGAACTAAAAGCAATGCAATTAGCAGCTGGAAATTAACTAAACCGGGTTGGATTTCCCGGAGAGGATGAAGGGGAAAACCGCATAATATCCTCTTAAATTGGAAATCTCATTGCGGGCACCGAGAAGGTCAGCGCCGATCAAGCCATTACATCGCGTGGAAGTTCCTGGGGTAGTGTGCTTTAGATGACCTCTAGGAACAAAACGCAACGTGTTGGCAAATTGAGCATGAAAACACGGCCTGGTCACAAACGATGTCGTACGGATGTCTCGGGTTCCGTGCCTCGCTTGGTCGTTGAGTGAAAGAGTGAAACGATGCATTTTTTCCCAAAATGGAGGTGATCAGTGCCGATCAAGAAACTTCCATTTTTGAAAACTTTCCATTTTGGATAGAAAAAGTTTCTATTTTTGGTAGGTTTCTATTTTTGGCAAGGTTTTATTTTTGGTGTGGGTTTGGGTTTCCTGGTTGGGAGTTAGACCCGGGCTTGGTCCGGCTGAAATAAAATGGGTTTATGGGTTGGCCCAAAGCAAAGAAAGTTGATTTTCATGGGGCTAAGGGGTCTTTTATGGTTAATTGGCTTTCGTCACACCAATCAAACTCCGATTGTGATCCGAATTCGCAAATAGGATTGGGATTTCATCACCGAGCCAAAAAATAAATAAAAGAGAAAAGGGATGACAATTTTTAGGTGTCTGCAACTCCATCCTCTTCACTTTCTAATGCACGAAAGTGAAGCAGCTGTGGAAACATTGGGGAGCGACCGGCTATTACGATTGCACCCGTCAAGCCGAAATCGCTTTCGAGTCAATGGTTATACCATGACACAACTTTCTTTCTCTCTTCCTTTCTTCACCATTGATAGCTATTCCTACTTCCTACACAATTGAGTAGATGATTTTGTTTATAAAGGAAGCTTTGTGTGTTTTTTATGGGATACAACAATGGAGGTCCGCAACCATCATTTTAAAGCTAAACCTCATGAAACATCACATTAAAATTGCATTAACCAAGCTTAAACTGACAAAAACGACCAAGAAAGTCAAAGTCCAATAACCAACACCCGGCACGGCTCGTGTCACTAGACACAACCAGCTCGTGTCCAATGTTGGTTGTGCTGGCTAGAATTTCACGCAGATGAGCACGGTCTCGTGCTGCTTAGAAATGCCCTGTGTTGGCCGTGACGCATGCAATAAGTGATTCCTGAGCCTTGACTTTATTAGACTCCACTGCCAACAAGCTCCCACTTGGAGCCTAATGAACCACTTCCTCTTGTACACATCTAGCAAATCAAACACCCGCCTTAGCTTCAACAAGAAAGGCCAATTAAGGTTTCACACAAACCTAATTTCCCAATTTCCACTCCTTTGGTTAGCATATCTGCTAGATTTTTGCTACCCTTGATCTTCTCAAGTTGCAAGTCTCTACTCTCCACCAACCTTCGAATGAAGTGGAACTTGCGCCGGATGTGCTTTGTTCTTGAGTGCAAGACCGAATTCTTGCTCAAGCTGGATTGCACTTTGACTGTCGCTATAAAGCACTCCATTCCTTACTTTTGGCCCAAAACCTCCAAGAAGTCTTGCAACCACACCATCTCTTTTTCGGCTTCGGACATGGCCACATACTCGAACTCAATTGTGGATATTAGACATAACGATGTGTTAGATGTTCCCTTCAAGTATCTTGCTTGTGTCAAAATCACCACTCTAGTCAGCATCCACGAAGCCTTTAAGTTTTAGGTCACTCTCTTAGAATAGTAACGATGTGTTAGATGTTCCCTTCAAGTATCTTAGAAGCCATTTCACAGCTTCCCAATGCGATTCCCCAGAATTAGACATGAACCTTGCCACTACTCCCACTACAAAAGCAATGTCCGATCACGTGCACACCATTGCATACATAAGGCTCCCGACTGCAGAAGCATAAGGAACCGTGGACATATATTCTGTCTCTTCACTTGTCTTTGGACATTGATCCTTAGTCAACTTGATATGGTTTGCAAGCGGGGTGTTTATTGGCTTGGCATCACCAATGTTGAACCATTTCAAGACTTTCAACACATATTCTTCTTGAGACAGCTTCAATGTACTTTGGGCCTATATCTTGTAATTCTCATGCCGAGAATTTCTTTCATCGAGCCCAAGTCTTTCATCTCAAACTGTAACGCCCCGATTACCGTTACTTAATAATTCCCTAATTCGGGAACATTAGGTATGGTTGCAGCGGAAGTTCACGATCGAAGGCGTTACCGCCGTCCTACCAAAAGGACAAGGCTGAAATAAAATACCATAATAACCTCGTGTCTATTAGTTATGCTTCAGTAAGTCGGGAAACATTACATGCTACGTCACGGGGTGTCATGCCGACAACTTAAATAAACCAATCCCAAAGTACGGTTCTGCTACACATTTACGGATATTAATGGCCAATACAACAATCTGCGATAGGAAATACACAATATTTAATCACAATCCAACGTCCAGTCTAAAATTAACGAGGAAGAGAATCACTTTGTGAGCATCTAACCCATCTTATAACAATGATAATGAAGTATCCAACTAAGTCCTGCTCCCGTCAGGCTTCTTAGGCAAAGGGCTGTTCACATATGTTTTTCCTAAAAACAAAAACATTAAAATAATTCGAAGAATGAGTCGAAACCCAAGTACGAACATTCCTGTACAGTCAAATAATTTTGAAACACATTGATTGAGCGCGCGCATTTCAATTCATTTTAGCTTGAAATCGGGGGAAAGAATATGAGTAAAACTTGCTTGCCGGTTATTATCCGAAAGTGGAACCCCTTGATAATCGATACAATCTTAGTAAGGTGCACACTTCCCGGGCCGACCGAGAACCCGAGTTGAAGCCGCGCGGTGGAATTGATGGGCATAAGGCCTGATAATTGATAGTTGATAATTGAGCGGGGACCACTTAATTAGGTGGCAAAACTTGATTTGCAAATGATTCATTATTAGTTATTGATATAAGAAATGTTGAGATTTGCTTAAATATGTGAATTTTCGAAGGGTACAGGCAATGAACGTACCTGAATTGAGAATGTTTGTTTCTCCCCTTTAATAAAAGTTTAAGTTACCAGCTAATCGGCAAATGAAGTGGCCTGAATTCTGTTTCAAATAGATTTTTGTTGTTAATAACGCTTCTCTGGAGTTTCCATAATTGAATTCGTATAATTGTTGGCAATTTGGTTCATTTTCTTTATTTATTACATAATTAGTTAAACTACGTTTTCTTACATAACTTTACTGCATTAACTCCATTTCGAACATTGACTACAACGCATATTAGTTAAAGAAGTTGATTAGGCTAATCAGATAGCCAACGATATCTATGCAATTCAATTCATTAGTTGACTTGGATTGAAAATGGTATATATATATATATATATATATATATATATATATATATATATATATATATATATGTATAATCAAACATTATTCCTAGTTTATTCCTTATTTCTCCCTTTATTACATTCAAAACCCATAGTTAAGTAATTAATTAACCCATCAAACGCCTTCCCCTAAGAAGGTCCCGTAATCTACCGAATTGCTCAAAACTCATACATACACCATTTTAAAGTCATAAGCATTATTCTCTCAACAAAATTCACATTCACAACCACAATTAGGTATGCTTAGTGCTCAATTATTTTCCATGCCTCTAAGCATTACTCGATATCTAATTTTAATTTCCACATACGCATTCCCTTTCATTTGCTCAATACAACCATTTCCAAAATATAACAATTACACCAAATTGCTCAATTCTATAATAAAACATCCCCAATCTCAGTCACTAATTCATGATTCCCCAAAAGAAATCACATTCATTTACATTCATACAATCAATCCATCTAACTACCAAACCTCAATCACTCACACCAATTCGAATTTTTCCAAATCAATCTTCAAATTCACTCCACAAACATATTTCTAAATCAGATGATTCAATTTACAATTACAATTACTAAGTAAATAATAAAGTGTGCAAGTATGAGTTTTAGGGTTACCTTCGAAATCAAGAGATGGAAGTCAAGAGGAAAGCGGAGTGGTAGTGCATGGTTGCTCCGGCAATTATGGGGCAGCACCGGCGTCAAGCTCCGATGGCCGAGCTGTGGCTGGTGGTTGGTCAGCGGAGCGGCCCGCGGCAGAGGTAAGGCGGGTGTGCGCCGCGCGAGAGAGAGAGAGAGAGAGAGCGAGAGAGAGCGATAGCGCGAGAGACGCCAGGCGTCTTCCCGACAACGCAGCCGCCGGCTTCGGTCGGCGTTGGTGGCGCTTGGTGGCCAAGAGCGAGGGCCGCAGGTGGAGGCAAGGGAGGGGAATAGAGGCACGCGAGGGAGAGAGAGAGAGAGAGCGATAGCGCGACCGAGAGAGAGAGAGAGAGAGAGAGAGGGCAAAGGGAAGCCGGCGTCGGTAGTGGTGGTGGGCGGAGGAGGTAACGGCCGTGAGGAGGGAGAAGCGAGAGCGGGGAAGGGCGGAGCATGGGAGATAGGCGAGGGAAATGGAGGATTAGCAGACTACAAGCCCATTTTATTTTATTTTATTTTTGTAGAATTTCTAGATAAATCCATTTCTGGAGTTTTCTTTTAAAAAATCTGATTTATTTATTTTATAATTATTATTATTATTATTATTATTTTTATTATTATTATTATTATTATTATTATTATTATTATTATTATTATTATTATTATTGTTCTTATTTTTGGTTACTTGTTACTCTTAAATTTTATTTTAATAATGATATTTACAAACTATCATTGTAACGATTTGTTTGAAATATAATATCAATGACCTTACTTGCATGTAAATTTTTGAATTTTCTCTTTTAAACATGTGCGTAAATTATAATCATTATTATGAAATTTTTATTAGGGCCACTTTGTTGCCTTAGCTGCATAACACATATATAAAAAAATAATTTAAATATAAAATATCGAATTGAAGTGCACGCGCTCAATCATATAAATCTTGTAATTAATGAATAAATAAAATAAACAATGTGGTTTAGGGTCGGGTTGTTACACAAACCCTCTTGACATATCCTCCTTCAACTTATTGATTTCAGCCATGCTTGAACTTGCAATCAACATGTCATCCACGTAGAGAAGTAAAATCACATAAGAGAATTGCTGAAGTTTTTGAAGTAGCAACACTAATCCTTATTACTCCTTTATAACCCGTTGTTGCACATGAAGGTGTCGAACTTGAGATACCACTACTTCAAACCATATAGGCTCTTTGTGAGCCTACAAACCAAATGTTCCTTCCCCGAAACTTCATATCCCTCTGTTCATGTAAGGATCTTCCTCCAAATCCCCATGTAAAAACGTCGTTTTCACATCCATTTGCTCCAAGAAAAGATCATCGACTGCCACCAAGCTCAAAACAGTTATAATGGTGGTTAGTTTCACAACAGGAGAAAATATTTCGGTGTAATCAATGCCCTTCTTTTGTGAAAACCCTTTAATCACTAATCAAGCCTTGTACTTAGTATGACCACTAGGATCATTCTTAATCTTATACACCCATTTATTCAGTAAAGCTTTCTTACCAACCGGTAACTCGGTTGATTCCCAAGTGTTGTTCTTGTCTAAGAAGGCAATCTCCTTATCCATTGCTTGCTCCCACTTAGACCACTCACTAATTTGGATAGCCTTGGTATAGGACTCCAGCTCACCAACATCGATCAATAGAAGATAATGAAGAGAGGAAGAATATCTTTGAGCCAGTATACCTCTTATTGACCGTGCTGACCTTCTCAAGGTAGGAGGAGTTTGGGGTTCATCTTCGAGAGGAGTTTCTGGTTCAAGGATCGGTTTAATCTTCCACTTGTAGAGCTCTAGCTTGAATGTTTTTCCCATCCAAGGAGACTTTAATAACTTCTTTGCCACCCGCATCGACTCCCACTAGCTCCTTATCAGCCGAACTCTCTATCATCCCATCTTTGTACAAAACGGACTCATCGAAGATAATGTTAACGTGTCTAAACACTTTCTTCCCATCCCAAACTCTATACCCAAACATGTTATCACCATAGCCTAGAAAAATAATACTTCTTTGATTTAGCATAAAGTTTATCCCTCTTATTGTGCTCAACCATAAGATAAGCAACGCAACCAAAGATACGAAGATAGGATGAATCGATATCCTTACCACTCCAAACCTCTTTTGATATCTTGTTACCCAAAGGCACGGATGGTCCCCTGTTCATCAAATAGGCGGCTGTATTGACTGCATCTGCCTATAAAAATTTGGGCAGCCCGACATGAATGCGCATGCTCCTTACTCTTTCATTGAGGGTGCGGTTGATCCTTTTGGCTATGTCATTTTGCATTGCTTTTCTCGGAACCGTTCTTGTCAACTGGATTCCCTCTTGAGCACAAAATTTCTTGAACTCATCCTTTTCATACTCACCACCGTTGTTGAATCTCAAGCACTTGATCTTCAAACTTGTTTGGTTTTCAACTTCTGTTTTCCATCTCAAAAAAGTGTCAAAAACATCATATTTATTTTTCAAAAATAAGCCCACACTTTCCTACTATGATCGTCAAAAAGGTGATGTAGTAATAGGCACCACCCAAAGATTGAGTAGTACAAAGTCCCAGATTTTACCCCTTTTGCAACACCAAGGCCCCTTTGACAATTTTTCAACGCCCATTCCCAAATTGAGTGAAATAATCCGTTTCATCTAGTTGACTTATAGAAATTAAATTCTTAGTCAAACCCAGTATGTACCGAATGTCTTCTAACTTCCAATAACCCTCGGTTGATAGTTTAATGTTCACATCACCTCTTCCTAAGATGTTCGAACACTTATCATTGGTAAGATACACCCTACCAAAGTGTCCACTCATAAAGTTATGGAAAATGTTTCTACTTGACGAAGAATGAAACGAGGCACCTGAGTCCACAATCCAAGACTTAATTGGACTGTACACTCAAGATAAGAGCATCACTAATATCCTCAAGGGAATTCACGAAATCACGGTCATCATGACTATTGCCCCTCCCCTTATTCTTAGGTTTAGGACAATTTTTCTTGGAGTGACCCTTTTCACCACATCCCCAACACACAGTTTCTTTTGGGTTTTATGACCGACCCCTAGACTTGTTTTGTTCCTTTTGTTTCCCTCTACCTCTAACATGCAATGCATTACTAGATGATTCACCCGAGTCCTTTTTGCAAATATTTTCGCTCAAAATAACATCACGGATTTCATCATATTTAAAAGTATTAGAACTCGAGCACTACTCATATCGGATACAATGGTGTCCTATGATTCATCCTCGAAATTAATCTTAACCGAAGCAAGCTTAGAGATAATCATATTGAAGTCATTTATATGGTCAGCTACACTAGTGGAATCAGGAATTTTGAGATCAAACAAGCAACGCATAAGGTACACCTTGTTCAGTATCGATGGTTTCTCATACACGTTGGACAGCGCTTCCAACAAAATTTTCGATGTTTTTGCTCCACGATGTTGAATGCTACATTCCTTGCCAACATCAACCGGATTGTCCCCAGTGCTTGTCGATCGAGCACATCCTAATCCTTTTGTGACATATCGGTTGACTTCTCTCCAAGAGGTTGAAGAAGCTCCTTTTAGTACATCAAATCTTCAATTTGCATTTTCCAAAATGTTAAGTCCTTTCCATCGAACATCTCAATCATAGCCTTTCCACCTTCATTTTTGTTATGACTACCAACCTTAAGCTTTGATTCTAATTGCTGGGATCAAGTGTCACAACTAAATAGCAAACAAAAGGCAAAGAGAAAGAGAGAAAATTGAGACATGAGATTTTTAACGTTGAAAAACCCAAATCGGAAAAAACTACGAACAATTCACCTGATGATTTTGTTTAGAAAGGAAGCTTTGTATGTCTTTTTATGGGATACAACAATGGAGTTTTTTAACCATCATTTTATAGCTAAGCCTTACGAAACATCACATTCAAATCGCATTAACCGAGCTTAAACTAACGAAAACGGCCAAGAAAGTCGAAGCCCAACAGCCAACATCCAGCACGGCCCATGCCAGGCAACACAGGCTGCAAGTGTTGCCGGCACGACTCGTGGCACTGGACACACCAGCCCGTGTCCAGTGCTAGTTGTGCTAGCCAGAATTTCACGCAGTGGGCACGGTTCATGCTGCTTGGAAATGCCCTGTGTTGGCTGCGAAGCATGCGATAAGTGATTCCCGAGCCTTTACTTCATTAGACTCCACTCCCAACAGCAAGTATCTTTTCTCTCTCAATTGTCACCATGATCCCCCATCTTTGAGTTAGCTCCCACCATTGAAGGACAAAGGTAAGTTTGAAAATGTTTTTTAATGAATTATTTGTTTAATTATGCGTTATATTGATTAAAATAGAATGAAATGGATCATGTGGAACTAAAGTTATATTAAGATGAAAGAATCGATAAAAATAGAAAAAAATATTTGCATAAAAAAAGGAATTCCATGTATGATGTTAATCCAAATATGCTTGTTCATTGAAATCAACTTGAACCCTAAATAAATTAGGAAGGTTGACAACGGCTAATTGCTTTGCCCTGCCAAACAAACTCTTAGCATTGTTTTTTCTTTTTTAAATTTTTTTTTATCAAACTCTTAGCATGGGGTTGATGGAAATATTACAGAAGAAGAAAATGGTTATTTATGTAACGACTTAACCGGATATTCCCCATTTTATTAAGTCACCAAAATTTCATGAGGGTAAAAATTAGCGCAAAAGGCGAAGATTAAATAAACTAATGCAGTATATTTCAAGAGGTAAAAATTAATATAAAAAGATGAGGATTAAATAAATTAGTGTAACATAGTTTAAGGGATATATGTAAAAACCTATAACTACTAAAGACTATTATGTAGATTTATTGAAAGGCACTTGAATTGTCCATACATTTTTGCACTTTCATGTCTCATTTATCTTTTACTTATACCTTCTTTATTTTTAAGTCGAAATAATCTCAAACATTTTCAACTTTCTTTCATTTTAATATACTTTATAAATAAATATTAATTGATGATCGTGCAAAACAGAATTCAATTTTTAGTTCGTCCGTCCCAATTAATTTTTACTCCTTGTGTTGATTAAATAAAGTTAACTTTAAGATAAACAACTAATTAAAAGATTAAAATATTTTTTAAATTTTATTAAAAATTAAACAATTAAAAAAATTAATAACATTATAATTAATAAATTAATTAATAATATATCATTAAAATTATAAAATAAGAGATAATTTAAAGGGGAGAGTAATATTTCAGGACTAGCGAGCATTTTCTTGCCCACAAAGCGTGTTTTATGAATTACATCACATAATTTAGAAAAAACATAATGGTTTCTTGCTCGAGTTATATCATATAACAAATATATAATTGATTTCTTGCTTGCTGAAGTTGCTACTACTCCTCCCTCCCAGTTTGTTTATTTTACTCTGTTCCAGATTTTGTTTGTTTCCGGATCCTGATGTCTCTACCGCAAAGCAACCACGTGAAGATTATGCTTATCATAACTAGTCTGGACTCGTGCTATGCACGGAGTAATGTAATAAATCTGAAAATATTTATAAAAAATACTTACGGTAATAAAAATAGCAACGTCATAAATACATGTGTTTATAAAAAATACTACCTTAAAATGTTTAAAATATTAAAGAGTAAATATTAGGAGAGACATCAAATTAAATGACACAATGATAAATTCACCGATGGTGCGGGATCACGAAGACTTCTCTTCCTCTTCTTACTCTGCTTGTACCTATAGGGAACCATGATAAAGCTATATTTTATTGCAAATAATGTTAGAATATGAATATTATGTGTGTATATTGTGTACCTTCCGTATGTAGAATTGGTATTTTGTAAGTGATAAACTTCTTCCTCCCAATCCACGGATGTAATAAGAGCGATGGGTTCTTCTATTTCTTGATTGCGTGGAGGCTCAATAAGAAATACCCATGGTTTATTTAGGTAATCATCTATGATAGCGTACAATGAAAGCTCCCCATACGGCTGCAGGAAAACATAATGTGGAAATATTACTAATATGACAATAAATGCTATAGAATGCAATGGGTAGTACAATACCTGTGTTGCATATGTATCTAAGTCCGTCGTGCTTGCATGGAGAAGAATTCGAACATCATCGTGGAGAACAGTAAATGTTCTATAATATGTATGATGTTTTAAAAGAACCCTCAAGAAGTACCTATAATTTGAATAAGATAGTGAATAACAATGTTATCATTCAATAGAAAATGTACAATAAGAAGTATATATCAATAAAAAAATTTGAGTATAACAAACCTTTTTTGAGTGATATCTGATGGAGTTCGACATGTACAATAAGGTAGATTCAATGCCCATACAGAAGTATGGGCACTCTTTTTGCAACTAATGCAAGCGTCATAAACCATGGGGTAAATGTCACAAACATATGCAAAAATCCTGAAATATTTCACCTGTATATATATAGAAAACTTATAATATCAGAATATAAAATTTAGAAGGAAGCAGGAAATTTATATGAGATTGAGAAGTGTGCTTTACATTTGGCCTAGATCTATACTCGCCCAACGTAACCCTCGTAGCAGCGAACAACTTCTCCATATGCACAATCCATAAACTTCTCTTACGAATGAAATCAAAGTGATCTACCATACCTTTAGTACCAGAATACCTAATAAATGCAATAAAATTATTAGGTGTGTTCAAATATATGTAACTTGTATTAAGTATAAAAATTGAATATAATGCTATAAGTACCATCCTTCCAATACGTGTGTTGCTTCAATTTTGGGATTAATCACCAATCTACTAATTGGTAAAGTAGACACCGATATCCCAAAAATCAAAATATGTAGAAAATACACATTATAAATGTATACCATTATAATGGCCAATATTGAACAATTTTACAAATAAAATATATTTTATTTGGATAGTATAAGTACCATTATAGTCTCTAACATGTACTCTAGAAGCAAGAAGTACAACTTCATTGTACAAAGAATGGTGAATATGAGTGCCCTCCACTTCCGCAAAATCTCCCCACAAAGTTAACCTCAAAGAATGCATCCTATACGTATAGATTATATGTACGAATGTTAGGTAACAAAGATGCATTGATAAGTAAGCGTAAAAGTGTTAGAGTCATGATAATACATACTGTATATCACAAAGTAGTACTTCACGCTTCGCAGTTCCATTATTTCTTGTCCTTTCCAGAGGGGATACATAAACCACCATGCCGATGATATCTGTACGAAAAAAGTAAATATATAAGCGTACTTGAAAGAATATAAATGTATAAATACCGTAAGAAATTTGAATTTATAAACTATATTTACCTATGACATTAGCTTGCGATCGCAGGCATGGTGGGACATTGATGAATGGCACCAAATGTGGTAGGTGCTGGTAAAGAATATCATCACAATCATTAATGATGCCAAGAAGTGTCGTTCTATGCGTGAAAAGCAACTTCAATATATTGGTGACCACTTTTTCTCTCCATCTGATGCAGCTGTAATCGACAACCCGGAGATGCGATGAACCTTGCCAGTTATCAGAACATTCATCCATCTACTAATATTATCATCACCTTCTATGATGCCAAATATCTCATCACACTACAAAATAAAGTATTACATAGTTATTTAATATACATGTACATATTGGTGAAATTGTGACAATTTTGATAACGATAATACCTGATAATCCATGAATATCACTTTCCAAGTAGTTCGTCCCGCATATTTTCGAACACACATGCATCGCATCAAGCGGACGGTTAAAGTCACGGACTTGCTGCAAGGGTTGATTGCACATATGGGCATATAACTGCACACTAAATCTGCCATCTCTATAATTAAAAATAAATGAAAGTTAGCATGTAAGCGTATAATATATTCAACTCATCATAATTGTTTGGTAAAACTAAAAGTATCCATAAACGTACAACACATTAAAATAATAAAAACATAATAATATAATAATTTTTAAATGTATATTCACATCCATATTTAGCAATAAAAGAACTTACCAAACATCAGGAATGTCATTAAAAATTTCTCGATATACAATATTCTTGGTCATATTATTCGGTACATCCCTTTTATTGCAAATCAGAAACTTTAGTCCTAAAGGGAAGTCACGCGAGAGATTGCAACATATAGTTGTCCATGAGAGAAAACAGGTTGAGGAAGATAAATGCCTACATATTGCAATGTTTGACCTTGACTTTTATTGATTGTCATTGCAAAGGCAAGCTTCAGAGGGAATTGCCTCCTCTTCAATGCGAATGGCGAGTCCTTAGCGAAGGACTTAGGTCAACTCGTGAGATAGTAACTGAATGTCCAATGTTTCGACCCGTCAAGATTTTTGCTTGTATCACCCTCTTTCCCAACTTTTAAATAATTAAGCGGGTGCCATTACATAATCCAATTGATGGGTCAAGATTTCTCAATAGAACCACAGGAGCACCAACTTTCAATTCAATTTCATGATTTGGAAATCCTGAAAAGTTCATCCCATGTAACAACTCTGGTGGATTAATGTCATCAATCATGTTATCATTGTGGCTCGGTAGAAACGTATCAGAACTCAAATATGTACGGCTTTCACCGGGAAGCTGTGCCAGAATTTTGGAATTAATTTCATCGACATCAATGTTCAAGGGTGCCAATATACAACGGTCCCGAAAGTAGGAATCATCTTTGTATCTATCAACCAAATTTGGGTACACGAATTCTGTCAAATTCGTAAGGCCATTATTGTCATTATTAATGAGGAATTCTATCGGAATCTCTATCCAATCTGACTCGCTGCCCCCAAAAACGAATATCCTTGAATAGAACCTTTACCAACATTTAAAGTCCATTCCGCAAAATTTCGCAATTTCTCGTGATCATCGTCACTCAAATTTGCATGCATGAGTCGCATGTTGATCTTTAGAAGTTGGATATTGCAAAGAGACCAAAATGTAGCTCTTGCTATCGAAGATGCAACAATATCTCGCTCTATTCCCCTTGGTCACAACAGGAAAAACTTGCCTAAAGTCACCTCCAAAATCACCAATTTCCCCCAAATGCTTGGTTCGGACCACAAATATCTCGTAAGGAGCGTTCAAATGCTTCTAATGTATAGCGATGAGTCATTGGAGCCTCATCCCATATAATAAGGGACGCTTCCCTAATGAGTTTTGCTAATTCAGATTGCTTGGAAATTGAGCAGGTGGACGTCTCGTTTGCATCAATTGGGATCTTAAACATTGAATGAGCTGTTTTCCCAAAAGGTAACAACAAGTGCGGCTATTCCGGATGATGCCACCGACAACACTATCAAATCTTTTGACCTAAAATAAGTAACGATAGCCTTCCAAAGATATGTTTTCCCAGTCCCTCCACTGGCATAAATAAAAAAACAGCCCCCGTTGCCATCTTCATCTCGAATGAATTACCAACTGGAATACCCACAACCGATCTGAATTTAATGTCGAAAGTAACATGCGAAAGTTATCTCCTTCCTCTTCTTGATCATAATCTAATTGCTCTTTTATGAGCCTGTTCCCAAGCTGTCGCACCATATCAGGTGAAGGTAAAGGCATAGGAGGGTAATCTTTGAGCGATCGACCGTTCTTATTCAAAACTAACTCAATTTCATAAAGTCCCATATTTTTCTGTTGTTCTACGGTTATCTCTAAAGAAGAGTGTCTATTTTCTCTTTGCAACATTCTATGTAAATCATCAGTAAGATCTTTCCAAGTGTTGTTCCCACAATCGAAGAGCATTTGACACCTTTGAAAACATAAGCATTGAACAAAACATACTCCTCGGTTCCGCACCTGTTGCCCAGGTTGATGCTTCGTTAGTGCTTCGTGCCATTCATTAGTGTCATCTAACAACCCTCGTGCTAAGAAAGCTTCCTTAAAACTTGAATATATGACTTCATCAACAGTTCTTAAGTCCTCATATGATGTGGCTCCTTTAACAATATGCAACAACATTCGCAGATAATATCTCTCTCCCATATTTGGATGAGCATATGGCAATCGCCCAATACATACCCTTTGCTTTCTCTTAGTCCATTTCTTATAGGATTTATTCCAGACATAGTAAGATGGGAATGTTGCAAAGGTATAATGTCTTGCTTCAACATCTCGCAATGTTCGCGAGTAAACCACGAAGTCAACATAGTAACTCTCTCACTTGCTGTATCAACAACTCTAGGAAGTGAATCTGTGTCATTGAATACAACATACTGTTGTCCGGGCAAATGGTATTGTAATAACTCAACGGAAGGATAATGTTGTGTTATGTCAAATTCAAATATTCTCCAAATAGCATCCACAGGTGACACATAACGACAATCTAAATACTTGTTTAATCTCATCAACCAATTCATAACGTTCAGGACCTGTACCATATTCTGCACTTTGTCCATTATCTTCAATAACAATGGTTGCTCGATCAGGTCCCTTGTGCATATACTTGTGAAGGTATTTAATCACTTTCCTTTGTGCACAACGTTCGACATTAATATGTGCATCATATTTCACACAGAGATCACGATTATAAGGTACTACCCATCTATTGTCAACATCATTACCCCGGATAGTTACACTTCTACCATCATTCCTACGTTTATATTTGACAAAACCATTTTCTTCAATAATGGTATTATCACAAAACAGTTTAGGATAATGCTTTGAGCAAGTGCCACCATCCATACAGGGAGCATAAGAGGTGTTAATGCCACATGGACCATGTATCATATGTTTGGTGACAGTTTCAAACGCAAGGGGATCATTATCCATATCGGGAAGCTCGCACATATAATACGGTCTATGTCTTCAGCACATGTTGGCATATCCTCATTTGCAACGGTTAATAGTATATGGGCATGTGGTAATCCCCGCTTTTGGAATTCAATAACATGTATATCTGCAATAACTTTGCCAAATATATTCCTCTCTTTGAAGTCCCGTTTTAGCTCTTTTAACCTTAAACGAAAAACTCGGCAACAATGTCCGGTCTATTATTTGCATGTTGGCCTGGTTGTTGTGACAAAGCCTCTTGAATTTCAGGCCAATTTAGATTACACGTGAAAGTCACAAAGAAATCAAGGTAACCCATTTGATTACATCTGGCCATTGTATCCAAAAAGTGTTGTCTCATATAACGTGGCCCCCTGTAAATGTTGCAGGTAAGATTAACCTCTTTCCAACTGCAAAAGCATCATTTTCTCCAGCAGTAATAGCATCTTGCAAGCCATTGTATAATTCTGCCCTGAGTGTACTTTGGTGCTCCTTAATATATCTTAACCTCCAAGCCTCAATTGCACTATAACAATCTACAATAAATTGTAGAAACAATCTACAACATCGAAGTAGAATGTTCCCTTCATTTGCTCTATATTGTATAATGAATGCAAAAAACTCTCTCATCGTCACCATTGCACGACTACTACTTGATCCTTCGACACATGGAATATTGAACGTCCAACCATCTGTTCCATATGGAAATAGTAGCGGACATTGAAGAGGCATATACGACGGAGAAGTTTCATATATTCGCTGTAGATTTCCGTCTACTTTACGGACAATGAGGTCTCGATGCTGTTCCGCTTCATGGTCACCGCCGACTATGAGAGCTGCTACTTCATCTACTGTGGGCATTATGTATTGTCGTTTAGGGCGTGCTCTGATTATCCGAATGCTTAAATTAACAACATTGTCTACTTGTAAGACATCTCGTGCATTTCGAAAAATCTTCACATAAGGATTCACATCATTAAGCATACGTTGTAAGGACTCTAAAGTAGTATGATCAAGTCCACGTATAGTTTGTTCTCCATTCAAAGCCCTACACCGATTTTGGACTTCATTATTAGTGTCATAGATGTATAGTTGTGCAAATTTGGGCCTTTGTCCTTGTCCAGGAAGTAATGAACCAATATGATGATAATTTTGTCCACTTATTCTGAAAGAGTAAGGACCTCGCCCATCCATTACGGATCGATCGATAGATCCACCCATTGATGTAAATGATAACACGGAGTTATACATCCTTATATTATCAAGAAAATTTTGTTGATTCAACAATGTATTTAGTAGAGGAGGAGGTGGGGGTAATGCTGCTAACCTAACATGCCCACCTTGACAACATAACATGAATCGAGGTTCCGAGACACTCGCTTTTGGTGACTCTTTCCTCTAGCCACATGGTTGCTTTACAATGATTGCAAGAAATCAAAGTTTCCGTGAAATGCCAACGATGCGAGAACCTTCCGACAGGTGGATTTGTACGTGTAATTGATAACTGAGTTGCTCTAGATTGTGCTTGATAGCATTCGCGTTCTGCAATAAGGTGTGGTTCTGCTCTGATTAGGATGTCGCCGGTTAAATAGCGTCGTTCTTGTATTATGTCGAGCAAGTCTTGTTCGAAGGCTATTCCTAATGTTATCCACACTTTCGGATGGTGGTTCTCGCCTGATTAGGATGTCGCCGGTTATGTGGCCTCATTCTTGTATTATGTCGAGCAAGTCTTGTTTGAAGGCTATTCCTAATGTTATCCACACTTTCGGATGGAGCTTCAATAAGTACGTTTGAAAAAAGATATATTTCCACAATAATTTAGACTATAATTTCCATAGTTCAGTCAAGTATAAATTACTTATTTTGTAAAAATGTTTAAAATATACTATATTTCATAATGCTATATTTTATATTGTTTTAATTTTATGAAAGAGATATGTGGTTCAATTTTAATTGTATTGTATTATATTCCATATTGTTTTAGTTTTAGGAAGGAAATATGTGGTTCAATTTTAATTGTACTATATTAAGTTTAATTTTTTTATAGTACGTTTGAAAAAAAGATATATTTTCACAATAATTTAGACTATAATTTTCATAGTTCAGTCAAGTATAAATTACTATTTTTTATAACTGTTTAAAATATACTATATTTCATATTGTTTTAATTTTATGAAGGAGATATGTGGTTTAATTATAATTGTATTATATTCGTATTATATTAAGTTTAATTTTTTATAGTACGTTTGAAAAAAGATATATTTTCACAATAATTTACACTATAATTTTCATAGTTCAGTCAAGTATAAATTACTATTTTTTAAAAATGTTTAAAATATACTATATTTCATATTGTTTTAATTTTATGAAGGAGATATGTGGTTTAATTATAATTGTATTATATTCCATATGGTTTTTGTTTTAGGAAGGAAATATGTGGTTTAAAAATAAATGTATATACTATTTTGAATTTTTTATAATATGTAAAAATATGAATGAACTTAAGCACATATTATATTTTAAAAGTTACATTGTGCTATGCACAAAGAAATATCATAATTTTTAAAAAGCACATATGGTATAGTATTTCATATTTTTTATAGTCCTATTAAGGAAATATACAGATAAAAATTGGAGGTGCACATTAACTTTAAATTAATTATAGAGGATTAACAGAAATACGATACGGACGTTAAGTAATATTTTTTATTAATTTCCTATTGGAGTGAATTTTAATATTTATAATTAAAAAAAATTAAAAAAAATAAAATGATAAAAAATTAATATAACTATAAAATAATAAGACATGGTCATATTCAATGTAAATTAAAGGTGCATAACAACATAATTTAATATATCAAACAAATTTATTAAAAAATTATTAAATTTTAAATATTTCAAATAAAGAGAATGAAAAAATTAGTACATATCTATATATAATATATAATAACATAAAAATGATAAATTTAAGATAAAAAAGAAAATATAAATTTGAAATCTACCTGTCAAAGAAGAAACGTATGAAACCAAAATAAAACTTTAGAAGAAACTTGAACTCGAGTACCTCCAAGTAATGCCCGAGAATGATAGAACAGACCTAATCAAAGTTTTAAAAACAAATTTATACTTAAGTCAAAAATTTCTGTTCAAATTATTAGAAAAAGTTGTACTCATTCATTTGGTCAACTCTGATTCTTTATCACGCAAAGAAAAGAACATAACGACATTAAAAAACAAATATCGATAACATCAAAGGATCAATTATAATTCTTATTTTTAATTCATAAATAACTTTAAATTGCTAGACAAATATTCCAAATAATAACTTTAAGTTAAAGCTCATTTGTTATTATTATACAAATTACTATCATAGACTTAAGTAAAATATAATAACTCGAATATTACATCAAGGAGCAAGATAGTATTCATAATTCATAAAAAGAAGGTGTAATTTCTATCTTCACGTTTCATACTACAATGTTTAAGTTAATTTCATCTCTTTATCTCCCAGATCCTGAAACCATTTTCTCTTTCATGTTCTTGTTTGGAACATTGAAGTGGGTTAGACCCATCCCAAATTTAATTGGGATCTTTCCCTTGTTGCATAGCCTAATACAGGAAGAAATATGATATTAGTAGTCATTAATCACCAAAATCCATCCAAAATCAAACAACATTATAAATTGGATAGGCATATGTCTGGAGCACATGAACAACAACAAATACAATAATTGTGGATGGATCAAACACCAGAATTTCTTTAAGAATACTATATTAATTACTTTAAAGGACCCCTCCCAAGCCAACACATATTGTCCTGTACATTTACCATCACCGATAAAAAGTCCAAGCAATTGAAATCTAACGCCCAGACAACATTGTCAAACCAACAATGCAAGAAAAATTAATCACCCAAACAAATTCCATCTCCTAGTTACACATATAGAACATTGAAGTGGGTTACACATTACAAACTGTGACTTTTATCCCATGGATATGCCACTTCTACAGAAACGGTATTCAGATGCAGACATCATCAATTTAGTTATCTTTCAAATGCCATGAAAAGTTTCATTTCACACATCCTACCACAGACTGATATGAGATCCCAGTTCATACTAACAATGCAAGAAAAATTAATTACCAAACAAATTCCATCTCCTAGTTACACATACAGCACCTAGCAATTGAAAGCTCAGAGGCTACATTGACTCCTGATTATAGAACAAAGCAAATAAAAGTTGCAATAATAAGGTATCTGGATCAAATTGCATGACTGCATCACACTCATCATGTATCAAAGAAATATCAAAATTAAAAATAAAATAGTGATACATTAATCACTTGAAGGCTGAGCAAAATGATGTTTTGTGAGAATATATTCCTTCAAAGAGAAAACGTGTACCGGACTCACATAGGCCACAACATCACTCAAGGCCATAAGAATATCAAAGCCAGGAGTAGATCACTTGCATTGTAATTTTCATCTTTGCTATAAAAAAAATTAAATTTGACTCGATTTTCCCCAACAGGAGAGACAAAAGGGGACAGTTGCGGCTTGATTTCAATCTGATATCTCAAGTTTTTATTCAACAAACAGTTAGGGAGCTCAATGAACAACACTTTTCCAGATGCTCTAAGGGGAACCGAGCTTTGTGATAGAGGATTCTCAACCTAATCTAGTTTTTCCACTTTGTTGCCATTGAGAAAGTACATAGATCTTCTTTAGTTCAGGTTCAAAAACTGAATATCAAAGCCAGGAGTAGATCACTTGCATTGTAATTTTCATCTTTGCTCTAAAAAATAATAAATTTGACTCGATTTTCCCCAACAGGAGAGACAAAAGGGGACAGTTATACAAAAAGCACGGCTTGTTTCCCATTCTCTGTTATTGCATTGTAATTTCAAAAATAACAGAAAAGTATGCTCAGTAAATTATGCATCTAACCCAGGATGACAATAGCACTCAAAACAACTCCCCATACGGCCCAAAATCCTGACAATAGCAAATTCAAAGCAATTCAAGTACAATAAACGAAATCCTATCCTAAAAAGTGAGTTGTATAACAAAAAACCAAAGGAACTTCGAGATTATGGGCAAAAAATCCAGAATCAAAACCGAAGGAACTTCGAAATTATGGGCAAAAACTGCAGAATCAAACGAAATGAAGAAAGCAAAGCGCAAATCAAAATGAGAAGAGGTGAAAAGAAGGACGAAGAGAGAAAATTTACCGGCGGGCAGAGAAAGGAATGGCAGCGGCGTTGGACTGAGCTACTGGATCGACGAATCGGAGGGAGGAACTGCTGGAAGAACAGAGAATAACAGGGAATTTATTTATAGATCTGAAAAGGAGTAGACAAAACTTAGAATATGCACTGATTTTCAAATTGAGAACATGAGAAAGTGAGAGAGAGACAGAGACAGAGGAGGTCGGAACCTGAAGAGGAAGGAGACGACGGCGGCCTCGACGACCGTGGCAGTGCGATGGTGGTTGATTACGTGAAACGACCGCGGCCTCGGCTTCAGAGCGTTGATTTCGGGAGACGACGGCGGCCTCGGCTTCAGAGCAGGACGACGATGGCGCTGCAAAGCTGTTGATTCCGATGAGAAGTGGTGGAAGAGAGAGAGAGAGAGAGAGAGAGAGGGGTGAAGATGATACGGGAGTTTTGGCGGTGCGAAGCTCTTGATTCCGGTGAGAAGTGGTGAAAGAGAGAGAGAGAGAGAGAGACAGAGGGGTGAAGATGATACGGGATTTTTGGTGGAAGACAGAGAAAGTAGAGGTATAGTAAAACGCAAGAGGGATAGAGACGTGACAACCCAAGACTCTTGTCAGCGGTTGGAGTATAGTGAAAGGATAGAGACGTCAGCGGATAAAATTTATCAACAACCGTGGATATTTGATTTAAATTTTTTTACTGATAAATTAATTTACATCTAACGGCTCAAGTTTATTTACACAATTTTAATAGCTGAGATGATCTTAAATTCCGAAAATCACTCTGGTTGTAGCATTTTAAAATTTGAAAAGATTGGCATTATATAGTGTATAGATGATTTCATGAGATTTCTTTCATTTTAATTTTAGTAATTTTATTTTCTTAATTTTGATATATTTTTGACTGAACTAAAATCAATTTTTTTCATCATGGACATAAATTACTGTTTTAAAATTAATTTTAGATAGTATATATTCACGACCTTAATAAAAAAAATAATTGTTTATTAGTAAATCTTATAAAATTGGCTTACTTTAGAAATATTGTGCGGCATGTTAAAATAATATTTATAAATTAAAGAAACTATGCAATACAAATGGGGAAGCAAGAATTAAAATTAGGGTCTAATGTACCCAAAACTTTAATCTTGACCATTAGACTAAGAACTCATTAATACCTAAATAATTTTTATAAATTATTACAGATGAGAAATTACTTATTTAAGATGCCTTTCATTAAATTATTCTCATTAATCACTCACTCTTACATTAAAAAAATAACTTTAAAATAAGTATTTAGTTACCATTAAACCTCAAGAAATCATTATTGAAGGAGTTCGTATCGCATTCAATAAGTAATTAAACACCTCCATTATTATTAAAAGTCACCCTTAAAATATGTACGTCTCACAATATAACTTACGTAACATGATTTTACATAAATGCCTACTGTACATATATTTTGTCCAAAAGTTATGAAGAATAACATAATATGATTATACCATAAGGTAAATGGAGGAGTTGAGTTAAAAAATCTAAAGTACTAATTTACAATACTACTTTTTGTGACTTAGGGCCTGTTCGAATTAGCGTTTATAAAAGCGTTTATCACCGATAACCGCTAACTGTTAATAACCGCTCATAAACGCTCATAACCGCTCATAAACCCTCATAACCGCTCATAACCACACATAATCGCTAATAAACGCTATAACAGCTCATAACAGCTAGTTATAACCGCTATAACAGTTATTCACTATAACAGATAATAATAATAATAATAATAATAATAATAATAATTATTATTATTATTATTATTATTATAATAATAATAATAATTATTATTATTATTATTATTATTATATTATTATTATTATTAAGAAAAATATAATTATTATTATTAGTAATAATAATAATTATTATAATTATTTAATTATATTATTATTATTATTATTATTATCATCATTATTAAGAAAAAAATTATTATTACTAATATCATAACTATAATTATTATTGTTTTTATCATTATCGTCGTTGTAACTTCTTATTATAATGGTACTCATCGTCATCGTTATTGTACTCTTGTGACAATTTGATAATATTTTTCAATAATATTTTCGTAACACGCACACATCAATTGACTTGAAAATAGTAAAATTAGTAATGAATTGATTTACAAACAAATGACTAACTATTGTGCAACATTCCCTACTACACCACTAATCATATTAGCTATTTTATCCCTAAGTGCATTCATTGTTTGTGTGTTACGATGATCATAAAACTGTAACGCCCCCAAAACCCATAATCACCAGTTTAGTCATAATGATTGACTAACTAGTAATTAGCGCAGCGGAAAAGAGAATTAGAAGCGTTACTGTCGCTCTTTAACAAGAGCAAGGCAACTACCTAATTAACATATAAACATAACTTAATAGGTTGAGGTTCATAATACGTACGCCCAACTTATAACAACATACGGGCAACAAGTTCTCGAGCACCATCATGACTATAACTTGTTAACCAAAGCATACACGACTCCCACACCTCACGTTCTTGAGTATCACTGTGAGCCTCTAAGTCTTGATGACCAAAATGAACTCGTCTATTTTCCTCTGCATTAGCCTTACCTAAAACAAAACAGAGAAAAACATTTCGAAATATGAGCCGGAGCTCAGCACGTCTATCTATGTACTGTAAATAATTTATGTGAAGATGTATTGATTTGAGCGCATGCATTTCAATTCATTTATAAATCAGACGGGAAGAAGATAGAAAAACAATTATTCATTTATTATCTGAGTGGCTCCTTACAATCATCGGTTTCCCTAAATATGCGCATACCCAGACCGATCGGTAAAGTCTGGTTGATAATGGCCAAATATATATATGATATGATATGATCATGATAACATGATTGATATGGGGCGAGCCACATAATTAGGTGACAAATAATATTTGAAATGGTTCATTTCATTAAGCAAACCGTTTGATATTGTTATGTATAAACATATGGGTTTTCGTAAGGTACAAGCAATAAACGTACCTTAAATCGTGGAAATATTCCTTCTGATCCCTTTGAAGTTGATGACTCGGATGAATGACGTGGATGCCTTAACAAAATAAGGTGTTTCGTTAATAGGTTCAATACTCTTAGTAATCAAATTTATTATCGTTATTATTGTCATCGCTATCGTTATTACTATTGTTATCATTTACATTATTTCCTTTTTTTTTGTAACTTCCCATGATTAGATGAATTTATGAAGGCAAAAATCACTTCTTTCCTTCAACCCTCAAAATGACTTATTTTCTTTAATCTTCTCAAAATCACTCATTGTCTTCAACTTCTTACAATCATTCAACTTACCTATTCTCCTTAATTCACAATTTTAATCTATATCTTCATAGCACAGCATGCATGCCCACTTTAGTTAATCTCTTCCTCCAAAATTTTCTAATAAATTCGAGTCATCACGAAAACCAAATTTCCTTTGCTTTGGAAGTCATCATGGACCTCCCCACGGCCAGTGGGGGTCAATGGTCGGTTCTAGAGGTCATCAAGGGCCTTCCCACGGTCAGTGGGGACTTCTGCTGGCCACCACGGGTTATCCCACGGCCTGTGGGAGCACCCGTGGTGGGTGTTTTGGGTCAATTAACTCGCTGCTGGCCATCACGGCCTGTCCCACAGGCTGTGGGGGCACCTGTGGTGGGTGGCAGAGTCTTCCAACTCTACTTTCTTATGCTCTACAAATTTTTTTGTCTTGTAATATCTCTGTGAAAGGTTTACTTTGCATATTTTCCATCATTTTAAGTATCATATTAGCCCACTAAAATCCATTAAAAGCACATGCAAGATAATTACTTCTCATACCAAGATTTGGGCAACCCGAGTTAATGTTTCCAATTAACGATCCCCAAAAGTATAATACTAACTATGTAATCTGATTTTACACAATAATCCCTTGCATGCAACATCTAACTCATTATTTCTAAAAATCAAGGAATTAATTAGTTGAAGGTTGAGGTTTTTACCCAAATTCACAAGAAAATGAGGGTTTTATGGTGGAATGGGGTGGCTGATATGAGCTCAGGTGGCTGCGGTGGTTGGCGGCGACAACTGGTGGCGGAAGAAGGCAGCGACCGGCGACGACTGGCGACTGGCCTTGCAGCAGGTGCAGCAGAGCAAACTGCAGTGGTGGCTGGCTTCGCGTTGGCCAGCGGCTGGTGGCTCCGGTGATGGCGACCGGAGGAGCTGGTGGTGGTGGTGGTGGTGAGTCTGGCTGGACAGTGGAGGGGGTTGAGCGAGGGAGGTGAATTTTGTTGGGAAGGGAAACAATGAAGAAGGTGATGTTTTTTTGGGATTTTGGGGTTTAAATAGGCAACATTATGAATCTGAAAATCTCTCTCCTCAATCTGAATCCAGCCCTTTTTTATTTTATTTTATTTTTATTTTTATTTGTTAGGTTATTGGGCCCTCCACTCTCTACAAGCCCAATTACCCTAATAGTTAAGCCCAAGTTAAAAGAATGTACGGTTTTAGGAATTCCCGACTTGAATAATTATTATAAACTTTAGGTGTATGAATTATTATTATTATTATTATTATTATTATTATTTCTTGAATCATCACAAAGCATACTTTATTTGCTTATTTATTTATTTACTTATTTTTGGCCAAGCATCGTTATAATCATCCGAGTCATACAACACATAAAATGGTTACTTGTACAAGTACATAATATATATATATATATGATCATGAGAAACGAAAGTGTGAATTGAAATGCACGCGCTCATTAATATTTATTAATCTTTGTTAATGTATTGGTTTAGGGTCGGGGCATTACAAAAACTGTTGTTCCGACGGTACTTCATATGTGATAGTCGGCTTAGGGCTAAATGGTATCCTTTTTTATGCATGCGGATTAAATTGTGCAACGTGCACGTCGCAATTATAATCTTCACTTGACACTCTCTACTCGTCCGAGGCATTCTGTGCTTCAAAATTCTCCATCTATTCTTCAACACAGAAAAGCTTCGTTCAATAGTCATACATAACGAGGAGTGTCGATAATTGAACACTTCTTTGATTCCTTCCGGTGCACCGTATTCTTGAAATTCAGGCACATGGGATCGAACACATGTTTCCTTATACGAGTGTTAAATACCCAACTATGTTACGATATCCAAAATCAACCATATAATATTTCCCTAACAAAAGAAAAAACATAATAATAACGATATCCAGAATCAATCATATAATATTATTATTATCATTATTATTATTATTATTGATATTATTATCATTATTGCCCTTATTACTCCATAATAATAATAATAATAATAATAATAATAATAATAATAATAATAATAATAATAATAATAATAATAATAATAATAATAATAATACATTATTGTTATTATTTTATTGTTATTATTATTATTATTATTATTATTATTATTATTATTGTTATTATTATTATTATTATTATTATTATTATTATTATTGTTACTACTACTAGTACTATTATTATTATAATTATAATAATAATAATTATTATTACTATTATTAGTATTATTATTATTACTACTACTATTATTATTATGATTATTGCTATAATAATAATAATAATAATAATAATAATAATAATAATTATTATTATTATTATTATTATTATTATTATTATTATTATTATCATTATTGCTAAAAAATATTATTATTTTTAAAAATTTTAGTAATATCATTACTGATATTATTATTGTTATTATCATTACCGACGTTGTAACTTATTATTATAATGATCGTCATTGTCATCGTTATAGTAGTCTTTCGATAATTTCATAATAATAATAACAATATCAATAATAATAATAAAAAAATGATAATAATAATAATACATTAATAATAATAATAATAATAATAATAATAATAATAATAATAATAATAAAATAATAATAATAATTATTATTATTATAATAATAATTATAATACATTATTTACTATTATTATTATTATTGATATTATCATCATTATTATTATTATTATTAATGTATTATTATTAATATTATTATTATTATTATTGTTATTATTATTATTAAAAAGTTAATTATTAATATTATTATTATCATTATAACCGCTCATAATCGCTATAAGCAACTTATAACCGCTATACAACTCATAACAGCTTATAACCGCTAATTATAATAGCTCATAACAGCTCAGTAATCACTCATAAACGTCTGTAAATGCTATAGTCGTTAGTTTTAACAAATGAAACGAATGCACTTTATTTGAATAAAAATAAAAATATAAATAAGAAGAAATCTTGAAGAAAAAACTAATCCCGACCAGTCCGTGGGACGAGCCGAAACTCGTACTTAATTTTTTGTTTCTCACAGTAGTTATGTACAGTGACAGTTCACCAATTTTTTGTACTTTCTCTTGTTGGTTCATTAGAGGAAAGATATTGATGACAAGGCAACAACGAAACCGTATGTGGTAGGAGCTTAATGTTGGTTTCCCTCCATAATTGGTGGGATCCACACATGTGAATATAAAAAAACAAAAAAAATACCAAAGTCATATAATGCAGCTATGCAAGATGAAGTCAATAGCATTTATTCGCTTTACATAATTTTTTTGACAAAGTTAGTACTTGAGTTAAGAAGTCAAGATTGTCAAGTAAATTTTTCTTAGGCTATAGTTAGAATTAGAGCTGGCAATTTTTGACCCGACCCGAAACGCGACCCGGCCCGACCCGAATTTTTTGGGTTTTAGACAAGAAATTTGGACTCGAAATCCGAAATTACCCGAACCCGAAAATCCCGAAAATTTTCGGGTCGAGTCCGGTCGACCCAATGGGTCGACACTAAAAATCACGATCTGCTGGGCTTGGTCAGGAAACTGGAAAATTAAAGTTGGGCTTGTATTTTTGTTTAAAAAGTGGCCCATGAAAATGACAAAACCTACTGAAAAATCGGTGCTTCGCTTCCTCTCTGTCTCTCGCCTCCCCTCTCGGCTCGTGCTTCTACTCGGTGGCTTCCCTTGCAGTATTCTTCCCGAGCACCCTCGCTGCCATTGCCTACTGCATCTCTACTTCGTCCTCTGTCTCTCGCCTCCCTCTCTCGGCTCGTGCTTCTACTCGGTGGATTCCCTCGCAGTCTTCTTCCCGAGCACCCCTCGCTGCCATTTCGTACTCGCATCTCTATTTCGTCCTCTCGTCTCTCGCCTCCCCTCTCTGTCTCTCGCTTCTATTCTGGTGGCTTCCCTCGCAATCCTCTTCCCGAGCACCCCTCTCTGTCTCTCCTCTTTCATTGCCTACATCTTTGCTTCGTCCTTTGTCTCTCGCCTCCCCTCTCTCGTCTCTTGCTTCTATTCTGGCTTCCCATTGCTGTCTCTCCTCTTCCATTGCCGAGCCCTCGCTGTCTTCCTCTTCCTGACCCTCATGTCGCCACAACGTCAACCTAGCACAGTTGCCCTTGGAAGAAGAACATCCTGTTCAAGTAGTTCGACGCCTGGTCTACCTCCTCTTGCACGAAGTAGTGGAACCTCAAGCCCTCCTTGTTCCAATTCTCCAGGTTTACCTCTCGATTTATCTCTCAATTCTTAAATTAAGTATGAGATTATGTATGTATTGCAAATTTAAATTTTCTCAATTCTTAAATTAAGTATGAGATTATGTATGTATTGCAAATTTAAATTTTCTCAATTCTTAAATTAAGTATTGTAAAGTGAGATGCTAGGTCGAAGTATGATGTTTATATTGCAAAATTAAGCCCCAAGTATGATGTTTGTATTGTAATTTTACATTTTGAAATTAAGTCTGAGATTATATGTTTGAAATTGAGTGAGATGCTAGGTCGAAGTAAAATTCGGCCTCTAAATTCAAATTGCAACCAACAGCTTCACAACAAGTATTTCTCGGTCTCTAATCGGTCCATCTTATTGTGTTCAAGGAAGATTAATATGTAGTGGCATACCTACTTGATAAATTGATTTTATCCAACATGATGAAGATAGGAAGGGTGAAAGAAAGAAAACAATGGTGAATAAAGAGATGTTGATTCATAATTAAAGTAATATGATAAAAGGGAAGAAGTTCTTAATTGAAATATGGGTTTTGCAAGATTTTTTAGGTACTCATAATTATGCCTTAATGCCTTGATGTCATCACTCGTAATATCCTTTGAAGACTCGGACACTCGCTCAATACTTTTCCGAGTTGTATAAGAGGGATCAGGTATAACAATCTCTTACTTATAGAGTTTTGATTCCAAGGCATTCTCTGCCCCTTAGAAACTTTTCTGAGTAATATGGCATCTTCTCTAAGTGATATAGCTTTTACTTCTTGTATCTCTTGAGTGACTCAGAAAACTTATATGCGTATCTCACTCGTTAAGCTTGTCGTACAGACAACAAATTAAACCACTACTTAAACTTATAATAAACAATATAGCAAGGGCAAGTAGGGATCGAATCCACGAGGAAAGATATAATAACATGCAAGTTTTAATCTAATTAAATTTACTACTCTTAAAAACAAAACAGAAAATATAAATTAAAATCAATAACTAAAATTCATAGAAAATTATCTAACAACTAAATAAATAATTTATACAGAGTAATAAAACTACAATAACCCAGAAATATTTTTGTATATTTTTTAGAATAATTAAAACAGAAAACTAAAGCAGAAAATAAACAAATTCTAAAACAGAAAATTAAATAAGTAAAATTCTGCACTAAAATAATTACGAAAATAAATACTAAAATTACCCAGAATAATAATACTGATTTTCTAAACCTAACCAGACCCTAAAAATATAAAAACAAAATTTAAAATCTAATTTACGAATTTATTTTATTAAAAACCTGCAGTAATTAAATTCAAGAATTAAATCTGAAAAAATATCAAATTAATTCCAAAAATTATAAAATTTAATCACAGCAAACTAGGACTCTATCTAAACCCTAAAAGAAAATAAAACACGAAAAATAACAAAAGAAACTATTTTTAAACTAATTTCTAACAAACTGACTCAAAAATAATAAAAACTGACAGAAAATTAATTCTGAAAATTAAAATATGTAAAGACTCAAAATTAAATTAAAATAAAATTACTAAAACTAACCTAAAATACTGATCTTTAGGGGGTAACGAAATTAATAATAAAAGACTATATATTTATAAATAAAAATTGACAAACTAAAGAAAATAACTAAAAACAAACAAATAATTATCAAAGATAACAAATTTATAAAAACACTTAGTATAATCTATATCCACCATGCAAATTATTATTTATCATTAACACACAAATTGATCTACCCATGAGCTAAACTGTAGAAGACAACCACTAGCGGATCTTCCCCGTTTTTCCTTAGTTATTAGTTTACTTAGGCCTAGCCCTAATATAAACCCTACTAATATTGATAACCCTAGCACTAGCACTAGAATTTAATCAAATTAGAGCATTAAGTATTAGAAAAACATCATCTAGCACCTAATAACCAATCTACTAGCAAATTGATTTAAGAAGGATCTATGATAATTTCCTAATTAAAAGAGATGGGTATGAGCCATCCATGATTAACTAGGGTGATACTTATGTCTAAAAGATCAAGCAATTACGTACTTAAACCCTCTAAACTATCACATGAATTTACATAAAACTAAATAGCGTGCACTCTAATTAATTAGACATAAATTCATAAACATTAAACACAAATTATCATAGAATCATGGATCAAATCAATAAGACAATAAAAATCATAACTTTATTTCAAAATAAATAATTTAACATGGCTTCAATGAGATTATACTAAGTATAAGAAAAACTACTCACACATCATGTAATTTAAAACACATAAACTAAATAAAAATAGAGTCTTTAAAATAAAAGTTACAATAGTAATAATACCATAATAATCCTTGACATGGTGATGATCAATGGAGAGATGATGATTATGATGAAAGAAGAAGAATAGCAAGAAAGATGGTGATGAGGAGGATTATGATGATAGTGGCTGATTAAGGGCTGGTGGTAGAGATAAGGAAGCAAGCAGGAGGTGGCGTGAGGAATTGATGGTCAGCGAAGGAAGTTACGCGACTGTGTGTGCAAGGGATGTGCAGCAAAAGGGGCGATGGGCAGCGAAGGAGGGCAGCCAAGGGAGGGATGGTGATGGGCGGCAAGAGGGGGCAGCAAGGGCTGCGTGGGGCTCTTCCTCCATGATGATAATAAGTAGTATATATAGGGTGAAAGAGTTGGGGTTTATTTCTCTTTCTTCTCTTCTAAGTTTCCTTTTCTATTCCAATTAGGATTTCCTAAAATATAATATCCTAAAATAAATATTTTATTATATATTATATTTATGGACCGACTTCATATATTTTCTTGGATGCTTGTCGGTGGCTAAAAATCCACTTTTAACGACTTTTCTTCTCTTCCCCACTTTATTCGATAATTACCTATAAATAGACAAAATAGAATAAATTAGATAAAATAAACTATATAATATAAACTCAATAACTACTAAAAATACGTATAAAATACGACTTAACACTCACTCAGTTCCGAGTCCCTCATTACTTAGATTTATCGCATGCTGAATAGACTAGTATTCCGCTCACATCCGACTCCTTTCTATAAGGTCTATCTTGTTGAAGTCAGTACTCCCGATCTGTTTCATGTTTAGTCTATATCAAGCTATTTCACTCTGATATTCTTTCTAACTTGATTCTTTGCTTAGGCTAACTCGGATGGAATTTTGAGTTACATGGATATTAGACTCGTAATATTCCATTCTCTTTTCCGACTCGGATAATTACCAACTAATTATCTTAATTATTTTATTATCTCGTGTCTAATCTTGGACCAAAGTATTTTATACTTTGAGAACCAAAATTGTTTTACTTTTGTAGGTTATTCAAACGAGGATACACTTTTCGAAATACAAAAGTAACCGGCTTCAAAACGTCAAATCACCAGCGAGACATGGCTTTTCACCTTCTTTGCTCCGAGTTCCGTAAGATTGTGTCGTGGCCGTCTCGTTTCCAAATCTGGAAAACTGGAACGCTAAGCTTAACGGTGGTTTCCACCTTATCTTTCATGACATCGCCAATGGTTTTGGGACTTCCAAAAGAGTAACCGTTGTCCAACGTTCATATCACAACGGATACTTTCTGAGTGACTCGAAAGCTTCGTCAACGGTCACAAAGGACTCTCGGCCAGCGAGATGAAGATAATGGCTACCCTGCTTGGTTATCTATAAATAGAAGCCACCTCACAAGAGCCGAACATATTGTTAATACACGAACTTGAGCAAAGTCATTGTATTTACTCTCAATCTTCTACTTACAACTCTCACTCTGTAATTCATTACTTTCCGAGTTGTAAGGTCTTGTACTTAGTTACAAACATTTTCTTACTTTCTCGAGTAAGGTCCCTTGACTAAGCTGTAAAGGTTAACTCAGCTTAGTTGTCCCTAGCTGTAAGGGTTATCTCAGCTAGGAAGTACTAGATCGAGATAAGGGAATTTCGAGTCTAGGAAAACTTGTATAGAGTTGTCTAAGGGAGCAACTCGAGGTTCAGTCAATTCACGGTATTTTGTGGACTCAAAATAGTGGATTTCACTTCATGCTTGGATTAGCACGGTCCGTGGTTTTCTGCCCAGGAGGGTTTCCACGTAATCTCTAAGTGTTTTCGTTCCGAGTTCATTCTAGACTCGGACAGCTTTCAAAGCTTCGCTTAATTTGTTTCTCTACTAGTGTTAAGCATTTCGAGTCCATACTTTTCCGACTCGTTGTTGACTCGGAACCTATCTCTGTCTCTTCTTTGACAAAAGAATTAAAGTCTCCACGAAAAACTTCCATCACCCTATTCACCCCCTCTAGGGTGACTCGGACTCTCCCGAGCAATCCTTCAATAGGTATCGAGCCTAGCCTTTCGTAAAGGATCTAACCATCCAAAGGTCTAAAGATCAAATGGCTCGGAACACCGGAGAGTTTGATGAAGGAAGATCTTCCAAGTAGACCACCAAAATTCAAAGGATCAAACTTCGGGCACTTGGAAGAAACTTATGGAATGTTTCCTCATCGATCATGATGAAGATGTATGGGAAATCATACAACAAGGAAACTGCATTCCAATGAAGACAGAAGAATTCAGAATCATTCCCAAGACAAAGGCCGAATTTACTCCTGGCGAAGCGAGAAGTTCAGGAAGAACTTCAAGGCAATGAACATTCTGATGTGCGCCATTAGCTCGGAAGAATACAATCGGGTCTCTGCCTGCGACTCAGCAAAAGAAGTGTGGGACACACTTGTCAACACTTACGAAGGGACTAGCCAAGTCGGACAAGCGAAGATCGGTCAGTATCTTCATAAATACGAGCTATTTAAGATGGAGCGGAAGAAAACATCACTCGGATGTTCATTCGATTTACTGAGATTACTAACAATCTCAAATCACTGGGTCAGAAGATTTCCCACGAGGAAATGTGCGGAAAGATACTCGAAGCCTACCCAAGAGAAGATGGGGTCCCAAGGTGACTCGCCATAGAGGAGGCTCGGAACCTCTCACTCTTAAAGCCGGACGAGCTCATCGGAAAGCTTCTCACTCACGAAATCCATCTAAAAGAGGAGGATGCTGAGGGCAGTACCAAAAGAAACATAGCATTGAAAGCCTCGGAATCCAAAGATGCAAATCTAAGCTCCTCCGATTCAGAAGATGATCCCATGGCACTCATTGCAAAAGGCTTCAAGAGAATGATGAAGCACAAAAGATGGGATAAGAGACCAAAGGAAGAATTCTACAAGAAAGACAAGAAGGACAGAAAAGGTAAGTATTCTTCATCTTCAAAGTTATCTTTATCTAAGAATTCTGGATGTTTTGAGTGTGGCAGCAAAGACCACATAGTCAAAGATTGTCCGAAAAGGAAAAGAGACAGAAAGAAGAAGAAGGCCATGATGGCAACATGGAGCGATGAGGACTCATTAGAAGATGACGAGGACTCGGATGACTCGAAGTGTCCGATGGCAATTTCGACTCGAAGCTGAAAGAGAGTCGGACTCGGATTCGGACAATGAGGAAACTAATCCTCAAGAGGTAATTGACTATTTCCTAAAATTCTCCAAAGTTGATTTAGCTAAATACATTTTTACTTTGGAAGAAAAGTCCAATTTTGATTCTTCTAAATTCAAAGAACAACTTGAGTCAATTTCTTCGAGAGCACTTCTTTTAAAAATGAATTGGAAAAGCTGAGACTCACACTCGGAGAACTCAAGACTAGTGCTCAAACTAATGAGACCGAGTCCGAGCTACTCAGGAAAGAAAATGAGCAACTAAAATAGAAGCTCACTGAGTCTCAAGATCTGATTTTAAAATTTACTCAAGGTCGGAAAAACCTTGACATGCTCTTAGGATCACAATGTGTCTCCTTTCGAAAAGAAGGTATTGGTTTCAACAAAGAAGAGGAATCCAACTCCTACTCGGAATTATATAAAAAGGATTCCAGAACTGTAAAGTTCAGGAAAGTTGAGCACGGTCCCATTCACGAAATGAAGGGAGGACTAAGCTCGGAAGCTGTTCACAAAAAGAAACCATTTTCTCCTGTTTCAAAAGGAAAGGTTTTCAAAAAGAAACAGACTCACTTCTCTGAAAGGAAGACTCGGAATCAGACAAAACCCAAAGTCATTCAAATCTGGGTTTTGAAAAACCTTCTTCCTCAGAAAAGGATCACGAGTAAAGAATGTTACTTGGGTTCGTTAGAGGAAGTGAGAAGGGTTAGATTCTCTCTGTTTTGCGAGTCACTCGGAAGAGATCAAAAGGACACTGGTACCTTGACAGTGGATGTTCACACTACATGTCGGGAGATGCGGGACTCTTTTCCGAGATGGAAAAACATAAAGGAGGAAAGGTCACATTTGGAGATGATAGCAAAGGCAAGATAGTTGGGATAGGCAAGATTGGAAAAGGAAGCAATCTGGTCAGTCCAGTCTACCTTGTCAAAGGATTAAAGTATAATCTGCTCAAGCATCTCTCAACTCGTGCGATAAAGGTCAAGAGGTAAGATTCACTCGGACTAATTGCTACATTTCTGATGTTACCACCAAGGAAACCAAGCTTTCAGGTAAGAGATAAGGTAACACCTATATCATTCCTCTCTCTGACCCAAGTCAGAATTTATCTTGCTTAAAAGCATCTCTTCATGATGACTCATGGTCATGGCATCGTAGATTAGGCCATATTAGCATGCATACTATCAAAAAATTGTCATCTCATGGTCTCGGTTAGGGGTTTACCTAACTCGTGTCTTTGAGAAAGATAAAGTTTGTGAATCATGCACCAAAGGGAAACAAGTCAGATCTTCATTCAAATCTCTAAAGACAGTTTCCACCTCCAAAGTGCTTGAGCTACTGCATATGGATTTATGCTTGTGAAATTCCTGTTAAGAGCCTCGGAGGTAAATCATATATCTTTGTTATTATTGATGATTATTCTTGATTTACCTGGGTGTGTTTTCTTAAGCACAAAAATGAAGCTTTCAAGGAGTTCAGCAAGCTCTACAGAAAAATTCAAGTTGAGTCTCGGACTCGGATCCGGAGGATTCGAATTGACCATGGAAGGGAGTTCGACTACTCGGAATTCTCGAGTTTTGTGACAAAAATGGCATCTCTCACAACTTCTCAGCACCCAGAACTCCTCAACAAAATGGAGTAGTAGAGAGAAAGAACAGAACCCTTGAGAAATAGCAAGGACGATGATGACTGAGCACAATTTGCCTTACTATTTCCGGGCAGAGGCGATCAACACAGCCAACTATACTCCGAATAGATGCCTCATTAGACCCATTCTAAAGAAAACACCTTATGAGCTCTACAAAGGGAAGAAGCCAAATATTTCCTATTTCGGACTATTCGGATGTAAGTGCTACGTTCACAACAATGGTAAGGATCACTCGACCAAGTTTGATGCTCGATCGGATGAAGGTATTTTTCTCGGGTTATTCTTCTCACAAGCAAAGCTTATCGAATTTTCAATAAGAGGACTAACAAAGTGGAAGAGAGCATCCATGTTGTGTTTGATGAGCTTGAACAGGAGAAACCAAGCGAGTCTTCATACTCGGAGTTGAAGCTCGGTAGAGATGATGACGAAGCCGAGCCCACAAAGACTCAGCCTCAACCAGCTCGGAATGAAGTCACCCGGAATGAAGTGACTCGGAATGAGACAACTCAAGAGCTCGCTCGTAACGAACAAGCCAATGAAGAAGATCACTCGGAATAAGCTTCGAAGATCAAGCAGCTCAGCCCACAAATCTCGTGAATCGAGAAGCTGGTAAAGCATTCAAGTTTACTTCTAGTCATCCACTGGAGAACATAATATCCGATATCAACAGTGGGGTAAGAACTCATTCCTCTCTTCAAAATCTATGTGCATTCACTGTATTCATCTCATTAACCGAACCCGAAATGCACTAGAGGCCCTTAATGAGCCTGAATGGGTAGAAGCCATGCAAAAGGAACTCAATCAATTCGAAAGAAACCAAGTCCGGACTTTGACCAACCGACCTTCCGACCACCCAGTTATAGGAACCAAATGGGTTTTCAAAAACAAATTGGATGAGGGTGGAGTGGTAGTCGAAACAAGGCTAGACTTGTGGCTCAAGGTTACAATCAAGAAGAAGGAATTGATTGTGGGGAAACATTCGCACCGGTTGCCGGAATCGAAGCTATTAGAATATTGTTGGCATTTACATCCAACATGCATATTAAATTATATCAAATGGATGTTAAGTGTGCCTTTCTCAATGGCTTTATTGAAGAAGAAGTTTATGTCGAGCAGCCTCCTGGTTTTGAAAACTCGGAATTTCCAGATCATGTTTTCAAACTCCAAAAGGCTCTCTATGGTCTTAAACAAGCCCCTCGAGCTTGGTATGAAAGAATGAGTAGCTTCTTGGTTCAAAATGATTTCAAAAGAGGTCAAATCGACAAGACTCTCTTCATAAAGACCAAGGGGAAAGATTTCCTTATTGTTCAAATATATGTTGATGATATTATCTTCGGTGCTACTAATGAATTTACGTGCCGAGAATTTTCCGAGTTGATGAGTCGAGAATTCCAAATGAGTATGATGGGAGAACTCAATTTCTTCCTTGGTTTACAAATCAAACAAGACAAAGATGGAATCTATGTCCATCAATCCAAGTATACCAAGGAACTACTGAAGAAATACAAACTTCAAGATGCAAAACATGCATCTACACCCATGAGCAGACGAGTATAAAGCTTGACTCGGACGAGAAAGGTAAAGCAATAGATCAAAAACTTTATCGAGGTATGATTGGATCTTTGCTATATCTTACTTCCAGCCGGCCGGATATAATGTTCAGTGTGTATTTATGCGCAAGATTTCAAGCTAATCCAAAAGAATCACATATCACTGCGGTGAAGAGAATATTCGGATATCTTGCAGGAACTCGGAACTTAGGTATATGGTATTCCGGAGACTCGGAACCGATCCTCACTCGCATACTTAGATGCAGATTACGCTGGATATAAAGTTGATAGAAAGAGCACATCTGGAGCTTGCCAATTTCCGGGCCAATCCCTAATATCTTGGCACTCAAAGAAGCGTAACTCGGTAGCTCTATCAACTCGCTGAAGTTGAGTGTATTGCAGCTGGAGCATGTTGCGCTCGGATTCTATGGATAAAGCAACACTTGAGGAATCTCGGACTTTCCTTCAAATCAGTTCTAATCAAGTGTGATAATCGAGTGCAATCAGCATCACCAAGAATCCAGTCCAGCACTCGAAGACAAAGCATATCGAGGTCGGATATCACTTCTTACGAGATCATTCTGAAAAAGGTAATATTGAACTTGAGTTCATTCCTACTAATCTTCAATTAGCTGATATCTTTACTAAGCCTCTTGGTGAAGATCAATTTTGTTTCATTCGGAATGAGCTTGGTATGTTAAATGCATAACTGTGTGATTTTTTTACGTGATTCTCGTGTTATGTGTTTTCAAACTTTTAATAACCATTAGCTCGGTTGATTCAGTGATACTCGGGTTAGTAGTTATTTCTTGTTTCGAGTCACTCGAAACCAATCCGAGTCTCACTCGGACGTAGAGAAAATTTTTGGACTTTAAATTTTCCGAAACTATCTCTAGAGTAGTGGAGAGTTTCGAACATATTTTCAAAATCTTTTCTCTCTCTCTCTCGAGCGCTGTGATCATATGATAGCCGTAGATTTCTAAGCGCTGAAATCTTAACCGTTGAGAAGAGAACCGTCACACCGGTCTACGCCGATCGATGGACAAGCTGAGTCGAACGGAGTTATACTTAACGGATAGTTGACGGGCGTGTAGATTTCCTATAAATAGCGCCTATTCATCTTCGTCTCGGTATTCTACACTTCATCTCTCTCTCAAACGAAACTTTTCGCGGAAGATTTCTACGTACACAGTGAACTTTGAACTTCTTCAAGCGTCGTAAAGGCCATCTCAAGTAAGTTTCGATCTGCTCTCATCTCTTTCTTCTACTCCTTTTCATTTCATCTCATCTACCTCTTCCTTTCTCTTCTTACTCAAAAGCTTCATCTTTCCTTCCTCTTCTCAAAATGCCTAAGAGAGGTAACCATCCCGACTTTCGGGTCTCCTTCTCCTCCAAAAAGCCTCGCACCAAACATCCAGAAAGCTCAACCCCTTCCAAACCCATTGTCACCCAAGCACCTTGCGTTGGACGACAAGTTCTTTCCTACAACCAAATTTTCTTGGTTGGCTCACATACAAACCACCGGAGCATACAACTTTCTTTGTTTCAGCGAGTTCATCTTTCCCGAACTCGTTTCGAGTTCTACACTCACCTCACTCACTCGAAGGTGTCCTAACCTCCGAGTGTTCAAAATGTAACCGTTCGCATAAACACTTCTCTCCTCCACCGCCTGTTCAAGGTCTCCTCTCTCTTCTTGAACAGCAACCCCATTCCTTTCACTGAAGTCACTAACGACTTCTTTGAAAAGTACGCTAAAGAGTTTCTGAGTCACGAAAAAACTTTTCGGTGACTCGGTTGAAGTCGAAGCACGCCTTACGTGCTTTCGCTGATGAGAACCTTTTTCTCTCAGCATTCCAGCAAGGAGAACCCCAACTCCAAGCATCCGAAAGCTCTTTTTGACATTCTTGAGGGCTACGAAGTAGGCCTCTTTTCTTCGATCATTGAGCGGATGGCAGCTGTGCCAGCTCAACTCCAAACCAAGAAGAACACCGCCTTCCCTTTCGGTGCTCTTCTCACCCTTGTCTTCAAACAATTCCAAGTTCCTCTCCCCTCGGACCCAAACGCCGTATGCCGAGGCTGCCGTTGTTGTCGGCAAAAAGGAACTCCGGGGTACGGATACCGGAAAACTCAAATTGGTGTTTGGGTGCACAACTCGGAGCCGAGGCCACCTTCTCCGTGTCGGACTCGAAATCAACCCTTCTATCTCTCCTCGCTCCACCTGTTGGTGCCTCCACCTCAGGTGCCTCAAAGTCTCTCTCTGCTATTTTGTCCCCGTTTTTATGGACAAAATCAGCTCCGTGTCCTCTATTTTCCAGGACACGCTCCGGCCTTTCAAACTTGTCCTCCAAAACATGAACATCAACCAAAAGACCGCCCAATCCCAAATCCGAGAGCAGCGAGTCTCGGTTCTTGAGATGAAGGAACTGGTGAAGGAGTAGAAGGAGCTGGTTGAGCTCCTCGGAGAGAGAAGGTCCAAGGCGGCTCGAGACCATGGTGACTCGGACGCGTCTTAAGCGTCTTCGAGCCCGAGTCCGACCTCCTCGGACAGCGGGGAAGAAGAAGAAGAAGTTGCGGATGCGAAGCGGCAGATGCCGAGGAGCTCGCGGCCGAGGCAGCTCCATCCGGGCAAGGGAGGAACACAAGGAAGAAGCAGTGGGAACTGTTGAGGGTCGATCTGCTCCACAAGCCCAAATAGTCGTACTCAGCTCGAGACGGCAGTCTGGGTGGGTCGAAGACCTTGCTGCACCGGCGGGTCGGACAGAGCAGCCCCTCCAGCTACGAGAGGTTCAAAAGGAAGAACCCCTCGATCCACTCATTCTGGGTCAGCCACTCCGAGCCGAGCCCTTGACGACAATTCCGGTTCTCCATTCGCCGCGCTCAAGCACATCGTCAAGATCGTACCAGCACCAGCGCACCTCCAATCCTTCCGCTTCCACTCAAAAATCCCCTCTCCCTCGTAGGCGCCATGCACCGAGTCACAATTCCTCGGTCCGCTGATTCTTCTTCTTTACGAGAGATTTTCATTTTCTTTCTTTTATCCGGACATCAAAGTTGTACTAATTGTTCTTTTCTTTCCGTCCTTTTTTTTGTTGTTGTTGTTTTTGCTGAAAGACAAGGGGGAGAAATAGAGTCGGAAAAACTTGTTGTCTTGTTTAGGAGGAGCCTTCCCTCTCCTTCGTGTATTCTCTTTAATTTTTAATGAATTAATGTTTTGTCTTCAATTCTATCTGTGTTTACAGCACCAATTCCGAGTTAACATTATTTCATTGTTAAAGCATACTTCATTTTACGCTCCGATACACTAAGCTTGCTTTACTCATCCGACTTCATGCGCAATTATCCAAAAGCGATTTTTTTCACTAACAAAGTTTCTGTCTAAGTATGGAATGCCTTTCATAAAAAGGGGAGATTGAACACTCGGACACTACTCAATACTTTTCTGAGTTGTGTAAGAGGAATCGAGTATAACAATCTCTTACTTATAGAGTTTTGATTCCAAGGCATTCTCTCGCCCTTAGAAACTTTTCCGAGTAATATGGTATCTTTTCTAAGTGATATAGCTTTTACTTCTTGCATCTCTTGAGTGACTCGAGAAAACTTATATGCGTATCTCACTCGGTTCCGAGTCCCTCATCACTTAGATTTATCGCATGCTTGAATAGACTAGTATTCCGCTTACATCCGACTCCTTTCTATAAGGTCTATCTTGTTGAAGTCGGTACTCTCAGTCTATTTCATGTTTAGTCTATATCAAGCTATTTCACTCGATATTCTTTCTAACTTGATTCTTTGCTTAGGCTAACTCGGATGGAATTTTGAGTTACATGGATATTAGACTCATAATATTCCATTCTCTTTCCGACTCGGATAATTACCATCTTAATTATCTTAATTATTTTATTATCTCGTGTCTAATCTTAGACCAAAGTATTTTATACTTTGAGAACCAAAATTGTTTTACTTTTGTAGGTTATTCAAACGACGATACACTTTTCGAAATACAAAAGTAACTCGGCTTCAAAACGTCAAATCACCAGCGAGACATGACTTTTCACCTTCTCTCGCTCCAGTTCCGGAAGATTGTGTCGAGGCTGTCGTTTCCAAATCTGGAAAACTGGAACGCTAAGCTTAACGGTGGTTTCCACCTTATCTTTCATGACATCGCCAATGGTTTTGGGACTTCCAAGAGAGTTTAACCGTTGTCCAACGTTCATATCACAACGGATACTTTCGAGTGAATCGAAAGCTTCTATCAACGGTCACAAAGGACTCTCAATCAGCAGAAGAAGATAATGGCTACCCTGCTTGGTTATCTATAAATAGAAGCCACCTTACAAGAGCCGAACATATTGTTAATACACGAACTTGAGCAAAGTCATTGTATTTACTCTCAATCTTCTACTTACAACTCTCACTCTGTAATTCATTACTTTCCGAGTTGTAAGGTCTTGTACTTAGTTACAAACATTTTCTTACTTTCCGAGTAAGGTCCCTTGACTAAGTCTGTAAAGGTTAACTCAGCTTAGTTGTCCCTAACTCGTAAGGGTTATCTCAGCTAGGAAGTACTAGATCGGATAAGGGAATTTCTGAGTCTAGGAAAACTTGTATAGAGTTGTCTAAGGGAGCAACTCAGGTTCGGTCAGTTCACGGTATTTTGTGGACTCAAAATAGTGGATTTGACTTCGTGCTTGGATTAGAACAGTCCGTGGTTTTCTGCCCCAGGAGGGTTTCCACGTAATCTCTAAGTGTTTTCGTTCCGAGTTCATTCTAGACTCGAGCGGTTTCAAAGCTTCCGCTTAATTTGTTTCTCTACTTGTGTTAAGCATTTATGAGTCCATACTTTTCTCGACTCGTTGTTGACTCGGAACTTGTCTCTATCTCTTCTTTGACAAAAGAATTAAAGTCTCCACGAAAAACTTCCATCACCCTATTCACCCCCTTAGGGTGACTCGGACTCTCCCCGAGCAATCCTTCATCCTTGTGGAGTTTTTGAATATGAAAAGCCCGTCAAAGATTCAGCTTGGACGTTAGCACTCCTGTTTACCAACTCTTTGTAGCAAAACAACATTTATAGCCCCAAGAATAATTTTAGTTTCAGGTTTGCAATTTGTTAAGATTAAGTTTCTGATTTTAAGATTCTATTTAACTTGTAATTTGCTGAAATTAAGTTTTAGATTTGCTTGCTTAATTTTAGTGGTCAATATTTGTTAATTTAGTAAGAAACATGCTAATGTGTCAATATTTGTTTTTCATTTTATAGGAAGCTCTACCCCATCATCAGGACCGTTTAGTGTTGAATCGGATGGAGATATTTCTTCATCAAGGAAAAGGTAGTGGAGCTCACCTGTGTGGGATCACTACAACATTAAGGAAGGCAAGTTTTTCGCCGATGATAAGGCTCGTGCTTATTGAAAATATTGTAATAAAGGGCCCATAATTGCGGAATCTGGACATTGTACCTCTAACTTTAGACGTCACACTGAGAGTTGTAGTGCCCGTGCAAGTAACGATGTGGGTCAATTAATGATGGCTAAAGATGGGAAGTTGGCTAGAAAATTTGAGAAATCGTGTATAAGGAATTGGTTGCTCTAGCTATTATTAGACATGGTTATCCTTACATGTATGCATAACATGAAGGAAATCAACTAATTCATCGTTATTTGAATGAAGATTGTAATCCAATATCTAGGAACACGGCAAAAACTCATACCTTGAAGATCCATAAACGAGAAAAGGAAAGGCTTATAAAGTCATTAAGCCACGTTCCTTCTAGAATTTGTTTGACTAGAGACTTATGGACTTCTTGTGTAGGTCATGGTTTTCTCTCCTTAACCGCCCATTATATTGATGCCCAATGGAATTTGCATGCTAAGATACTGAGCTTTAGTCACATGTCTCCTCCCCACAATGCACATACCGTGCATGATAGGCTTCATGACCTACTAAAGGAGTGGAAAATTCATAAGAAAGTCTTCACCATTACATTGGATAATGCTCGATACAATGATAATATGCAAGACTTGTTGTGTGATACTCTTAATGTGCATGCTAGATTTCCTTGTAGTGATGAATTTTTCCATGTGCGATGTGGTGCTCATGTATTAAATTTGATTGTGAAAGAGGGATTGAAGTTGATTGATGTGGGGATAACTAAGGTTAAGGAGTTGGTGAAATGTGTGACTCGGTTCCGAGGGAAGAAAATTAAGATTTGCAAGTGAAGGTTTGCTCAAGGAGAGTCTCGAGTCACCCTAGAAGGGGGTGAATAGGGTGATAGAAAATTCTTTCTGAAAATACACACTTTAGCGCGAAAAGAGGCAAAGACAGAATCCGAGTCTAATAACAGAGTCGAAAAGATTGGACTCGAAAGCAATGAATCGGAAGAAGCTAGAGCACTAAGGCCGTCCGAGTCTAGAATGAACTCGAAAAGGAACACAGAGATTTTACGTGGAAACCCTCCCGGGGCAGAAAACCACGGCCCTTGTCAATCCAGACACGAAGTCAAATCCACTATTTTGAGTCCACAAAATACCGTGAACTTGACAGAACCCGAGTTGCTCCCTTAGACAACTCTATACAAATTTTCCTAGACTCGAAGTTACCTTATCCGATCTAGTACTTCCTAGCTGAGATAACCCTTACAGCTAGGGACAACTAAGCTGAGTTAACCTTTACAGCTTAGTCAAGGGACCTTACAAAGAATGTAAGAAGAGTTTGTAACTAAGTACAAGACCTTACAACTCGAAAGTAATGAATTACGGAGAGGGAGTTGTAAGTTGAAGATTGAGAGTAAATACAATAACTTTGATCAAGTAAGTGTATAGACAATATATTCGGCAACCTTCAAGTCTTGTGAAGTGGCTTCTATTTATAGATAACCAAGCAAAGTAGCCGTTATCTTCATCTCGCTGACCGAGAGTCTTCGTGACCGTTGGTAGAAGCTTTCGAGTCACTCGAAAGTATCCGTTGAAATATGAACGTTGAACAACGGTTTAACTCTCTTGGAAGTCCCAAAACCATCGGTTGTGTCTTGAAAAATGAGGTGGAAACCACCGTTAGGCTTGGCGTTCCATTTTTCCAGATATGGAAGTAGACAGACTTCGACACAATCTTCCGAGACTAAAGCAGGGAAGGTGAAAAGCCATATCTCGCTGGTGATTTGACGTTTTGAAGCCGGCTACTTTTGTAGTTTGAAAAGATATCCTCGATTGGATAACCTACAAAAGTAAAACAACTTTGGTTTCCAAAGTATAAAATACTTTGGTCCAAGGTTAGACACGGATAATAAAATAATCATGATAATTAACCAACAGATTATCCGAGTCGGAAAAGAAATGGAATTTTCTGAGTCTAAAATCCATGAGGCTCGGAATTCCATAAGACTTAGTCTTAAGCAAAGAATCAAGTTCCGTAACGAATATTAGAGAGGGAAAAACTTGATATAGACTAAGTACGAAAAGAACTACGAATGCTAACTATGCAAACAATAGAGTAAATAACCACAAGTCGATTCTAAGTGAGAAACGGCAGAATCTCGGTATATTCGAAATGTGATTAATGCGAGTGAGAGTGGACTCGGAATAAAGAACCGGTTTTCGAGTCGCTAACCGAAAAGCGATAACAGAGATGAGTGAGGGCCGAATCACTTAGAGACGATACTATTTTACTCAAGTAAGTTTCTAAGACACGAGAGAATGCCTTGGAATCAAAACTCTATAAGTATGACATCGTTATACCCGATTCCTTTTGCATGACTCGAAAGATATTGAGCGAGTGTCCGAGTCTTCAATCTCCCCTTTTTGATGAAAGGCATTCCATACTTAAACAGAAACTTTGTTAGAGAAAAATAGATTGATTCTGAGTAGTTTGTTCAAGAGTAAGGCATATTGAATAGATCGGAGCAATATACAATATATCAAAGCAATATAAAGTATGCTTTAACTCATTAATAAAGAACTCAGTAATTAATAATGAAATGCATCAATTCATTAAAAAAATTACAAGGGAATAAACTCCCCTAAACAAGACAACCAGTTTCGACTACATTTCTCCCCTTGCCTTTCAAGCAAAAACAAGAAACAAAAAGAAGGGAGAAAAGTACAAGTAAAACACATAAGTTGTCCGAACAAAAAGAAAATTCCAAGCGAAATTCGGAGACACCGAGGAATTGTGACTCGAGTGCATGGCTCCAACTAGGAAGGAGGGGATTTCGAGTGGAGGCGGAGGTGCGCCGGCACCGATAAGATCTTGACGATGTGCTTGAGCGCGGCGAAGGGAGAACCGGAATAGTTCGCAGGGGCTCAGCTCGGAGTGGCTGACCCGGAGATAGTGGATCGAGGGGTTCTTCCCTTGGGACCTCGGCGGCTGGAGGGGTTGCTCCGGCTGACTCGCTGGAGGAGCGAGATCATCCGACCCACTCGGATCGCTGTCTCGAGCCGAGTACTAGCAATTTAAGCTTGGGGAGCAGGTCGTCCCTCAGCGATTGCCACGGCCTCTTCTTCCCTTTACCTGGAAGGGGCTGCCTCAGCCGCAGGTTCCTCAAGCATCCTCCGCTGCATCTGCCGCTTCTTCCTCTTCTTCCTCGGCTTCCTCGCTGTCCGAGGAGGTCGGGCTCGGGCTCGAAGACGCCTCGGAGGTGTCTCGCGTCATCCCGGTCTCGAGCCGCCTTGGACCTTCTTTCTCCGAGGAGCTCAGCTAGCTCCTTCTGCTCCTTAACCAGCTCTCTCATCTCAAGAACGAGAGACTGCTGCTCTCGGATTTGGGACTGACCGGTCTTTTGGTTGATGGTCGGACCACGAAGAACGGACTTGAAACCCCGAGCATGTCTCCGAATTCGGAAGACACAGAGGTGATTTTGTCCATGAAGACGAGGGACAAGAGGGCAGAGAGAGTTTTGGAAGCACTCGGAGGTGGAGGCACCACCAGGTGAAGAGGGAAGAGGGAAGAGGGAAGAGGGAGAGGGGTTGATTTATGAGTCCGAGGTGGAGAAGGAGGCCTCGGCTCCGAGTTGTGAACCCGGACACCGGGGTTAGTTTCCTGGTATCCGTACCCCTGGAGTTCCTTCTTGCCGACCACAATGGCCGTCTCGGACACCGCATTAGGGTCAAAGGGAAGAGGAACTTGGAATTGTTTGAAGACAAGGGTGAGAAGAGCACCGAAAGGAAGGGAGGTGTTCTTCTTGCTCCGGAGTTGAGCTGGCACAGCGACCATCCGCTCAATGAGGGAGGGGAAGAGGTCGACTTCGTATCCTTCCGGGATATCGAAGAGGGCTTTGAGGTGCTTGGAGTTGGGGTTCTCCTTGCTAGAATGCTTGTGAGAAGAAGGTTCTCATCAGTAGAAAGCACGAAGCTCGGCTTCGACTTCAACCGAGTCACGTAAAAGTTCTTTCCGGACCCGAGGAATTCTTTAGCGTACTTTTTAAAGAAGTCGTCGGCGACTTCAGTGAAGGGAATGGGGTTACTCTTCAAGAAGAGAGAAGAAACTTTGAACAGTCGGTGAAGGAGAGAGGTGTTGATACTGAACAGTAATGTTCCGAACCCGAGAGGTTAGAACATTTTCGGAGTGGGTGAGATGAGTATAAAACTCGAAACGAGTTCGGGATAGATGAACTCGCTGAAACACAAGAAAGGGTAGACTCCGGTGGTTTGGATATTGAACAACCAGGAGAATTTGGTTGTTGGGAAGAATTTGTCGTCCAGCGCAAGGTGCTTGGGTGACAACGAGTTTAGAAGGGGTTGAGCTTTCCGGCTTGTTGGTGCGAGGCTTTTTAGAGGATGAAGAAACCTGAAAGTCGGGGTGGTTTCCTCTTTTAGGCATTGTGAGAGATGAAAAGATGAAACTTTTCGAAAGAAAAAGAGAAGGAGGTGTAGAAGAGAAGAAAACGAAAATGGTAGAAGAAAAAAGAGAAGAGAGCGATCGAAAACTTACGAGAGAGAGAGAGCTTCTTCAACACTTGCAGATGATCAAGGGTCACTGTTCACGTAGCAAACTTCCGCGAGAATATTTTCGTTTGAGAGGGAAGGAGTTTTAGAAAATCGAGATGAAGAGGGATAGTCGTTATATATAGAGAATACGCGCGCCCGTTCACTCGTCCGTTAAGTAACTCCGTTCGACACGGCCTGTCCATCGGTCATTAATGCTCGGTGTGACAGTTCTTCTTCAACGGTTGAGATATCAGCGGTTTGAAATCTACGGTTATGATCCGATCGCAGTGCTCGAGAAAGAGAGAGAAAAAGATTTTGAAATTATAATCCGAAACTCTCCACTGTTCTAGAGATAGCTTCGAGAAAATTTGATGTCCAAATTTCTCTTACGTCCGAGTTTGACTCGGAAAGAATTCCGAGTGACTCGAAACACGAAATAACTATCAGCCCAGTATCATGTGGTCAATCGAACTAATGGTTATAAACATGAAAGCACATAGCACGTAAATAGTCAAGAATCATAACATAAAACTAAGCATTTAACATACCAAGCTCATTCCGAATAAACATGAATTGATCTTCACCAAGAGGCTTAGTAAAGATATCAGCTAATTGAAGATTAGTAGGAATGAACTCAAGTGTAATATCACCCTTTTACGAGTGATCGCGTAAGAAGTGATACCGACCTCAATATGCTTTGTTTTTTAGTGCTTGGATAGGATTGTTAGTGATACCGATTGCGCTTTGATTGTCACACTTGATTGGAACCGAGTTGAGAAATAATCCAAGATCCTTCAAGTGTTGTTTTATCCAAAGGATTTGAGCGCAACAAGCTCCAGCGGCAATGTATTCAGCTTCCGCGATTGATAGAGCTACTGAGTTTTGCTTCTTTGAGTGCCGGGATATTAGGGATTGACCCGAAATTGGCAAGCTCCGGATGTGCTCTTTCGATCAACTTTATATCCTGCGTAGTCTGCGTCCGAGTATCCAGATCGAGTCGGTTCCGAGTCTCCGGAATACCACGAGTCCTAAATTCCGAGTACCTGCAAGATATCTCGAATACTCTCTTCACCGCAGTGAGATGTGATTCTTTTGGATTAGCTTGAAATCGTGCACATAAGCAAACACTCGAACATTATATCCGGTCTGCTTGAAGTAAGATATAACGAGTGATCCAATCATACCTCGATAGAGTTTCGATCTCTCGCTTTACCTGTCTCATCCGAGTCAAGCTTTATACTCGCTGCTCATAGGGGTCGATGCGTGCTTTGCATCTTGAAGTTTATATTTCTTCAGCAGTTCCTTGGTGTATTTCGATTGATGAACAAAGATTCCATCTTTGTCTTGTTTGATTTGCAGCCCAAGGAAAAAGTTAAGTTCTCCCATCATACTCATTTGGAACTCTTGACTCATCAACTCGGAAAATTCTCGGCACGTGAAATTCATTAGTAGCACCGAAAATAATATCATCAACATATATTTGAACAATGAGAAAATCTTTCCCTTTGGTCTTTATGAATAGAGTCTTGTCGATCCGACCTCTTTTGAAATCATTTTGAACCAAGAAGTCTGCTCGAGTCTTTCATACCAAGCTCTAGGGGCTTGCTTAAGACCATATAGAGCCTTTTGAAGTTTGAAAACATGATTTGGAAATTCCGAGTTTTCAAAACCAGGAGGTCTGCTCGACATAGACTTCTTCTTCAATAAAACCATTGAGAAAGGCACACTTAACATCCACTTGATATAATTTGATATGCATGCGGGATGCAAATGCCAACGAGTAGTCTAATGGCTTCTATTCTAGCTATCTGGTGCAAAGGTTTCCCGCAATCAATTCCTTCTTCTTGATTGTAACCTTGAGCTACAAGTCTAGCCTTGTTTCGACTACCACTCCACCCTCATCCAGTTTGTTCTTGAAAACCCATTTGGTTCCTATAACTGGGTGGTCGGAGTCCGAGACTTGGTTTCTTTCAAATTGATTCAGCTCTTCTTGCATGGCCTCTACCCATTTGGGTTCATTAAGGGCTTCTAGTGCATTTTTAGGTTCGAGTTAATGAAATGAATGCAGTGAATGCACATAGATTATAAAGAGAGGAACGAGTTCTTACCCCACTGTTGATATCGAAATAATATTTTCTTGGGGATGACTGGAAGTAAATTTGAATGCTTTACCAGTTCTTTGATTCACCAGGTTTGTAGGCTGAATAGCTTGATCTTCGAAGCTTGTTACGAGTGATTGTCTTCATTGACTTGCTCGTTCGAGCAAGCTCTTGAGTTGTCTCATTCTAAGCCTCCTCGTTCCGAGTAGTCTCCTTCGAGTCTTTGTGAACTCATCTTCGTCATCATCCTTTCGAGCTTCAGTTCCGAGTATGCGGATTCACTTGGTTTCTCCTGTTCAAGCTCATCAAACACTACGTGGATACTTTCTTCCACTTTGTTAGTTCGCTTATTAAAGATACGATATGCTTTGCTATGAGAGGAGTAACCTAGAAAAATACCTTCGTCCGACCGAGCATCAAACTTGTTCGGATGATCCTTACCATTGTTGTGGACAAAGCACTTACATCCGAAAGATCCGAAATAGGAAATATTTGGCTTCCTCCCTTTGTAGAGCTCATAAGGTGTTTTCTTCATAATGGGTCCGATGAGGCATCAATTGAGAGTGTAGTTGGCTGTGTTTACTCGCCTCGCCCGGAAATAGTAGGGCAAGTTGTGTTCAATCATCATTGTCCTTGCTATCTCTTCAAGGGTTCTGTTCTTTCTCTTAACTACTCCATTCTGCTGAGGAGTTCTGGGTGCTGAGAAGTTGTGAGAAATTCCATTCTTGTCACAAAACTCGAGAATTCGAGTAATCGAACTCCCTTCCATGGTCGGTTCGAATCTTTTGAATCTGAGTCCGGGACTCCACTTGAATCTTTCTACGAGCTTGCTGAACTCCTTGAAGGCTTCATTCTTATGCTTGAGAAAACACACCCGGGTAAATCTTGAAAAATCATAAATGATAACAAGTATGTAAGATTTACCTCCGAGACTCTTCACAGGAATTTCGCCACATAGGTCCATATGTAGTAATTCAAGAACGTTGGATGTGGAAACTGTCTTCAGAGATTTGAATGAAGATTTGACTTGTTTCCCTCGGTGCATGCTTCACATATTTTATCCTTCTCAAACGCACGGTTCGGCAATCCTCTAACCGAGACCATGAGACGCAAGCTTTTTGATCGTATGCATGCTAATATGACCTAATCTACGATGCCAAGTCCAAGAATTATCTTGAAGAGATGCTTTCAAACAGGATAAATTCTGACTTGGGTCGAAAGAGGGATGATGTAGGTATTACCCGATCTCTTACCCGAAAGTTTTACCTCTTTGGTGATCTCATCTGTGATGTAGCACTTGGATTGAGTGAATTTTACCTCTTGACCTTTGTCACATAGTTGGGAGATACTAAGTAGGTTGTACTTTAGCCCTTTGACAAGGTAGACTGGGCTCACCAGATTGCTTCCATTTCCAATCTTCCGAATGCCCACTATCTTACCTTTGCTTGTCATCTCCAAAAGTCACCTTTCCCCTTTATATGACTCCAGCTCAGAAAAGAGTCCTTGGTCACCTGACATATGTCGAGAACATCCGCTGTCCAGGTACCAATGTCCTTTGATCTTTTCGAGTGACCTGCAAAACAGAGAGAATCTAACCCTTCTCACTTCCTCTAACGAACCCAGTAACATTTCTTACTCGTGGTCCTTTTCGAAGAAGAAGGTGCTTCGGAACCCGATTTGAATGACTTTGGGTTTAGTCCGATTCCGAGTCTTCTTCTCATAGAACTGAGTCCGTGTCTCTTTCCTTTTAAAAACCTTTCCTTTTGAGACAGGAGAAAATGGTTTCTTTTTGTAAATAGGTCCGGGTTTAGTCCTCCTTTCATTTACGTGAATGGGACCATGCTCAGCCTTTTTGAACTTAACGGTTCTGGAATCCTTTTGAACAATTCCGAGTAAGAGTTAGATTCTTCCTCTTTGTTGAAACCAAGACCTTCTTTTCTAAAAGAGACACATTGTGATCCTAAGAGCATATCAAGGTTCTTCGACCTTGAGTAAACTTTAAAACCGAGATCTTGAGACTCAATGAGCTTCTGTTTCGGTTGCTCATTTTCTTTCCTGAGTAACTCGGACTCAGTCTCATTAGTTTAAGCACTTGTCTTGAGTTCTCCGAGTGTGAGCCTCGGCTTTTCTAATTCTTTTTCAAGGATATGCTCTCGGACGAGATTGACTCAAGTTGTTCTTTGAAATGAGAAGAATCGAATTGGACTTTTCTTCCAAAGTAAAGATGTATTTAGCTAAATCAACTTTGGAAAATTTGAGGAAGTAGTTTATTACCTCTTGAGGATCGGTTTCCTCGTTGTCCGAGTTTGAGTCCGACTCTCTTTCAGCTTCCGAGTCGAAATTGCCATCGGACACTTCGAGTCATCTCGAGTCTTCGTCGTCTTCGGATGAATCCCCATCACTCCATGTTGCCATCATGGCCTTTTTCTTCTTCCTCGTCCCTTCTTCATTTTGGACAGTCCTTGACTATGTGGTCTTTGCTGCCACATTCAAAACATCCAGAATTCTTAGACAAAGATAACTTTGAGGGTGAAGAAAACTTACCTTTTCTGTCTCTCTTGTCCTTTTTGTAGAATTCTTCTTTTGGTCTTTTGTCCCATCGTTTATGCTTCATCATTCTCTTGAAGCCTCTTGCAATAAGTGCCATGGGATCATCTTCCGAGTCGAGGAGCTCGGACTTGCTTCTTTGGATTCCGAGGCTTTAAGCGCGATGTTCCTTTTGCAAGTACCCTCAGCATCTTCTTCTTCCGGATGTATCTCATGAGTCGAAGCTTTTCGATGAGCTCGTCCGGCTTCAAGAGTGAGAGGTTCCGAGCCTCTTCTATGGCAGTCACTTTAGGACCCCATCGTTTTTGGGTAGGCTTCGAGAATTTTCCGGCACATTTCTTCATGGGAGATTTTCTTTCCCGGAGATTTGAGATTGTTGGTGATCTCAGTGAAGTGAATGAACATCCGAGTAATGTTCTCCTCTGGCTCCATTTTGAAAAGTTCATATTTATGAAGATATTGATCGATCTTAGCTTGTCTCACCTGACTTGTACCTTCGTAGGTGTTGACCAAGGTATCCCATACCTCTTTAGCGAGTCACGAGCAGAGACTCGATTATATTCTTCCGAGATTATGGCGCACATGAGGATGTTCATGGCTTTGAAGTTCTTTACGAACTTCTCCGCTTCGCTGGTGTGAACTCAGCCTTTGTCTTTGGAAGGATTCTGAATTCATCTGTCTTTGTTGGAATGTAGTTTCCTTGTTGTATGATTTCCCATACTTCTTCATCGTGATCCATGAGGAAACATTCCATAAGCTTCTTCCAGTGACCGAAATTTGAACCTTTGAATTTTGGTGGCCTGTTGGTAGATCTTCCTTCGTCGAACTCTCCGTTGTTCCGAGCCATCCGATCTTTAGACCTTTGGATTGTTAGATCCTTTCTAAAAGGCTAGGCTCGATACCAATTGAAGGTTTGCTCAAGGAGAGTCTCGAGTCACCCTAGAAGGGGGTGAATAGGGTGATAGAAAATTCTTTACGAAAATACACACTTTTGCGCGAAAAGAGGCAAAGACAGAATCTAAGTCTAATAACAGAGTCGAAAAGATTGGACTCGAAAGCAATGAATCGAAGAAGCTAGAGCACTAAGGTCTGTCCGAGTCTAGAATGAACTCGGAAAAGGAACACGAGAGATTTTACGTGGAAACCCTCCCGGGGCGAGAAAACCACGGCCCGTGTCAATCCGGACACGAAGTCAAATCCACCGGTTTGAGTCCACAAAATACCGTGAACTTGACGGAACCCGAGTTGCTCCCTTAGACAACTCTATACAAATTTTCCTAGACTCGAAGTTACCTTATCTCGATCTAGTACTTCCTAACTCGAGATAACCCTTACAGCTAGGGACAACTAAGCTGAGTTAACCTTTACAGACTTAGTCAAGGGACCTTATAAAGAATGTAAGAAGAGTTTGTAACTAAGTACAAGACCTTACAACTCGTAAAGTAATGAATTACAGAGAGGGAGTTGTAAGTTGAAGATTGAGAGTAAATACAATAACTTTGATCAAGTAAGTGTATAGACAATATATTCGGCAACCTTCAAGTCTTGTGAAGTGGCTTCTATTTATAGATAACCAAGCGAGTAGCCGTTATCTTCATCTGCTGACCGAGAGTCTTCCGTGACCGTTGGTAGAAGCTTTCGAGTCACTCGAAAGTATCCGTTGAAATATGAACGTTGAACAACGGTTTAACTCTCTTGGAAGTCCAAAAACCATCGGTTGTGTCTTGAAAAATGAGGTGGAAACCACCGTTAGGCTTGGCGTTCCATTTTTCCAGATATGGAAGCGGACGACTTCGACACAATCTTCCGGGACTAAAGCAAGGAAGGTGAAAAGCCATATCTCGCTGGTGATTTGACGTTCGAAGCCGGCTACTTTTGTAGTTTGAAAAGATATCCTCGATTGGATAACCTACAAAAGTAAAACAACTTTGGTTTCCAAAGTATAAAATACTTTGGTCCAAGGTTAGACAGAGATAATAAAATAATCATGATAATTAACCAACAGATTATCCGAGTCGGAAAAGAAATGGAATTTTACGAGTCTAAAATCCATGAGGCTCGGAATTCCATAAGACTTAGTCTTAAGCAAAGAATCAAGTTACAGTAACGAATATTAGAGAGGGAAAAACTTGATATAGACTAAGTACAAAAAGAACTACGAATGCCGACTATGCAAACAATAGAGTAAATAACCACAAGTCGGATTCCGAGTGAGAAACGGCAGAATACTGGTATATTCGAAATGTGATTAATCGAGTGAGAGTGGACTCGGAATAAAGAACCGGTTTTCGAGTCGCTAACCGAAAAGCGATAACAGAGATGAGTGAGGGCTGAATCACTTAGAGAAGATACTATTTTACTCAAGTAAGTTTCTAAGACACAGAGAATGCCTTGGAATCAAAACTCTATAAGAATGACATCGTTATACTCGATTCCTTTTGCATGACTCGGAAAGATATTGAGCAGATGTCTCGAGTCTTCATGCAGAAATTGTTTCAGGTCTTGGCATTGATTGTTCAAGAAGCTTATGGTTAGATTACCCAACAAGGTGGAACTCTACCTATATGTTAGTGAGGGCATTGCCTTATCGAGGTGCATTTTCAAGTATGAGGTGGATAGAGAGATCTAGTTCTAGTTTTCCTGAACTTCCTACACATGAAGAATGGTCCAGGATTGAGAAAATTTGTGAGCTTCTTTAACCTTTTGATGAAATAACCACTGTTATATCCGGTTGAAAATGTCCAACATCAAACTTGTATTTGAAAAATGTATGGAGGATTGAACTTTTATTGTCTTCACTTGCTGATTGTGATGACCCTTTTATTAAAGTTATGGCGACAAAAATGAAGGAGAAATTTAAGGACTATTGGGATTCTTATAGTGCAATCCTTTCTTTCGCTGCCATTTTTATCCTCGTTATAAATTTCAATTTGTCAAGTACTTGCTTTTCACAATTGGATTCGAAACTGCGGAGTTAAAGTCCAAGCTTGTCAAAGATCAATTATACAAGCTCTTTGGTGAATATTTGAAAGACAATCCCATATCAAATGTGGGTGGGGCAAGGAAAGAAGATGATGCTCTAGCGGTATGTTTTGAAATTTTCTTCTATTTGTTCTTTTATAAATTATAATAAATTACATTTCATTTTTATAATAACATATTTTCATGTTGTAGGGATTTGCTAATTTTGACCAAGTTGCGGTATCTACTTCCAGAATTTCAGAGTTGGACAAGTATTTGGATGAATATAGATTAGATCATACTTTGGAATTAGATATTTTGACTTGGTGGAAACAAAATTCGAATCGATTCCCTTGCTTGAGTGACATGGTGAAAGATGTATTGAGCATTCCTATTACGACTTGTGGCTTTCGAGTCATGTTTTAGTATGGGATCTAGAATTCTAACAAAATGGAGAGCTTCTCTTTTCCCGATAATGCGGAGGCGTTAGTTACCACTCGTAGTTGGGTTTTCAGATTTGAGATGCAAGGGGTAAGTTTCATTGCATTTTTGTAATCTTTATAATCATTTTGTATTTTATAAGTATATTAGTTTAACTTGTGATTGTGAATATTTGATGATATAGATGAAGAGAATCAAGAAGTGAATGGATTGGCAACTCATTTTGCTAGCGTTCAGTTGAATGTTGAAGAAGATGTACAAGAAGAAGATGATGAAGAAGATGTGGTGGAGTTAGAATAAAGAGACGGAACAGAAGCCGAAGATTCTACCATTAGCTAGTAGATTAATATTACGAGTTGATGTTGATGGACTTGCACTTTATTAATTTAGTATGTGTTTTGTATGATTGTCTATGGGATTGTGAGTTTATGGTATTGTGAAGACTTTGTGATATATAATGTGTTTTATTTGCGTTTGAAGACTTTGTAATTTGTAATGTAATATTACGATGGACTTTGTGATTCTATCAGTTTAAAACTTAATGTTTGGAGTTTTATTTGGTTTTTAATATTTTGTAATTTGTAATGAGTTTTATTTAGCTTTAATGGTGAATTTAGTTAGCTTGTTTTGTACTTTGTTCATCAACAAACGTTTGAGATAAATACTTATGAAATACTCAACATGACTTGTTAATAGATTTACGTAGTTATAAAGTGCTAATTCTTATTAATGTTTAATTTATGCATTCAATTTATATTTAAAATTATAATGGTATTATTGTTACCAAAAAGTGAAGGATATATGATTAATTTGACTCTAAATATCAATTTTATTTTCTCGAAAAAATAAGAAAAATGGCGCTCTTGACCCGTTGGGTTGACCCGAAATCCACAAAACCGAAATACACCCGACCCGTATTTTACCCGAATCCGAAATACACCCAACCCGTATTTTACCCGAACTCGAATACACCCAACCCTTGTTTAACCCGCCCGCCCGAATTGACAGGTCTAGTTAGAATATGACGGTGCAATAAGGTTACATTTGCTCTATATATAGGAGTTGTACGTGGGGAGTTCAGGCATGCAAGTACTAAGCAAGCAAGTAAAAATCCAAGTGAGAGTATCACTTGAGTGTTGAGTGTATGCCACCAAAAATAGGTGAGTGAGTTCCACTAAAAATTGGTGAGATTAATTTTGTATTCTATTCTAAGTGGGTGAGATATTGAGTGTATACCATCTAATTAATATAGAGGAGATATTGTTGTAATCCTAATATTCAAATAGTAGAAGTATATTTTCGGACTAACGGTCCCCTGGTTTTTCCGTTCGTCTTAGTAGGTTTTCCACGTAAAAATTTCGTGTGTCTCCATCTATTATATTTTCATAATTTTATAACTCACCTTAAATTACACAAAGAGGGAAAATAGTTCACTTCCCTATACCTACCCCTCTTTTCCCAATAGTGATATCGGAGCTCGGGTTGAGCAACCACATTCTAGTGTCATGATGGAGAGTACTTGTCACTTACGATGGTGACATAGTCAAACTCACAGTAGATAATTATCCATACTGGAAGTCCATGATGGAAGACCACTTAATTTGCAAAGACCTCGCTGAGCCTATTCAAAGTGAAAATATGCCAGCGAGGCAAAAATGAGAAAGATTGAGCGATGTTAAATCGCAAGACTGTTGCGATGATTCGAAAATACATCGACCGAAGCTTGTTCGAGCATGTGTCAAAATTTGACAATGCACACAAGCTTTGGACACACCTTGAGTCGTTGATTCAAAAGAAGACTCCAAGCAACAAAGCTCACCTTGTGAGACAGTCGCTGAAGTTGGAGTACAAAGACGGCCAGAATATGATAGAGCACTTTAACACATTCAAGGGGCTCATAAATCGGTTGTCAAAGGCCGAGATGAAACTTGGAGATGAATTGGAGGCATTATTGCTTTTAGTTCACTTCCGAGAGCTGGGATACGTTGGTGGTTACAATAAGTAACTCCGCTCCGGAAGGTAAATTGACGACGGATACTCGTCACGGATAGTCTCCTAAATGAAGAAGCCAGGGGAAAAGAAAGAAGCATTTCTGCACAAACCGAAGCCAATGTTGCTGAAAGTCACGGTAGAAGTGATAACTACAGAAGAAATAATGGACGTGGAAAGTCCAAGGGAGATCAAAATCTCGCTCCAAACTTGTTTGTTACTATTGTGGCAAGCTAGGCCACAAGAAATCCGAGTGTCGGATTTTCAAGAAAGATCGAAAGGTGGAAAAGTTAAACCGGATCGGATTGAACATAACAAAGAAGAAAGGAGCATCACTCGTCATTGCAATCAAAGATGAAAAGGACATGTTCCTGATTGAAGAAGAAAATTACGTTAATCCGGCCATAGATGATTGTTCACGGATTGTTGACTCAGGTGTGTAACGCCCCAATCACCTTTACTTAATAATCCCCTAATTTGAGAATATTAGGTATGGTCACAACGGAAGTTGACGACTGAAGGCGTTACCGTGGCCCTAATCATATATGACTAGGCTAAATAAAACACAATAACAATCTGTGTCTATCGGTTATGCTTGAGTAAGTCTTGAAAGCACTAAATATTACGTCCCAGGGAGCCAAGCCGGACAACATAAATAAACCAATCCCAAAATACGGTTTTGCTACATCTATACATATTACACAGGCCCATACAACAATCTACAATAGCAATTACGCAATATTTAATTACATTCCAAAGTCAAACCCAAAATTAGATGAGGAGGAGAATCACTGTGAGCGTCTAAACGCATCATAGAACAATGATAATGACATATCCAGCTACGTCTTCCTTCCGTCAGGCTTCTTACGTAAAGGACAGTTCACATATGCTTTTTCTAAAAACAAAAACAGTAAAATAATTGGAAGAATGAGTCAAAACTGAGTACGAACATTCCTGCAAAGTCAAATATTTTTGAACATCTTGATTAAGCGCGCATATTTCAATTCATTTTAGTTCAAAACAGAGGACAGAGAATATAAGTCAAACTTGCTTGTCGGTTATTATCCGTAAGTGGAACCCCTTATATAATTGATGCGATCTTTGAATAAGGTGCATACTTCCCGGGCCGACCGAGAACCTGATTGAAGCCGTGCGGGTGGAATTGAAAGGTGTAAGCTCGACCACTTTATTAGGTGACAAAACTTGATTTGCAAATGATTCATTATTATATATATATATAAGAGATATTGAGATTTACTCGAAAACATGTGAATTTTCAAAGAGTATAGGCAATGAACATACCTGGACTGAAAATCTTTGTTTCTCCCATTTTATAGAAATTTAAGTTACTAGCTAGTCGGCAACGGAAGTGGCCTCAATTCTGTTTCAAATAGATTTTTGTTGTTAATAACATTTCTCTTGAGTTTCAATAATTGAATGTGTATAAGTGTTTGCAATTTGTTTCATTTTCTTTATTTAATACATAATCAGTTGAATTAAGATTTTATTACTCAATTCTATTGCATTAATCTCGTTTGAAATCTTGTCTACAACACATAATCATCAAAGAAGTTGATTGGGTTACATTTATGTAATTTTATTCACTAGTCGAATCGGATTAAAAGATATATATGTATATATATTCAAGCATTTACCTTAGTTGTTAACACTTAGTTGACAACCGTAAAATATGCTCCTATTGATTATTCTTATTGTTACTTGTAACACCCCAAAACCCACCCCGGGAGTATTACATCGCCAAAGTTCCTCAAAGGAACACCCAAGGCTTTTCGGGTGTTGGTTTGGCTTTCTAATTCCAACTTATGGTAGTAGAGGTAATTTTCCAAAAGAGTCTGAAAATTTTCTAAAAATTTCGGTAGAGTTCCATTTGAAATATGACCCAACCCATAGGCCAAAAGCCTTAAAAACCTGCACAAAAGTCACAATAAAACTCAACGAGCCACACGAGTCGGAGTATATAGCTCAACGGCCACGAGGCCGAGTATATTTATAACCACAAAGCTAAAATTCCAAACCCGTTTACAACCCAAGTTACAAACTAAGTTAAAAACTAAATTACAATTGCTTCGAGCAAAATTGCCGGTGTAAGGAAATCCCTGGCTTGTCGGAGCTACTAGTTGGGGTCTTTGCGCATATATCCGACTTCACTATACATTATTGCCTATTCACATAAGTAACCAAATATGTACAGCATGCTAACCAGGAAACTACACGAACCAACTTCAACTCACGATCACCATCAAAGTCAAGCATTCCAACCAACCACATCAAGGGGTACCTGCAACTGGGAGGGAAAAGGGGGATTGTGGGGGTGAATAATAAACTACGGGCTCACCGAAAAGTCCTATACCCTTAAAATGGAAATTTTTTACACATATTACTCATAATAATGAAATCGGTGAAAACATAATAACATAATACAAATCTAGATACTTTTAATGAAATCTCTTGCAACATAAAGATCACAATTCTTCAATCATTTAAAAGCACGATTTCACATTCATAAACAATTCTTTTGGAACTGAATATTCTTTAAACAAAGTGGTTTAACCACCAGTACTTTCTTTCAAATGCTTTCGGTTAGAATTTGAATCATTTCTACTTGAATCACTTTTCATAAATCACTTTCAATGAATTTCTTTTGGTGAATCACTTTTTAGGTTGTGGACTCGAACTAGCACTTCGCAATTTCTCATAATTTCTCTAATTTCTCTAGTTTCTCCGGGCGCGACCCCAAATGAAAGGCTCCGGGACCTATCTAGGAAGATTCCAATCGGGCGTCCTGCTACACAGGACCCCTAGCTAGAATCCTTCCTTGTGCTAAATGATCCTAGCAAAGTCGATTCAAAACAGTTTCTTTAACACATTCACTCATCACGCTTGTTTCAAACAACATTCTTAAATCGAGTTTCATTTCTTAGACACACGTTTTCATGCTTGAAAAGTACATATCACAAAATTCACATTCATTCTACGTAAAACATGGAACTTCTTTCAAAACTAACTTTTGAACATCGTTTAACACAATCACTTAGCACAATTAATCACAACTCAACACAAACAGTCATCCTCAACGCCTTTCCGACTATGCCTCTTTAAATCTACCAATTTAGTAACATTAATTCCTTTTTCCGAGCCACAATAACCACAAGTAGTTACCACTTAATTCAAACGTCTCAACTTCTCACAATTTGCCACCTTCACTTCAATTTCTCCTATTATGCCTCCACATTACTAATCATACTCTTTCTTGCCCGTAGTTAGCCATATACTTCTTAAACTTACCTTACTAAATTTCCTTTAGCTCCATTTATCTTCTAGTTCAATTCACTCGTAAAGGACTTAGAAATGCCTTCAACTCAATTTAGCCTCACAATTACTAGCTCTCCACTTCCCTATCTCACTTGTGTACTAATCAAGGTGAACTTGCACTCCTCTTTTACACTTAAATCGTTGTTTCCCAATATAAACCGTTACCTTCCAACACAAAGAACTTAAGAAATCTCTAAGGTTCAATCGAAGCATCAATTCACAATTTAGACCCAAATCACCATTTCTTCATCTCTAAGTGCTAATTGAGACCTCCACATTGCTCCTTTGCTCTATGCCACCCAACTCTTTCTAAATGTCCAGCATTCCGACTCAGCCCTAAACAACTATGAAATTCTTTCAAATTTCTAATTCAGCCTCAACATCTCAATCCGACTTCCTCATATCCTGATTCCGCCTTACTACTTCCTAAATTCCTTCTATGTTCACAAGCAAACATTCAATATTCACAACAAATTCATTTGAGTTTCGAAATTACTAATAGTTTAGAGCATAAGATTACCCACCTCGAATTAGAGATTGAAGGTTGCGAATTTCGGTTCGGTCTAGGTCGGTCTCTTTGTTTCCTTCCTCTTCCTCACCTTCCTCGCCTGCTGCCGGCCCGGTCCGGGCTCGGTTTCGCCGTTTTCCTCCTTGCTCGCTGCTATCGCCGGCAGCGATTTCCTTGCTTGTTGGTCGCTGGTTTCCTTCTTCGGCCCTCGCGCTTGCTCCCCTTCTTCCGGTCTCGATTTCGCCTCCCCTTTCGTGCCCTTTGCTGGTTTGCCCACGTTCGCCGACCGTCTTCCCTTCGTTCGTTGCTCGGTGCGCAGCCTCCGACCTCTTCTCCGGCTCTCACGTTCGCGCTCTCTCTCTTTCTCGCTCGGTTTCGCCCTCACCGACCTCCCTTCTCTCCCTTTCCCCGTTCCGTTTCTCGCTTCTTCCTTCTTTCCTCTGTTTCCCTCCGCTTCTTTTTTCCCCGAATCTTTTCTCCTTCTCTTTCCACTTAATCTCTTTCCTTTCTTCTTATCACTTAATCTTTTCTTTTCCCTTTTGTTGTGGCTCTTCTATAGGCTGCCAACACACCAACCTTCCACTAATCTTCTCCTTCTCTTTTCTTTTTTTTTTTTTTTTGGATAATCTCAAGGTAAAAAGTCGAAATAATAAATCATAAGCTGCCTCGGGTTTTAATTACTAGGTCCGGGAAGGGAATTGGAAGGAAGTAATATAATTCGCTAATTTATTTATAAAAGCACGTAAGAATAGGAGCTCATACTAAATAAAATATTTTACGCGTCGATTAGTTAATTTAATTAACCTACTTAAAATTCCGGGTCTCACGAGTTACTATCATCGTTGTTGTTGTTTTTATCAATATTATTATTATTATTATTATTATTGTTGTTATTGTTGTTGTTGTTGTTATTATTATTATTATTATTATTATTATTATTATTATTATTATTATTATTATTATTATTATTATTATTATTATTATGCTCAACTACAACTAATTCGATTAGTTTACTCATCTTAGCATTATTTTCACTCCTAATCACTAGGCCACTCCTCACTTCGTTACATTCAAACTCCATAATTAAACAATTAAACTAACCCATCAAATGTCCTTGCCATGGAAAGATTTCATAATTTACTTAATTTGCTCAAATCCATATATCCCACAAACATTACCTTAATCTAAGAATTTCACATCGTTTCCTTAACAAAATTCTCATTCACAAACACAATTAGGTACCCTAAGGCTCAAATTTTTCCATTCATCAACACTTACTTATTATCTAGTTTCAATCTTTATACATCATACATCTTCCCCTTTATTTTGGTCAAATATATTCAATTCCACAATACAATGAAAACCATCAAACTACTCAAGATTAACATCAATATATTCCCAATTCAATTTACTAGATCACAATTTCACAATAGGAATCACATTCATTCACTTTCATACACAATCACTTCACCAAAATATCAAACCTCAATCATTTACACCAATTCAAAATTTTCCAATTCAATCTTTAAATTCACACCATAATCGTCTTTCTAAGTAATAGACTTCAATTTTACAACTACAATAACTATGTAAATAATAAAGTGTAATAATCTAGGGTTTAGTTCTTTACCTTCAAGTCCAAAGAGAGGAAGTTAAGGAGGGAAAGTAGGGGTGGTGGTGCGTGGTTGTTGCACTCGGCGACCACCGGGCGGGAACGGTGACTAGCTCCGGCGTCCGGGCTGCGGTAGCTGGCCAGAGCATGGGCTGCAACAACGGCGAGGTAGAACGCGAGTGAGCGAGCAAAAGAGAGAGATAGAGAGAGAGTCGGTGCCGGTCTTCTAGCCGATGTCGGTCGTGCTTGGTGGCTGGAGGAAGTGACGGCAGCGAGGAGGGAGTGACGAGGGCACGGGAGAGAAAGATGAGGAAAATGAAATTGCCGGACTACTTGAACCCGTATATTCTTATCTCCATTTTTATTTATTTATTTTCTTTTTTTGTATAAATTATAGATAAATCCAATTCGGATTTTTCTTTCAAAAAAAAACTGATTAGTTTATTTTTGTTTTGTTTTGTTTTATTGTTACTTTTTAATTTTATTTTAATAATGTTGTTTACAAATTATAAATGTAATGGTTCGCTTAAAATATAATATTAACGACCTTATAATCATATACCATCACATTTATAATCAATATTCATATATGTAAATTTTTAAATTTTCTCTTTTAAACATATATGTAAATTATAATTATTATTATGAAATTTTCATTAGGGCCACTTCGTCACCTTAGATGCATAACACATATATAAAAATAATTTAAATATAAAATATCGAATTGAAGTGCACGCGCTCAATTATATAAATTTTTGTAATCAGTAAAATAAATAATGTGGTTTAGGGTCGGGTTGTTATAAGGTGCCTTTTTCCATGTCACTCTACATGGAAAGTTTTCTCATCTTACCAAAATGGTGATTTTGGTACTATTAAGATGGGAAATCAAGTTTCAAGCAAAATTGTTGGTATAGGTGAAGTCACCTTGATGACCAACACTCGGATGCAAACTAGTATTGAAAGATGTGAGGTATGTTCCTAATATGCGTCTCAATCTTATTTCGGCAGGAAAGCATGATGATACCGGTTTGTACAACCACTTCGGTGGTGGAAAATGGAAGGTCACCAACGGGAGCTTAATCGTTGCTAGAGGAGTAAAAGAAGGCTCCTTGTATGTTATGCAAGGAAAGTTGTGCCAAGGGGAAATTAATGTTGCACATAACAACTTAAATTTGGAGTTGTGGCACAAGAGGCTGAAGGGATTGCAAAGTCTCGCCGAGAAAAGAACAAATTTCCCAGTTAAAAGGCGAATCACTTGAGCCTTGTACTGATTGTTTGGCTGGCAAACAACATAGGGTGACATTTTAGAAAAATGACAGACCCAGCAGAAGAAAGCATATTCTTGAGTTGGTGCATACTAATATATGTTCCACGACTGAAAAGTCACTTGGTGGTGCATTGTACTTTGTTACTTTCATTGATGACCATTCAAGAAAAGTTTAGATCTCTTTATTGAAATCAAAAGATGAAGTACTTGCAGCATTCAAGGAGTTTCATGTTAGAGTGGAACGAGGGACTAGTCAAAAATTGAAGTGCTTTCGAGGGACAACGGTAGAGAGTATCGTGGTCCTTTTGAAGCATATTGTAAGATGCAGGGAATCGGACTCGAAAAACGCCACCAAAAACACCACAATTAAATGATCTAGCGGAGAGGATGAATCGAACCATCGAAGAAAGAGTTCGTTGTATGCTTTCCCATGCAAAACTTCCTAAGTCATTCTAGGGAGAAGTCTGTGAAGTCCATAGTTGACATTATCAACCTTTCACCATCAGTTCCTTTGGATGGAGATATCCCGGAGGAAGTTTGGTCGGGAAAGAAGGCCTCCTACAACCATTTGGAGTTGTTTGGTTGTCATGCATTTGTCCATGTTCCTAAGGACAAGAGAGCTAAACTTAATTCGAAGACAAAAGAGTGTATTTACCTTGGATTATCGAGAGATGAATTTGGCTATCGACTTTGTAATCCCGTGAACAAAAAGATTGTGAGAAATCGAGATGTTGTGTTCTTTGCGGATCAGACTATTGAAGATGTCAAATTTGGAAATCCAAAACCCAAGGTCATTAGAAATTCTTATCCAAATCTGTCCCCTACGGTTCGTGACAATTCGGGGAAGATGCGGTTAGTAATGATCAAGCTAGCACCAATGAAGACCATGTCTCTACCTCGAATGATGATCAAGGAGAAAATTTAGATTAATCCGATTTAGAATCTATCGAGTTAGGGGTACCAGTAGAGCCTCGGTTAAGGCGACCCACCGAGAGAAAGACGACCATCCACAAGATATAACCCACACGAGTACATAACTCTTGCAAATGAGGAGGAACCTCAAAGTTACGAAGAAGCCATGATAAACGAGTCATAAAATCGAATGGTTAAAGGCCATGCAAAAAGAAATGCAATCCTTACATGAGAATAATACTTATGATCTTGTGGAGCTACCCAAGGAAGAAGACCCTTGAAAAACAAATGGGTTTACGAGGCTCAAGACTGAAGAAAATAATCCAAGACCGAGGTATAAAGCCCGACTCGTAGTAAAAGGGTTAAGTCGAAGAAAGAAATTGATTTCGAAGAAATATTTTCTCTAGTGGTGAAGATGTCATCCATTCGAGTTGTTCTTGGTCTAGCTACCAGTCTAGACTTGGAGATTGAACAACTAGATGTCAAAACGGCGTTTCTACTTAGCGACCAAGAGGAGGAAATTTATATGGAGCAACCGGAAGGGTTTGAAGTTGCAGGAAAAGAAAATTTGGTATGCCAACTTAAAAAAGAGTCTCTATGGTCTAAAATAGGCACCGAGATAGTTGTACAAAAAGTTTGACTCTTTCATGGTCGAGCATGATTTCAAGAAGACACTCACGGATCATTGTGTTTTCATAAAGAAATATGTCGATGGTGATTTTATTATTTTGCTGCTCTACATTGATGACATGTTGATTATTGGGCATGATCCAAAGAAAATTGTTGCTTTAAAAGAGGCATTGAGCAAGTCATTTTTCATGAAAGATTTGGGATCAGCGAAGTAGATCCTTGAGATGAAAATAACTTGAGATCGATCGAAGAAGTTATTGTGGCTATCCCAAGAGAAGTATGTTGAAAAATTGCTGGAAAAATTCAACATGCACAAGGCCAAGCCTGTGAGCACACCTCTTGCCGGAAATTTCAAGTCTGTCAATCAACGAGAGTCCGACAAGTGAGAAAGAAAAGGCAGAGTGAAAAATGTCCCTTATTCATCGGTTGTTGGCAGTCTTATGTATGCATGATATGTACTAAGCCCGATATTGCATATGCCGTGGTTGTAGTAATTCGGTTCTTAAAGAACACTCGGTTAGTAGTAAAATGGATACTATGGTATCTAAGGGGAACAAGTAAAAAGTGCTTATGCTTTGGAAAAGGAAAACTCGTATTAGAGGGGTACACGAATGCTGATATGGCCGGTGACATAGATTCGAGAAAATTGACATTAGGCTATCTCGACTACTTTTGCAGGGGAGCTATTTCTTTGCGAGTCAAAGCTCCAAAATCTGTGGCTTTATTAACCACCGAGGTTGAGTATATTGCAACTACTGAAGCGTGCAAAGAAATTTTATGGATAAAAAATTTCTTACTCGAATTGGGTCATGAGAAAGAAAAATATGTGCTACGATGTGATAACCAAAGTGCTATACATCTAACCAAGAACTCCACTTTTCACTCCCGTTCAAAACATATTGATGTTTGCTACCATTGGATCCGAGAGGTGTTGGAAGATAAACACTTACAACTTGAAAAAGTCAACACCGATAAAAATTGGTCCGATATGATGACCAAAGTAATACCGACCAAGAAGTTCGAAAACTGCTGCAGAGGTGCCAGTATGGTGCCCCCAATTAAGTTGGGAAGGGGAGATTTGTTGGGTTCCTTCCATAATTGGTGGGACCCACACATGTGAATACAAAAAAACAAAAACAAATTTACACCAAACTCATAGAATGCAGTCGTGCAAGATGAAGTCAAGAGCATTTATTCACTTCATATAATTTTTTGACAAAGTTGGTGCTTGAGGTAAAAAGGTCAAGATTGCCAAGTAAATTTTTATTAGGCTATAGTTAGAATATGACGGTGCAATAAGGCTACATTTGCTCTATATATAGGAGTTGTACATGGGAATTTCAGGCATGCAAGTACTAAGCAAGCAAGTAAAAATCCAAGTGAAAGTATCACTTGAGTGTTGAGTGTATACCCACCAAACATAGGTGAGGGGTTTCACTAAAAATTGGTGAGATTAATTTTGTGTTCTATCCTAAGTGTGTGAGATATTGAGTGTATACCCTCTAATTTATTTAGAGGAGATATTGTATTAATCCTATTATTCAATAGCGAAGTATATTTTCGGACCAACAGATCCTGTGGTTTTTCCATTCGTCTTAGAGGATTTTCCATGTAAAAATTTTGTGTGTCTCGATCTATTATATTTTCATAATTTTATAGTCATCTTAAATTACACAAAGAGGGAAAAGGGTTCGCTTCCGCTATACTCGACCCTCTTTTTCCCAACACTTTGGTTGGGTAACACTGGAATAGAACTTAATTCCTTTGGTTTCAAGTTCCTTTTTCAGTTGTTTAGTTGGTTATTTTGAAGGTGAAACTTAAAATTTACAGGTTTCAAGTTCCCCTCAAAACAAGGGAATTTGAATCCCCCAAATAAAAGGGGAATCAATTCTCAATCCCTCGAGGATCGGTTTATAATTATTAAAAAAAATTAGCCTATTAGCTATATTATTATTATTATTATTATTATTATTATTATTATTATTATTATTATTATTATTATTATTGTTGTTGTTGTTGTTGTTGTTGTTGTTGTTGTTGTTGTTGTGGTGGTGGTGGTGTTGTTGTTGTTATTATTTTGGTTATTGTTATTATTTTTGTTATTAGGTTGAGGTATTTTTTTGTTATTGTTTTTGTTATTATTTATTTATTTATTTATTATATATAATTTTTTTCATATTGTTTGATAGAACATTACAGTTTGAAAATATGTTTACTAAAAATTATAAAAAAAATTTGTTAATTATTGAAAAATTACAAGATATTTAATTTAAAAAATTAAATCAATATGAGCAAATTAGCTAACGAGCTTCAACTTTTATTGCATCAAATGATGATGATGATGATAACAATAATAATAATAATAATAATAATAATAATAATAATAATAATAATAATAATAATAATATTTAATAATAATAATAATTATTATTATTATTTATAATGATATAAATAATTTAAAAAATAAAATAATTTTAATTTTATTTCATGATTAAAAACTGAACAACAAGAACCGAAACTTGATTTCATTCATGTTCTCTACCAAACACTTGAAGAGAATATTCAAATTCCATACCTAACCCCGGTATCATTGATTTCATTCCATTCCACTTTCGCATACCAAACGGCCTTTAATTACTATATTCTTCCTAATAATGAGCCGGAGAGAGAATGGAGATGGAATTCCCCATTATTCTTAGTTAATCCTCCCTCAGCAAGCGTCCTAATTCATCTTGGAGAGACAAAGCAATGGAGGTGGGGATGGAGAAAGGAGGGAAGGAATGGGCTGTGAAGAGGATGAAGAGGAAAGAGCCGAAAGCAGGGGAGGAGATACTGACAGCGAGATGCGCTATCAGGATGCTGAAGGAGAATATCCACTCCAATGAAGATGATGATAAGCGTCCTTTGATCCCAATGGCCCACGGTGATCCCTCCGCTTTCCCTTCCTTTCGCCTCCCCGCTCCCGCCGAGGACTCTGTCGTCTCCGCTCTCCGCTCTTCCCGCTTCAATGGCTACTCCACCCCCTTCGGCCTCGTTCCCGCCAAAAAGTACTCTCTCTCTCTCCCTCTCTCTCTCTCTCTCTCTCTCTCTCTCAATGCCAAGTATCCCTGCTTAGAAAAATAAACCTACAGCTGCTATTACTCTCTCTCTCTCTCTCTCTCTCTCTCTCTCTCTCTCTCCCCCTCAATGCCAAGTATCCCTGCTTAGAAAAATAAACCTACAGCTGCTATTACTCAAATGGAAAATCCAAGGTCCATATATATATAAATATGTTTCATTTCGAATTGGGTCTATACAAGTCAACTAGATAGGATCCAATTGCGTCTGTACAAGTCAACTAGATAGGATCCAATTGGATCAATGCAAGTCAACTAGACAGGATTGGATCTAAGTTAAATCATTTTGGGTTGTCTAAATTCTAATAATAAGATGCGTTAGTTAATATGTTTGTTGAGGAAACATAGTTAATATTGGCTAGAAATTCTGAATAGGTTTATTTTCTGACCTCTTAGGGGAATTCACATTCTGGTTAAAATTGAAATTGTCTTAGTTGGTGCGTTCAGGTTTCGTTTGGTTCCTTTTGTTACAGTCCAGTACTCAAGTAACAGCTAGTTGCTCGGCGTGCTGTACTCATGAATGCTGATCATAATACTGATTATTAATGCTGAAATATCACTGCTTCAGTTTTGGATCAACTTTCATGACCATGTGTTTCCAGAGATTAATCATGGCCAATTTTTTTATTTTACCACTTCTTGTGACTGTTATAATAATGCAGGGCGGTAGCAGACTACATTTCTAGAGATCTCCCCTTTAATTTATCGGCAGAGGATGTTTACCTCACTGTTGGGGCAAAACAAGCAGTTCATGCCATAATTTCTAGCCTTGCTTATCCTGATGCTAACATATTGCTGCCAAGACCGGGTTGGAGCGTGTATGATGCTAGTGCTGCTTTCTCACAACTTGAAGTACGCCATTATGATCTTCTTCCGGGAAAGGACTGGGAAATTGATCTCAATTCAGTTGAAGCTTTAGCAGATGACAACACTTTGGCTATTTTTATAATAAACCCTGGGAATCCTTGTGGAAATGTCTATAGTCACCAGCACCTAGAAAAGGTGCATTACATCCTCTTCATTTCCTTTTAAGTTGCTAATTCAAGGCCAAGGACTAGTTAGTTCTTGATGTTACGTTATCACTGCCCCTCTCTTAAGTACTTTCTGCACTTTAAGACAGGATGCTGTAAACTCTAACCATGCATTTGAACAACAATCAAGTGTTTTGGTTTCTGAGATTTGACCTGTAGAGCTCTCATTTATTATAGCTCTTACACCACGGCAATGAAGCTGCTCCGCGATAAGGATTTCAAAATTATTGGAGACCGGGAAATAAGTTTTCTAATGCACTCTGAAACATATCGACGTTTTTCCTTTTTCCAATTTGCTCAGAACTTATTTCCTGGAACAACTGGATATGTTTGAGGGTAAATTAAACATTAGTGCTTTTACTGTATCTATTTAGAAGAAAAAATCAACATCAAGTCTGGGGAATATGACCCATATGCAATTATGCTTCCTGCTGTGCAGGTGGCTGAAACTTCAAGAACGCTTGGGTTAGTTGTAATATCTGATGAAGTATATGACCATATAGCATTTGGAAAAATCCATTCATTCGAATGGGAGTGTTTGCATCCAGAGTCCCTGTTATTACAATTGGATCCTTATCAAAACGATGGATGGTCCCTGGCTGGCGGCTTGGTTGGCTTGTCCAGACCGATCCAAATGGCTTCTTACAAGAATCTGGGGTTGGACCTCCTTTCTTTAATCATCAATATTTTCTGTTTTTGATTAAATATACCATGTGAAATATCTTTGTTTGAGCAACAAGTTAATCCTGCTATATTGTCATGGGAAAGCATAATTTCTTTATTGCTTATTGCTCTCTGTTGTTGTCAGCTGTTGGAGCGAATTAAATCCTTCCTCAATGTTGCCTCTGATCCTGCAGCGTTTGTTCAGGTTAGCGTCTGCTATATGTTCTTATTCATCTGTGTCTTTAGTGAAGATAGTAGTAAGAAACATCCAACATAGACGACACTAACCATAAAAAACCTATTCCAAATAAAACTAGTGTAGCATCCTATGTTTGACGGGGAAATATGAACAGAAGCTGTTAACAAATCGTAAGACAATTGCAAATGTCATTCATCTAAAATGAGGTTCATGTCTCCATACAGGTGTTGGAGATTATTAGATGATGAGTCTGTGTAACAAAGCTTTGTAATGGAACTCATCTTTTTTAATTTATCTTGTTATCTTATTTATTTATGTTGTACTTTATGTTCATTATATACCATAATACCATAGATAACCAAATATCATCTTTGGAAATTTCTTGATCTAGTTAAACACTTGAAGTGTAACATGGAAGTTGTGTGATCATTTATCAGGCAGCTGTTCCTGAAATAATTGAGAAGACGGAAGGAGAGTTCCTGTCTAAAGTTATTGATGTTCTGCGTCAAGATGTAGACATTCTTGTTGAGAAACTTAATGAGATTCCTCAACTTACATGTCCGACTAAACCGGAAGGTTCAATGTTTGCCATGGTGAGGAAAGCATGCAATACTAATGTATTTTTAGTGAGTGTTAAGTTTGAAAAGATCCCTGAACAGATGTAGCATTTGCAGGTCAAACTAAATATAAGTATGCTGGATGGCGTACAAGATGATTTCGATTTCTGCCTAAAGCTTGCTAAAGAGGAGAAAGTGATTGCCCTGCCTGGTATGGAATCATCAGTATATCAAAAATGTTTTATTCTTCTGATTTATTCTGTTCTTTTGGAGATTTGTGAAGTCCATTATTATTATTATAGTCGTGTTTTATTTACCATCCCTTTCAATAACACTATAGCATGATGTAGTCACTTCATTCCCTAAATTAAAGAAAAAAATTGCATAAAAATTGAAATTACCTGGCCAATAGTTCATTTGAGTTGATGCCCATTCGCAGTGGGTTAGAATGAGTTCATGAAACTTTTAGATTGCACTCGAGTTTGGATTCATTGGGTCATATCAAGGTTTGTTTTCATTTGTCCTAGAATGTTGCTGAAAGTAACTCGATTACCACTGGTTAGGCGAATTTCAATTATGTTTGGCAAGTTGGGTCAGTTTGTATGCAATATATCAAATGTAAGTTTTATTATTTGACTCTCTATTCTTTTTTATTGTAAAGAGTTATAAGGCTAAATGGAGTTGCATGTAAGATAGTTGTAAGGTTAGTTATAGAAAGTTATAAGCAGTTGTAAGAAGTTTTAAGGTTAGCTATAGGAAGTTATAAGTAGTTGTAAGTTGTAAGGAGCACTGCAAGGTAAAACTAAAAAGCATAGGATCATAAGTTAGATTTCGTGTTTGGGTCATTGTGTAGTTATTAATTGTTCTTTTGAAAGCTTATTGCTACTATTGTACAGGTTCCACATTCGGCATGAAGAATTGGCTTCGCATAACATTTGCCCTAGAGCCATTAGTTCTTGAAGAAGGCCTTGAAAGGATAAAAGCATTTTGTCAAAGACTGCAAGGGAACCCTTGAAGCTTTCAATGAAAAGCTTGATTGTGCTGATTAATTGACATTTAATTGTTGGATTTCACCGTTTTGCAAGCAACATAAATTCTAATATCTTTATCCTCCTTTATGTAGTTCAATGGACAACAATTTGTCAAAGGCTAAAGGCTTTGCATGACTCAACAAATCCGAATAGATATAATGAACGATCCACTTTATACAGTGCTTGGCTGTAGAGAAGTTGACTCTCTTCTAGTTTTGAAACACAATGATCTCAAAACTCAAGCTTATCCGTAACATTGCTACCCAAAAGGCCTTTCTTCTTCAGAATGACCATGCCTTTCTTAATCATATGGCCTAACCACGTATCTCGTAATCGAGTGAAAACACTTCCACAGGAGGATGTAACTAACCTTGAAGGATATAAAGATTACCTTGCGTCAAACCTTGTCAGAACCAGCGCATATTGCATCTCAAGGGTACCCAAAGAAATTAGATTACGAGTCATGGCAGGGATGTGACCAACCTTAGACAAGGTACTAGCAACACCTTCATGAGTTTTAGTATGAATAATATTAATATCAACAACATTACATTTGGAGTCATTCCCCATAAACGCAATGCTGGAATCGATAGACTCAGGAGACGTAAATCAATTTCTATGAGGACACATGTGGTATATACAACCAAAATCCAAAATGCAATTACCAGAGTTCCTTTTTCTAGAGGTAGCAGCAAGTAACATATCACTGTCAGACTCATACTCAATAGTACCAGCTTCAGTATTTTTCTCTGGTTGTTTGTTTCTTTCTACTTTTTCCTTCTTATTTTTCAACTTATAGCAATAAGCAACTAAGTGCTCAAGCTTCTTACCAAAACAAGAAGTTTTGTTGGTTTTACGCCCCATAGACTATAATCTAGAATTCTTTGCAGTATTTCTCCCTGTTGAGTGTGGCTCAAAACACCTAATAATGCTAACGAAAGATGGAGTCTTTATGTGATAATTGCTATCCATTTTTAGCAGTTTATTCCAGCAAGAATTATTGTAGGTTTAGGGTTCTTTTTGGTCTAAAGTCATTTTCCTATTTAAAGGAGGGTTGACCATCATTATAACATGCCAAGGAGTTATTGTGAAGAGAGTGTGTTGTGAGATTGTGATATCTCAGATTTAGAAGGTCTCGGGCTTGAGATTAGTTTTATATTCTCGCATAATATGGTGAATTAGTTGTACTTGTGGTGCCTGTGGTTTTTTCCGAGTTGGGTTTTCCATGTTAAATCTTTGTCTCCTTACTATTTGTTGATTTCTATTAAATTCATGATATTATTTTTGTCATCCTAAACCACTTCAGCACACTTAATTTAATTCACCTAACAAAATGAGTTATAGAGTGGGACAAAATTCCTAACACTCCCCCTTTCAAAAGGCCTACATTTCACAAATAAGTCCTGAACCTTCTTATCATGTTGAAATTCAAGGTCAAATTTCTGTTTTAGATAATAAATGAGCTTTGACATCGTTAAATGACAGAGTATCACTATTATAGCTGAGCATAATTTTCTTAAGGTTCTTATAGTATTGGGGTACGAAAGCAACCAATAGAATAACTTTATCCTCGTCAATGTTAACTTCTAAATCTTTTTGATCAATCAAAATAGAAATAAACTCATCGAGATCAATTTAACTAGGAGTGCTATAAGCTATATGAGTGTAGAACTGCTCCTTAGGCAAATTTTGTTGGCAAGGTTTTTCATAATGTATAACTATTCCGGTGTCAAATATCTACAATAGTCATCTTGTAGAGGAGTTCACGAAGGACTTACAATGTAAAACTCAATCGAATTGTCGAAATAGCCTTGTTATCAATTTCCTCATTGTTTGGAAACTATTTTGCAAAGGTATTTTTACAGGACTATATTATTAGAAAGGTTTCAAAAGTGATCTACATTGTATTATAACTATTAGTGGGGTACTTACAGTTAAAAATTTGTTTGGCTCCATTAAATTTTATTGAATTTACTAAATTGCCCATGTTTCTTTATAAGGCAACGGTCAAAAACTGATGGGAGTGAACTTTATATATTCCAACCTCCCTTTCTTCCAAACAGATTCTCTCTCTCTCTCTCTCTCTCTCTCGCACGTAAGGAGGAAGCCATTGTTGCAAAGGTAAGCTTGGCCTTTTTAATTTTTTTGAAGGTTCATCAGCTATTCCGTATCTTTTCTCTCCCTCTTTTTCTTCTTCACTAATCTAAAATTTTGGTTGTGGCAAATAAAGAAAGTTTAATATTTTAAAATTAGGGTTTTAGTATATTAATTAATTTAATTATGCCGATTTCAAAATACAAGGGTTACCACCATAGAGTAATTGTGTTAGTGATTAAGGTGAAGATTACGTTGTGTGCCCGAGATGCAATGTGCAAGGAACAAGGAAAGTCTCCCATTCAATCCAAAACTCAGGTAGAGTTTATGTCAAATGCTTGAGGTGTGACAAGTTCTTATGTCACCGAGATTCAATCCAAAACAATGAACTCAACATCTGGAAATTCTAATAGCAAGATTTTGACTGAGATTTGGGAGTTGAAGATGAAGGTGAAGTTGATTGAAAAAAGGGCAGAGCATGATAGTTGTGTTACTGATTGTTATTATGTTGCTTATACCACTAATCATCCGTATTATGTGATTTATTGGCTTGTAAACACCGAGACATACAAGATATTGCGGATAGCTTTGATCCTTATGAATGGACAAAATCTTGAACATCTTGCTAACAAAAGTAACTTTTTTTATGAATGGACAAAACCTTAGCTAAAATTTAGAATGTGCTACAAATTAGAAACTAAATATTTGGAAAATTGCAAGTCGCACGCTGTGTAGGTTTCGCACGGGTAGCAGTGCGTGAATGCCCGAAGTTTCGCCTCCATTTAGCCTTCCCGCACGGTAGGCCGTGCACAACTTCAACTAGGCCTAATGCTTTGCAAGACAAGTGCAACTTTGCAAAGCTAGGCCTAAATCATTGAATAAGTTTTTCCTCAACCCAAGATACTTGGAAAATTACAAGTTGTGCATCCGTGCAAGTTTCGCACGGGTAGCGGTGCAGTAATGCCCGAAGTTTCTACCTCCATTTAGGCTTCGTGCACGGTAGGCCTTGCATGACTTCAACTAGGCCTCGATGCTTTGCATGACATTGCAACTTTGTACAGCTAGGCCTAAATCATTGAACAAGTTTTCCCTCAACCCAAGATATTTGGAAAATTACAAGTTGCGCAACCGTGCGGGTTTCGCACGGATAGTCGTGCGTGAATGCCCGAAGTTTCTTCCTCCATTTAGCCTTCCCGCACGAGTCGTGCTGCTTTTGCACCGGTAATTCGTGCACGACTTCAGCTAGGCCCGATACTTTTCACAGACTTGGCCCTAAATTATTGAACAAGTTTTCCCTAAATCATAAGCAACCTAAGATATATCCAAGATAAATACGGCGTTTAACAAGAGCATCCATTATCGATATATCTAAGATATTACACAAATCATGATATTATATCTTATGATTAACCTAAATCATAAGCAACCCAAAAAAAGAGAGAATGCATCAAGTGCCCTGGCATGATTGAGTTGGCACAACAAGCAGCAGAGGTGGAAGCTTTGGATATTTTGTTGGATTTTCTTGGCCTTCCAACAGATTTCCTGTGCTTTGTCTAGGATTCCTCTCATATCCTTGAACACGTTTGCCCTTGTCATCTCCAGAGTTGCGCACAAGTGAGAGTGTTGTGACCCAATTGCTTGCATTTTTGCATCGTTTGGTTCAAGTTATCCTTGTGTGTTCCATGAGGTGGCTATATCCTAGACTCCCTTTTTTGTGTTGCTTTGGCTTGCCAATTTTCTTCAGCTCAAATGGGGGTCAAGAATAGGCAAATCCGATTCCTCCGACAAACAATTGTCGTGGATGGGATAAATAATTCCATCATATAGCTGCTCAGTATCTGTCAACATGGAAAAATATGGAGCAATAATATTCTAGCTGGTGGTTTAGCCTCAGTATGCATCTAGCAAGCATGCTTGCATGGTAGACCCGTAATTTGCTACCGTTGACAATCACAAGAATGCTCATTCGATGTTACCGTGAGATTAGTGCTACCCTCCCTAACATCAAAGTTCCCTCTTACAACTGGCACAATCTCATAATAATTTGTTGCATCCCTCTAATGCCCCAAACCCATAATCACGGTTTTAGACTAAGCAAGCCGCTAGCCGATGATTAGCGCAGCTGAAAGTAGGTCGGGGCACTATCGCCGCCCTTACCAGAGGAAAGGGCAAGGCTATAATAATAGATACGTTTCTAACCCTGGTTACTTGCTTTTGCCACTAACAGCAAGTGACCAGGGTTAGAAACGTATCTATTATTATAGCCTTGCCCTTTCCTCCGGTAAGGGCGGCGTAATGCCCCGACCTACTTTCCGCTGCGCTAATCATCGGCTAGCGGCTTGCTTAGTCTAAAACCGGTGATTATGGGTTAGGGCGTTACGATATGGTATCGAGCCTAGGTTTAAGAGATTCCTGCGAGCCATATAGGAACTATGAGGATTGAGTTGAAATAGGAAGTATAAGTGCCTTATTATTAAATTGTTTGTACGAAGTGCGTAATAGAAAATACTCATAATGCCCAATTAAATCTCAAAAGTTGTAACCAATGATTAACATAAGGATGATAATCCTAAACAAATGGAGGACCATACCTCCATAAACCTTCATATGCCTATCAACAGGAAGTTGACAAAAATCAACTTCCCTGTCTCTCCAAATTTCAAAGATAAATATCAACCCTATATATACCAAGGAAAGCGTATCCAAAGGGATATATCTACCCTGCGGATTCTCCAACAATATAGGAAAGCAAACCAAAATGCCAAAAGGAACCCCAAGGGATATGATGGGAAGATTGATTAGGAATGTAGAAGAGAAGTTGCAATTATTGAAGACCAAAAAGGTGATTATAAGGACATCACATCTAGCAGGAAAGGCAAGACACATAGTAAAACACAATTATATGAGATATTAGGGAATTGAGTTTACATTTGGCCAAATTTTGAAGAAAATTAGGGCCGAGTTCCATTCTTCTTAGCTGAAGGAAAGGAGTTTTAAGAATGGGATAACTTAGAAAAACCCCAAATGAAATTATTGAGGAAACCAAAACCACAATGGGAATCGCGAGCCAAAAAGGGCCAACACTCAACCGAATCAAAAATTTTGTGTCCATTATCCATGAATCATGCAAGCATGATAGAACCTTCGTACAGTAAATCCTCATAACAATGGTTAGGAAAGATTTTACCACTAACCTGATTCAGTTTGATTTAATCGACCTCGAGATAATACTGGGAAAAGAAAAAGGATTATCGAATTATGATGCCAAGGATTTATCATGGAAAACAAAAGGGCGATAGTAGAGAGTTGCTAAGGATAGAATATAGGCTATGTCGCAATAAGAATGTAAGGAAATATTTCATGATATCTTTGGGTAAATACAACGAGACTTTTGGAAAAAAATAGGATTTTCATACCTTACCTGCACAAGTTAGTGGTCGTTTTCATTGATCATATATTGATACGTTTAGGGAATAAAGAGGAACATGTCCATCATTTGAGGATAATATTACAAGTCTTAAGGAAGTACCAGTTATAGGCCAAATTACGAAGTGTGAGTTCTAGTTCAATGAAGTGACGTTTTAGGACATGTGGTATCCCAAGAAAGGATATAGGTAGACCTACACAAGGCACAAGCGATTATCGAATGGCGTAGACCAACTAATGTTACTAAGGTGAGAAGTTTCCTAGGGTTAGCTGAATACTATCAAAGATTTGTACAAGGCTTTTAAAACTAGCCCTACCTTTGACTAACTTCTTAAAGAAAACCACTAAATTTGAATGGTCTATTGAGTGTGAAGAAGGAAAGTTGACTACTCGCCCCAGTATTGACCCTCCTTGAAAAAGGCAAGGGGTATACCATCTATAGTAATGTTTCAAAACACGGATTAGGGTGCGTATTGATACAAAATGGTAAGCGGTAGCATATGCTTCTTGGCAGTTGAAACTATACGAAGGAAATTACCCTACTCATGATTTGGGATTGGCTACAGCTTGTGTTTGTTTTGAAAATTTGGAGACATTATTTATATGGAGTATCTTGTAAGGTATATACCGATCACCAAAGTTTGAAGTATGTGTTCACTCAAAAGGAGCTCAATTTGAGACAAAGGAAATGGTTACGATCGCTAAAGGATTATGACTTGGAGATTCAATACTATTCAGGTAGATCCAACGTCGTAGCCGACGCCTTGAGTAGAAAAACTCAACATAATGTGAATACTTTGATTATCACCCAACCAATCCTTATTCGGGAATTACACAAAGTAGAAATCGAGATCATTCGACACCAAGGAGACAAAGGGGTGCTAAACTTTTAGAAGTCAAACCGTCAATTGCGGATGAGATCAAAATAGGACAGGGGAAAGATGAGAAGTTGGTGAGGATTAAGCAGTAATATTAAAAGGGGTAAATTCCCGGGATTCATTTTACATGAGAATGGAACTTTGCGATTCCAAAATCGTTTGTGTGTGTCCGACCAAAAGGAGATTAAAACGAAGATTTTAGATGAAGCCTATACGACCTTATATTTCGTCCATCCCGGAGGAACAAAAATGGATGTAGATCAAAAGGAGAATTTCTGGTGGCCCAACATGCAACGAGAAGTTGCGAGATGTGGATAGGTGTCTTACATGTCAAAGAGTAAAGGCAGAACACCAACGCCCTATGGGCGAGTTAAGGCCTTGGAAATTCCAACCTGGAAATAGGATTCTATATCAATGGATTTCATCGTAGGACTCCCTCAATCCGCCACCAGGAAAATGCCATTTTGACGATAGTTACACACTTTATACCAATTAGTGACAATTGGACCATAGACAAATTAACTCAAGTATACTTAAACGAGATTGTCGGACTTCATGGAATACCCAAAGATATAGTGTCCGATAGAGGCACCCGATTCCAGCCTCGATTGTAGGAAGCCTTACAGCAAGCTTTTGGGACTAAGTTGAACTTTAGTAGCTCATACCATTCAAAGACAAATGGTTAAACTGAAAGAGTTAACCAAATCCTAGAAGATATGTTACGGGCTTGCATCCTTGATTTCCAAGGAAAATGGGAGGAGTATCTCGCTCCGATGGAATTTTCATACAACAACAGCTACCAGAGCCACAATGAAAATGGCTCCATTTGAAGCCCTTTATAGAAGAAAATGCATAACCCCCTTATCGGAGCGATTTAGATGAGACGCTCACCATAGGACCAGAGTTGATACAAGAAACTACCGAAACAAGTGAGAGTAATATAACAGCTGAATCGAGAAGCTCGGAGTAGACAAAAGAGCTATACGGATCAACGAAGGAAACCTCTAGAATTTCAAGTAAGGGATATGACTTTTCCCGGGTATCCCCAACCAAAGCAATCAAAAGATTTGGAATTAAGGGGAAATTAAACCCTATATACATTGGGCCAAATGAGATACTTCGGAAGTTAAGCCCTGTGATCTATAAATTATCTTTACCAGTCTATCCGGAGCATATCCATGATGTCTTTCATATATCTCAACTTCGGAAGTACATATCCGACCCAAGCCACATCATAGAGGTTGAACCAGTGGCTATCGCCCGTAACTTAACACATGAGGAATATTCGTTCCAAATCCTAGATCGGAGGATTAAACATCTTCGTATTAAAACTATTCCTCCGGTTAAGGTTTATGGTCGAATCATACTTCAACCGAAGCCACTTGGGAAACCGAGGAAGATATGAGAAACCAGTACCCACATTTATTCTCGGATAATATTTATACCATTTCACTTACCGGTTTCGAGGACGAAACTCATTCTAAGGGGGAGATCGTAACACCCCGTCCCTAAGAAAATAATTAACTTAAATACATTCAAGATTAGCATGAGCGCGTGCATTTCAAATTCCAAATATTTTCATATTACACATGTGTGTGTACATATGTATATATGTATATCTCGTCAATGCTGTTTAAAATGCAGGAACCGGATGATGACAACGACGACGCTACGAACATACTCTATAAATTTCAATGATTTAAAAGATAATTAACACTATTACGTGACTAATTTATTTTGGGTTCTAAAAATTCTTAAACAAATAAAACTAATATAATTTCTATAAACTTAATATTGCTAAAAATAAAATTCCTAGATTAGAATAAGTTTATTGAGCAAGATAATAATAAGTTTGGAGGATTAGGAAGTAGATGAGGATTAGAAATTGGATTAGGATCCTAACCGAGCCAGGAAATTAAGCTGGGTCGGATGGCCCATTGCACGAGGAGACACAAGGGAGTATAAAACCTTAAGAGAAACCTAAGGCTTCATTTCTTAAACCTAATTACCGACTCACAACCTCCCTCTCCTCTCTCCGACCCGACACCCGCACGCAGGACCTTCTCCCCATCTCCACCGCCACCGCTCGCTGCCCACCGCGGCGACCTTGCTCCGGCCACCCCGAGTTCAACGCCACCATCAACACCACCTGTCATCACCAAGAACCCGAACTGCCAACCACCACCACGATACTCCTCTATTCCTCTCGGTATCCTGTTCGATCGCCGCCCAACGCCAAGCAACCACCGCCTGCCATCGTCGGCTTCTACCTTAACCGCCACCTTGTCACCGTCCCAGCCATCAAACCCTAGTACACCATCGTCCCTACTCCCTCTCTCGCCCGAGTTTGCGCCTCTTCTGCCGGTTCGCCTAGTGGTCGCGGCTTCTCCGCCTGTAGCCCTGTCCGGCCTCGGCCGCCTTCGCCGGCCACCGGCGCCATTCGTCACTCCCGGCCGATCGCTGGCCGCGGCCGACTGCTCGGTTTCATTAGCCCCGGTCTTCAACCCTCCAACCTTCAAACATCACAAAAACCCCTCTTAAACTAACCTCCTCCATCTAAATCGGCTAGGGTAAAATTTCCAAATTCAGTTTTGTTAATTAAATTTCTTAGGATAATTTTTCGATTCGGTTCTTCATTCTTTTAATTTAAGCATTTAAGTTGTAATTAGTTATTCATTTTCTGTTTGGAGATTAAATTTGATTATGGTATGTATGCAAATGATGCATGGAAAAATTGGTCACATTTGGATATACTAAAAATTGAAGAACCACTGACAATACCTGTATGAAGGACATTTATGGACAAATCCCTGTATGAAGGGTATTTATGGACAATTTCGTGTAAAGGACACTCGGGAAGTAATTCTGAGTTAGGAATTACTTTTGATTAGTTTACATGGTTATTTAACTTAATGAAGAGATTAAAAGACAGATTGAGGATGAGGATGATAACTAATTATGGGCGTTTATGAAACCGAAATGCGAGGAATGGACATCTTTGGGGAATTAGTATGCCCTTATAAAATAAAATAAGGTTAGAAAGCTTAGAAAACAAGTATATAAAAGAATGAATGAAGATATTTATGTAATAAGATAACTAATGGAGTTAGTGTTCAATGCATCATTTAGAAGAGAATTATGTATATTTGAGGTTACCATATATATATATATATATATATATATATATATATATATATATATATATATATATATATATAAGTGTGTAAATATATTTATGTATGTGTTTAGAAGAAAGCCATACGTATACTTTAAAGTGTTGTAAATAGATGCATACATATATAGTTATGCTTGCATTGTACAAAATAAGATAATCGAGTCATATAAATTAAAGATAACCTTAATATCCTTTAGTAGAAGCTAACCTTATTAGTTTTCATTTCAAACGATTTTGAAATGATTTAATAAATAAGCCATAAAAATTTAGTTTAATAATAATAAAACTTTTTATCCTTAATTAAGGTCATCAAACATCGGCGTCGTGCGTTCATCCGGATTCTCGCCGAGAAAGGAAAAGGAGGAACATCGAGCAAGGTACGTTCATTGATCGTGCCCTTCAATGTCTTATTTATAAATCAAGGCCGGATATGACCGTCATTAACAACAATAAAAAATTGTTTGCAAATAATATTTGCCATCATTAATATGGACCCGCCCATCAAATGCCATTATTTGATACGCCCAATATCCAGGTTGGTAACCCCGTAACGGTTAACCGCCTTCAACCGGACTATCCGATCGGTCCGGGTGTGTGCACATGCGTTTAGGGAAACCCGATGATCGTAAAGGGATCCATTCAGATAATCAATTAGCAACAATTTTACATTGTTCACTCTCCCTCATTTACAAATGAATTGAAATGCATGCGCTCAACTCAATTACTTCATAACTATTATTTTACCGCATGATAGTGAACGTATTGAGCTTCGGCTCACATTTCGAAAATGTTTTCTTGTTTTGTTTTAGGTCAAGGTGTGGACGATTTGAAGCAAAGGTCTGTTAAGGACTTAGAGGCTCGCAGTGACAACCTAGTTGGAGTATCAAGGGTTAAGTGCCGTTGTCGTAGTTTACCGGATCGTAGTCTATACTTATGCTTAATCTTCGTACAAGTTAAAGTTTATGCTTTATCATGAGACACTTGCTGTTAGTGGCAAAAGCAAGTAACCAGGGTTAGAAACGTATCTATTATTATAGCCTTGCCCTTTCCTCCGGTAAGGGCGGCGGTAATGCCCTCGACCTACTTTCCGCTGCGCTAATCATCGGCTAGCGGCTTGCTTAGTCTAAAATCGGTGATTATGGGTTTGGGGCGTTACAATCCCCTTCTAGAAGTTTCAACTTTTTTTCAACATAAGGAGTAATTTTATCTTCCCAATCAACAACCAACCGGAATCTATTGTCAAATCTACCCCCAACAAGCTTCCTAATCTCCTCTAACATGGTATAAAGTGGCTTCCCCCGAACTTGAGAATGGCATTATTGAAGCTTTTAATAAAATAATTTGTGTTGTTTTCATACTTCAAGTTTTGGTCAAGTTTGAACCTTGCTCAATAGCCAATGAAAGGTCTGCTGGGTTCTTCTCCTTGATTTGTTCCTTTGCTTTCTTGAACACATCTATATACATTGTATGCATTTGCAGCAAGGTAGAAGAATGCATGAAACCATGCACCTTGCATAAAAAATAAACATTACAATTTATTTGGAGAACACATTATTCTAAGATTATAAATCAGTCCCATAATAGGATTTAATACATGATATGAATTGTCATAAAAAAAAATTAAGACAATGAGTCGGGCATACCAGGATATTCGGAGGCAAAATTCTTATAGAAATGCGTAACACATATTCTTCTAGGAGATCTTGACATTACCTTCCGTAAAGTAGCAATTATCCCCTTGCAAATGAAAAAAACTCAAATTATTTGATGAATCATGTCCACATCACACTAAAAATAGGTTTATAAAGAGTCATGTAAATATAATTTATACCTTCAGTCTGTCTGAAATAATTATATAAGATGAGCTATCATCCAATGCCTAAGAGCTGTAAAAGGCCATGGAGGAAGAAAAACTATTCTTCCTCATTTTCAGTTGGTGCCACACTATAGGCTAAAGAAAATCGGCCATTGTTATCATCCATTCCCATTGCGAGTTAAGAGTATGCCCCGATATGGCCCGTTTAAGTGCCATGAAAACCTAGGAAACTTGGGGAACCTAACCTCCTTTTCCGTAACAACAGTTCTAATATCTCGTAAAGGTCAATTACTTGATATTTATCCCAGCTTAAATTCTACATGCAGTGTGGTGTCCTTGAAATGATGTACAATACACCTAGTACCCTAATCATTACAATAAAAAATAATAGACACAAGTTCAATAACTCAAACAGAGTATCATACAAACAACCCAAACTATTACATTTTCAGGTAATTTTCACTTTATACAAACACATAAAATGAAATCTTTCAAACAGAGCATCATACAAACCACCCAAACTGTTACATCCGAAAGATTAATTTTTAAACTTAAATTTTAGAATATTTTAAAAATTCAAAACTAAAATCAGTCCCAAAACCCTCAATTTCGATACTTTAGTTAATACTCCTTAAAATTATACCAAATCAACAAATAATAAACAATTATGAAACCCTAATTTTGAGTCATGGGTCACAAATTCCAAATCCATCATCAACAAAGCCAACGCACTCATCTCATTCAAAAATCAAGTTCAAAATAAAACAAAAAGATAAAGTACAATCGCTTACCATTTTGTCATCCACAACTTTCTTCAACTTATCCACGTAATCTACTTCTGCTCCGTTTATGGAGTTAGGAGAAATCGAAGGGGGAAAGAGAGTGATCGAAGGAGGAGCATGAGAGAGAGAGAGAGAGAGAGAGAGAGAGAGTTCAAAGTTTGGCAAAAATATGGCAAAAACAACGACATGATATGTATAAATATCATGGGCAATTTAGCAAATTCAATAAAATTTAACTGAGTCAAACAAATTTTTAACAAGTAAGTACCCCACTAATAGTCACAAGTACAATGTAGATCACTTTGGAAACCTTTCTAATAATATAGTCCCCTAAAAATAGTTTGCAAACAATGAGGGGTACCCTTGAGTTGTTTTTTGGGCAAATTTTGTTGGTAAGGTTTTTCGTCATGTATAACTATTCCGGTGTTTGCCAAATATCTACAATAGTCATCTTGTCGAGGAGTTCACGAAGGACTTGCAATGTGAAACTCAATTGAATTGTCGAAATAGCCTTCTTATCAATTTCCTCCCTTTGCTTGTCAGTAATTATCGCAATCCTCTTGCCTAGCGCCTTCTTAAGCCCAATATGAATTGCTTGCATCTGCAACTTAAAGATGTTGATCTTGCTATCAACTTTCTAAATATCAAATTTTGTAACGGTAGATGTCATAAACCTGATGCTGTAATGCCACTCATTAAAAAATTAGAGCGATAATAGAAGAAGCGAATAGGATATAAAAAATGATAATCTGAAAATTAAAGCAAGAAAAAGTAGAAATAGATCCACTATGATAGGGAGAAAGCACAAACATATCTCAATATGAAAAGAATTCGAGATCCCCAACTGAGAATTACAATTATGCCATCGAAACTTTCTCAACCTAGACTAGTGGAGTCGTTTGTTACTAATATATTGACTATTTTTGCTCGGCTTTAGCTCCTAATAATTTGTCTTTGTAAGGATTTTTATTGAGTTTACTTTATTTTGTAGGCATTCAGGTTAAAGTGGACAGCTAGCTCATTTTGGTGGCATCTTTGGTTGATTTAGGTGCAAAGACCACAAGTGCCACCATTTGGATGACCAACAAGGCCACGCCGTAGATATCAAGGGAGCTCGGAATAGTAGCAACACGCTCGTATCTGTCTTGCATTTCCAATTTGCTCAATTTCCAGGCCAGAGAGCAACACCGGCAAGACAGTGTTAGTTGACATGGCCATGTCATTATCCGTGTCATCTTGACATGGCCGTGTCACTGCTCCTAAAGCTCAAAACCTTTTCTTTTCGCCAGGTGACACGGTTTTTGATATGCCCATGTCCTGAGCATTTTCCCTTACTTATAAATACCCCCTTTGAGCCCCATTCTGAACTCTCTCCCACTTAACCAAATTTTCCTCTTTTCAAACTAACCTAGAGTAAGATTAGTGAAGATTAAGTTTAGCTTAGGAAGAAATTTAAATATTGAAGTTTGGATTTGTAAAGATGGATTTCTTTTCATCATCTTTAATCAAGTTTGTCTCTTAAACTGTTTTTCGTCTTTCTTACTTATTGTTATGTTTTGTTACCCTATGTTAGTTTGGCTGCTTTCAATATGTTTAGAGGCTAAATATGCCCCACTTGGGTTGAGGCTAGGTTTTATTATGCCTACTTAATATTGTATTAGGGTTAATTTAGCTTTTCTAGTGCTTGATTTGGTTGGTTCCAAACTAGTTCACCAAGTGTTTGAGGAAACACCCTAGACGACATTTTCATCTAACTCTTGGGCAAACAGTACCATCGAAAGATGGGCTATCTTGTGCGTACGGACTAGGGTTGGATAGTAGAGATTCAATATGAAAATAGTTGAGTCTTACTAGGCTATAGATTCCCTAATCTCACAATTTAACACTTTCGGCTCCATGAAATAGGAAGTTGGAAATGTTAGATTGGCTCTTGCTCCTCGCAAGAGGGTTTGGGCAGTCTTCATTGGTGAAATCGACCACCTACCGAGTGAAGCAATAACTTTGGTTCAATTAACCCGAGTACCCCCTAATAATAGGTGTAATATTAACCAAACCCCATTCCGAGTCTTTTATCTTTGTCATTAATTCAAATTCTATTTGTCGTTAATTTGAGTTCTATTTTAGTTTGTTAGTAACTAGTATTTTTTCAGCTCATTTGCTCTCATCTAAATTGAATCGATTAGGTAGCTTGGTATTCAAAATCATGTTTCCCTGCGGATTGACCCATATGAGCATTCACTTGAGGGTTCCTTTTTTGTGACCCGTATTAAATACTACAAATAGTAGTAGAATGGGTGGAGGAAAGGTCTCTTGATTGTCTTCTCACACTAATTAGGTTTAATATAATCTAATATAATAGAAAGAACAAGTTTCCAAAACGATAAATAGCGAAATCTCAAAAGTCCCACCAACACTGGCTATGTTAGCTGAAACTTCCAACCCATGTTGGCTATTGGAGAAGCCAACTAGCCCCAGTTCTTCAAATGCGACCTGTCTCCAGCACCATGGTTTCACTATTGACTTGCCAATGTGAGAGGAAAGGAAGAAGGCTAACACGAGCCGTGTCAAAGGACACAAGCCTCCTGTGTTAGTTGACCAGCCCAACCCAAATCGCAGGATTTTTGAGCGACACTTAAACACGTCCCTAAAAGATTGAAGATATTTTGTCAAAGGAATGCAATGCTGGAATGATGAGGGGCTTCACCATTTAATGTTTCGATTATAAGACTACTATCACACTTTTTATCTCAATTAAAAAATGTTGCTTTCTCTTTCAAGTAGGTGTAAATCCAAACTACAATCTAATGCAATTCTAGGCTTTTTCCATTCAAATTGGTGGTGGACTCAGTAATTTAATATAAAAAAATAGATAAGTGAAATTTGTAAAATTTTTTTGGTGTAAAAGGAAGCGTTAAATCACTTTATAAGTAAGATTTTAACTCAAATTTCTAATAACAAATCTAAAACACTTTATCAAGTGAAATAAACTTATACCAACAAAAAGTATCCTTCGCTAAAATCGTATTCATCTATATTAAAATATCTAGTGTCTTTTTCTTTTTCGAGTACCAAAATATATAGTGTCTAGTATAGTGAATTATATCAGTAATCTAAAAAAATTGGTGAATTATATCACCTTTTTTTTTGAAGCTTGGATGCAGAATTTGGGACACACCCAACAACTTCGTTTCCATAAACTCTAATTTTTTCGAAATTCTTTCTTATTTTTCTTGAACTTCGCATTGTTTTGTTTATTTTTGGGATACATATTTTATTTAGCAGCATTAATGTTGTTTCTTTATGATTTTTAGATACATGTTTTGTTCTCTTGTGTGATCAAGTGAGACGAGTAATGTGTGAGAAGAGCGAAATTAAGGAATCTAATTAAGCTTTTAAAATTGGATCCAAGATTAGAGATTATAAGGAATATCTAACCCTTGATCAATTAGATGGTACATATTTGTTCTTCTCATTTTCTCACCATATATCTCTTCTCAAGATCAGCCACTTTTCCTTGTACCAACTCAGGTTGGAACACTCGAAAAGATGAGTCGATGACTCTATTCCTATCAGCTAATCACAGAGCTCCGTTGAACTGATCATAGAAGTATTGCCAGACAATCTTTCTAATCCTCTCCGTGCGATGAGCCCAATCACCTTCTCATCCTTAACTCTTTTTGTGTTCATGAACATTTGCTTGGCTTTGAAACTCCTAAAGATATATTGTGCATTTCCGTCTCCATTGATGAGCCAATTAATCTTTCCTCTTTGTGTCCAGTATTCGTCTACTGCTTTTAACGCTACTTTGATGTTGCTCTGTTCTTTCCAATAACTTGCCAGTAGCGAATCTTGAAGTCCCAGCTTGCCCAAATCCTCCAAAACCTCTGATATGCGCTGTTGGTCTGTCCTAATCTGTTCACCCCAACTTTTCTTCCTCGTAAGACACCACTCTTTGCATTTGATCCTTGACTCTACCAATTTTCAGATAACTGGTTTCATACCCCTCTCGTATCCGGTAATTACCAGATTTCCTTAATTATTTCATGTATCTCCTTCCTATCCAGGCAACAGCTTTCCATTCCATAATTCCTTCTACGCGACCTAGTCATGTCTTTGACAATATTGAGAATAATTGGAGCATGATCTGATAGCTGAATTGAAAGATTATGTACAAACGATGCCTGAAACTCTTGAATCCAATCCTGTATCACCAGGCTCCAGTCCTGTCGTTCAAAAATTGCTGATGCCCCTTCTCTGTTATTACTCCAAGTAAACATGGGCCCTTTAAACGGGATGTTAACTAGGGGTGTCTCCATCTTCCATTCCAAGAAATCTTGCCACAAATTTTCTCATTCCCACCCAATTTATCTTCAAGGTGTCCGACTTGGTTAAACTCCCCAGTCAACACTATCTTGCCCCATGTTTGAATCATCAACTTGAGAAATATATTCCCAAATTTCTCTTCTGTCCTCCCTTCTAGGGGTAACAAAGCGAACATATCAATTACAACCCATTTCATTAACAGGATAAATAACAGGACTCTTATTACAAAACATGCACTTGATATAGACATTGAGCTCTTAGCGAGCACCACTACCCTACCTACTGGACTAACACCACCTACCAGAGAAAATCGAAGGAAAGAAAGACGTTGCCTGGCCATAATAGGCTGACATTTAATTTCAAACAAACAAAACACATCACAGGCAATCCACTTCAACAAGGGAACTGCAAGGTTACCGGCATCCCCCAAACTCATACAGTTCCAGGCGCAGATCTTCGTGGTGCTTGAGGAGGCTTGTCCACGGCGCCTCCTGAACCCGAACGTCTGCAGCATCCTCCTTCTGATTGTTCCCAGGGCTATCTCTACCTGGATTTTAGCTCCTACTTTCCTGTCCCTGCCCCTCCACAAGCTCACCTTGTGGTCCTGTCCTCATCTTCTTAATGTTCATATTATCAATTCGAGTCACAAGAAGCGAATTCACCTCGATACTCCACGAGGATTGCTCCCAAGAAATAATACCAATCATATGACTTTCAAGCAGCTTCTTTCCGACAAAACGTATTAAATGCAACATATTTTTAGTTGACTTTTTTTTTTTGGTGAAAACCCAGCGGAATACGTAACGACATGCAATCACACATATGGCGGGTAATCAAACTTTTGGACCAATAATTCATATTCCTCTCATTAATTATAATAATACTACTATCATATATATATATATATATATATATATATATATATATATATATATATATATATGGGAAGGGTTCAGTGAGAACCCCTTATAGAGTAAGCACCAAACCATAGGTAAGAACTTCTAATCTGAACCGTCCAATTTTCATCTAACGGTTAGAATTAAAAAGCATATATTTTGTTTAAAAAAAGAAAAACAAAAATTCAAGAGAGGAGAGGGGTCTTCCAGCCCACGTTCATTCTCCATCCTCGTCATTTTTTTTGCCAGTTTGCTTCCCCTCTCTCTACCTCTCGCCTCCCCTTCCTCTCCCTCGCCGGCGGAAACCACCTCCCCTCTCTCCGTCCACCTCGCCGCTGCCTCTCTCTGTCTCGCCGGTCACCACTTTCTCTCTACCTGGCGCCGCTTGCCTCATATCTGCTGCTCTATTTCGTCGCCTCCCCCACTTGCCGCCTCCCGCTCTGTCTGCCGTCGTCGCCTCCCCAATCTGTCTCTCCGTCTCTCTCGCCGGTCGCGCTGTCTCTCCGTTTCTCTCACCGGTCGCCTCCCACTCATATCTGCTACTCAGACGCTGAACAAAGTAATGTCCATCTGCCTTGTAAGATTCTGAATTTTCCTCCTCTTCCAATATCAGATTCGCATCTATCTGGTCTTGATACCATCTGAAAGGAGCTTATCTGCATCCGATTAATTACATTGTATGTTGTGTGCTCATGTCCTTCAGGCCTCATTGGAAGCAGAAAAAAGAGAGTTGATGAGTCCGATAGAAAACTATCTGAAGCACAAGAAGTTACAGAAGAAAATCGCAAAAGTTGGATGATGCAGATCAAAAGATCTTGCAGCTTCGAGAAACTGTTAACAGGTAATTTCTTTTACATTGGTATTGAGCTCTTTTGACTGCATAATGTCATTAAATTGCAGATAGCATCATGCCTCTGAGAGAATCTTGAGAGAGGTAATGGCAGAAACCAGTAAATGAGTTCCGTGTGATGTATTGGTTATCTATAAACTATAACGTTATCAAAACCTTGCTACCCTTGGTAGTGAATGTTCATAATTCCTGTTATATTTTATTCTGGCAAGTTTTGAGAAAATGCATATGGCTTTCTTTGCTTGAATCTTGTTGAAATTCATCTGTTAACCCTTAAGTATGTTTGTCACTCCTCTTTCGTCCTCCTAAGCCAATCTGTCACTGCCATTTGATATTCAAATTTTTTGGAAATATCATACTGCTACCTTAAATGGTGGAAAATTTTAGATTAGTTATTGTCTGCTGCTGTAAAGTTTTCTAAATTTTCACACAAATACCTGTAAAAAAATGTGGTGTTTCTTAATACCAGAACCAACTAAAATAGTTTTTGGTGAGTCTGTGCCACATATCTAAATTTGTCTTAGTAAAGATTCCAAAAGTGTTTTACTATTCAGTAATAGATGGTATGAGGACAAACCCTTCTCGTGGACACAAAAGTATGCCTCTAATAATTTGTCAGTGATAAGAGGTACTTGCTTGTCGACACACTTCATCTTAACACATAGTATTTGTTTAGAGTTACCAATGTTTAGGAACAAAGATCTTGACTTTTGATATTTTATGTTTATGGAAACGTAGAAGAATGGGGAAAAATTTCCCACCTCTAAGAAGCTATATAATTAATCAGCCAAGTTATTAAGTAAAAACTAAGAAAAAAAAAAAGGCTGGCAGGCTAATTAATAATATCCAAACTTGCAATGTGACTCACCAGAGACAGATATGATATCATGAAATTGAAGGTACTGCAGTGTAAGATCTTGCCAAAAGTTGGGGAACCCGTTTGAAATTCCCTGTTATTTTGTAGCTTCCTTTTTGTTATATTCTCCTGAAAGGAATGTATGTGGTTCTGCTGTTTTTATCATTATGAGCTTTAAGCAGTACTATATTTGATAACCTCATAAGAACATAAAGTAGAAGTCAATGTGACGATGCATGGACACTGAGAATTTGAAATGTTTCTAGTAAGATGGATGATTTAGATCATGTTTGGAGTTTCTTATGCTGTCAGCTTTTTTGCTATTTGCGAGTTCCAGTCACCTATATGATGGAAAATTTCTGGAGCATAGTATTTATGTTACTAGCCCTTGACCTTCCCAAATAGGCTAGAAGAGAAGCTTTCCAATTTGGAGTCAGAGAATCAAGTTCTTCGTCAACAAGCTGTCTCAATTGCACCCACTCCCAACAAAATTCTGTCAGGACGCTCTAGATCAATTCTTCAGGTATACCCAGTGACAGATATAGTAATTTTAAAAACATCAAATGGCATAAATGTTCTTTAATTTTTTTGTTTCCCGACTTTCAGAGGGGATCTGACAGCGGCCATTTTGGAGATAGTCATTTTCGGGTACCTCGATTATATTTTGTTTGTCTATTTATTTCTTTGGGCTTATTTTTATGTTAGCTCAGTGAGTTGGACTTTTCATGATCTTTTGTACAATTGACTCTTCTTTCTTACCCATTCTTTTCAATCTACCAGGATCTGCATAGTCCTTCAATGAATTACAGAGAAGCTGAGGTAGAGGAGAGACCACAAAAATATCTCCACCTACTGCATACCGGTGATTTCCTCTGACAAGCTTCATTCAAACATTTCAGCAAGCAATCTCAATCTCAATTCTCGCATGGTATGCTAAGTAGGACTATTTTTGCAGCTTTTGTGTAATGACAGGCTTCATTCAAACATTTCAGCAAACATTTCCTCTCCCTCTTTTTTGCAGCTTCAAGTATCAATATGCTAGACAGGGAACAAGTAAAATATTTTATCTCCTGCCATTTTTATTCCCTAAAAGCCTATTAGCTCAATACGGGAGAGCATTTGTGTAATGACACAAACGATGTGGGTTCGAATCCCACATAGGCTGTCTTTAACGCACTCACTCAATGTCTGAAAGGCATTTGTGCAATAATTATTAATAAAAATAAAAAAAATTGCCGCAACTAAGAACTCAATGTGCTAAATTTGGTGTTCAAGCCTGGACAGTCATTCTCTTCATTAATTAACATCCTTTGCTGCATATTAGACTTGTCTAAGACCCTGACAGTCTCAAACTGCACTACCATCAACTTTTACGCGCATCGTTAGTTTCAGCCACTGCACTTCCACCAACTTTTATGAACTCAATATGGCTGGAAATTGCATGAGACGAATACATTTAGCTCAAAATGGCCTGAAATATATTCAAAAATCTCAATTGGCTGGAAATTGCACAAAACAAATTCAGCTAGCTCAACATGGCCGAAAAATTAAACATGAGAGGCTCTTGAATCTTTTGAAGGACATCCCATTCCTTAAACCTTGTCCCAGTTATACTTTGCTAAACAAAAAACAGAAACAAATGGCTGAGATGTAGTAATATTCAACCACAATGGTATGAGAACCAAAAATATTATAGTTGAAACCAAAAGTAGAACCAAAATGCAGAAACAATGGTTAAGAACACAAAAAAAAAAAAAAACAGAAATGGAGTGCAAGGTTGAATCCACACACAATGGCCAACAACAATGCCAACACCAAAAACAGAAACAGATTCAAAGCTGAGAACCAATACACAGACACACATGCAACAGAGAAAGAATTCAATTGGCCAACACTACTGCCACCTAGCTTTAATCAGTCAGTACATACTCACCCGAGGTTAGACCAGTTGGTGAAAGACTCAAACCTTCAAACTTGACATCAGCAGTATGGCACCCATTACTTGAATAAGAACAGTGATTCACATGGTATGAAAAAGCTTCAAAACTAATCATGCATCCAAAATTAATTGGAAAAGCTCAAGATAGCATGAAATTACCCGAAACAAAATTAGTAAGCTCAATATGGTATGAAAAAGCTTCAAAAAGCTCAAGCTCTCTTCATTGAAATGACTGAATATTCATGCAAAATAGTCATTGAGTAGCTACAATCATTGTTTACATTTGAATCAAATGATAAAAGGATTACATTCGAATCAACAATTGTTTACATTCAAATCAAATGAAAAAAATACAACCCATAGTTAAGGAACATGACTAGTCTTCGGCAATCTTCAAAGTTCCCCCTTGTAATCGAACACACACACCAACACATCTTCGATTGACCTTAAAAAACAATCAAACAATTAAAGTATGGAAAAAATTATATTATCAAAGATTACAAACAACATAACTAACTTTTACCGTAAATTAGGAAAATGTCTTTGTAGGACAATTACGACTATCATGGTGAACGTGTTCTCCACAAGTTTTACAAAGTCTCAACCGTTTCGCTTGTTGCTCCATTGCCTTCTCTTTTCCACCTTTAATGCGTTTACCGCTTCCTTTAGTGTTACATTGTTTAGGTGGAAGAATGTCAATTTGCTCGGGAGCACTTGATCCAATAAACGATTCCAACTCACTTATTTTGCTTGCACTTGTATCACCACTCAACTCCTTCACCTCCTTCATAATATTTTGAATTCCATTGCCAACAATTGCGAGCTTTTCAAGGTCTCTACCAGCAACTTGCATGCAATCAAAGAAATCTAACCAATTTCTTGAAATTTTCCTATCTTCACGGTCCATTTGAGAGCGTCCCTCTAAAAGGATGTCGTCCACATGAAAATTTGGTTTCCTTGCCGGCATTTTAGTCCATCGGTTCAAAATATAATAGGAAGGCAATTCACGCAAGGACTTTCCCTTCAAAACACATAAAATGTGGCAACAAGGAATACCTTCACATTCAAACATCTTACATGAGCAATATGCCACATGAGAGGAGGGGTCATATATAACTTGCCTTTTCAAAGCCTTGTTTCGACTATTATCTCGCTACAATAAGTATTTGCCCCTCATCCATTACTTGCTTATCCTCAATCTCACATTCCAAAAACGCATTCCAAAACTGAGCTTGAAACTTATAAAAATTAGCATAAGTAAAGATTTCACCTGCATGCTTCTCCAAATCTTTGTTGGTCTTCAATATAGGCACTGAAGTAGAAGTATTATTATCCGCCTGTAATCGCCCATGTCTTTGCAATTCCAATGCACTCTCAAATCGCATCCAGAACTCAACCAAACTCAAGTGTGGATTGGTGAAATTACTAAAAATCGATTCTCACTTTCAGATCTTGATGTTGTCCTCAACACTTCTCCTAAAAATAAATCCCTAAAATATGCGAGAGATCCACCATTCTCGAATATCATACAAATGAGACAACCATGTATTATTTTGCAATCCAAAATCTTGAATAACAATTTGCCACCTTTCTTCAAATTCTATTGGATTCTCTCGAATTGTACACACATGACTTAAATCGAGCAAGAAAATCATTGTTACTATTCAAAGAAATTCCCACCTTCTCGGACAATTTTCTCATTATATGCCAAATGCAAAATCTATGAGTAGTTGACGGGAATTTTGCTTCAATTGCCACTTTCATTGCAGGATCTTGATCAGTAATAATACAAACAGGCATGTGACCCCCATTGCATCCAAAAACTTATCAAATAACCACATAAATGATTCTCGCTTTTTCATCCCCCAAGAATGCAGCCCCAAATGTAACACATAGCCTATGGTTATCTAACCCTGTGAATGGGGCAAATATCATTTTGTATCTATTAGTGTCATATGTTGTATCAAAAGAAACAACATCACCATATAGCGAATAATTCAATCTCGCAATAGTATCCGCCCAAAACACATGTTTGAGTGTACCATCAACCTCTAACTCATAGGCAAAATAAAAGGATTGATGAATGCCTTGCTTCCTCTTAAAATTCTCAATAAACATTTGGGCATCGGAATCCTTGATAAATGCTTTTAAGTCTCTCTGAAAGTTTTTCAAATCTTGTTTACTACATCCAACATTTTCAAAACCACCTACATGCTCCTTAATGATGCGGTGAGCTTTAGAAGGACCAATATTAGCACAAGTGAGTGACTTGAATAAAGTCCTATGCACACTATTTACGCCTCTATTAGAATTTAACATATGATGTTTCCTTGGAGTGGCAAGTAAATGTGTATGGCCTTCATGAAACTTATAAAGCTCATATGCTCCATTTTTTGTTCTTCTATAACCAATCATTGCATTACATCCTTCCCTAGTCAACTTCATTCTTCGATTGGGATTTGAATTAGTAGAAGCTCTTCTAAAACCTTGTTTAGAACACACAAAATACTTATACTTTTCAACACCTTCCTTATCCTTCTTAGATGACGATTTCCGAATACTAAAACCAACATGATGAGCATAAGATTTATAGAATTTCTCACATTCTTCCAAGTTGGCAAACTCTAATCCTTCCTTCGGTTTCAACTCGTCCTCGCATAAGGGTATCCACTCTTTGATTACAGGTGTAGGACTTTTGCATTTTTCAGACGTGCAATGTTGTTCACCCTCTTTCGAGTTGCTTCCATATCATCTACAAAAGTAATGAACTAAAAATTAACATTATAAATTCAGCATTGCTTCCATATCATCTACAAAAGTCCCTAATCTATTGCTATAGCAATAGAGCAAAATTAACATATACTCTAAATTTTGCCAAATAGAGGACATCCGATCTAAAAGCAACATCGTTCAATATAATCACTATGACAAACTAATACTGTGAAAGCAAGAGTGAAGATGAACATATACTTTAAATTAACCTCAATATGCAAATGGATTGATGTACCCGTAACTACACTTAACAACTTGGTCACTATTAGCTTGAATCTCCATAAAACCTATTTAACCATCACTAAACTTTCATTATGATAATCTATAAAACCAATTGAACTAACCAAAAGTAATAATCCATAAAACCAATTGAATTAATATAAACAAAAACACACAAGTTCCCCACCCCCACTTAAAAAAAATGCAGGCAAAATATATTCTTACTTTCGGTTTCGGCATTAACGAAGTTGGCAAGCTCTTTTCCAGCGAAACAGTAGACTCCGGTGTCGGTATCTGCAATTTTCGGGCAATGTAGCCATGATGACAGAGGCAGTCGTCGGCTTGGGGAGAAGGTTCAGGCTTGCGATATCTGAAATTCACGACCCGAGCTGAAATCTTGCTTGGAGTTGGGGCGAAAGGGTGGCCGGCGAGTGGACGAACATCACAGGCGGCGAGCGGACGAAGTTGCTGCCGGCGGTGAGAGGTAGAAAGAGAGAGGGAGGGGATGCGAGAGGTAGAGAGAGAGAGAGTACACTGGAGTTTTTTAACGTCGATGGAATTGCAGCGGCGAGCGGAGGAGAGTTCCGGCGAAGGAGGAGTGGCTGCCGGTGAGAGAGAGGGAGGGCAGGCGAGTGGTAGAGAGAGAAGAAGCAAAGCAAATTGGGGAAAAAAAGAAATGTCGACAGTTGGGCAAACCCCTCAATATTTTTTTTTGATATTTTCCTTTTTTAATTATTAATAATGGCGGATTAATATAGGCCGTTGGATTAAGGTTGAAGGGTCAAGATTAGAAGTTCTTACCTATTGTTTGGTGCTTACCTATAGGGGGTTCTTACTTGAACCCTTCCCTATATATATATATATATATATATATATATATATATATATATATATATATATATATATATATATAAGTGAGTGCAAACGCTGTGGTTGCGACATGTGACGGATAAGTGATAATTTTAAATTTTTTTTAAAGATGATTTAAAGTCGTGACATTATTGTTAGGAGGTTATTATAAGTGATTTATATGTATATATATAAAAGTGAATGCAAGCGCTGTGGTTGCGATATGTGGCGGGTAAGTGATAATTTTAAATTTTTTTAAAGGTGATTTAAAGTCGTGACATTATTGTTAGGAGGTTATTATAAGTGATTTATATGTAAAAGTTTCATGATATATATTAATATCTTGTGACTTAAAATGTAATTATTTTTAATTAATCATATCATATATAAATCCTCTAAAATACTGTGGTAAAATATACAAATTTATATTTATATTTTTTGAATTATCAAATCATGTCTTCCCACTACTACAAAAACACTATATAGCGACGGAAACTAGCGATCGAATCGAGTCCGTCGCTAATTAGCGACTGAATCCGACATGTGTCGGATAAAACTGTATTAGCGACGGAACTAGCGACGGAATTTAATTCCGTCGCTATTTTAGTCATTAGCGACGGACCTAACGACGGAAATGGAAAAAATAGCGACGGATTTTCGAAAAAAAGTTAAAAATTATTTTTTTTTAATTAGCGACGGAATCGATCCGTCGCCGATTCCGTCGCTATATATATTTTTAAAATTTTTTACCTTAGCGACGGAAAATTCCGTCGCTAAATGTAATTTTTAATTTTTTTTAATTAGCTACGGAATTTTCCGTCGCTAATTCAAAATTTTTAAAATTTTCAATTTGCCGCCTACTTGTAATTTGAAAATATAAAAATTTTGAAATTTGAATTAGCGACGGAAAATTCCGTTGCTAATTCCGTCGCTAATTCGAATTTTCAAATTTAAATTTGCCGCCTATTTCATTTTTCAAATTTAAAAAATTTTCAAATTTTCGGTTAGCGACGGACATTTCCGTCGCTGATTCCGTCGCTAAGTATAAAATTTGAAAAATTTTACGTTGGCGGGCTATTAAATTTTCAAATGTGTTGGAAATTTAAAATTTTTTAATTAGCGACGGAATTTTCAGTCGCTAATTCCGTAGCTAATTAAATTTTTTAGTAGCGACGGATTAAATCCGTCGCTAATCCGTCGCTATTTTCGATATAAAATACGAACTTCAACGACACTCGGCAAACATAAGAACAAATAGAAAGGGAGTGTGAGAGAGCGAGGGAGAGGCGAATCGATCGTTCGCCACCGCCGCCCACCTCCGCCACCGCCGTTCGCCGCGTGCCGCCGCCACCGCCACCACCGTACACGTCACCAACTAAGCACCTTTAACCTCTTGTAGGTATGCTTTCTCGATCCTCCCTTATTGTTAGTTGTATTTATAATTTACTTTGTTTACTATATAATTTCACATTTTAGAGGATTTGATATAACTTATTTTGATAGGTATGGTTGGAATGAGGTAGAAGATGAAGATAATGAGAAAGAGGAAGAAGAAGAGGAAAAGGAAGATGAAGAACATAACTTGTGTTTGTATAATTTACTTTGTTTACTCTTGTTTTTATTTTCAATTAGTTTTTATCGATGTTTGAAGTTGGATTATTTATGATTTTTGTGTTTGTATATGATTTTTGTATTTGAATTAAAGTTGAATTTGATGTTGTTATGTGACCGGATTATTTTCGATTTGTATTTAATTGTAGATTTTTGTATTAACCACTCAAAACTATACAAAATTGTAAATTTTTTTAAAAAATTCGCTAAAAATCAGCGACGGAATTTTACAATTCCGTCGCTGATTATCCGTCGCTAATCAGCTGACGGAATTGTAAAATTCCGTCGCTGATTTTTAGCGACGCTGAAAATCAGTGACGGAAAATTTCCGTCGCTAATTTTGAAATTACGTCGCTAAATAACGTTTTTCCGTCGCTATTTCCGTCGCTATATGACGATTTTCTAGTAGTGTCCATTTAAATTTTGTTTTCTAAAAAGGTTATTTAAAGATATATAGGTATTTTTAAATATACACTTATATATATATATATATATATATATATATATATATAATGATTATTTTTATTATTTTAATTTTACTAATGCTTATTTTAAATACTCCTTTTGGTTTTTTTTTTGTCACGTTTGATGCAATTTAGAAAAATAGTATGTATAGTTAAATAATTAATTAATAATTTTATATGTATATTGAAAAGTTAAATTTTATAATAATTGTTTTTATTATTTTAATTTCACTAATGCTTATTTGAAGTGTCAATAGTTAAATTTCATAATAATTATTTTTATTATTTTAATTTTACTAATGCTTATTTTAAATACCCCTTTTGGTTATTTTTTTGTCAAAGTTAGATGCAATTTAGAAAAAATAGTATGTATAGTTAAATAATAAATTAATAATTTTATATGTATATTGAAAAGTTAAATTTTATAATAATTATTTTTATTATTTTAATTTCACTAATGCTTATTTTAAGTACCCCTTTTTTTTTTTTTTTGTCAAAGTTAGATGCAATCACCAAAAAAACTTTCAAGCATGTATACATTTTAAAATTAGTTATTAATATTAAAGGCTTTCTCTTACAAAATAATTTAATATTTTCAAAAATTATAAGTAATTTTTATATAGAAAATTCAATTTTCTTACAATATATGGGATTTTTTAATTAATTTTTATTGATGAATTTTAAAGTTTGCCCTATATATTTGCAAAATAAAGACATTAATTGTTCAACATTAACAAGAAATGTCATCTTAAATAAAAAATAAAAAATAAAAAAAAACAAACAAATAATGTCATCGTCATTAGTGGAATTTTAATATTCATCCGTTGCTATTCATTATTAAAAAATAATCCAATTAATGAAATTTAAAAGTAACAATTCAATAAATAGTCATTAGTGCAATTTAAAAGAAATTATTCATACCTTGCTTTTAATAATTTAAAACAAATTTAAAACAAATAATGTCAACAAAATAGTATGTATAGTTAAATAATGAATTAATAATTTTATATGTATATTGAATAGTTAAATTTTATAATAATTATTTTAATTATTTTAATTTCACTAATGCTTATTTTAAGTACCCATTTTTTTTTGTCAAAGTTAGATGCAATCACCCAAAAAAACTTTCAAGCATGTATACATTTTAAAATTAGTTATTAATATTAAAGGCTTTCTCTTACAAAATAATTTAATATTTTTAAAAAATTATAAGTAATAAATAGTCATTAGTATGGGAATTAGTAAGGGAATTAGTATTTAAAAGTAATCACATATGTTGCTTTTGGGAATAGTCATTAGTGCATACTTAACACTAATCACATACGTTGTTTTTGGAAATAATTTAATATCTTCTGAAAGGAATGAGAGGAAAGGTTGGTTATATGGGAATTAGTATAAGTTAAAGAGGAGGGGATAAAATGCATTCAATTGTAAGTTATACGTTGCTTTTGGGAATTAGTATGGGAAGAGTTTTTAGTATATTTAATGATGGTATTGAGAAGCAAAAAACCAAACAAAAAAGAAAACACAAAGGTCACGGTTACAAGCAAGAAGAAGAATAGGCAAAGGATCCAACTTAACACTAATCACATAATTAATAAAATTTAATATTTGAATATATTAATTGCCCATATTATTATATAAAGGCTGAACGAGGTCATCTGTGTACTTCATCGAGATCCACACAATCGGAAAAGAGTATTTTTTTTGCAAAACATCGTAAATACTAATCATAATGTCTTATTTATTTCTCCACCAATTATCAGGTGAAAGAGATGATTGGAAAATAAAAGTGAGAGTTTCTAGAGGTCGGAGGGCATGCAATATAAATGATAATACATTTCTAAGTAAAGATATGGTGTTAATTGATGAGAAGGTACTTGTGATATTATTTATTAGTTTTTATACTTTTTTCACTTATTTAGTATTGTTTTACATATATATATATTGTTTTATGTAGGGAAACTATATTCATGCGAGCATCAAATCTAATTTTGCATCCCGTTATAAGGATCATTTGAAAGAAGGTGGCATTTATAAAATTGAAAGGTTCGCCGAAAAGCCTAACAAGCACACTTTTCGAGTTGTCGGTGATAGCAAAATAATGTTACAATTTTATGCAAATACAATTATCAAGGAAATCAAAGGTGATTCCATGCAAATACCAAGACACAATTAAAGAATCAAAGTACGTCGATTTCCAGTGATAACTAACAAGAAATTCAACTGCTCGTCAAGATTCAATGATGATGTATTCAAGGTAAAATATTATCTTTTATGTCAATGATATAGGTTATCTCTTATATCCAATAAAACAAAAATTATGATCAATTTTCAATGTTAAAACCAACTGTGGATAAAAAATACATTTATAGTTATTATATTCAAATTTAATGATATATACAATTTTAAATCTACAATTGACAACTTTGTTTCACTCACATTATATTTTATTGACTTAAAATACTACTAATTCAAACATTCAATTACAATATCAATGTTTACATACATGATTTAATTATTTCCCGTGCGTAGCACGGATTAAAGTACTAGTCACAAGATTAAAATTAGGTCCCAATTAGATTAAAAAAAAATTAGCACCCAATTAATATATCCACCCAGCGATAGCGAGCAGCATACACAATTCGAGATGAGTTGACCGCTCCGTGAAGCACCGAGAGAGAGAGAGAGAGAGAGAGAGAGAGAGAGAGAGAGAGAGAGAGAGATATGAAGAATGGAGAGAAGGAATGAGGAGTGAATATGATGAAGAACAAAGATGCCGACAACGGTAGAAAATACAACCCTAATAAAGGAAGAAATAAAATGTTGTAAAACCGCCTAATCATTAATGTACCATCCTACTCTATTTTAAAAAGTTAAGACTAGCAAAAGACTTTAGTAGTAAGCATGGAGTATTGTCAAAAAGGCTATGTCATTATGGTGGAAAAATGGAAGCCCGTAATAAATTGAATTAGCTGTAATAGTATCAAATTAGGCTTATAAATGGCTATACTTGTAATAGTAGAAGATCAATCAAGTTGTAAGAGTATTTCTATTAAAAATTTTGAGTGTTGAAAGGTTAAGATCGAGTTTCTCCCTTCCTCTATTAATTTTTAAGAGTAGAAAGTACAAAGTTCTTGTATCATTTGGTTGGCCTCCACCGTGGTAATTTCAGCCTCGCTCAATTTCTCGATTCGGAAATTAGCTATCCCCTACATATCAAACGTAAAATTGGTATCGGAGCACGGAGTCGTGATTACCTGTTTGATCCACCATTGGAGCTTGTTATCTCAAACCAACTAGGTTTGCTTTATCTTCACATAATTTCCAATCTATATTTTGAGTGTTCCCTCCAATTTGGAGGATACCAACAATAATTAATTAAAAAAAAAGAAGTGATGAGTTACCTAGACTAGTAGTAGCTTATGGTGATAGCTATCAAAAGCCTAGGATTACAATCTTGGAAAGTTTGGTTTTCATTTAATGAAGAGTGTGGAAGGTTGAATATTTATTTGGTGGGCTAAGAGACTAGCTAGGCGACAAGGCCTTTGACAAATTACACTTGAAACATCTTTAAATTATTGCTTGTATATTCACTCGTAAAACATACGAGCTTGCAAGAGAAAACTGTTAAAATAAAAGAAGAGAAAAATTATTACCCATTTTCTAGAATCAAGACACCAAAATAATCTCTAGAATTTTCTATATGGGAAAAATCTAGAGCTTAGAAATATCTAGATAATTATTGAATTATCCTAAAAATATCTAGACACTATTGTATTCTAGAATTATCTTAGGGGCATTAGGATTTTGACACTTGGTCAAATCTCCACCATACATTAAGGAGGTGGAACTATTATAAATAGGGGAATTGCCTACCTATGTAAGCATCCACAAAGAGTGAGAGCATCCACCACAAGAGAGAGTGTGGGCTCCTAGGAGAGCAAGTGAGGTATCCCACATACTCTTGAGTGTCTATCAAAAGTCTTGTAAGTTTGCTCTCCCAATTTATAATAAAAGTGTTCATTCTAACGTATCACTTGATCTCCTAATTTCTCAACAAGTGGTATCGAGCAAGGTTTTGGTGACCTTGTCTTGAGCTAGCATTGTTGTCTACACGGTCAGGGACCGGATTATAGAAGAAAATCTGCCTACACAGTCAGGGAATGTGAAATCTATTGGTCCGGGACCACATCTTGTTAGTTAAGTGTTGGACGCTTACCAAGTTGTTATGGCGGATCTATCAGCATTAGCTAGCTCACTCGAGAAGCTCAATGGGAGCAACTATAGTACTTGGTGCACACGTATCAAGTGCTACTTGAAGGGGCAAGATTTGTGGGGTATCGTTGGTGATGATGAGAAAGCTGCTCCAACGGACCCCGATCGAAAAAGAAGTAGGAGATCAAGGCGGGGAAGGGTATGTATGTTACGTCGGTTACCGTGGAGGACGAGTTCCTACATCGTATCAAGGATTGCATGACACCACAAGAAGCATGGGATACCTTAGTTACACTCTTCACGAAGAAGAATGAAGCCAAGCTATAACAATTGGAGAACGAGCTCATGCCCATCAAACAAGCGAGACATGACGGTAAGCCAATACTTCACAAAATTTGAATTTATATGTGGTGAAATAGAGAAGGTAGACCCTGAAAGCGCAATCAACGAGTCTAGAATGCGTCGAATCATAATCCGAGGTTTGGACCCCAAATATAGCGGCCTTATTACGGCAACTCGGGGATGGGCCACTCAACCTAATTTGACAGAACTAGAAAGTATCTTGGTCAATCAAGAAGACCTCGATAAACAAATGTCCAAGGTCTCAATAAAGGAGGAAGAGAAAGCTCTATTTACAAGAAGGAGAGCACTTAAAGGCCAAGATAAGTCCAGGAAAAGATATATCACGGATGAAGATTACTCGAAAAAGAGGCAATCAAAGTACCGACAAGCACAACGTGGAAGGGGTCCATCTCGAGGGGAGCAAACCAAGCTCGAAGTGATTGGGAAGAATCAAAGTATCGTTGACAAGAGGATCGATGCTACAAATGCAGCAAGAAAGGAGATTATGCTCGAGACTGCAGTGTCTGTTCAAGAGGAAGGTAACATAGTTACTTTCAAAAACAATGAAAGTGAAGAAGAGTGAGACTTACAGGCATCCTTCGCAATAGAAGAGAGCAATGCTATACTCGATGTAGAATTAGCTACATCATGTGTCGAGGAGCCGAAAGAGGAAACTGCTCTTGTCATGATGAGCAATGAATCCATCAACTATCAATATGACTGGATAGTGGATTCGGGTTACTCGAACCATATGACGGGAGATATGAACAAGTTACACAACACGACCGAATATAAAGGAAATCGGGTCGTGGTAACGACCAACGACTTTAAAATGCCAATAACCCATGTTGGCAATGCATTGATTGCTCCTCGGTTTAGTCCGCATCAAGTGCCGCTCCAAAATGTCTATCACGTTCCTAGCATGAGGAAGAACCTTTTGTCCGTATCGCAGTTCACATCTTCAGGGAACTACGTGGTCTTTGGTCCAAACGATGTCAAGGTATATCGCGAGTCTCAAGCCTACATCGCCGCCACTTATGGAAGGACGATGCCTCGAGTCGATCAATGTAATGTCAGCCCAAGATGCTTACATTGACAAAACAAGGAAGAATGAGACGGTAGACTTATGGCATGCAAGACTTGGTCACGTGAGTTATCACAAGTTGAAGGTGATGATGCAAAAGTCAATGATGAAGGGCCTTCCGCAATTTGAGATTCGGGAGAACATAGTATGTACGGGGTGTCAATACGGAGAGGCGCATCAACTTCCTTACGAGGAGTCCTCATACAAAGCTAAGGCACGACTTTCTTGCAGAGACCTACGAAGCATGCTACATGCCAAGAATGTACCGCCACGTTTCGGGCCAAGTGCATGAAGACGGTAGTCTATGTCACCAATAGACTACCACGAGCAAGGCTCGGGTTTATGTCTCCATATAAGAAGTTATGGAATGTCAAACCCACGAGTAAGCCATTTCAGGGTGTTTGGGTGTGTATGCTATGTCTTCATCCCTGACCACCTACGAAGCAAGTTCGACAAAAGGCAATGCACTCGCATTTGCGTGGGTTATGATAATGAAAGAAAAGGATGAAGGTGTTGTGACTAGACAACAGGACGTTGCTATACATCGCGAAATGTGGTGTTCGACGAAGCATCTTCATGGTGGTCATCATAGACAATAGCACTTCCCAACTCTAAGGAGATCGAGGAAAAGTTGGAGCAAAGGCTAGAAGATGACGAGAAAGACTCAAGCAAGACAACATGACAACAAGAAGTCACCGAAGAAGGAAGAGGTAAAGAAGAGACACCAAGTAGGCACAAAAGTCCATAGAAGACGGGTGTGCATCATGCTTCTCCAGAAGAAGAGAGGCCAAGCCAACTCGAAGAGACAAGTGATAGAAGAAGCCCTAGAGTCACAACCAAGGAGGTCCAAGAGCACACGGAAACAAAATCCTAAATATGCTAACGCAACATTGGTAGAAGGACCGAGCATTAAGGAACCGAGCACCTATAAAGAACCATGCCAAAAGAAGGAATGGAAAAAGGCAATGGAGGAAGAAATACAACCTTGGAATCAGAATAAGACTAGTGAGCTAGTACTCAAGCCCAAGGATGATAATGAAGAAAAGTGGGTAATGAGGGGAGTGTTAAAATAAAAGAAGAGAAAAATCATTACTCACTTTCTAGAATCAAGATACCAAAATAATCTCTAGAATTTTCTATATGGGAAAAATCTAGAGCTTAGAAATATCTAGATAATTATTGAATTATCCTAGGAAATATCTAGATACTATTGTATTCTAGAATTATCTTAGGAGCATTAGGATTTTGACACTTGGCCAAATCTCCACCATACATTAAGGAGGTGGAACTATTATAAATAGGGGAATGACCTACCTATGTAAGCATCCACAAAGAGTGAAAGCATCCACCACAAGAGAGAGTAAGGGCTCCTAAGAGAGCAAGCGAGGTATCCCACATACTCTTGAGTGTTTATCAAAAGTCTTGTAAGTTTGCTCTCCCAATTTATAATAAAAGTGTTCATTCTAACATATCACTTGATCTCCTAATTTCTCAACAAAAGCTCAAAACAACTCAAAGGGAGTGAGAGCTTTATAGTGTAATAGTATACAACCACAAAGAGTGTGGGGAGTGTATTAAAAATTATATCATATTGATCCGATTAGTAAGTAAGGTGTTATAAGTTCTTTAGGCGTGAGAGAGAGAGAGTTTGTAACTTTTCCATTCAAAAGTTACATTGTATTGAGTACAATATTATTGTAGTACCTATTATCCTGCTCAAATCGGGATCGTGTAGTAGGTCTATTGAGAGACTAAACCACATAAAAATTCTTGTGTCATTTTTCTAATTTTCTTGTACTATTTATTTGTTGGCCCATTCGTCGTTTCCCAATAGTGGTATCAGAACAAGGTTTGAGACCCTGTGGTGAGATTGTGATCTAGTTATGGCGATGGCCGGAAGCTTTATAAAATTTAAGATCCAATTATTTGATGGGAAAAAACTTCAAATTATGGTAGAGCACCATACAAGATGTTTTTGGTGAGTCAAGGTCATGACTTGGCATTTGAAAATTATAAGCTTGCTACTATGGATGTCACAGAGTGGAGTAGGGTGCAAAAGAAGGTGGTTAGCATAATTCAATTGGCACTTGCTCCCGAGATCAAGAATAATGTATTGAAAGAAGTGACACGACAACGAGTATATGGACGAAACTTGAGAGAATCTATGTACCAAAGTCTCTAACCAACCAACTTTTTTAAAGATGGAGTTGTACTCACTAAAGATGGAAGAAAGTGGCAACCTCCATGATCACATTAATTCATTCAACTAGTTAGTATGCCAATTCTCGAATGTTGATGACAAGATTCAAAATGAAGAGCAAGCATTGCTATCCTTAGCCTCTTTACCGAAGTCCTACAAGAAAATTGTGCGAGACATTACTTATTGGGAAGATCACATTGAAGCTAGATGAACTGATAGCAGTTTTATGGGAGAATGAAAGGATGCTAAGGAGTGAGTATTCTCAAGGAGAAGATCGAGTAGTAGCTATAGTGTATTTGGAGCAGGGGAAGAGCCAATCCAAGTGGAAAGGTGGTCCATGAGAGAGATCAAAATCTCAACCAAGATATATGAGCAACGTAGAGTGTTACTATTGTGGAAAGATGGGACATGTTCAAAGTAGGTGTCATAAGTTAAGAGAGGACTTAGAGAATTTAAAGAAGCTCCAAGAGAAAACGAAACACAAAATGAAGATAGAGGATGAGGATGAGTTAGAAGCAAATCGATTGAAGGGGAGATGTATTTTTAGTTGAAAGTGCTAATGAAAGGATTGATGACTCTATAGAGGGTCAAAATTCTTGGATGTTTGATTCAACTGTGTCTATGCATATTTGCAAGGACAAAAGCTCCTTTGACACCTTACACTCACATTGTAATTATGGCTACATCACCGTAGGTAACAATGAGAAGTTGAAAGTTAAAGGCATTGGAAGTGTCTGCGTAAAACTCCATAATGGTGTAGTCAGAAAATTTCACAATGTAAAATATGTACCTAATGCTCGTGCTAAATTAATTTCATTGGGAGAGTTGACATCACATAGCTACAAGTATGTTGGAGTTTGTAAATGGTGCAAAGTGTACAATGATAAGCTGTTTGATTCTCCAAGGAGAGAAAGACAAAAAAATATGTCACTTGATTAGTTGTTCGGTGCTAGGAACTACCAAAAATAGTAAGTATTTTAAGAAGAAGAGACAGGTTCAACTCCGGGATGTCATTGAAATACTTTCAAATGACAACAACATTTCAGGGCTTCTCTGCAAATATCGGGAGGGGAAGATTTGTTAAGTATTGCCTCCAATTTGAAGGATACCAACAATAATTAATTTGAAAAAAGAAGTGATGAATTACCTAGACTAGTAGTAGTTTGCAGTGATAGCTAACAATCGTCTAGGATTACAATCTTAGAAAGTTTGATTTTCATTAAATGAACAAGTGTGGAAGGTTAAATATTTGGTGGGCTAAGAGAGTAGCTAGGTGGCAAGGCCTTTGACAAATTGCACTTAAAACATCTTTAAATTGCTTATGTATTCACGACAAAACATACAAGCTTGCAAGAGAAAGCTCAAAACAACTTAGAGGGAGTGAGGGCTTTATAGTATAATAGTGTACAACCATAAAGAGTGTGGGGAGTTTATTAAAATTGTATCCTATTGATCCGATTAACAAGTAAGGTGTGATTAGTGTTTTAGGTGAAACTTCTCCGTTTAAAAGTTACATTGTATTGATATAATATTATGGTATGCATATTATCCTGCTCAAATTGGAATCGTGGAGTAGGTCATTGAGATACTAAACCACATAAAAATTCTTGTATCAATTTTCTAATTTTCTTATACTATTAATTTATTGGTCCATTCGTTGTTTCCCAACACTACCCAATTAAAAAAAAATCATACCACCATTATCATCATCCTCATCATCTTATTGTCACCTTCACCATTCCTTCGTCCCTTTATAGTTGCTCCACCTTGCCACCATCATCACCACGATTTTACCACCGCCATCATCATCTTGATTTTCATGATCTCCATCTTCATTACATTAGCTTCCTCACACTACTAGAAAAAGGGTTCTAACAACGAATAAATTGGTCGTTAAAAGTACATTTTATCATCGTTAAAAGTGATTAACGACCAAAAAATTTTGGTCGTCGATCGTCGTTATTGGTTCCCTCGTTAATACTTTTAATGGTGACTTTAAAATTTGCATCGTCACTTAAAATAACGATAAAACGAGATGTCATCGTAATTAGTTGATTGAATAATGATGAACTACATATCATTAACGACAAAATTTTTCATCGTAGATTTAAAAGAACCATAAATACAAAAATTAAAATGCTGATCATTAACAACCAATTTGGTTTATCATTAATAATATTATGGATAACCTAAATATATAATTTTGCCAATTATCTTTAAAATAATATAATAAACTATTGATCACTAATATATACTAACAACAAATTCGAATTGATATGTATTAATTCTTTTGAATACCACTGGTCTGCGAATACACAATATAAAACATAACCTAATACCAAAAGCATCCTAAAACACATAATATAAAAAACAATCGAGGAAACTGGAAGTTCTCATTGTAATTGATATCCGAGTACAAGCAATATTAACCAAAAAACTAAAAAATAAGGAAGTCCTCCAAATGATTTAGAAAGTATAAATCTTCATCAACTACTCATAAAAGGTAAGGAAGTGTTGAAACTTGAATGAGTAGTCTATATCTCCAAACAAGTCCACATCTGCAAAAAATAGAGAATTATTAGAACTTTTACAAAATTGCAAAAGTATTCAACTTCTTATCAAACAAACATATGTGACTTAAACAAACAACCACTACTTGATGTTCGGAGCTACAAGCTGCATCATCGGTGCATTGCATTACAATACATGCAGAAGTTGTGTTGCATCTCCATCACGAGATATCAAAGATGCATGAATGTTTGAAAATGGTCCAACAAATTTTGTCCATGGATGGAAGGGTTATACCAAGGGCATCAACACCATAACAAGGAGACAGGAAGAGATAGGGGAGCATAATAGGTTAGACTTTCTAAAAAGAGGATAAATATCTTAAGTCAATCAAGTTGAACAAGTGCGAGTGCAAATATATCCATGATTCCTACACATCAACATTTTTTCTTTCCAATCCCAAAAATATATTGTTCCCTACAATCAAAAAGTATATTATTCAATCAAGGAACCACAAAGCAAAGCTAACAGATCTTAGTGCCAAGTTTACAGTTCTTACGTAAAGCATATTCGAGCAAAATCAAGTCTTTAATAGTGCTCTTACACTTGATTGAAACCTTTATGTCAAAATCATGCTCTAAATTTGTCTCGATTATCTTTATAACCTTCCTACTCCAGAATCATAATTATAATCACAAACCCAAAAGGAAATCCCAAAAGCAATTGTTTCAATTCTTTCCCTCTAAATGTGACAACAAATCTTAGGTAGTCGAAGTATATCCCAATTGTCAACTACTAACCGGTTACACTAAGTTTCAATCACAATTGACCTTCATGTCTCACCTCAAATAATGTTTGATATTTCATCGCATTCTATTAAACTAAATCAAGCTACTCACCTAACAAGGTTCATTTTAAGTCGATGGACTATGGATGTTGAACTGTTGGAAAATGACATCCTTGAAATTCGCTATTTCGACTCAACCGACTCTAAACGATTTTGAAGCTTTTTGTTTTCTATTTCAACTATTGCCACACGTTCATGAAGAACCTCATTTTTCTTTCTAGTAGCATGGAGTTCAATTTCAAGTACATCTCTAGTAGGATAAGGTCGCCTTAAATCTTTTGCCTTTACTCCTCCTCCAAAGCCAACTACTCGATCTTTCGATTTTGATTTGAAAACCTTATTAGCAACTCTGCACATTAAATAGGAAAAATGCATATATAAAACATAACTATCGTGTAACATGTTATAAAAATTATTTTACAAAAACACAATCTACCTCCGGATGGGAAAGAAAAAGATATTTTTCTATAACATCTCGGATTTCATCCTATAAAGTACAACAATGACATTAATACATCGCACTTGCCAACGAAAGCTAAAGAAATGTAGGCTTATAATATTATACGTACATATTTTTTAGTTATCTCTAGAGTTGCAAGCTCATCACCCTTTTATGAGTTTCACGAAACATTTGAAGAAAAAATGGCTCATTCCCGTCCTTTGCACCCTTTTGCAATAACAAGTAGATAGTCAAAATATAATCAATGTGGTAAACAATTTAAAAAGAAAGAAAAAAGAGATACATAGTTTTAATACCAATTTCCAAGCAACTTGTCGATAAGGCTTACTTCCCGTCCTATGAAGTCTCTCGGTTACTATAGTTTGCTCTATTTGAAGAGTTTTGAGCACTTGCTTTCTATTTTTTAAAAATAGTAACAAATTAATATCACATATAGTAGTTGAAATAATAATCGATTATAAAACAAGTAGTTGTTAATAGACAAGAAAAGATGTTAACTTCAGACCTTGTGGGATTCTTTTGAATAAATCTCTTTTATAATCCACTCCCACTCCTCACGACTAAGTTCATCGGTGTATGATCCAAAGTTTGTCTTAGAGTCCTTTTTGGTTTTGTGGTATTATACCTCTTTAAATCAGCCCTCCAATTAATCCACAGCTCATACATATGGTGAAGAATATGTTCACGTTGTGCTTCCATGTTATCGTTGGAGAAAACATCCTAAAATAAAAAAGAAAAATTATATTAAAAAGAGTAAGATCTAATGTAACTTGTTCAAAATTTGAGTATTATACCATCACGACCCTCCACATGTGTTCCAATTGTCGATCTTCAATATCTTTCCACCTGTGCACTACGAGAGGGCACATATTTGTATCACGAACAATAATTCCAAAGTGTCTAGACCGGACAACATGATTTTTTCCAACGAGCACGGTTATTATAGAATTCTATTTCAAGTTTTTCTTCGGGCTTCGACTTCGCAATTTCTATACATTTATTTCTACCTCGTGTTTTGCTGATAATTCTCGTCTTAAAAGAACCTTAGCCTAGGAATATGAAAATAATAAAATATCAATGAATAGAAAATAATATCAAATGCAAAACCCATGCAAATCCAACTATTAAGTTACCATTGTTCAATTCTTCCTCTAGCTGTGGTGTCTCCGCCTCATTAGCATTACAATTCATTTCTTCATCAACTTGAGGAGTCTCATGAGCATGTTCCTCTCTTACACGGTTAGGATTATGCAAGTCCTCATCTCTAGAGGATGATGAAACATCATCCTCCGACAACAAGGCAACATTGCCCTCAACATTAGTATCATCCTCAACATCATCCCGATGAAGTAGTGGAGGAGAAGAAATATTGCGAGTAGGAGCAGATGTAATGTCTTGAGGAAACCTTGTAGTTGGATTGAAGGGAACTCCATCATCTAAAGAAGCTCCGATTGGAGAATACCTCACAAATGGATTAGTAGTTGTTTCTATCGGTGACTGGAACATTCATAGCGAGCTGACTTTTTGAGTTGTTAACCATCCCAGCGGATGTAGATGAAGAAGACTAATTTTTAGAAACATATAGTTCATGTAGTTTCTTTCCACGATCTTTAGCTAACATACCAGGTGCCGAAATAACGATCTATCGGACCATGGCATACAAGACTTCTTCCCCGATCCGGTGGAATTAATCATCTTCCTGCAATATGTTAAAAGCAAATAAAATTAAATCATTTCCCAAAATAAACATGTCAATACAAGATTTACAACAAATGGCTGCTACGAGATAGTCTGTAGATGGTCTGCTCCAGGATAGCAGTTGCTGGCTGTAGCAGCCATCTCAGCCTTCTAGCTGCGAGATAGTTGCTTGGCTGCAGCAAGCAATATCAGTTGCTAGCTGCGAGCATTTTGCTGCGAATAGCTGCTGGCTGTCTGCTCAGTAGCTGATGTTGGCTGCTGCAAATGTCCTGTGGGTCTCATAACAATAAGAGTTGAGAGCCTATTACGTCTACTACAAATGTCCTGTGGGCATCATAACAATAAGCAACAACAGCAAAGCGGACACTAGTAACTAGTAAATTATGATCAACAAGCAAACCCATATGGTAGGATACACTAAGCTTATCCGGTGCAATAAAGGAAACATATGTTTGATAAATGTGAAAACATCAATATCAATAATTAACTATCAAAGAAAGTGCAACTATATTTCATCTTCGTTTCTTTCTAGATCTTTATTCATCCTCCGATTTGCTTCACTTGTGAGAGCCTATAGTTTGAAGATCATCCACTGGTTCCGTCTCATTAGAGCAATGAAGGCGTGACTTAAGTGCTACATGCCAACCTTTGTTCACGTTGTCAATTGCATAGAAAGCCTGATGTGCTTGACTAGCCAAGATAAATGGCTCGTTAGTTTTTAATTGTCGTTTGCAATTAATACTAACAAAGCCATATTAGTCAATTTTAATCCCTTTAGCTTTATCATATACATCGAACCATTTGCAGCGAAATAGCACTACTCATTTCCCCCAAGATATTGTAGCTCAAGTACATTGGTTAAGACCCCATAATAATCTACATTTTCATCTCCTTGACCTGTATTTTCAATGACAACTACACCACTATTTTGAGTTGTCAAGCTCTTCTATCACTGTTCTATATGGAATCTATATCCATTGACTATATAGCCACTAAAGGATGTGACATATTGTGTTGGCCCACGTGCCAATGAGAGTAAATCTTCTTTTTTCTTAGTTATCTCATGCTCATATAGCTGCGTTACCTATTAAAAAAATATTTTGAATATATTAATTATGCATATTAATTTACATATACGAGTCTATTTACTTGTAATGTAATATACTTACTTCATGATTCTTCCTTGGAGAGAGAAACATCGGATGGTTAGCTTGCGAGTATTTTCTATATGAAACAAATACATTACTTAAGTTAAAAAATTAATTTCATAAACTTAAAGTTCATAATATGACATGAAAATACTTTTAGATATGAGGCGTACTTTAGAAAAGGTTTAACATCATCATAATTCTTCAAAATATAAATGTGATCTTTATCTAACTCATACTTCGAACATCAGTACGAACTCTTTGGGATCCAAGTATCCGACCGGGATGATTAAAGATAGGTAAACCTCCATCATGGTCATTTTGATTTTCATGATTTCAATCGAGGCGATTGAACCTTGTCTCCATGCTATGTAAATATCTTGAACAAAGGGTCATACATTCATCAGCTAGATAACCCTCTCGCAATTGATGCCTCCTGTCGTGCCTTATTGCGAATGTAAGTTCCGAATGTATGCATAACTTGTTCAACTGGATACATCCATCTAAATTGAACTCGACCCCGTAATTCTAGCTTCATAAGCTAAGTGGATAGGCAAGTGCATCATAACATCAAAAAATGCAGGAGGAAAAGCCTTTTCTAGCTTACATAGAGTAATAGGGATCCGAGCCTCAATTTGCCTCAATTCATCTATGTTTAGTTCTTTGGCACTTAATATAGCAAAGAACATGGATAGCTCAATAAGTGCCTCTCCTACAACTCGGAGTCGAAGACCACCCAATGCTAGTGGTAAGAAATGTTGGAGTATAACATGACAATCATGACTCTTAAAACCGTATATTTTTGTCTTCTTCATATTTACACAATAGGAACACTACTAGAAAAAAGGGTTCTAAAGACGAATAAATCGGTCGTTAAAAGTACACTTTATCGTTGTTAAAAGTGATTAACGACCAAAAAATTTTGGTCGTCGATCGTCGTTAGTGGTTCCCTCGTTAATACTTTTAACGATGACTTTAAAATTTTCGTCGTCACTTAAAATAACGATGAAACAAAATGTCGCCGTAATTAGTTGATTGAATAACGAAGAACTACATATCATTAATGACAAAATTTTTCATTGTAGATTTAAAAGAACCATAAATACAAAAATTAAAATCATGATCATGAACAACCAATTTGGTTCATCGTTATTTCTTTAACGATTAACATTTTCATCGTTAATAATATTATGGATAACCTAAATATATAATTTTGCCAATTATCTTTAAAATAATGTAATAAACTATTGATCAATAATATATAGTAACAACAAACTCGAATTGATATATATTAATTCCTTTGAATACCAGCTGTCTGCGAATACACAATATAAAACATAACATAATACGAAAAGCATCCTAAAACACATAATATAAAAAACAATCGAGGAAACTAGAAATTCTCATAGTAATTGATATTTGAGTACAAGCAATATTAACCAAAAACTAAAAACAAAATGAAGTCCTCCAAATGATTTAGAAAGTATAAATCTTCATCAACTACTCATAAAAGGTAAGGAAGTGTTGGAACTTGAATGAGCGAGTCCACATCTCCAAACAAGTCCACATTTGTAAAAAATAGAGAATTATTAGAACTATTACAAAATTGCAAAAGTATTCAACTTCTTATCAAACAAACATATATAACTCAAACAAACAACCACCACTTGATGTTCGGAGCTACAACTCGCATCATTAGTGCATTGCATTACAATACATGCGAAGTTATGTATCTCCATCGCGAGATATCAAAGATGCATGAATGTTTGAAAATGGTCCACTAAATTTTGTCCATGGATGGAAGGGTTATACCGAGGGCATCAACACCATGACTTTAAACTATAAACTAGTTGCGAGATAACTATCGCTCGTCGCTGCTGAGATGGTCATTGCGGATGATCCGTAGCCATCTCGCTGGTTGCAACAGACTGCAGTAACCATCTGCTGCAGATAGGCTGCAACAGCCATCTGCTGGCTGCGAGATAGCCGCTCATCTGCAGCCATCTATCGCAGATAGCCGCTCATCTCGTAACAACCGATTGCTGCCAGGCTACTACGAGATAGCTGTAGATGGTCGTGTCGTTGCGATCATTGTAAGTGTGCTACGGATGGCCTACGATTGTAGCTCCTACTCCTGCAGATGGCAAGGCCATAGGCCTCTTACATCTACTACTAATATCATGTGGGCCTCCTAACAACAAGCCGATTATGTCTACTACAAATGTCCTGTGGGCCTCTTAACAATAAGCAACAACAAGAAAGCGGACACTAGTAACTACTAAATTATGATCAACAACACACCCATATGGTAGGACACACTAAGCTTATCTAGTGCAATAAAGGAAAAATATGTTTGATAAATGTGAAAACATCAAGGCAATCTAAGTAATCGGCATTAATCAGCATTGATCCCGAAGAGGGAGGGGCGGGACTTTCTATCATCCATTGTCACTCGCAAAACTCTTAAGAAAGATCAAAACTTAAGGCGAGGCTTCGAGGCATGGTCATGGATTCACTACAACTTACCTTAAAACCCTTGCATATTATAATATTTCCTGGATGGGGATCTGCATGGAAGAAGCCATTATTCGAGTATCATTTGCCCATGTCATATTTATATCAATCCAAGTAAGCCTCGTAAGTCGAAACACCCCTCAAGGATTGATTACTTGAATAAAACCGAGTTGACAAGAAAAAGAATCCAAGTGTCCTTAAATGCATGGAGAAAACTCCTTATCAATTTGAGCATCTAACAAACTATCACTTTCAAGTTTCGACTTAGTGCTTCCTGAATGTCCTTCCGAAGAAGCCTCATCTCTTCGTTTTCAACTTATCCGTGCAAAATTGCGTAACCGAACCATCATTTTCCTGAAGAAACGTTCGGAATCCTAGCATCACTTAAATAGATAAATATATCTCCTAACAATGTTGAATATCAAGAAACTATCACCGTAAAAACCAAAAGCGAGCACAACCATAACCTAGATATGGTAGATAGGTTGTTCAGGTTGGATTAAATCCGGAATGGGTCAAAAGAGTTGGGGGAACATTTGGGTCGTGTCATTTCAAATTTCGGTCATGTTGGGTCCTACCCATTCATCCAACGAGCTTGGTAAGAAAATTCTTCAATATTGTCTAATTGATTTCGGGGCATTTTCATTTGTGTTGGGCCAATTTGAGTTCGGACCAAAATGTTTTATTTGGGGTCCGAGACACGTCCTTTTTCTCTTACTGTTCGTAATTGAGGACAGATTAAACTTTATAAGGTCGTAAGCTTACTAGAGGAGAATAGCCGAGGGCCACCTTGAAGTCGACCGATAAGGCATAGAGCTTCTTCCGCATTAGGCCACCATTGCTCGAGTGCACGAGTAGTTTATGCCAAGGCCAATACTTAGTCCTCTCAATAAGTGCACGAGTGTGAAGAACACAAAACAGCTTTTTCAGGAAAAGCCTAAGAGATATAACAACAGAACTTAGGAAAAATGGGGGCAAAAAGAAAGTGATTTTGATGATCGGTTCAAGTACCTTTATGGCAATTATTTTAATTGTGATGTTGTCGACGAAAGGTTGCAGCATAGTCACTCCATCGGGTATTTTTATGTCAAACTAAGTTGATGCTAGTCTCAAGCATCTCCTTTTGTTCATTCTCACATTTAGCCAAAATGCTAATTATAAGCTCCGTACGTAGAAAGGCAGGACAAAGCAAACCATTAAGAATAGCTTTGGGTTGTAATGTACAAAGGCAACCGTCTCACTAATGTGTCGTTTTGTGATGGAGTAATAGGCTATCATTGCCTTATAATCTAGGTAGGGGTTCAAAGTGCAACAAACTTCTAAAGTGATGTAGCTTAAAGAATTATGAAAAATGATCTAACGAGTTTGAAATAATTGAAGCGAGTAACTAAGCCTAAAAGACAATTAAGTAACTAAGCCTAAAAGACAATTAAGCCTCGTGGATATTGCGGGACTAAATGTCTCAATTTGAGCTCCATTTGGACTACGTACGGTTTATTGTCAGGTGGCTATTATTATTAGAAAAAACTATTAAAGACAATCAAAAGCTCAAGCAAAGACGGATATTCACTTTGCAATGTACTCTACAAGATTGTGTCAAAGACATTGGCTACAAGATTACAAAGTGTGCTGCTCGACATCATCAATCTAAGCCAAGGAGCATTTGTAAAAGGCAGAGATATATCGGATAATATGTTCCTCGCTCATTAATTGGTGAAGCATTATGAGAGGAAGTGCATATCCCCAAGAGCCATGCTAAAAATTGACATAAGAAAAGCATACGACACGGTGAGTTGGAGCTTTTGCGGGCCATGCTAGAAGGGTTTGGGTTTCCCAAGTATGTTTATAACGTTAATTATGAGCTGTGTTTCTACTTCAAACTTTTCTATAAATGTGAATGGAGAGTCAAAGGATTCTTTTCAGGTGCTTGTGGCTTAAAACAAGGTGACCCACTATCACCCTATCTTTTTGTGCTCTGCATGGAAGTCTTATCCAGGGGGCTTGGTTTGGCCACTCTCAACGGTGACTTTACCTTCCATCCCAAGTGTGCGAGGGTAAAACTAACACATCTAGCTTTTGCCGACGATGTATTATTCTTCTCTAGGGGTGATTTGAAGTTTATTCGAGTGTATTTGGGAATGTTTTCAAGATTTTTCCAAGATGACTGGACTCTCTCGCAAACTTAGATAAAACTGAAAGATACTTGGGAGGAGTCAACTTAGAAGCCCAACATCATATTCTGCAAAGTACGGGATTTGCACGGGGAATGCGCTTTCGGATACTTGGGATTACCTCTATCGACCAAGAGATTAACACATAGTATGTGTCAGCCATTGATTGACAAGATCAAGCAAAGAATCTCCTCGTGGGCAGCAAGATCACTATCCTATGCTCGGTAGAAAAACATTACTCTCTGCAGTCATGACAGGTTTGATTACATTTTGGTCTCAAATATTTTTATTACCCGAACATACCATCCACACGATTGAATCATTGTGTAGCAAGTTCTTGTGGAGTGGAAGCATTGAGGGGAAAAAATGACACTTGTGAGTTGGAAAAGCACATGTCAACCGTATCGGAATGGGGGCCTAAACTTCAAAGAAGCCCTAGCCTGGAACAAAGCATTATGCACAAAATGGATTTGGAAACCGACACATTCAGTCTCGGTTTCAGTCGATGGGCTGCAGCTTATATGCTTGCGGGGAAGAGATGTGTTTGCTGCATAGAGCCGTAATACCGATGCTTGGGGATGGAGGAAAATGCTAGGAGTGAGGGATGACTTAGCTCAATGCTTAGGCGGAACCGTACAAGCCAGGGAATGGATAGTGCAACAAAAGATATTCTCTCGCAAAAACAATATACGCAAAACTCCTACAACAATCTGCAAGAGTGGTATGGTGGAAAACAATCTGGAAAAGTTGGGCATGGGAAAGATATAAGATAATTTTGTGGCTCACTTGCCAAGGAAAACTAACAACCGTTGCTTTCCCGAATACAAGAGGGATACATGCGAGATAATTTTTTATTGTTATGTGAAGAAAAGGGCGGGATCACTGCCAACATCCGTTCTTCTTTTGCCCCTTCTCCAGCTCTATCTCGGGGCTCAATACTCCAATTGTCTAAGTTACAACCGAAAAGATGGAGGCTAGAAGAGGAATTGCACTTGGTTTGTGCATAGATGTAAGGGCAACACACATTAGAATCAATGGCTTAGATCCGTCTTTGCGGGGACGAGTGTATGAGCTATGGAGAGAAAGATGTCCGTGCAAACACCAGCACAAACAACGAACTACAATGGTGATCATTAGACAAATTCAGTATGCATATAGTGTGTGAGCGGATAGATATGTTGTAAAATGGGATGATCTTGTAAACATCTCACACTAGCTTTGTATGCTTTGACACTCCTACATTTTGGGAAAGTTAAATGATAATTATTTACTTTTTCCAAAAAAAAAAGACAAATATTCACACAAGGGTCGGACTTGACAACCTCGAACTATGATGAAGAGTCCAACTACCCCGAGTATTAAAACATAAAAGATTGATTTTCCCTTGTCCTCTACGACAAAGCTAGAAATCACAAATTTCGGAAGAAACATCCAAGTCATGCCAAACTAAAGCTCTTAATTGCTCTTGTAGGATCATTTTCAGCCATAGCATGCACTAGATTAGTATATCCAAGCTAGAGTTTGTCCGGCAGGTCTTTCAATTGCCCGTACTCCAACGAACACAATCTAAGTAATCAACATTAATCGAAAAATGATTGTCTCGTAAATGCCTTCGAATTGAGTTATCAATTAAGGACACCGCCAATGGTTTTGGGACTTCCAAGAGAGTTAAGAACCGTTGCCCAACGCTCATATCACAACGGATACTTTCTAAGTGACTCGTAAAGTTCTTAACAACGGTCACAAAGGACTTCCCGTCGAAGTTGGAGATAACGGCTATGCTGCTTGGTCATCTATAAAAGGAAGCCAAATCACAAGACTTGAAGATTGCCGAACCTATTGTTAATACACGTACTTGAGAAAAGTCATTGTATTCATTCTCAATCTTCTACTTACAACTCCCACTCTGTAATTCATTACTTTCGAGTTGTAAGGTCTTGTACTTAGTTACAAACACTTTCTTACTTTCGGGTAAGGTCCCTTGACTAAGTCGTAAAGGTTAACTCAGCTTAGTTGTCCCTAGCTGTAAGGGTTATCTCAGCTAGGAAGTACTAAATCATATAAGGGAATTTCGAGTCTAGGAAAACTTGTAAAGAGTTGTTTAAGGGAACAACTCGGGTTCGACCGATCTACGGTATTTTGTGGACTCAAAATAGTGGATTCGACTTCGTGCTTGGATTAGCACGGTCCGTGGTTTTCTCCCCAGGAGGGTTTCCACGTAATCTCTGTGTGCTTACTTTCCGAGTTAATTCTAGACTCGGACAGTCTCAAAGTTTCAGCTTAATCTACTTCCTCACTCCTTATTGCAATTCCGAGCTCATACTTTTCGGACCCGTTTTAGACTCGGAATTTGTTTCGTCTCTCCTTTGGTAAAAGAGTTTGATTTCACCCTATTCACCCCCTCTAGGGTGACTCGGACTCTCCCGGAGCAAACCTTCAATTGGTCTCGAGCCTAGCCTTTCGTAAAGGATCTAACCATCCAAAGGTATAAAGATCAAATGGCTCGGAACAACGGAGAGTTCGATGAAGGAAGATCTTCCAACGAGACCGCCAAAATTCAAAGGATCAAATTTCGTGCACTCGGAAGAAGCTCATGGAATGTTTCCTCCTAGATCATGATGAAGATGTTTGGAAGATCATACAACAAGGAAACTATTTTCCCATGAAGACAGAGGAGTTTAGAATCATTCCCAAGACAAAGGCCGAGTTTACTCCGAGTGAAGCGAGAAGTTCGTAAAGAAATTCAAGGCAATGAACATTCCGATGTGCGCCATCAGCTCGAAGAATATAATCGAGTATCTCGCTCGCGATTCAGCCAAAGAAGTGTGGGACACACTCGGTCAACACTTATGAAGGCACAAGCCAGGTCGACAAGCGAAGATCGGTTAATATCTTCATAAATATGAGCTATTCAAGATAGCGCCGAAGAGAATATCACTCGGATGTTCATTCGATTTATTGAGATTACCAACAATCTCAAATCTTTGGGCAAGAAGATGACCCACGAGGAAATGTGTCGAAAGATACTTAGAAGCCTACCAAAGAGAAGGTGGGGTCCTAAGGTGACTGCCATAGAAGAGGCTCGGAACCTATCACTTCTAAAGCCAGATGAGCTCATCGGGAAGCTTCTCACTCATGAAATTCACCTGGAAGAGGAGGATGCCGAGGGCAAGCACAAAAAGGAACATAGCACCGAAAGCCTCGAAACCCGAGAAGCAAATCTGAGTTCCTCCGACTCGAAGAGGATCCCATGGCACTTATTGCTAGAGGCTTCAAGAGAATGATGAAGCTCAAAAGATGGGATAAAAGGCCAAAAGAAGAATTCTACAAGAAAGATAAGAGGGACAAAAAGGTAAGTATTCTTCTCCTTCAAAGTTATCTTTAACTAAAAATTCTGGATGTTTTGAGCGTGGTAGCAAAGACCACATAGTCAAAGACTGTCCAAAGAGAAAAAGGGACAGAAAGAAGAAAAAGGCTATGATGGCAACATGGAGCGATGAGGACTCATCAGAAGATGATGAGGAGTTAGATGACTCAAAGTGTCCGATGAGAATCTCCGACTCGAAGTTGAAAGAGAATCGGACTCGGACTCGGACAATGAGGAAACAAATCCTCAAGAGGCCACTCGAAGAGATCAAAAGGACATTGGTACGTTGACGAGTGGATGTTCACGCCATATGTCGAGAGACTCGGGACTCTTTTTGAGTTAGAAAAACATAAAGGAGGAAAGGTCACTTTTGGAGATGACAAGCAAAGGCAAGATAGTTGGGATAGGCAAGATTGGAAAAGGATGCAATCTGGTCAGCACGTCTACCTTGTCAAAGGATTAAAGTACAATCCGCTTAGCATCTCTCAATCGTGCGATAAAGGTCAAGAGGTAAGATTCACTCGGACCAACTGTTACATTTCCGATGTTACCACCAAGGAGATCAAATTATCGGGTAAAAGATCGAGTAACACTTATATTATTCCTCTTTCGACCCGAGTCGAATTTATCTTGTTTAAAAGCATCTCTTCATGATGACTCATGGACATGGCATCGTAGATTAGGCCATATTAGCATGCATACTATCAAAAATTGGCATCTCATGGTCCGGTTAGGGGTTTACCTAATCGTGCTTTTGAGAAAGATAAAGTTTGTGAAGCATGCACAAGAGGGAAACAAGTCGGATCATCATTCAAATCTCTCGAAGACAGCTTCCACATCCAAAGTGCTTCGAGCTACTACATATGGACTTATGTGGTGAAATCCCGGTTAAGAGTCTCGGAGGTAAATCATATATATTTGTTATTATTGATGATTATTCACGATTTACCCGGGTGTGTTTTCTTAAGCACAAAAATGAAGCATTCAAGGAGTTCAAGCAAGCTCGTAGAAAAATCCAAGTTGAGCCTCGGACTCGGATCCGGAGAATTCAAACCGACCATGGAAGGGAGTTCGACTACTCGGAATTCTCGAGTTTTGTGACAAAAATGGCATCTCTCACAACTTCTCAGCACCAAGAACTCCTCAACAAAATGGAGTAGTGGAGAGAAAGAACAGAACTCTTGAAGAAATAACAAGGACGATGATGATTGAGCACAACTTACCTTACTATTTCTTGGCCGAGGCAATCAACACGACCAACTACACTCGAATAGATGCCTCATCGGACCCATATTGAAGAAAACACCCTATGAGCTCTACAAAGGAAAGAGACCAAATATTTCCTATTTCGAGCCATTTGAATGTAAATGTTTCATTCACAACAATGGTAAGGATCACTCGACCAAGTTTGATGCTCGGTCGATGAAGGTATTTTTCCGGGTTATTCTTCTCACAAAGAAAGCTTATCGTATTTTTAATAAGAGAACTAACAAAGTGGAAGAAAGCATCCACGTTGTATTTGATGAGCTTGAACAGGAAAAACCAAGTGAATCGTCATACTCGGATCCGAAACTCAGCAGAGAAGATGATGAAACCGAGTCTACAAAGACTCAAGCTCAACCAACGCAGTATGAAGTCACTCGAACGAAGTGACTCGGAATGAGACAACTCAGGAACCCGCTCGAATGTTGAAGAACAATCTAATGAACAAGTTCACTCGGAACAAGCTTCGAAGATCGGTAGCTCAGCCCACAAATCTTGTGAATCGGAGAACAGGTAGAGCACTCAAGTTCACTTCTAGTCATCCACTAGAAAACATACTATCTCGATATCAACAAGTGGGGTAAGAACTCGTTCCTCTCTTCAAAATCTGTGTGCATTCACCGCATTCATCTCATTAACCAAACCCAAAATGCACTAGAGGCCCTAAATGAACCTGAATGGGTAGAGGCCATGCAAGAGGAACTCAATCAATTCGAAAGAAGCCAAGTCTGGACTCGACCAAATAACCTTCTAACCACCCAGTCATAGGAACCAAATGGGTTTTCAAGAACAAGCTGGATGAGGTGGGGTGGTAGTCGAAACAAGGCTAGACTTGTGGCTCAAGGTTACAATCAAGAAGAAGGAATTGATTGTGGGGAAACCTTTGCACCTGTTGCCGAATCAAAGCTATTAGAATTCTGTTGGCATTTGCATCTAGCATGCATATTAAATTATATCAAATGGATGTCAAGTGTGGCTTTCTCAATGGTTTTATTGAAGAAGAAGTCTATGTCGAGCAGACCTCCTGGTTTTGAAAACTCGGAATTTCCAGATCATGTTTTCAAACTTCAAAAGGCTCTCTATGGTCTTAAACAAGCTCCCCGAGCTTGGTATGAAAGACTCGAGCAATTTCTTGGTTCAAAATGATTTTAAAAGAGGTCGGATCGACAAGACTCTCTTTATAAAAACCAAGGGGAAAGATTTCCTTATTGTTCAAATTTATGTTGATGATATTATCTTTGGAGCTACTAACGAATTTCGTGTCGAGAATTTTCCGAGTTAATGAGTCAAGAATTTCAAATGAGTATGATGGGAGAATTCAATTTCTTCCTTGGTCTACAAATCAAACAAGACAAAGATGGAATCTATGTCCATCAATCAAAGTATACCAAGGAGCTGCTGAAGAAATACAAACTTCAAGATGTAAAGCGCGCATCTACACCCATGAGCAACGATGATCAAACTTGACTCGGACGAGAAAGGTAAAGCAATAGATCGAAACTCTATCGAGGTATGATTGGATCTTTGCTATATCTTACTTCCAATCGGCCGGATATAATGTTCGAGTGTTTGTTTATGCGCAAGATTCCAAGCTAATCCAAAAGAATCACATCTCACTGCGGTGAAGAGAATATTCGAGATATCTTGCAGGAACTCGTAACTTAGGTCTATGGTACTCAAGAGACTCGGAACCGACCCTCACCTGGATACTCGGATGTGGACTACGTTGGATACAAAGTTGATAGAAAGAGCACTTCCGGAGCTTGCCAATTTCGGGTCAATCCTTAATATGTTGGCACTCAAAGAAGCAAAACTCGGTTGCTCTATGAACTGCTGAAGCCGAGTATATAGCAGCTAGAGCATGTTGCGCTCAAATTTTATGGATAAAGCAACACTTGAAAGACCTTGGACTTTCTTTCAAATCAGCTCCAATCAAGTGTGACAATCGTAGTGCAATTACCATCACAAAGAATCTAGTTCAAGCACTCAAAGACAAAGCATATTGAGGTCGGATATCATTTTTTAAGAGACCATTCTCGAGAAAGGTGATATTGAACTTGAGTTCATTCCTACTAATCTTCAATTAGCTGATATCTTTACTAAGCCTCTTGGTGAAGATCGGTTTTGTTTCATTAAAAATGAGCTTGGAATGTTAAATGCATAATTATGTTTCTCTTTTTGATAATCTCATTGCTTGATTATCTCGCTATGTGCTTATGCTTTATTGCTAGCTATTAGTTCAGTTGATTTCGTGATATTGAGTTAGTTTCGAGTCACTCGAAACCAATCCGAGTCAAATTCGGACGTCAAGAATAATTGGACATCATATTTCGAAGTTATCTCTAGATCGGTGGAGAATTTCAGAATATACTTTTCAAATTTTTTCCTCTCTCTCTCTCTTGCTCTCTCGCGATCCGTGATGAAACGCTAGCCGTTGGATTTCAAACTGCGATCAATCCTAACCGTCAAAGAAGAGAACCATCACACCAGTCTAAGGTGACTGATGGACAAGCCGAGTCGAACGGAAAGTTAACGGACGTTTTTCTTTCGATATATAGCACCTATTCATCTTCGTCTCGTTACTTCACATTTCTTTTACTATCTCTCTCGTATGCAAAAACTTCTCGCGAAGCTTTCGCGTCTACAGATGATCTCTCGGACTTCTTCAAGCGACGTAAAGATCATCTCAAGTAAGTTCGTCCGCTCTCAATCTCTTTCTTCTACTCTTTTTTCTTTCATTCTCGTGAACCTTCTAAACTCGTTATCACCCAAGCATCTCACGCCGGACGACAAGTTCTTTGCAACCACAAAATTTTTGTGGTTGTCCCACATTCAAACCACCGGTGTATATAACTTTCTTTGTTTCAGCGAGTTCATTTACCCCGAACTCGTTTCGAGTTTTACACTCACCTCACTCACTCGAAGGTGTTCTAACCTCTAGGGTTCGAACGTGACTGTCGGAATCAACACCTCTCTCCTCCACCGCCTGTTCAAGGTTTCCTCTCTTTTCTTGAACAGCAACCTTATTCCTTTCATCGAAGTCCTCGACGACTTCTTTGAAAAATACGCTAAAGAATTCCCTTATTTTTCAGTGACTCGGTTGAAGTCGAAGCACGCCTTACGTGCTTCCTGCTGATGAGAACTTTCTTCTCTCAGCATTCTAGCAAGGAGAACCCCAACTCCAAGCATTTAAAATCTCTTTTTGACATTCTTGAAAGCTACGAAGTAGACCTCTTCCCCTCAATAATTGAGCGGATGGCGGTTGTGCCAGCTCAACTCCAAACCAAGAAGAACACCCATCTTCCCTTCGGTGCTCTTCTCACCCTTGTTTTTAAACAATTCAAAGTTCCTCTCCCCTCGGACCCCAACGATGCTTTTGAGGTTGCCGTTGTGGTCGGCAAAAGGAACTCCGGGGTACGGGTACCGGGAAACTCAGCCTGGTCTCTGGGTACACAACTTAGAGCTAAGGCCTCCTTCTCCGCCTCGGACTCACAAAGAAACCCCTCTCTCTCTCCCTTCCCCACTGTTGGTGCTTCCACCTCAGGTGCCCAAAAGTCTCTCTCCGCTATTTTGTCCTCCGCTTTCATGGACAAAATCAACTCTGTGTCCTCCGAATTCAAGGACATGCTCCGGTCATTCGAGACTATCTATCGATCTATGGCCATCAACCAAAAACAGCCCAGTCTCAAATTCGAGAGCAGCAAGCAATGGTTCTTGAGATGAGGGATTTGGTGAATGAGCAAAAGGAGCTGGTTCAACTCCTTCAGAGAGAAGGTCCAAGGCGTCTCGAGACCGTGATGACTCGGACACATCCGAAGCGTCCTCGAGCCCGGCCCGACCTTCTCGGAAAGTGGGGAGGAAGAAGAAGCAGACGCCGAGGAGCCTGCGGGCCGAGGCAGCTCCTTCTAGGCCGGGGAGATACAAAAAGAAGGAGGAAGGACAGTTGAGGGTCCGATCGCTCCTCAAGCTCAAGTGGCAGTACTCGGCTCGGACAGTGAGTCCGAGTGGGTCGAAGACCTAGGCGTGCTACGACAACATGCAGCAGGTCGGACCGAGCAACCCCTCCAGCCTACCGAGGTCCACAGGGGAGGAACCCCTAGATCCTCTCATTATGGGTCAGCCACTCGTAGCCGAGCCCCGGACGACAATCCCGGTTCTCCCACCGCCGCACTCAAGCACATCGTCAAGATCCTACCAGCGCCGGCGTACCTCTCGTTCCTCCGCTTCCACTCGGACATCCCCCTCTCCTTCGTAGGCGCCATGCACCGTGTCACAATTCCACGATCCGCAGATTCTTCTTCTTTCCGAGAGATTTCCATTTATTCCTTTTGTCCGGACATCAAATTTGTACTAACTGTTATATTCTTCCCATTTCTTTTGTTGTTTTCTTTGAAAGGCAAGGGGAGAACATAGATAGAAAACTTGTTGTCTTGTTTAGGGGAGTTTCTACATCTGTGTACTCTTTTTAATTTCAATGAACTAATGTTTTCTCTTCAATTCTCTTAGTGATTATTGATTATTGCAACCATTTCGAGCTAACATTATTTCATTGCTAAGCATATATTCTTATGATCCGATACATTAAGCTTGCTTTATTTATCCGATTTCATGCGTAAGTATTCAAAAGCGGATCTTTATCACTAACAAAGTTTCGTCTAAGTATGGAATCCCTTTCATCAAAAAGAGGGAGATTGAAGACTCGGACACTTGCTCCTTACTTTTCTGAGTTCTATCGAAGGAATCGGGTATAAGAACTTCTCACTTATAAGGTGTTGATTCCAAGGCATTCTCTCGCACTTTAGAAACTTTTCTGAGTGATATAATATTTATTCTAAGTGATATGACATTTACTTCATGTATTTCTTGCTTGTCTCTAAGTGACTCGAAAGCGAGATATGTACTCACTCTGTCTTACTCGGTTCCGAGTCCCTCATCACTTAGATATATCGCATGTTGAATTGACTAGTATTTCGCTTAACCGCACTCAAGTCTCGACTTCATGTTATAAGTCTTATTCTGTTAAAGTCAGCGCTTCTAGTCCGAAGCATGCTTAGTCTAGATCAAGTTTGTCTCACTCGATATTCGTTGTATAACTTGATTATCGCTTAGACTAACTCGGATGGAATTTTGAGTTTGATGGATATTAGACTCGAAAATTCCGCTCCTTTTCCGACTCGGATAATCGATTGCTTAATTATCTTAATTATATTATTATTTGTGTCTAATCTTGGACCAAAGTATTTTATACTTTGAGAACCAAAATTGATTTACTTTTGTAGGTTATTCAAACGAGGATATACTTTTGAACTACAAAAGTAACCTGGCTTCAAAACGTCAAATCACCAGCGAGACATGGCTTTTCCTCTTCTCCGGCCTAGCCCCCGAAGATTGTGTCGTGGCTGTCTATTTCCAAATCTGGAAAACCGAAACGCCGAGCTTAACGGTGGTTTCCACCTTATCCTTCAAGACATCGCCGAGTGGTTTTGGGACTTCCAAGAGAGTTAAGAAGCTGTTGCCTAACGTTCATATCACAACGAATACTTTCGAGTGACTCATAAAGTTCTTAACAACGGTCACAAAGGACTTCCCGTCGAAGTTGGAGATAACGGCTATGCTGCTTGGTCATCTATAAAAGGAAGCCAAATCACAGGACTTGAAGATTGCCGACCTATTGTTAATACACGTACTTGAGAAAAGTCATTGTATTCATTCTCAATCTTCTACTTACAACTCCCACTTTGTAATTCATTACTTTACGAGTTGTAAGGTCTTATACTTAGACACTTTCTTACTTTCGGGTAAGGTCCCTTGACTAAGCTATAAAGGTTAACTCAGCTTAGTTGTCCCTAGCTGTAAGGGTTATCTCAGCTAGGAAGTACTAGATCGGATAAGGGAATTTCGAGTCTAGGAAAACTTGTAAAGAGTTGTTTAAGGGAGTAACTCGTGTTCGGTCGGTCTACGGTATTTTGTGGACTCAAAATAGTGGATTCGACTTCGTGCTTGGATTAGCACGGTCCGTGGTTTTCTCCCCAGGAGGGTTTCCACGTAATCTCTGTGTGCTTACTTTACGAGTTAATTCTAGACTCGGACAGTCTCAAAGCTTCAGCTTAATCCGCTTCCTCACTCCTTATTGCAATTCCGAGCTCATACTTTTCCGACCCCGTTTTAGACTCGGAATCTGTTTTTGTCTCTCCTTTGGCAAAAGAGTTTGATTTTCAAAGAAAATCCTCCATCACCCTATTCACCCCCCTCTAGGGTGACTCGGACTCTCCCCGAGCAAACCTTCAATTACCAAGTCAAACTACTCGGCTAAAGTTCTTTCAAGATTGTATATGGTAATAATCCAACTACACCTGTTGACCTAGCTCTGTTGCCTACCCAAAATCTCTTTAGTAGTGATGCCGAGGAATGAGTTAGAGAATTAAGAAACTACATGACAAGATGAGGTCTCAAATCTCAAGATAGAATGAGCGATACCAACAGCAAGCTAACAAATTTCATAAGCCGACTACACTTAAAGAAGGAGATTTAATTCAAATTCAATTGAGAAAAGAAAGGTTCCTTCTAGGTCCACATGGAACTTCGACTAAGAGCAGATGGTCCATTCAAAATCCTGGAATGAATTGGAGAAAATGCAAATAAAATAGAAATCCCATGAGATTACAATGTTTACGCTACCTTAAATGTTGTTGATATGCATATGAAGATGAAGAAGAGCAAACACTCGAGGGCAAGTCTTCTCCAACAAGGGGAGCTTAACAACGAGTAGAAAATACAACCTTGATAAAAGAAGAAAAAAATGTTACAAAGCCGTCTAGCCATTAATGCACGACCGTACTCTATTTTGGAGGGTTGAGGCTAGCAGAACACTTTAGTAATAAGAATGGAGTATTGTCAAAAAGGCTCTCGACATTATGGTGGAAAAACAAAAGGTCGTAATAAATTGAATTAGTCGTAATAATATCAAATTAAGCCTATAAATGGCCATGCTTGTAACCATAGAAGATCAATCAAGTCATAAGAGTATTTCTATTAAACATTTTGAGTGTTGAAAGGTTGAGAGTTTCTCCCTTCCTTTATCAATTCCTAAGAATAGGAAGTATAGAGTTTATGTATCATTATCAATTCATAAGAGTAGGAAATATAGAGTTGCTTGTACCATTGGGTTGGCCTCCAATGTGGTGATTTCGACATCGGAGTCGATTTCTCAATTCAGAAATTAGTATCCCCTACCCATCCGGTGTCAATAGAGGTGAAAGTAGGAGAGGAGATTATGATAGTGAGATGCGTGATCGAGATGCTCAATGAAAATGTCAACTTCATTGATGATAAGCGTCCGCTAATCACAATGGCCCATCGTGATCCCTACCCTTCCCTTTTCTTTCGCCTTCCCACTATCACCGAGGACTTTGTCATGATGCTAACATATTGCTGCCAAGGTCAGGTTGGAGCTCGTACGATGCTTCGTAGCTCTATCATAAGTTCAAGTGCTACATTATGATCTTTTTCGGAAAAGGGATGGGAAATTGATCTCGATTCAATTGAAGCTTTAGCGAGATCAAAACATTGTGGCTATTTTTATAACAAACCATGAGAATCCTTGCGGAAGTGTCTATAGTCACCACGGGAATTCTTTTTCATGCCTTCTGCAAATAAACTAATAAGTGCAACTGTTGAGATCGAGTTGGAAACCAAACATCACTTTTTACTTGCTTATGAGTTGGCAAATGAAGGCCTAGGAATAATTGTTTATATTTTATTATCATTGCCCTTCATTCAAGTACTTTTCATGACTTGATGCTATAGACTCTAATCTTGGACCATGTGAAGCCACTCAACCGAAAGCATTAGGGGATTATTAGAGGCTAGGAATCAGTTTTCTTAGGCACTTTAGATCTATGTTTTACCTCAAAAACATTGGTTGCCCGATTTGTCCCATGTTTTACTTCATCTATTTCGATGAAAAACTCAATTTGGAGTTTGATTTTACATGGTTTTCTTTACGTGTAAAGAAATATTTAGTTTGTTCTCATTTCTTTATTTCCGACCCATGAGACATTATGGTTCCTAGGGTCTATAGTTGGCTGAAACTGCAAGAACGCTTGGGTTAGTTGTGGTTTCTAATGAAGTCGATGACCATATAACATTCGCGAAAAACCCCTTTGCACGAACGGGAGTGTTTGCATCCAAAGTTCCCGTTCTTGCACTTCGATCCTTGTCAAAGCGATGAATGGTTCTTGGTTGGCAGCTTGGTTGGCTTGTTTGAACTAATCCAAATGGTCTCTAACAAAAATCTAGGGACTTTCCATCTCTTTTTGTTCATGTTAATGTTGGATTCGATATGCATTGGAAGCGAAAAAGTTATTTGATTTGGAATGTAAGGAAGTTGATAAATCAACAAATAACACAGATAAAGTGATGGGCACATAAATTTTACGTGGAAAACATGAATTTGGGAAAAACATGTGCGACTACAATATAATCGACTATAATATATATGATGAGTGAATATTAGGTACGATTTTCGGATCTATATGAGTTCCGTAAGATCAAAGTAAAGAGAAAAACTCTCAAATGCTCGGATCAAAGTAAAAGAAAAACTCTCAAATACTTTCTCTACCTAGGTATGTAGAATGTGGGAGAATGACCCTAGGTGGTGCTAAGAGGCACAAATTGGTGGCAAATTCCGATAGTCTTACATCTTTGAACAAATAGTTTGACATCCTTGAACAAATAGTTTAATATCCTTGAACAACAATGACATGCATATTAACAAATGGGAACAATAACTATGAACAAACCATTTGAGTTTAGTTAACAAATAAATATTATTCATCAATAAATATAATATATTCATATGAACAAATGCAAAATACCACGAAATCCGTGTAACCATAATCGAAATTTGATATACTTGAACAAATAACTTGACATTATTGAACAAATAATTTGACATCCTTGAACACATAGTTTAATGTCCTTGAACAAATAACTTGACATCAATGTAAATATAATCAACGTATTTTAACGCATTTCAATATGCAAATTCAATTGGAATCTTATTCCATTATAATAAAACATACAAATAGTTTCAACGTTCAAATATATTCAATTGGATCTTATTTTTTATTTTTAGGGAGGATTACACCTTGAACAAATAGTTTGACAACCTTTTTAAGTGCAAATTCACTAAAGTTGAATAGTTTGACTCAATTTATATGTGCAAATTTATTAAAGTTGTAATATAATTCAGCACAAAATAAAACATACCTCTTTTTTGCTGATATAACATGATGTTTTCATTTTTCTTACTTCATCCATAACAAATTTGTAATACCCGAAATTTTAAAGAAAACAGGTGGAAAGTATAGAATTATTGAGTATTTTTCCCCGCAACTAGGGGGTTGAGCGACCGATTTTATTTACGGCCGGACATATTATGTTAGAAGCCTTTGGAGGCTGGTGTTAAGTAATTAAATCAAGGAAATTGCCTTCCTTTTTCATCCGAGCTAAATTGTTGGGCGATTAGGAATTGTCGTGGCCGACGTATTAAAATACGTTAGAACGCAGCAGCGTAAGAGGACGGAAGGGAAAAGATATGGACTTGTCGTATATGGGCCGGTGATTACTTTAGCTGAATTACGAAGAGATGGGATAAAAGCTAATTTGGGGGTCCAATAAGGATCATCCACCAACCAACCGAATTAGGCGGTGGAAAGAAAGGAAAAGAAAGAGGGCTCGGGGGCGGAAGCCCGAGCAGCGAGAGGAAGAACGAGCGGGAGAAACACGAGAGAGAGAAAGAGGGTGCGCGGGACCTAGAGCCGAGGTCGGAGGCCGGCAAGTCGGGCGGCAACGGAGGGAAGGCGGCCGGCGCCCGCAAGGGAAACGGAGGAGCAGAGGGGAGGGACAGCGCGCGAAAACGCGCAGAGAGACGAGAGAGTGCGTGCGGGAGCCAGAGCAAAGTCGGTGGCCCGTCCGAACGGCGAGCGGCCGGCGGGCGAGGGAGAGCGGGGGCTCGGGAAGGCGAAAAGGGGAAGAAATGGAACGAAGGAAGAAGGGAAGAGGGAAGACCGAGCGCAGAGACAGGGGGAAAGAAGGCGAGCGGTGCAAGGTCCGACGAGACCAAGGGGTGGCCGGCGACCACCGCAGACCCGGAAACGACGGTCGGCAACCCGAGTAAGCGGCGAGCGAGAGAAGAAAGCGAGAGGCTGGGCGAGCAAGGGGTGGAGCAGGGGCAGCGTGAGAAAATCCGAGAGGCCGGGACCGGGGCAAGCAACGACGGCAAGGGAAAGACCGGCGGCGGACGCGTGATGGCCGGACCGAGGGGCGGCCGAAACCAAAACCGCCGAACCGGAAGTGAGAGGAAGCGAGAGTCCCCGATACCTAACGCAACCAAACGCAGAGCGGAGACAAGCAAGCGGTTCGATCAACTCCAAACCCGAGAATCCGAGGTGGGTAGTCTTATACTCTAAACTACTACTAATTTCGAATCCAAATGAGCTTATTGTGATTGTTGAATGTGATTGTGAATACTGAACTTGTATGCTTCGAGTGGGATTAGTAGTTGCTGAAAGTAGAATTAGGAGTTGTAAGGGGAATTGATAGTTGTTTAGGCTCGAACCGGAAACCAGGGAATTCAAACGAAGTTGGGTTACTAGGGTATAACGAGTAGTATCGGGAATCGATCGGTTGGGGATAAGTACGTATGGTTTGGGCATAAGTTATGAATTAATATTCAGATTGAGTCTTAGGGATTTATTGAATTCACGGCATTAAGAAACGAGTACTAATTCGGGAAATAACAAGGGAGTGTCAAGAGGAATAGGAGATCGTATTGAGTGACGCGCAATTGGGGCATTTAAGTGAGAAATGGGTAATTGTGAGGTTAAGTGCGTTCGAAGTATATTCTAAATCCTTGAAGTTGAACCGAGCGTGAAAGTAAGTAAAACTAACGGGAATCGAATAATGAAAAGTAAGTAAGAGGTACATAATTAAGGATGGGCGAGCAAGAATCGATTAATAAGGTAAGAGATATTAAATGGGAAATTGAGGTTGGGGAATAGCAAGTTGGGGACGGTAAAGTTGAACTAAGCCAAAGTCATGTCTAAGATCTTTGAGAATGAATCAAATTAAAGGGTGAATGGGGATGGAGGAGACTCGGTAACATAAGTTTAAGGTTATATGGTTGAATGAGGGCAAAAGAGGTCGGTTTATACATGAAGTCATGAAATGAGGAATTGAGGTAAAGATAGTGAATTGGGAGAAGTGAGAACGTCGAGTTAAATAATATCTACTTGTGGTTATTGTGGCTCGAGAAATGGATTCAATCGTACTAAATTGATGAATTGAGAAAAGCTTAGTTGGAAAAGAGTTGAGGATGATTGCTTGCAATGAATGGAGATTCTTCGTGCTATGTGATTACTTTACGTGATGCTCAAAAATAGTTTCGAAAGGAGTTTTGTATTTTATGTGAAATGATTCTTGATTGCAATTTCTTGTGAACTGTCTTTCGAACGTGAATGTGTTTTAAAGAAGCAAAGCTGAATTGAGAAAGTGAATTTGTAAGGGTGACACGTGGTGTCATGCCTCCTTGATACTAAATCGATTGAAAAAGTTGTGAAGTGAATGTGATGAATGAGAATGTGCAAATAGTTTTGAATCAACAGAGCTACGGATCGTTTAGCATACCGAAGGGTTCGAACCGGGGACGCCTGACTAGAAACTTCGAGGGAAGGATTCTAACGAGGGTCCTGCAGAGGCGGGATACCCGATCCGAGACTTCCTAGAAGATAGGTCCCGGAGCCTTTTATTTGGGGTCGCGCCCAGTGAAATAAGAGAAATCCGATAAATTAGAGAAATTACGTGAAATTATGAGAAAAGAAGTGCTAGTTCGAATCCTCGGAAGGCCCGAAAAGTTGATTCAACCCCAAACGAATTGTTCATGAATGTGAATCTGTGCTTTTAAGTGATTAAAGAGTCTTGATCTTTTTCATTGCAAGAGATTTCATTGAAAAGTATTTAGATTTGTATTATATTATTATGCTTTCGCAGATTTCATTATTATGAGTATTATGTGTAAAGAAATTTCCATTTTAAGGGTATAAGACTCCGGCGAGCCCGTTGATTATTGCTCACCCCCACCAAATTTCCCCCTTTCCCTCCCAAGTGTTGCAGGTACACTTCAGGAGCATGATTTACCCTTAGCATATTTCGAACTCCGCCGATTGCTCGTTTGATATATGCCGAACGATTCAAGTCAAGATTATGCATTTCGATGTTTCTAAGTATTGTACTTGTAATTTAGTTCATGTAGTTTGTACCATAAGTGTAGTAAACCCTTTTAGATTGTTTTTAGTTTTATCGCATGATTGGTTGAGCTCCGGCGTGTGGCCGTTGAGTTGTATACTCCGAGCGTGTGGCTCGTCGAGTTTTATTATGCTTTTTATGCAGGATTGTAAGGCTTTAAGCCTATGGGTTAGTCCATGTTACAAACGGAACTCGACGAAATTTTTAGAGAATCTCAGCTTCTTTTGGGAAAAGCCACCAGTATTACTTTAAGTTGAGTTTAGACAGCCTAACCAACATTAGAAAGAGCCTTGGGAGTTCCTTTAAGGAACTCGGCGATGTAATACTCCCGGGGGTGTTTTGGGGTGTTACAAAATTATCCCAAGAAGAAAAACGATGACTAGAAGATGGTTTGTTCAATGAGTATCGAGAAACCGACGACTGGAAAACGGTGAAAATTTCTTCTTCTAACAAGCGATGATTTATTTTTCGACCCACGATTAGAAGACGGCGATGACTTCTTCTTCTTCTTCGTTAACCCGCGACTAGAAGACAACGACTGGAAAACGACAACTAGAAAATGACGAGAGGAACCCGGCCGAGAGAAAAGTTGCGAGGGAAGTTGAAGAGTTTGAAGTGAAAAAGAATTCGGGAAAACAGGTTTTGGAAAGAACGTGGAGGAAATCCTAATGGTACTTAAATTAGATAATTAATATCTTTTTTTATCAAAGTAGTTAATATCTAAAATAACTCTATTAATTAAAAAAATTTACGAGATATTAAATTATTGTCCATATCAGCGTGGGAGTATATAGGAAACTTATAAAAAATCCAAGAAGGTTTCTAATCGCAATCGACTACTTAGAGTTCAAGATAAAATCTTTCAAAAAAGAAACATAATATTTTTTATAATGAAATTGAGATAAAAAAGCCAAGAGTTCATTGTGGATTAAATATGCCATGTGAATCGGGAAGCTTTTTTTTTTTTTTTTTTTGCTTTCCGATCTCTCGTTGTCATCTGTTGCTGTTGGAGAAGGTTAAAGCCTTCCTCTATGGTTCCTCCGATCCAAGCAACATTTGTTCGAAGTTAGTCTCCGAAGATGATCTTTTGGAAATGTTCTTTATCTTTTTCATTAAACACATATTACAATTATCCAAATTATTATGTTCATTATATATCACTACAAAAAAACTCGTGATTAGCGTCGGAATTTAGAGACCACAACAAAATCGACTCTAATAGTGACGAAATTAGTTTCGGATTCTAAAAAGACACTATTTGAGTCGGAAAAAATCGGACTCTATTAGCGTCCGAATTTAGAGTCGGATTACAATCCGACGCCAATTGGCGTCCGAATTTAGAGTCGGATTGAGATTCCGACTCTAATTGGCGTCCGATTGTTATGTCCGACGCTAACGTTGACTAATTCTAAGAGCTCATTCCACTTTCTCCTTCACGGGACTCTAATTTTCAATCCCTAACTCTCTGCGTCCTCCCTCCCCCTAAACGCCCACCACCACTGGACTCCTCTCCTGCAGCGACGCCTTCTCTCCTCTCCAAGCACCGGCGTCTTCGCTCCCATCCGGCGCCAGTTTCTTCGGTCACCGGCGTATGCCTCGCCCTAATCACGAAGCTCGCTCCGGTTCTGCTATCGCTCGCCGCGACGTCTTCGCTCCCACCTATCCGTCGCCCTAAATTCGCTGTTTGCTACCGCTCGACTCGCCTCCGGTCACCGGCGAAGAGGTCACCGCTGCAAATCCCGAGCACTCCCTTAGGTCACCGGTGTTTTTCTTTTCGGCGAAGAGGTGTCAAGTTCTCTCGTTTGGTACCGCTGCAAATCTTCGGTACTACTACTCTCTATACTCTCGCATTCGTTGTTGCTCAACTCTCTCTCTCTCTCGTTGCTTTGTTTGTGCAAATTTTTGGGTTTAGTGATGTATTTGTTTGTGTTTTTCCTAATTTAGAACATTAATTTGGATTTGAGAATTTGGGAGCCAAGAATTGAGTTGCTCTTCGAATTGCTCATCGAGTACTCTCTCTAGCTCTCTATCTATCTATTTCGATTTGGTCTGTTTGATTGTGCTCGGCTTTCATCATTTTTGTTTAGCCAAGTGTTTGATGTTTCTCAATGCTCTGTGAGCCAAAGAACATAGCTTCGAGTTGGGTAGTCGTTTGTGATGTTTAGACTATGATAATGTGAGTGTGGAATTGAAGAAAATGTGAATGTGGAATGTAAGGAAATTAGGGATTTTGTTAGTTTTGACTGTGATACTAGTCTTGAGTATTCAGCTATTGGTAGTTTTCTCTGTCTTCTTCATTATATGGAGCTTCGGTAACTTGTCGACTGCTGTCTGTAACATTCTCCTTCGCCAATAAACATACAAATAGATCAAATGTCGGCTCTTCTTTGACCATCTCTAGCTTTCAGCTACTTTGTTCCACTCGGGGTTAATGGAAAGGGGCTATTCGAGTGTATTCGTGAGCGATTGTTAGTGTAGGTCTTGAAACCCCGTACCCGGATTGCTTGGTTTTGACTCTAATGGCGCTAGCTGCTGACCTTTGTTTTCTCAAACGCGGTTGTAGACTCCAAATTTCTAGACACACGGAGAGATAGAGAGAGAGGGAGAACGAGAGCGAGAGAGAGGTGGATGCCCTAGCCCGCTTGAGCACAAAGAACCGAGATTTGGAGTCCGTGAATTGATTTGGTTTGCTTAGAGGTATGGCTCGGAATTTCGCCTTCTTTCGTTGATTTTCTTCTCCTATCTTTCTCTTTTGCGAATTGATTTTGTTCTATTTAGGGATTGGTTGGATTTGTTGGTGTCCTTTGTGACTTCGTTTGATTTCTGCTGAGTTGTTCCATTGGGATACCTACTGCCCGACTTGATTTCTGCTGAGGTATGGAAATTGTTACATCTTCATCTCAATCTCACCCCTTTTCGTTCTTATTTCTTTGCTTTTTTCCCTGTGTTTTTGTTGGTGAGGATTGATTCTGTTTTTATGTGCTTGTGATGTGCGTCAAGGCATTGTGAAGGATAAAATTTGTGCCTTTTGATATTGACGCTGTTAATTTGGAAAATTTTGGCATTGGTTGTTGATAAATTACACAATTAAATGAGAAATTTGTGCCTATGTAGATGATTCCTCATATCGAAGCCGATGTTGATAACACCGGTCAATTAGGCGACAGCTTTATGTGGTAGAAATACTAGTTATGCATTAGTTCTTCCTTTTTAGCTTGCTGCGCTGTGAAATGCGGCCTTGAAGCGAGCATCATGTATCCAAGATCAGGTGCTTGTGTAATCTGTCAACTGCTGAGGCTTCCTCATGCACTAGTTTCGGTTTCTAACCTTGATTTGAGGCTATGCTTTCTGCCGTAGCATACTTGTTATTTGAAGGATTATGAGCCTTGTGGGATGATGATTCTATGTGCATGAGTGTATCTACTTGAGTATGTATCTTCTTATACATTATTGTTTGCTGAGAAAGCGAGGATAACAATTCAGCTGTGGTCGCTTTGAGTTTGTTTAGGGCCTTGAGGCGGTTAGCGTGAAATTTTAATGCCATTTTGGATGTCACTGCTCGGTTTGAAGGCATATTTTCTTGATTTTCTCAAGCTTCCTTGAATGAGCCTAACCTATGGTGCTATAAGAAAATTATTATTTATAGCTTTTAACAATCATTGAATTCTTGCGTTTTCACAATTCTTAATTCATACATATAAATCATTCACATGCATATTTTCCCTTTTTTTTCCCTTCTACTTCTCTAGCCAATGTCTTTGATTCACCATAACAATCATTAACAAATTATATTTTATAATTTGTTAATAATTTAGATTCTGCCAACCATTATAGATCGTACTTGGAGAACTAAGGGGAAATACTCGCGAAATTTTGTTAAAGTATGCAAGGACGTAGCTGCACGATCTAATATTATATTATTCTTGAATGGGTATAGGACCACTTATCCCTGTAGAAAGATGTAGGGCATGCAATTATCATTACAAAAATACAATGTAAAACATTACGCAAGTTTTATTGATTGTTAATTTTAAAAGATGAACATACTAAACTATTTTAAAATCGTATATATCTGCAGTAATGGAGACAAATAGAGAGTGGATGTATAAAAGGTTTGATGGAAAATACTTGAATAAGGAGTTCATTCGTAGGATAGAAGAGGAATTTATTCCATTTGCTAAACAAGAAGAAAGCTTCAAGAGGTCGAAGAAGATGAGGTGCCCTTGTAGTAAATGTGGCAACGTGCCTTTCTTAGATGAGGATACCGTGAAATTACATTTGTATAAACATGGGTTTCGCGCTAATTATTTTCATTGGGTTAACCATGGAGAGACTTACCCTGATTTAGAAATGAACAACCAAGGGTCGTCAAATCCACAAGTTGAATCAATGCATGAAATGTTGATGGATTCATTTGGGCCTATGTCCTCAACATGGATTGATGATGAAAGTGTGGATGAGGAACCAAATGAAGATGCAAAAAATTCTTTGAAATGTTGGAAGCGGCTAAGAGGCCTTTGTACGAGGGGTGTGATTTGTCCTTATTGTCGGTAATCTCACGGCTCATTAACATCAAATGTGAGTTTAATCTCCCAAATAGAGCTGTTGACAATTTGTTGGCATTGATGAAGGAAATGTGTCCACCTAATACCGAGTTGACCGACACTTATTATTCTCGCAAAGAAGCCGCTTGCTGCTTTGGAACTTCCACATGAGAGAATTGATGTTTGTCCAAACGGGTGTATGTTATATTGGAAAGATAAAATTAATTTGGATAGATGTGAGCATTGTGGGGTCGATAGATATGAGAAGAAGACATTGAGGGGTAAAGGTATTGCAAAGAAAGTACTAATATACTTTCCAATTGGGCCGAGATTACAAAGATTGTATGCGACGAATGGCACAATGGCCCAAATGAGGTGGCATTATGAAAATCCACGTGAAAGTGGCTCAATGGCACATCCATGTGATAGTGAAGCATGGAAGCATTTTGATGTCACTTTCAAGGAATTTTCCGCCGAACCTCGCAATGTTCGATTAGGTTTATGTACTGATGGCTTCGCCCCATTTGGCAATTTTGGGCGGACGTACTCCTGTTGGCCCGTAATTGCAACTCCATACAATTTACCACCTTGGTCGTGCATGAAAAGACAATTCATGTTTCTTACTTTGTTGATTCCTGGCCCAAAAAGTCCTAAGGGGAAACTTGATGTTTATTTACAACCACTCATTGAGGAATTGAAGCACTTGTGGGATGTTGGACTTCAAACGTATGATGTTTCGAAAAAGAATAACTTTACGTTGAAGGCAGCGAGTTATGTGGACAATAAGTGACTTTCCAGCATATGGTATGCTTTCGGGTTGGATGACATCGGGAAATTAGCTTGTCCTTATTGTATGGAAAACACGAAAGCATTCGGACTAAAACATGGGAAGAAGACCACATGGTTTGATTGCCATAGACAATTTCTTCCCGAAGGTCATCGTTTTAGGTCTAACAAGAGTGCTTTTTGAAAAATAAGGTCGACTATTCACTTCCTCCTCCTCGTCTTAAAGGTGATCAAATATGGGATCGCATATGTACAATGCCTAACTCTGTTGATTATCATGGCTCAATTGGTGGTTATCTCGAGTCTCACAATTGGACAAAACGAAGCATATTCCGGGAATTGCCGTATTGGAAAGATCTTCTCATACGTCACAATTTAGATGTCATGCATGTCGAAAAGAATGTGTTTGATCAAGTAATCAACACAATCATGGATGTGAAGGGAAAAACTAAGGATGACATCAACTCAAGAAAGGATTTAGCCACTCATTGTAAGCGTCAAAAACTAAACATTCGGACTACTAAACATGCTGATGGAGGACGAACCGAAACTGCTCCGGACGCTCCATATGTTCCGAGTAAAGAGGCAAGAAAAGCTTTATTTGAGTGGCTAAAACAACTTAAGTTACCCGATGGATATGCTAGTAATTTAAGTCGATGTGTTGATGAAAAAATATAAAGTTGCATAATTTGAAAAGCCATGATTGTCACATCCTTATGGAGCGATTATTACCCATAGCTTTGAGGGAATTATCGCCTCCAAATATTTGGAAAGTCCTTACAGAACTAAGCCAATTCTTCGGGGATTTATGCGCCGCTCATTTGCGAACGGAGGATGTGCTCCGATTAGAGGCAAATATCTCCGAAATACTATGTAAGATGGAGATGATCTTCCCTCCATCTTTCTTCAATGTGATGGAGCATCTTCCTGTCCACTTACCATATGAGGCTAAAGTAGGTGGACCCGTTCGAGTATAGATGGATGTATCCCTTTGAAAGGTATCAAGTGATTTTTATCAAGTTTTCAATTAATATTTTGTAGTGATGATAGTAAATATTTATACTTATGATGCAGATTTCTGCATCATTTAAAGAAGAAAGTCGGTAATAAAGCTCGTGTTGAACCGTCCATATGCAATGCATATCTAACGGAGGAGATTTCAAATTTTTGTGCCGCTTACTTTGAGCAAAATGTTGACACAAAAACAAGAGATCTTGGGCGAAATGTATATCCTCATATAGAGGAGAATCAAGGTGAACACATTCCGGATGTCTTCTCCATTAATGTCGGGTATGCCCCAAGTGAAGGACGTATGAGATACCTTGATCAACGCGAGTATGATGCAGCTCATGCATACATTCTTCAGAATTGTGAAATATTAGAGGATTATGAACGGTACGACTATCAACTTGAATAATTTTGTCATATATTATCTTTTAATGATAACGACCTAATAATAAGCATTTTCTCCAACTAAGGCAATTTGAAGATGAAATGATTACACTACATCCACGTATTAAGAAAGATGAAGTATGGAGTAAGTTTGATAAAGAATTCCCAAAATGGTTTCGAGAGAAGGTTAGTATATTGATGTTGTGTTGCGAGTGGTTTAAATATGTATTACATTTTCATTAACTTATATTTTAATGGCGTAGGTTTTTCATTTGAACGAGAACAATGGAGTAATTAAAAGTTTGGCACTTGGTCCAAAGAAGGATGTGCGTAGTTTTAACCATTATTACATAAATAATTACAACTTTCACACCTATAAATACGGTCAAAACAAGGCCGAGTATGAGCTATGGGGTATCCGTGAAAGGGGTAGATGACATTCATTATTATGGTATTCTTCAAGAGGTGATTGAGTTAGAGTATGTTGGGGATTCTCGCTCTTACAAGACGGTTTTGTTCAAATGTGAATGGTTTGATTCTATAAGGGGTATTAATATACACGAACAATATAAATTAGTGGATGTCAACTATACAAAGAAGTACCCAAAGTATGATCCATTTGTACTGGCATCCCAAGCTATGCAAGTGTATTTTACCCCTTATCCAAGTATAAGGAACGATAGAAATCAATGGTGGGCGGTGATTAAGATAAAACCAAGATCAACCATTGAAGCACCACTCAATGATACTAAGCATTTCAAGAGGATACTAATGAAAATCCTCCTACTTTGTGTGAGTTCGAAGGAGTCCAAGAAGGATTTGAAAATGAACTTGAGGACATAATTGAAGAGGAAGCTAATGAAGTCGATTTCAATGCTGAAAACGAGGATGATAATTTTGAAGGGGAGGCGAGATGATGACAGTCTTTTATTGTATAATGACATTGATGATGACATTGTAGCTAATGATGATGATGATTTTGAAGTAATATTGTAATCTCGTGACATTGATAACCAACGATCTATGTTATGATTTTGATGTATGTTTTGATTTTTTGTGTATATTAATTGATTTTTGAATATATATACTTAAATTCTCTTTGCATGACATTATTCGTTGTATATACAAGTATGCCTCGAACAAAAGGTTTTGCGCTAAATCATGGTGCGCCTACTTCGGTTCCGATTCCAATGTTGGGGCTGATCATGCTATAGTCCAAACTCAATCATCATCATCACGGGAGATAGCTCACAACAAGAGGCAGCTTGCGGGAAGAGAGTTTTGGCAAAGGATGATGATAACCGGTGGTATGTCTCGATAATTTGGTTTATTTTTCGTATTCTTTGGGTAGTTTTAACTTAATAATTTTATTGCGGGTTCACTAAGTCGAAGTTGTCACGAGCTATATCGGATGATATCAAGAGTTTCTACAATGGCCAGTGCACATGTTTATCAAATCTTCCTAAAGAAGAGTTACAACTTTTGTGGAGGACTTTTGAGGTAAAAACTTGAAAACAATTGGATATATATGAGTAATTTTTAATATTTTCAATTTATGTTTGTTAATATTTGTGTAAAACAGGGTAAGTATACTTGGGCTCCAGAACTTTCTCAAGAAGTCTATGCAGAGTGGAAGAAGAAAGTTGGTAAAAATTTGAGGAATTTAGCGAGCAAGGCTGGAAAAGGCCCGATGATAAACCAATAACTTGGTTGTCGGATGAGGGGCGAGAGAGGTTGAAGGGGCTAAGAAGTACCTCCGAATTTCAAAAAAATCTGCCCAATGCTTCAAGAATAGGACAGAAGGCCCAAAAGCAGGAACCTTACATAGTCAAGGGTCGGTCTCAACCGCAGATCTCGCAGTCCAAATGGTATAAACTCTAGTATTTTGGTTTTTTTTCATTTTATACACATAATTTAGTTTGTGTAACTTTATTGCATATTTTTATGCCTAGATTAAGGAAGGGAAGAATCCTACTCCATCTGCATTGTTTGTGAGGAGTCGTAGTAAGGATGATGCGCAATCTGGAAAGGTTTTTGTCGATGACCGGTCCAAATCTCTGTGGGTAAGAATATTATCTTCATAAACCTTTACAAGCAAATAGAGTGAAATGGACAATTGTAGGGGATATTCATATTGAATGTACAATGGATGCTTTCCCTTTTGCAGGAAAAATATGAAGCGATTAGAGCCGAGCGTGGTATTCGGGAGGGGACAAAGAGGCGGAGACCCTCTACTATGAGGTGTCGGGTGGATGGAGCAAAAATCAACCATCTATGGATTGGGTAATTCCGCAACAATGTTCTACGAGAAGCCTATCGCCTCGACATCCTCTACGAGTGCTACCTACAATTCCTCGGCTTATTCTCGACTACAATCACAACTTCAATCAACCCAAGAACAACTTGATCGAGCAAAGAAAATTAACCGAGAGTCATCAAAAAGCCATGGAAGAGCAAAGAAAAATGGTCGAGAGTCAGCAAAAAGCCATGGAAGAAGCAATGAAACTCATTCAAAACCTCCAATCACAAGTTGACGAGGATGTCCGGTGGTTCTAACTAATTTCTTAGCATGGTTTGTTTATTAAACTTTGAATTGGTTTGTTTGTTGAATTGCTTTGTTTAACTTTGAAGCTGGTTTGTTGGATATTTGGTGGTTGTTAGGATGATGAATACTTGGTGGTTTGTGGATGATTGTGCAAAGAATGAATCACAATGTATTTGTGTATGCGTATATTACTTGTGTAGAGAAGAAGTCGGACTTTTATGTAAATGTTTTGCAGGAAATATATGTAAAAACGGAATAACAAATGTTCAAAAAGCTACGGCAAAATAATGGAAGATTTAGCGTCGGATTTTAGCGTCTCACCCAAAATCCGACGCTATTTGAGTCAAAAAGGCTGACGCTAATCACAACAATCGGACGCTAAAATGAAGCAAAAGAAAACGAAATTAGCGTCGGATTCGAATCCGACAGCTGTTAGCGTCGGACGGATCCGACGCTAATAGCAAGAATCCGACGCTATTAGCGTCGGATGGTGAATCCGACGCGAAATTTTTTAGCGTCGAGGTCTTCTCGCGTCGAATTTTATCCGACTCTAATCCGACGCTAAAGACGTTTAGCGTCGGATTTTCTGGATTTGGCGTCCGATTTTGTCCGACGCTAATTTACTTGTTTTACTTGTAGTGTATCATAGATAACCAAATATGATATCCTTATCTAACTTACCTATGTTGTAATGTATGTTAATTGTTATATGTCATAGATAATCGAATATCATCTTTGTTGGATTTTTTTTTGGTCCAAATGCCACAAAGGATAATACAATACAAAAGGGAATGAAAATTTGAACTTGAAATGTAATATACTCGGACCTCAATCTTGACAATTAGACTAAGACATGAGTGGTATCTTTGGAAATTTTCTCAATCTAGTTAAACACTTGAAATTACCCAAGTTATCCAAGTGTAACATGGAAGTTGTGAGCTCATTTATCAGGCAACTGTTCGTGAAATAATTGAGAAGACAAAAGGAGAGTTCCTGTCTAAAGTTATTGATGTTCTGCGTCAAGATGTAGACATTCTTGTTGAGAAGCTTAAGGAGATTCCTCACTTTACATGTCCGAATGAACCGGAAGGTTCTATGTTTGCCATGGTGAGGAACACATACAATACTGACGTATTTTTGTGATTGTGAGTGTTCAGTTTGAAATGATCTCTGAACAGATGTTACATTTGCAGGTCAAACTAAATATAATTATGCTGGATGGCATACAAGATGATTTTGATTTCCGCCGAAAGTTTGCTACAGAGGAGAAAGTGACTGTCCTGTCCGGTATGGAATTTGTTGGGGTTATTGAAGTGGGAAAGTCTCATGTTGACAAATTAAGAGGCGTTGAATATGTTTATAAGCTTGCGAGTTACTCTTCCCATTGTCAATTAATTTTAATATGCATTACTCAGTTGAATTAAGACCCAAAAATTTGATAATAATAATACTCTTTAGGGCTCATAACAAAAAGAAAAATATGAACATAAATAAAAAGAAATCGTGAAGAGAAAACTAATCCCGACCAGTCCATAGGACAGCCCAAACGCGTACCTAATTGTTTGTTTTTGACAGTGATCATGTACAGTGACAGTTCATCAATTTTTGGTACTCTCTCTTGTTGGTTCATTAGAGGAAAGATATTGATGACAAGGCAATGGTGGGGAGCTTAACTATATTCTTCTGAATAATTCATCAGAAAATGAGCTCATAGTTAATCCTGCCCGAGCAAGCATCTTAATTCATCTTAGAGAGAGAAAGCGATGGAGATGGAGATGGAGATGGAGATGAGGATTGAGAATGCAGCGAAGGAATGGGGAGTGAAGAGGATGAAGAGGAAAGAGCTGAAAGCAGGGGAGAAGATACTGACAGTGAGATGCGCAGTCAGGATGCTGAAGGAGAATATCCGCTCCAATGAAGATGATGATAAGCGTCCTTTAATCCCAATGGCCCACGGTGATCCCTCCGCTTTCCCTTCCTTTCGCCTCCCTGCTCTCGCCGAGGACTCTGTAGTCTCCGCTCTCCGCTCTTCTCGCTTCAATGGCTACTCCACCCCCTTCGGCCTCCTTCCCGCCAGAAAGTACTCTCTGTCTCTCACTGTCAAGTATCGCTGCTTAGAAAAATAAACAACCTACAGCTGCTATTACTCAAATGGAAAATCCAAGGTCCATATATATATATATATATATATATATATATATATATAAACTCCTTTCATTTCGAATTGGGTCAATACAAGTCAACTAGATAGGATTGGATCTAAATTAAACCATTTCGCGTTTGTCTCAATTCTCATAATAAGATGCCTTAGTTAATATGCTTGTTGACGAAACATAGTTAATACTGGCTAGAAATTCTGGATAGGTTTATTTTCTGATCTTTTAGGAAATTCGCATTCTGGTTAAAATTGAAATTGTCTTAGACGGCTTTCGGGTTTCGTTTGGTTCATTTCATCACTGTCCAGTACTCAAGTAGGGGCTACTTGCTTGGCTTGATGTACTCATGAGTGCTGATTATTAGTGCTGAAATATCACTGCTTCAGTTTTGAATCAAGATTTCCTGACCATACTTGTCTTTCGAGAGAAAAATCATAGCATATTTTTTTATTTTACCACATCTTCTGTCACTTACTATGAATGTTAAAATAATGCAGGGCTGTCGCAGACTACATTTCTAGAGATCTCCCATTTAAGTTATCGGCAGACGATGTTTACCTCACTGTTGGGGCTAAACAAGCAGTTCATGCCATAATTTCTAGCCTTTCTTATCCTGATGCTAACATATTGCTGCCAAAACCGGGTTGGAGCGTGTATGATGCTAATGCTGCTTTCGCACAACTTGAAGTGCGCCATTATGATCTTCTTCCGGAAAAGGACTGGGAAATTGATCTCGGCTCAGTTGAAGCTTTAGCAGATGGCAACACTGTGGCTATTTTTATAACAAACCCTGGGAATCCTTGTGGAAGTGTCTATAGTCACCAGCATCTGGAAAAGGTGCATTACATCCTCTTCATTTCCTTTTAAGTTGCTAATTTAAGGCCAAGGACCTGTTAGTTCTTGCTGTTACATTATCAGTGCCCCTCTCTTAAGTACTTTCTGTACTTTAAGACAAGATGCCGTAGACTCTAATCATGTGCTTGATCTTACATTATCACTGCCCCTCTCATTTATTATAGCTCTTATAACTTTGCAATGAAGCTGCTCTGCCGTAAGCATTTCAAGATTATTAGAGGCCTGGGAAAAAGTTTTTTATGCACTCTGAAACATATCAATGTTTTTCCTTAGAAATTTGGTTGTCCAATTTGTTCAGAACTTATTTCCTAGAACAACTGGATATGTTTGAGGTTAAATCAAACATTAATGCTTTTACTGTACCTATTTAGATGAAAAAATCAATATCAATTCTGGGGAATCTGACCCATATGACATTATGCTTCTTGCTTTGTAGGTGGCTGAAACTTCAAGAAGGCTAGGGTTAGTTGTAATATCTGATGAAGTATATGACCATATAGCATTTGGAAAAAATCCCTTCATTCGAATGGGACTGTTTGCATCCAGAGTCCCCGTTATTACAATTGGGTCCTTGTCAAAACGATGGATGGTCCCTGGCTGGCAGCTTGGTTGGCTTGTCCAGACTGATCCAAATGGCTTCTTACAAGAATCTGGGGTTGGACCTCCTTTCTTTAATCATCAATATTTTCTGTTTTTGATTAAAATACCATGTGAAATAATTAGGCACAGCTTTTTGAGCAACGAGTTAATCCTGTTATGTTGTCATGGCAAAGCATAAGTTCTTTATTGCTTATTGCTCTCTCTTGTTTTCAGCTGTCGGAGCAAATTAAATCCTTCCTCAATGTTGCCTCTGATCCTGCAGCGTTTGTTCAGGTTAGCCTATGCTATATGTTCTTATTCATCCATGTCTTTAGTGAAGACAGTAGTAACAAACATCCAACATATACAACATGCACCCTTTGACGGGGAAATACAAACGGAAGCTGTTAACAAATCATGAGACAGTTGCAAATGTCATTCATCTAAAATAAGGTTCATGTCTCCATGCAGGTGTTGGAGATTATTAGATGATGAGTCTGTGTATCTAAAGCTTTGTAATGGAGCTCATCATTTTTAATTTATCTTGTGATCTTATTTATGCTATAGATAACCAAATATCTTCTTCGGAAATTTCTTGATCTAGTTAAACACTTGAAACTACCCGAGTTATTTAAGTTTATCATGGAAGTTGTGTGATCATTTATCAGGCAGCTGTTCCTGAAATAATTGAGAAGACGGAAAGAGAGTTCCTGTCTAAAGTTATTGATGTTCTGCGTCAAGACGTAGACATTCTTGTTGAGAAACTTAATGAGATTCCTCACCTTACATGTCCGAATAAACCGGAAGGTTCAATGTTTGCCATGGTGAGGAAAGCATGCAATACTAATGTATTTTTAGTGAGTGTTAAGTTTGAAAAGATCCCTGAGCTGATGTTACATTTGCAGGTCAAACTAAATATAAGTATGCTGGATGGCATACAAGATGATTTCGATTTCTGCCTAAAGCTTGCTAAAGAGGAGAAAGTGATTGTCCTGCCTGGTATGGAATCATCAATATGTTTTTAACTATAATTTTACTGATTTACTAGTCTGCATCCCGTGCCCAGATATGTGTCACAATATGAAGCTCTATTTGATATCTTGGCTTTTAGCTAATTAATATTTATGTTTTATATTCGTTTTTGTTCTTTTATGTTCGTTTTTGTTCTGTTATGTTCGTTTCTCTTCATTTATGTTCGTTCATGTTCGTTTATGTGCGTTCGTCTATGTTTGTTTCTTATTTAACAACTACTTTACGTTCGTTTATGTTTGTTTATGTTTGTTTCTATTTGTTTATGTTCATTTCTGTTTATGTATGTTTTGTATGTAAGTTCGAACACGCCCTAAAAGTACGCATATAACATATATTTTCTTATGATTTATTTATCCATGGTAATTAATTCTTTATTTTTATTATTGGCTCAATTATTTTATGGTGCTTATCTAATATTTTTAAGGTGCCTTTAAGCCTTGATTGATTATGTTATAATTCGTTTCAACAGTTTTTAAGTGAAATGATATGCATCTTATATGAAGACACCTTCGAGTGTTTATCTCGACTTAAAAATTATTATATCATATAATAAATTTTAAAAAAATAGTATGATTGAATAGTAGAATTGTATTACAACTTATAAATTATGTTAAAGTATTATTTTATCCATAATTTTTCATATTTATTAAATTACGTGTACGATAAACTTTCTTACAAGGGTTAGTCCGAATGGGGTGTCATTTGATACTTGTTAGCATAGCCGATGATTAAAGGTTTACATTCATAATTACTCATAATTATTAAAATATCGTAATTTTAAATCATAAAATACCTTTTTTTAAATTACCTTACTTGCTTTCAATAATTAGATTAGTAGTTATTGCATTTGCAATGGACACTTAAGCCAAGTTTTTTTAAAGAAAAGACCAGTTTTTTTAATGGTCATCTAATCAAGCTAATTAACAATATAAGATTTAATTTTGCATATCTCTTGCTTTCTAAATTAGGATCATGATGTATCTAACCCATAATTTGAATATAATGTATGTCTCTTGCTTTCTAATTTGGATGGACATAATAAAAAATAATTTTAAGTGTCTAAAATCAAATTTGGCTCGATTAGTAGCTGTAGTCCAAAAATTACATACACAATAAGACATCCTTACATAAATTTTGAGTCAAATTTATCGTCTTTTCCCTTCTTAGTTGGATAGGGAGCAAAAGAAAACTAAGAAATAGGATTTATACTCTCTCTTTTATTATATTTTTAAAAAAAATAATTATAATGCATGCCATGCAAAGGAATTGAATCGATCATTTGAGTAGCAATAGTGCAATTATTTTCTGAAAGGGAAAAAACCATTTATAGAGTTTATAATTTAATTATTCAAAAAGTATTAAATATAAAATTATTTTACTATAATTAAAGCCAATTTTGCAAATATACATACTTATTGATTGGTCCTAGCTAATATAGACACATCTCAAACGAATACATGCGTGCAGTATATAAAAGTAGACATACGTGAAATTTAAAACTTCTCTAGCTCCATCCTATAAATTTTACAAAATACATTAGTGGCTTAAAAAGCTTCCTTTTTCAAAGGTTGTATATATAATTCATATTTCTATTGCATGAAAAACTATGCTTCCCAAATTATAAATATTAGCTAAGACATGTACGTTGCTCCGAAATAATAAAATTTTCCTATTTCATCCAAATATAAATATATTTATTCATTAACAATATTACTCTAAGTTATTTTTTTTGACAAAAAGGTAAGTCAATTGCCATTACTGAAGTTGTATTTACAATGTTACCTTGGGCATATCAAAGGAGAAAACAAACTTAATGGTTTATATATTATCCACCCAATTTTTAAATGTATGCTTCCTGATTCCTAGTGTAGCTTTGAGCTCCCATCTCTGCTATACAATCTCTCCTACTGTGCTCTTCTTCTTTGAAAATTTCTCAGGTTCCTTTCCTGCCAGATGTGGTATACTATGGCAGCTATTAGAGGTGCAATGACTGCTTTTATTTTTGCATGGGAAATATGCTTGCCTTGCAGCCAGTTGTTCCATTCAACCCTTCAGTCACTATTTATATTTCTGATTGATAAACCATTCAAGATTTCTTGGGCAAAGGGGCATTGCATAAATAGATGATCTATTGATTCTTCTTGGTCACAAAATGTGCATTTATGATCAATGGCAGTCCACCTCTGCAGTCAGTCTCTAGTTAGTATTTTCTTTTTGAAGATGAGCCACAAGAAAAATGTGTGCTTTCGTATGGAGTTTTTATGCCACACCAATTTTCACCATCCAACCTCTTGCAGTTATTGTTGCAATGCTTCATATGCTGCCTGAACATTAATTTCCCATTAAGCTCTATTTTCCATGCTCCATCTTGGTACCAGATAGGAAGGTGTTTTCTCAAACTCATGATTTTGCTGAAGTACCAACTGTGACCCTGCTTGCATTATTGTGATTGTCGGTGCCCATCCTTTAAATAGATGTTATTTATCCATTTACTCCACAATGTTTTAGGATGTGCTGCAAGATAACGCAAGTGTTTGGCAATCAAAGCCTTGTTCCATTTTATGTAGTTTTTAACTCCCAAACCTCCATGATTTTTTTGGCTTGCAGACTTCTTCCCATGCAACTGGTATGTACCTCTTTTTGCCTTCTTTAGTCATGTTGTTGGCCTTTCATTTGTTCTTATTGGGTGTAAACTGAGTGATAAATTTCCAATTGGGAATTTTAATTGTGTTGAGGCCTCTCTTTAACTTTATAACTACACAATGAAACTAGTTTAGGAGACTAATGCTTTGATATGCCAACAACAGAGATTACTGTTAGATATGCATGCTGAAAATTGTAAATAAATGTGACCGTAGAAAGTGGAGTATTAAAAATAAATCTTAAGGAACAACCGTAGTAATATGTATGAATTATAACCTATTACTACGATTGTTCGATAAGAACCGTAGTAATAGGTCTAGGCCAAACATTTTGGCCAGAATACTCTGTTTTGGGGCAAACCTATTACCATGGTTCTTAATGGAGAACTGCAGTAATATTACTGCGGTTGTCAATTTATAATCGTAGTAGTAGGTACTATATTACTATGGTCATTTTTAACAACCGTAGTAGTAGCTTATCTTTTACTACAGTTGTAAATCGTGGTAAAAGATGCCCATGTACAACTACGGCCACACACACGATGTCAGATAACCGTAGTTAAAGGTCTTTCGGAACTGTAGTTAAAAGTGGTTCTTGTAGTACTATAGAATTGTGTTATCCTCAAAATGCAAATACTTGATTTTGCCCCTATACACCTACTGCTTGATTGTTGCATAAAAATATGCTGAATTCATATCTCCCTCCTGCAGAGTTTGTTCCTCTGAATGTTTGCTTCCTTGAGTAATAGTTGATTTTTGTGCAATTCAACAAGTGTCATTTTTCTTCCTCAAATAAGCTCTGATCACCCTTCCCATTATAAACCAATTCTTGTATTTCTAGGAGTCTTTTCCTAGTCTTAGCCACTCTCATCCCCATTTGTGAAAAGCCCTCTTTATGTAGGGCTTTAAAAGCAGGTTTTGCCCTTTGGAGGCTTTTGACTAATTGGAACATTAAAGTCCCCTGACTGGACTTGACCAGCACTATTTAATTATATCAATGAACTTGTCATGGTGACACCAGATGTTTAAAAATTTGAAGGAGAACTTTCTCTTTTGATCTTGTTGTGCACTAATGAGCAGTGGGCAATGATCAGAGACTCCCCTTGTAGAACCCTACAATCCATGTCATGATAAGAATCAATCCACTCCTCATTGACAAACACTCTATCCAGTCTAGAAATGACTCTGTCATCAGCATTTTGCTTATTTGTCCGTGTGAAGAAACACCCTATATGCTTCATCTTAATGAGTTGACATTGATGCACACAATTTTGAAACTCAACCACATCAAAGTAATGAAACCTCTGATCCTCCAATCCTTTCACCTTCCTTCAAAATACAGTTAAAGTCTCCAGCAAGAATCCATGCTTGCACCCCTCCACTAGTTTCCACTAATAAGTCTCAGAGGACTTTTCTCTCAATCTCATTATTTGAGGCATAAATGACTGTAAAATAAAATGAATTTTGTGTACTTAAGTTTCTAATATGGCTATGAATAGCTTGTTTATGGATGAAAATAATCTGTACATCAAAATCTCCTGGTTCTCATATGAGCCAAATCCTACTCCATCTTGAATGGCACTAGTTACCACTATCCAGCCTTTGCATAATTTCCTAGCAACCTTATAAATTCTGTCCGGCCTGATTTTTGTTTCAACCAACCCTACCAGTTTGACTTCTTTATTCTTCAAGAAGAATGCAACTTTTTCTTATTTTGAGGGGGTTATTAATACCCTTCACATTCCAGCATGTAAGATTATCCATGGTCATACCCTAGGTTTCCCTAGGGTCAATCAAATTAGTTTCCCTGTGGTTTGTGTCTTTTCCTTCCATTTGTTCCAGTGTGTAAAAGTCATTGTCATGTGCTGGTATAGGAGCAGTAATAATGGAAGGGTTGATAGTTGTTACCTCTTGTACTTCATGATTATTCTGCTCTTGGTTCTGATGTGTATGTTTGCTCTTGGGAACCCATACCCTTTTGATTCCTTTCCTGCAGCTCTCTTCCTTGTGTCCAGACATGTTGCATTTGGAGCACTTTTCAGGCATCCATTCAAATTCCACTCCTTGTCTAATGAGATTATCTTGTTCATCTACTAGTTCCACCTCCTCTGGCATGGCTTTGGTGATGTCAACATCAATTAACACCCTTGCAAAATTGACTTTCCCCTTTTCTGCTGTGAGTTATCAGCCAGAATTGGTTTGCCCACAAGACTAGCAACCTTGCACAGGCCATCTATGCCCTAAAATTTTGCATGTAGTTTATGAAATGTGACCCATATAGGTACTGTATGCACATCAACATCAAATTCATCCCCCAACGACCACCGTTTGACAAGCATGGGCTTTTTATCAAAGTAGTAAATATGCTGCTTGAGTACTTGGTCTCTATCCAATTGGGCATGAAAATCTTACAATATAAGTTCCATTCTCTCACTTCAAACCTTGATCAATTGTATTTTGTCCCCATATTCAGTTTAGAAACCCTTCCATAACTATTACTGGAGGATTTGCCCCTTGTATTTGGAAAATCAGTGCTAAATTCCAGTATTCCAATTCTGATTCTATATCACTCTTTTCAATTTTCTGAAAAATCCTCCCATTTTGTTCTATCGATGGAACAAAATCAAGTCTAAATCCAACATTTGGAATCTTAGAGATATCCACATCCTCATACCCTTCCCTACGATGAGAGGCAGAAATAGCCTCTCGATTTTTCAGTCTATCAGTCCATGACAGTCGCGGATTAGTAGGGTTACTTGTATTTACTTGTATTTTGTCCAGTATATGCTCTTCTCCGCCTGGTGAGTTGTGTTGAGAGGTCGCAGGGGTTGTAATCGGTGTTGAAATCTAGCCTTGGAGACGTGTAGAGGATCTAGAGTTAGGTTTCTTCTTCTTCGCCGTTGAAGGAGAGGATTTTCTCTCTCTAGGTTTTCTCTCTTGTCTCTCTTGATCCTAAGTTAATTTTTATGTCAAGCAAAAATACATCACAACTAATATGATGAGCCACTACTACAATAACCATCTTTTACCATCTTTTACTAATGTATTAAATAACTTTTTACTACGCTTACAAGACATAGTGTATGTGAGGATAGTAGTAGATGGGCTTCTTTTACTACGTTCAAAACCGTAATAAAAATCTATTACTATGGTTCATTTGTGGTGCCCACAATATCACACACCATTTCAAAACAATGCCTGGCAAATGCCAAATTCTCAATAATATGCCTTGCCATCTAATGACCATAATATTACATTTAACAATGCGCCAAATATGTGTTATGTTCAAAACAATGAGATTCAATAACCAAATTTGCAACTAATAATGTCTTGTTAGCTACAATGCCTATATTATTGCCTTAAATGTTGCCCACAAAACTAAACCATCACACAGAGTAAAATTTGCATAAATATATCTTTTTATTCCAATATGATAGTTTAATTCATAATAAAAGGAAATCAATACTAAGATTAATAGAAATAAACACTTAAAACTCTTATCGATGGGATCAAAATGTATGTGAAAGAGTTTGTGCCTTCTATTTACATTTCATCTTTACTATCTAATCTCTCCTTGTTGACTATGTCCTCGTAGCTCGAATCTCATTTCCAAAGAGCCTTGCATATGTAAAGTACAGTGAAAAATAAACTATCAAAAAAATGGAAACTTTAGAATTCAATAAGTAGGATAACTTGCTCAATTACATACCTTCAACTCACAAGTCACAACTCAAACACATATTTAGATATGAATTCGTCATACTATTAGTTGAACTCATCATATACATCCCACCAAGGCAGCTCCCACCTTCCCAATAAAAAAATAATACTCGTATGCATAATTGTATGTTTTCTCAAATGACAATGAAGCAAAATAAAATAGAAATTAAAAACTCAAATAAAGCATGAATTGAATGTAAAATCAGAAAATTAAAAGTTAAATTAAAAAAATAGAGTAAAATCAAACCAACCAAAAGACATATAAACAAAAGCGTACTAATTACTCTTTCCCAGTGACTTTTCCTTGTCATTTGGGGCTTCAGCCTGACACTTCTCAATATTCATAGCCTCTACTAGAGTGACTTTAATAGAAAAGAAATCAAACAGGTTGAATATATACAATGCAAGTTAACCCTTAGCTTGTTGTCAACTATGGAATGCAAAACACTTAGTAATTTGGTAGGAAAATAAATTTCTATCTCCCGTTACATAACACTGATTCAATTCCCTACCCTCAAACCCTTGTAAATTTTTCATAAACCCTTCACCTTACCCTACTTCATACAAACTCAACCCTCCCCCCAAAAAATTAAAGGATTCATTATCTTCTCTATCTCACAACCCCTCCCCCAAAAAGACAAAAAAAAAAAAAAAAAAGCAATTCACCATCTTCTTTACCCCCCTAAATTGCATTGTCAAATGCGTCTAGCATCAACCAAATATGCGCCCTCTGTTTCAATCATCCCTTGGATTCCATGTCATCTGAATTGTCAAGACATTTATTCTTTCACTCCCTACCCTCAAACCCTACAGATTGTCCATGAACCCTCCCTCCCTCCCACTCAAACCCCTATAGATTCAGCATCTTCTCTATCTCTCTGTCACTCTTCATTGCAATATCCAATTCCTTTAGCATGAAGTGAATATGTCAGCAGATGAAATCATCATTTGCAATGCATTTACACTTCGTAATTCACTTCCACAATGATCAATCCTACTTTTCTTTTATAATAGTGATAGATTCTCTATCTTACCTTGTATCTAAGGTATCCATTTGACCAACAAACAACATTTATAGTCTCTTTTACCTCCTCAGGCTGTCTACTTATACCTCCTCAAACCCTTTGTTGCAAGTGAGACTATTTTCCATCATTCACTATATAAATTTATCACAATCCCCTCAACCAAAAGCCTAAACAAATTAAGTATCAATTGAAAATCATGTTGTCCATAAGCTCAAGTTAACTCTTCCACCAAAGGGAAATATTAGATATAAGCCTTTTATAGCACATATATGTGGGCTAACATCTTGAAACCTATTCACATACTAATGAGGTGAAATACTTAGATTTTACATTTTTGAATTCATAAATACCCTAAGACACACATACAATGAACCAATTCATAAAAGAAAACAATTACAAAAAGGATAACCACGAAGTCTCCTTTATTCATCAAAGTTAATTCATACAAAAATAATAGCCCAAATTATCTAGGAGCTTATATAGGAGGTTCACAACTTCACAACTAAAAATTTGGATTGCATTCATAAGTCAATTTATACAAATCGAAGAATAAAAAGATCTTTTTAGAAACCATTTAATGAAAAAGAGAATTGAAAGAAACAAGGTATATAATCAATGTATTAGCTCTATAGTACTCATACAACATCTATTTTCTCCTTCAACCACCCCTCTCTCCCCTTGAAGTCACTCCGGTAGTGTGTATTGATTTTTTCGCAAATTACATTTGCACCAAGCATCTCTGTTATCTGTTGTATTTATAATATTTCAAAATCAAAAACCCAATTCCCTAACGCTGAAATTTTCCAAAATTCATGTAGAGTGAACCAATATTATGGCATTTACTCAAGTGTATAGAAAGTGTATTGATCTTCCCAATCATAGAATAAACAATAGCATAATCACAAAATTAAACCGCTATATTCAAGAAATTAAACAAATGTAAAAAAGGAAAAATAAAGAAAACTTACCCAAGTAGGGGATGACACATAACTGGGAAGGAGACGAAAAAATACTTTAATCTGCAAAATTAAACGTGAATTTAGAAAATTAAAGCATTTTCATAAAAAAAAAACCAAAAAGATGAACAATTGATTATCTCAGCAACAAATGAGACACAATTTGGGGAAAAACAACCGTAATTCACGAAATTAGACCAAATTGTATACAAATATAAACCAAAAAAACCGTTAGACTTACTCAAATGGGAAGGTACACAGCTTGCCGTCATTAGCATTGCATATAAGGTCAACGACATTTAGTTGTAAATTGAGCAAAATTTGCAATTTATATGATGAAAAGGGGGAAAGTCAAGGAATTCCTAGGATTGAGAAGGAGAAAAGAGTCGGTTTAACCGAAGTGGGAGAGAGGTGATTGGATAAGGGTGACTAGAGAGAGAGAGGAGAGAAGCGTAAAAGCTTCTTCATGGTTTTTTAAGGGGGTTCACTGGCTGTAACAAGGGGAGGGAGAAAGTGGATAGTTATCTAATTAGTCAAACATTTTTTGAAAGGAAAAAAATAATTATATCTTATTAATTGCTGACATTAAAACACACCCTAATATCAAAGGGGCCTAATTATGTTTGGCTCCTACAACTACTCCTGTGCTAGTCAAATCCGCTCCTTTTATGATATTATATTATAGATAGTCTTTAATAATTTTAAACACAAATTTTCATTCAGAAGTTGCAAGAATAAACAAAACTTTATAAAATTTAAATTTAATTATATCCTAATATTGCAAATATGAAACTGATGAGAGAAAAATATATTTAAAAAAAATTATCTGACCGTGTTTCAATAGTCAAGATTCATTATGAGATAACTTAGAAGACAACAAATATTGAAAAATAGTTAAAACCACAATATGCATATGTGAAAAAAATATCTTCAAATATTACAAAATTATTAAGTATAATCTTCAAATATTACAAGATAGCCAATGTTAATGAAATATTGTATTTATATAAATCAAGTTGATAAGTTAAAAACTTTTTCCTATAGAAAATAAGTTAAAATTAGTGGATGGGGGAGATTTTGAGATGGAAATCTATAATTGCAATTAAAGAAAAAATCTTGTTAGGCAATATAAATTTTATACCACATGCCATTAATTAATATAATATTACTGAAGGAGTATTTTGCTTCAAAACTCATTTTAGTTTAATTAATAATAAGTAATGAGGTCATAACCTAATGGTCAAGATTGAGGTCGTGAGTATATTAGGTCTTAAGTTCAATTTTTCTTCCCTATTATATCTGTATTATCCTTTGTGACTCCTCCGCACCATAAAAAACAACAACAATGAATGACAAAACTAAAGAATAAATTATATGACTATTGAAGTTTTGCAAAACACTTAATAATTAGTTAGTGCATGGATTAAAAAAACAACTAATAAGAATGCAATAAATGTCGATCATTCAGAAACTTATTCATTTTGATATTTTTTTGAGTTGACTTATTCACTTTTATATTATTTTATGATGATAAGATGATTCTATTCTTTTGGAGATTTGTGAATTTAATTCTTATTGTAGTCATGTTTCATGTGCCATCCATTTTAATAACGTACACTATAGCATGATGTGGTCATTTCATTCCGTAAATGAAAAGAAAAAAATTGTAAACATTGGAATAACCAGGACAACAGTTCATCTGAGTTAAGGTCAACTTCACAGTGAGTGAGAATGAGTTCATGAAAACATCCTAAAATTGCAATCAAGTTTGGACTCGTTCGATCACATGAAGGCTTATTTTCATCTGTCTGAAAATAAATCGGTTAGGCAAATTTCAGTCATGTTTGGCAAGTCGGGTCATTTTGTTTGTGTGCAATACATCAACTGTAAGTTGTATTTTTGGGTTAAGTCAGGGCTTGATTCAGGGTCATTGGGTAGTTGTTAGCTGATTCTTTGATGGCATAATGCTATATTGTACAGGTTCTACATTAGGCATGAAGAATTGGCTTCGAATGACATTCGCCCTGGAGCCATCAGTTCTTGAAGAAGGCCTTGCAAGGATAAAAGCATTTTGTCAAAGAATGCAAGGGAACCCTTGAAGACATCAATGAAGAGCTTGATCGTGCTGATTATGCGACAACTGTTGAATTTCACCTTCTTGCAAGCAACTTAATACACTAGTATCTACACCCTCTTTTATGTAGTTTTGTTGCAAGTTATGTTTTCTTTATTAGATGTCAGTGGCGGGTTACTTATATGCAGTTTTCATAACTTTTATTAATCTAGAACTGAAAATACAAATAACTAAAAATTAAATAATCTCAGTTCTCTATGCTAGTCAAAGTATGTTTTAGTCGTTGATGATATACACAAAATAAATACACTTAAAGTACAGAGTAATGGACGTTATTTCTTAACTAGGAATTATTGGTGTCAAACATCCTAATGGATTACTAGTATTCTCCAAAACTCTAAAATTATTTTTAAATGTAATGAAATGCATTAAGTACATGGAGGAAAAGAATGTAAGGCTATGAAAAGAATTGTAGGGATCGTATGATGTCCTTGAAAAAAAAAAAAAATTGAGAAGGTTGCCTTGGCTATTCAATTACTCTATAAAAGGTAAAACCATTTTGTCCCCTTTTTTAATCAAAATCAGATTTGAGAAAGGTTAATTATTTGTCTCATCAAAGTTTCTTTTTTTTTTTTTTAACAAATGGGTCGGGATATAGTGCATCAAATAATTTAGAAAGTCCCGCTTTCAAGGGTTCTTTTTATATTGTCATGAAAAAAATACATAAAACAAAGATGTCGACATGGTTGATCACACAATAGGGGAAGGAAGAATGACCAAAATATGCTAGCCAATCAACAACATTTTGGCCTCCCAAAAAATGTGATAATAGTAATAGGAAAATTTCATGATGAGGTGGATGATATCTTTATAAATGATAAAGTCGACTTGCCATGTAGACTAGGTTAGGGTGTTTGGTTGGGAGTTTAGTAATGAAACTTGATATCCTGTGTTTGGTTGAGGTTTAGGTATCTGTAGACACCTAAAAATGTTTCGACTTGTATTTATTCGCTTATTTATTCTATTGTCAGCTCGATGATAGACCTAACTTGATATTTGAGCTCATAACAAGTTTACACTAAGGCATAATTTTCTTTTCTTCCCATCCAGCCCAAAACAGCAACCCATTAGTCAAAGATCAACTCAAACTAAATCAGTTCCAAAAATAAATTTAAAAAATTCCAAAATAAAAAGTTTCCAAAAGTGAAAACTTTCTAAAATTGGCATCGATTTCCACGTTTTCGTGCCCAACTTGTTTAACGGCCCAGAATTTGGCCAAAGTGACCCACACTAGCTGCCCAACCTTAAGCAACCCATGTGGGTCTCCTAGCTTTGGCCTTGGACTATGCTAAACCAGACACGGATCCCAGATCACGTTCCGACCCACACTGGTCCTTAAACTACCATTACAACAAAAACATAATATTGCGACGGAAATTAGCAACAAAATATGGTCCGTGGCAAATCAGCAATGAAAATAGCGACGGAAATTGACATATCAACTAGCGACGAAATTAGCGACAAACAAAACATCAGTTACTATTTTACCAATTAGTGATGGACCCGGCAACGGAAATGAGATTAGCGATAGATTTTTGAAATAAAGTTTTAAAATTTTTTTAAAAAAAAATTTCATTAGCGACTCGAATCAATCCGTCGCTAATACCATCTCTAATTGATCATTTTTAAAATTTTTTAATTAACTACGAAATCACTCATCATCGATTCCATCGCTAAGTATTAATTTTTAAATTTTTTAATTAGCTGCAGAATTATTCTGTCGCAAAGTATAAATTTTCAAATTTTTTAATTAGCTACGAAATCAGTCCATCACCGATTCTGTCGCTAATTCAAATTTTTAAAATTTTCTATTTTAGTGGGCTATTTAAATTTTTTCAAATATTAAATTTCTTAAAATTTAAATTAGCGACGGAATTGTTTCGTCACTAATTCCTTCGCTAATTCAAAATTTTTAAAATTTAAAAAATTTTGCAGCCAATTTTAATTTTTCTAAATATACAAAATTTTTTAAAATTTTAGTTAGCGACGATCTCTTTCCATCATTGATTCCATCGCTAACTCAAAATTTGAAATATTTCAATTGGTGGGCTATTTGAAATTTCAACTTTTTAATTAGCGATGGACTCTATCCATCGCTAATTTTGTTGCTAACTCAAAATTTAAAATATTTCAATTGGTGGGCGATTTGAAATTTTTAACTTTTTAATTAGCGACTGAACTCTATCTCGTTGTCGATTCCGTCGCTATGTTGGAAATAAAACCCCAACTTAGGCGAGGACGGCAAGCAACCTTGAGAGAGGGAGTGAGAATTAGACATAAGTGAGAGTGTGAGAGAGTAAGAGGTCGAACCTTTCCCCTTTGGCAACCATCCACCGCCGTCGTTCGCCGCCACCGCCGTGCATACCACCAACTAAGGACCTTTAACCTTTTTGTAGGTATGCTTTCTCCATCCTCCCTCATTGTTGGTTATATTTAGAGTTTAGTTTGTTTAGTATAAAATTTGAGATTTGAGATTTTAGAGAATTTGATACAATTCATTTTGATAGCCATGGTTGGAATGAAAATGAGTTAGAAGGTGAAGATAATGAGGAAGAGGAAGAAGAAGAGGAAAAGGAAGATGTAGAGGAAGCGAATCCCTAATTGATGATGAGCACAAATTATATTTGTAAATAATGTAATACACATTTTTTTCAATTAGTTTTTATGGTGGTTGATAAATTAAAGTTGGATTATTTATGACTTTTGTTTTTGTATATGGCAATGGAGTTTGCCAAATTGTTGTTGTAAATATGATTTGTCATTCCGATATATGTTGTGGATTTGGATTTGTATTTCGTTCTTGATTTTTTGTATTAAACACTCGAAAATAGGTATAATTGTTGAATTTTTTAAAAAATTGGCGATGAAATAGCGATGGAATAGTCAATTCCGTCACTAAAATCAGCAACGGAATTGAATGCTCCATCATTGACATTAGCGACGGAGTTCTCTGTTCCGTCGGTAATTACAGAATTTCATGTTACGTCGCTAATGTTAGCAACGAAATTTCTTGTTCCGTCGCTAACATCAGCAACGGAACGGACAATTCCGTCGCTGAATTTCCTAGCTACATAATCCAATTCCGTAGCTAATCCGTCGCTCATTAGCGACGGAATCACAAAATTCGTTGCTATTATTAGCGATGCGAAAAATAGTGATGAAATTTTTCCATCAAATTCAGTCGCTATTTTTGAAATTCCATCACTAATTGGCATTATTCCGTCGCTTTTCCGTTGTATATGGCGATTTTCTAGTAGTGTACCTAAAATGGGTCGTTTTGACCCATTCAAAACTGACAGATTATCACCTGATTTCCAATTGGTTTTCACGAGTAGGACTCTTATGTTAACCAACCATTTGAATACTAAATGAGGGAGCCCTAAATCTAATTTATATTTATAAATTGGACCCATCACCCCATCATTTCCATACACAATTCAACCAAAACCCCTTTTTGTTGAATCTGTCACTCTCTTCTCTCACTCTCCGATTTCCTCAATCTCTTTAAACCACCCTTCACTCTTCTCACCTAAATACCCCTCAAAGAGGAAGTCTTATGTCCTCAAAAACTCTCATTTTCCTATCGTTAAGTTTCCGTAATCCAATCAAGTTCGGGAGATCGATAGGTGTGTCTACCTAAGGATGCGAATTCGACATTCAAGTTTCTTTTCTTTATCGCTTTTATCGTTTCTTTTATTTTCTTTATTTATATTTCAGTATTGTGGTTTTAGAAGCGATGTAATTTCATTTACTTTCTACCCCCAATGTAATAACTTAGATTTATCGCTTGTTTTATTGCTTTCTTTATTGTTTATATCCATGTTTTGTTTGATGTTATTTCCTCTAATTTGTATGATGTTTGCTTGCTTTTCTTGACATGATTTTTACTTCCTTTTCTAATTAGTAAAGACCATTTTGTTAAATGGACAGAATGAGGAGCAACCCTCCTTATTTGGTACCTTCGCCTCCTAATTTGGATTATTGTTTTAGGTCAATAGAGTCCTTTTTAAAAATCTTCCCTATTTTTAACTTTTTTGTCTCGAAGGTTTGCTCTTGGAGAGGCTATGTCACCCTAAAGGGGGTTGAATAGGATGATAGAATATTTTTAAGAAATTACAAACTATTTTGCACAAAACAGACTAAGAAAATAATTTTGAGTCTAACTTGGACTCAAAAAGTACAATACATAGAGAAATACGTGGATACCTTCCTGGGCAGTAAAATCGCAGACAGTGCTAGTTCAAGCACCAAGTTAAATCCACTATTTTGAATCCACAAAATACAAGGAATGACTCTTTACAAAATTTCTCCCTTATACAATTCAAATACAAGTTTTCCTAGACTCGAAATTCCCTTATCTAATCTAGTATTTCCTAACCGAGATACCCTTTACAGCTTATGGACAACTAAGTTGAGTTAACCCTTACATCTCAATCAAAGGACTTAGAAGAAAGTAGAAAGAGATGAAGTGATTACAAGACTTTCTCTTTACAACTCGAGAAGTAAGAATTACTAAATTGGAGTTGTAAGTCGAAGATTCGAGTAAGTATGCACTTAGTAAGTATTAATCAACGTGTTCAGCAATCTTCAAGTCTTATAGAGTGGTTTCTATTTATACACAAGCAGGGCGGATTAGTCGTTGAGACTTGTTCGGACTAGTTAGCTTCAATAGTCGTTGTAACGGCTAATCGAGTCACTCAAAAAAGGATCCGTTATAATGTGAACGTTGTGTGGTGGTCCTTGGCTCAAAAAGTGGTCCATCCCTCTAGTTATGACTGAATTCTAGGGTGGAAACAACCGTTGGACTCAAAGTTGAAGTTTATCGAATTTGGAAACAAACAACCTTGACACGATGTTCGAGCCATGTCCGGAAATGGTTGATTTCCGTCATTGGTATTTAACGGCTAGAAGCCGATTGCTTTTACTTTTCAAAAATAGATTAAAATTCTTTAATCAAATTACATAAGCAAATCAAAATGGTACTCAAAGTATCAAAATACTTTGGTCCAAGATTAGGCAAGGATAATAATTAATTCAAAGTAATTAAGTATTTAATTATCTTCAACCTAAAAAATGGAATTTTCTAAGTCTAATATTCATTAGGTTCAAATTTCATCTTGAGTCAATCCTTTAAATGATCAAGTGAGTAAGAATAAAGAATCGAATACATAAATTTGATCAAGTAAATAATTTTCTGAGTCTAATATTCGGAAAGTATATCTCGGATGGATGACTGGATGCATATTTGAAAGCTCTACCTATCCTCTAGTTCACCAGGTTTGTTGGTTGAATGGTCCGATCCTTAGCTAGTTCGGTTTCTTGAACATCTTCAGCATTCTAAGCTGGCTCTTGAACTTGCTCATTCCGAGTCACCTCATTGTGAGTTGCCTCATTCTAAGTTGGCTCATTCGGAGTTACCTCGGTTCTTTTGTTTTGGTTCATTCCGAGCTCAACTTCAACTATGTCATCTTCATCTCTGTTGAGCTTAAGATATGAGAAAGTGGATTTACTTATCCTGCCATGGTCAATCACATCAAAGACAACTTGGATACTTTCTTCCATTTTGTTAGTTTTCTTGTTAAAAATTCTATAAGCTTGACTATGAGATGAGTAACCCGTAAATATACCTTCATCCGACCTTGCATCAAACTTAGTCAGATATTCCTTACCATTGTTATGCACATAACATTTACATATGAATGGTTTGAAGAAGGAGATGTTGGGCTTCTTTCCTTTATATAGCTCATAGGGTGTCTTCTTCAGAATGGGTCCCATGAGGCATTTGTTGAGTGTATAATTTGTCTGTGTTGATCGCCTCAGCCTGTAAATAATAAGGTATATCATTTCTATTTCTTTAAGAGTTCTGTTCTTTCTCTCCACTACTACATTCTGTTGAGGAGTTCTTAATGCTGAGAAGTTGTTGGAGATACCATGCTTGTCACGTAAGTCTGCGAATTCCGAGTAATCGAACTCCCTTCCATGGTTAGTTCAAATTCTTCTATCCGTGTCTCGGACTCCACTTGAATTTTCCTATAGATCGTAGTGAACTCTTTGAAGGCTTCATTTTTATTTTTCAGAAAACACAACCAGGTAAATCATGAGTAATCATCAACAATAACTAGCATATATGATTTACCTTCTAAGCTTTTCACTGGAGTTTCACCATACTAATCCATATGAATCAATTCAAGCACTTTGGATGTAGACATAGTTTTAAGTGGTTTGAATGATGATCCGACTTGCTTTCCTTTTGCGCATGCCTCACATATTTTATCTTTCTTAAATACACAGTTAGGTCCCCTAACTAATCCATGAGATGCAAGCTTCTTAATGGTACGCAAGTTGATATAACCTAGTCTACGATGCCATGTCCACGAATCATTATTCACGGATGCTTTTAAACAAGATAAATTTTGACCAGAATTTGAGAGAGGAATGGTATAGGTGTTACCCGACCTCGGACACTGAGAGCTTTGTCTCTTTGGTGACTGCATAAAAAATGAAGCAATTGGTCCGAGTGAATCTTACTCGTTGATCTTTGTCACATAACCGAGAGATGCTCAAAAGGTTGTACTTGAGCTCTATGAAAAGGTAGACTAGAATGACCGAGTTATCTCATTTACCAATCTTGTCAATCCCAACTATCTTTCCTTTGCTATTGTCTCCAAATGTGAGTTCTCCTCCTTTCATATCTTCGAGCTCGGAGAAGAGTTTTGAGTCTCCGGACATATGGCGTGAACATCCACCTGTCTATGTACCAGTGACCTTTTCGTTTCTAAGTTACCCGCAAAACGAAACAAACTAACCCTTCTCACTTCCTCTCACAAACCTAGTAATTGTCTTTACTCGTAGTCTTTCTCCGAGGAAGAGCACTTTTGGGAACCCAAATTTGAATAATTTTAGGCTTGGTTTGATTTTAAGTCTTTGAAAACCTTTTTTTTTTTTTTTTTTTTTTTGTAAATAGGTTGAGAATGCTTTCTCATGTAAACTGGTTTGTGCTCAGTCCCTTTTCTTTGTGAGTGAATGGGACCATGTTCAGCCTTCCTAAACTTAACAATTATGGAATCAATTTTGAAAAGATTGTTGTAAGAGTTATCCTTCTCTTCACATTATAACCAAGACCTTCTTTTCTAAATGAGACACATTGAGAGCGAAGTAAAACATCAAGGTTTTTCTATCCTTGAATAAGTTTTAAAACCAGCTCTTGAGACTCAATGAGCTTCTGCATAAGTTGCTCATTCTTTGTTTTGAGGCACTCGGACTCGGTTTCATTGTCTTGAGCACTCGGTCTCAAGTACTTTCAAATTTTGTCTCAAGTTTTCCAACTCCTTTTTCAAAATGATGCTCTCGAAGTAAGAGACTATAATTGCTATTTGAAATTAGAAGAGTCGAATTAGACTTTTCTTTCAAAGTAAAAATATATTCAGCAAGATCAAGTTTGGAGAACTTGAGGAAGTAGTTAATTACCTCCCGAGGATTTGTTTCCTCAAGCATCCGAATCATCACTATCTTACTCGGATCCAGCTTCACGATCTGTCATTGCCATTAGACACTTTGAGTCATCGGAATCATCATCTTCGGAGGAGTCATCATCGCTCCAGGTAGCTACCATAGCCTTTTTCTTCTTTATATCCTCTTTCCCTTTACACAGTCCTTGACTATGTGCTCCTTGCTGCCACACTCAAAACAACCAGAGTTCTTAGTTAAAGACAAATTGGAAGAGGATGAGTATTTACCTTCTTGTCTTTCTTATAGAACTCCTGCTTTGGCCTCTTTTGCCACTTCTTATATTTCATCGTCTTCTTGAAACCTCGGGTAATGAGTGCCATGGGATCATGTTTTGAATCTATGGAGCTCGGACTTTGTTATCTATTTTCTCGAGACCTTAAGTACAATGTTTTTTTGGTGCTGACCTCAACATCCTCTTCTTCTAGGTGTAGCTCATGAGTGAATAGCTTCCCAATGAGCTCATCCGGCTTCAATTGAGAGACATTTTGAGCTTCCTCGATGGTTGTTACCTTGGCACCCCATCTTCTCTTGGGTAGACTCCTTAGAATCTTTCATACAACTCGCTTCTTGAGATATCTTTCTACGCAGTGACTTGAGATTGTTGACAATCTCGGTCAAGCGACCGTACATCCGAGCGATGTTTTCCTCGGGATCCATTTTGAACAGCTCGTACTTGTCAAGAAATTGGCTTATCTTTGCGTGCTTCATTTGGCTGGTTCTTTCATAAGTGTTGACCAATGTATCCTAGACTTCTTTGGCTGTGTCATAGGAAAACACTCTATTGTATTATTCTCGAGTTGATAACACGGATCGAGTGTTCATGGCCTTATAGTTCTTCCTATACTTCTCATTCTCATCGGTGGTGAACTCGGACTTCACCTTAGGTACAACTCTTTCTCCTTCTATCCTCATGGGAGTGAAGTTTCCATTTTGAATGATGTTCTAGACATCCTTATCACAATCATGGAGGAAAAATTCCATCATCTTCTTCCAGAGTGTACAATGTTTGATCCCTTGAACTTGGGTGATCTAGTGGAAGATCTTCCTTCATCGAACTCTCCATTGTTCTGAGCCATCTAATCTTTAGACCTTTAAATTGTGAGATACTCTTAAAAGGGTAGGCTTTGATACCAATTAAAGGTTTGCTCTTGGACATGTCAAGTCACCCTAAGGGGGTGAAGAGGATGATGAAAGATTTTGAGAAATTAGAAACCGTTATGCACAAAATAGACTAAAAAATAATTCGAGTCTAGATTGGACTCAAAAAGTACAATACACAGAGAAATACGTGGAAACACTCCTAGGGCGGAAAACCATGGAGAGTGTTAGTTTAAGCACTAAGTCAAATCCACTATTTTGAATCCACAAAATACAAGGACTCGACTCTTTACAAAATTTCTCCCTTATACAATTAAAATATAAGTCTAGTACTTTCTAACTGAGATACCCTTTACAGCTTAAGGACAACTGAGTTGAATTAACTCTTACAGCTTAGTCAAGGGACCTAGAAGAAAGTAGAAAGAGTAAAAGTGATTACAAGACTTTCTCTTTATAACTCGGAAAGTAAGAATTATAGAATTGGAGTTGTAAGTTGAAGATTGAGTAAGTATGCACTTAGTAAGTGTTAAGCAATGTGTTAAGCAATCTTCAAGTCTTGTAAAGTGGCTTCTATTTATACACAAGCAAGACAAATTAGTCGTTGAGATTTGTTTTGGATTGTTGAGCTTCAATAGCCATTGTAACGGCTTGTTCGAGTCACTCAAAATAGGATTTGTTGTAATATAAACGTTGTGTGGTGGTCCTTGGCTCAAAAATGGTCCATCCCTCTGGTTTTGACTAAATTATGGGGTGGAAACAACCGTTCTACTCAAAGTTGAAGTTTACTAGATTTGGAAACAAACAACCCCGACACGGTATTTTCTATATCAATAAAGATTAAAGACTCGGGTATAACTCTCTATCTCTCTATACTTTTGACTCTAAGTCATTCCGAGCCTTTAAGAAACTCATATCCGGTGGAAGTTATTGCTAAATCTTACTTTTCATTGTTGCTATAATGTATTTATACCTGTGTGATGAACAAACTCTTGGACTTCCATCTACGAGAATTGACATTTCTTTAACAATTTATTTGAATAGTTAAGGTTTAAAATGATATACGAAAATAAAAGTATTAGAATAAAGTAATTTATTCTATTCCCATTTCACCTTTTTATTTTCTTTATGATTAGATGGAAAATTGGACGTAAAGTTGAGATTGTTTTATAAATGGTTTTAAACCTCTAAAATTCTTAGACTCGCCATCTACGAGCTGAGCTAATGGGCAAGCTTCCATAAACCTTCATAACAAATAAATATTTGGGTTTAGATATTTAAATTTAATATTTAATATAAAGATAATTCTTTTGAGTGGGAACTACTAGTTATGATTAAAAACCTAGAGGAACAATGAAAAAATTTGAAACTTACAAAGGAAGAAGAAAGCGTTATTGGAGCAATATCCGATAGCGAGCGAGAGGATCCCCTCAAGGACCTCTTTCTTGCTAGAAAACTTTGGATGGATCGATTGTTTTCCTTTGAAGCATTGAAAAGAATGCTTACATCAATCCGGCGACTAAAAGAGGCCTTCTCGATTAGGGCCCTCAAACCAAATCTCTTTATCTTTCAACTCTATGACTACCGTAACATGGAACGGGTACTCAAAGGATCCCTTTAGACTTATGATAACTACCTCTTACTGATACATGAGGTGGAAGGGAACCAACAGACCCTCGGATTTGAACCTAAACTTTATGCCTTTCTAGATCAATGCATATGATGTCCCCTTCAATCGGAGGAAGCAAAAAGTTTCAAAGCAAATAGGAGATGCTTTGGGAGGTTTCCTTGAATTTGAGGACTCTCCTTTATGCTTAGAACGAACACCGTGCTTCGTGGCGTTACTAAACGTAGAAATACCATTGATCCGGGTACCGGAATTTCAGTGGGCAATGTCTAAATGGCTTGATATTCGCTGTGAACGCCTCCCCTTATTTTGCTACTGCTGCAGAAAATTGGGTCTTCATGGGAGAGCCAACAAGTGGAGGATATTGTGCTCTAATACGGTGATTGGTTACATGTTACCCCAACGAAAAACCTTCCGGAGTAGCCATGAAGGAAAGGGAAAAGGGACGACAAAAGGTCCAAAAGTTGCGGAAAGCAAAGGAGATGTGCCAAATGCGAAGAAGAGAAGGTAAAAACCTTGTCTTGGAATCCCCTAGTCTGGCAAGAAGGAAACTTGACTTTCCAAACACTATAGGAGAGACAAAGAAAAGCATCCCCACCTTGTTTAAGAAAGGCGGTACAATGGAGGTTGGAAGAATATAAATTGCTACTTTAGTAGAAGAGATATAACACCGGGAGGAGGGTCTTGTTGGGCTGCTCCACCAGAGTATCTCGGATACCAACACATCAACAAAGCTCCAAAAGATATTCTAGACATGCTTCCCCCTCCAAAAGATATCTTTGCAAACCACTTTGACCCAACCCACCAAACTAGTTGAACTTGTAAACTACGAGTCTTCGAAGTAACCGTGAAATATAACTCCAACCTTATAAATATGTTGCCTTAAGTTATACCCACACTTTCCATTCCAAAAACAATTCTTCCTTTAGCATAGGTGACCCCGGAGGTAAGCGAAGGGGAATGTGGACCGAGTAGCTCGAAAAGGAGGATCGCCCAAAAGGTGTTTCGGGGAAGAGGTTGCAAATAAACACAAAGGAGATGAGGATGAGGTGGACTTACAGGAAATGGAGGAACAAGAGGGACGGAGAAATAAGGCCTGTAGAATGGACGTTGACTAAGATTATATACCAATGGTGGAGGCTAGTGTAGACTAGCCCCGCCGAGCATAATGAAAATCATATGCTAGAACTATCGCGGGGTGGCAGTCCTCGCACAGGTGAGACCGCTATGCCATTGGCGAGCACTTCATGCCCGAACATCTTCTTTCTCTCCGAAACAATGTTTATTTCTAATGATATGATTAGACAATGTTTTGCTTTTGGTTTTCATAATGCTTTCGTAGTGGATAGTCACGGACGATTAGGAGTCTTGCATATCCCTTCGATTCTAACTATATCGGGAGGAATATATTGGAGGAGGGAGAAATCAAGTTGATGTTCATTAGAATTTATGGTTGGCCCGAAACTCATGGAAAAGAGAATACCTGGAGCATGCCAACTATTAGGGGGTTAATGAAATCCTTTCTCCGAGCGAGAAGAGCGGTAGGGCCGTTCGGGATCAAAGACTCATGGATAATTTTAGAAGATCACTTGAGAATACGGGCCTCCATGATTCAAATCTGATCATGCACCAATTTTTCTTGATATGGACAAACCAAGGTACGAAAAAGAATGAAAGGTAGGAGAAATTTCAAGTTTGAGACTATATGGCCTGGAAACAACGAATATGAGCAGGTAGTACGCAAAACCGGAACTCCCCCACCTATCTAACCCAATTGATAAACTTAGGAGATGTAGCGAGGAGCCGATGAACTGGGCCATAGAAAAATTTGGAGATTGGCGTAAGCGGCCGAAGGATGCTGAGAAGGAACTATTCATGGCTCAACAAAGACCACCAACCACAAAAAACCTTCAAATCTACTTTAATTTGGAGGCTGAACTTGAGGACCTTTAAAAGTTGAACAAAGCCCACTGGCTTATTCGCTCACGTGTGGCCGAGGTAAAGGACGAAGACAAGAATACAGCCTACTTCCATCACAAGACAACAAAAAGAAGGAGGCTTAATAACATCGAGGGGCTTATGGACGATGATGGGAGCTAGCATAAAGGGGAAATTGAGGTTGCAATTGTGGTATCACAATATTATACTAAGTTGTTCTCTTCAACGAAACCCAATGAACATTGATTGAAGCTGCTCTTGAAGGAACTCAAGCATTGGTGACTAGACCTGGCAAAAGTGACCCGACCCGAACCGATGACCCGAAACCCAAACCGAACCGAACCCTACCCGACACTTAAAAAGCCAAATTGAGATTACTTAAACCCAAACCGAACCGAACCCGACCCAAATATTTTTCACCAAAGTGTTGTCTCTGCAAGATAAGATTATTGAACCAATTATAAGTTGACCCGAAGTCAACCCAACTCGACCCGAAACTTAACCGAATCATAATGACCCGAACCGAACTAACTCAAACCCAAACCAACCAAAATAACCCGATTGCCAGTGTCTGTTGGTGACCTACGAGATGAATCAATCCTTGCTAAAGCCCTACACCTCCTATGAGATAAGGGTCACATTATTTGATATGCAACCACATAAAGCTCCTGGCCCTAACGGGATGCATGTTGTGTTCTTCCAAAGTTTTTGGAATATTGTTCGTGCCAATGTCGTGAGTTAGGTGTGTAATATCCTTGAGAATGATAGGGATTTTTCAGGTGCAAACCACACCAATATTACCCTCATTCCTACAACCAATCGCCCCACAAAGATGGTGGAGTTCCAACCCATTAGCCTCTACAATGTCCTCTACAAAATAGCCTCGAAAACTATAGCAAACATGACTTAAGAAGATCCTTCCAACCATTGTATCTAAAACCCAAAGTGCCTTTGTTCCCAAACGATTGATCACGGAGAATGTGCTTATTGCTCTTAAAGTTTTCCACTCAATGAAGCGTAGTCAAGCTACTCAAAGAGGCACCTTGGCTCTTAAGCTAGATATAACACGGACAATGTGCTTATTGCCCTTGAAACTTTCCACTCAATGAAGCATAGTAAAGCTACTCGAAGAGTCACCGTGGCTCTTAAGTTGGATATGAGTAAGGCATATGATAGGGGTGGAGTGGCCTTTTCTAGAGACGGCTCTTCTAAAATTTGGATTTGCCCCCGTTAAGTATCCATGATTATGCAAGTGTATCTCTAATGTCTCCTACTCGTTATTATCAATGGAACTACGCATGGAGGTCTCCGACAAGGGGACCCCATTTCACCTTAATTATCTATTTTGGTGGCGGAAGCTTTTCGGGGCTCATCTCAAAGGCGCTAAAGGAGGGCAGCATCTACGGCATCAAAACAGGACAAACACGACCCACAAATTTCTCATCTCTCCTTTGCCGACAACATGTTTTTTACTATGACAAGTCGAGAACAATGCTTGAAGATTGTTAAAATTCTCAACAAGTATGAAGAAGCATCGGGACAGAAGGTAAACTTTGATAAATCGGAGGTGTGTTTTAGCAAGGGAACCCATGAACGGCGGAAGGAAGATTTGATTGAAATTTTGGGAATGAAAAGTGTGAACAAGCACAAAAAAAAATACCCGGTAGCACCTACTTTGGTAAGATGTTAAAAAAGGAGATCTTTGGTGTGATTAAAGATCGAATTTGGAAAAAAACTTAATGGATGGAAGGAAAAATTGCTTTCAAGATCCGAGAAAGAGACCCTCCTCAAATCATAAGTTGGATGGACAAGTTGGAAGCATACCATCTCCAAGTAGCGGCCATAACAACTCTGGGTTTGTTGGAATGAATGTGAAGACTCGGACATTTCTCAACGCAATTCGAGTTGCACTAAACAAGTCGGTATAACAATCCCATGCCGTTAGAGTTTTGATTCCAAGGCATTCTCGGTATCACGTAAACTCCTTTGAGTAAAATAAGTATCTTTCTGAGTGATACGTCTTTCGCTTAGTACATTTAGTGCTTATCTGTTTGAGACTCGGAAAAGAAGTTCTTTGTTCCGAGTCCATCTTCACTCGCATTTATCGCGGACTAATGCTTCGTCTTTTTTCTCACTCGGAATCTTACTTCGGATTACAAGCTCTATTTTTGTTAGAGTAAATTTCCTTAGTCTGTTTCATGCTTAGTCTATATCAAGTTTTTCTCACTCGATATTCTTTATAGAACTTGTTCTATCGCTTAGACTAAGTCGGATGGAATTCGAGTATCATGGATATTGGACTCGGAAAATTCCATTTCATTTCGACTCGAGATAATCGGTTGCTTAATTATCATAATTAATTTATTATCCGTGTCTAACCTTGGACCAAAGTATTTTATACTTTGAGAACCAAAATTGATTTACTTTTGTAGGTTATTCATTCGAGGAAACTCCTTTCTTCAAACTACAAAAGTAGCCGGCTTCGAACGTCAAATCACCAGCGAGACATGGCCTTTCACCTTCCCCTGCTCCAGTCCCGGAAGATTGTGTCGAAGCTATCCGCTTCCATATCCGGAAAACTGGAACGCCAAACTTAACAGTGGTTTCCACCTCATTTTTCAAGACACAACCGATGGTTTTGGGACTTCCAAGAGAGATAAACCGTTGTCCAACGTCCATATTTCAACGGATACTTTACGAGTGACTCGAAAGCTCTTCTTAACGGTCACGAAGACTCTCGGTCGGCAGATGAAGATAACGGCTACTCTGCCCGGTTATCTATAAATAGAAGCCACTTCACAAGACTTGAAGATTGCCGAATCTATTGTTAATACACATACTTGAGAAAAGTCATTGTATTTACTTTCAATCTTCAACTTACAACTCCCTCTCTGTAACTCATTACTTTCGAGTTGTAAGGTCTTGTACTTAGTTACAAACTTTTCTTACATTCTTTGTAAGGTCCCTTGACTAAGCTATAAAGGTTAACTCAGCTTAGTTGTCCCTAGCTGTAAGGGTTATCTCAGCTAAGAAGTACTAGATCGGATAAGGAAACTTCGAGTCTAGGAAAACTTGTATAGAGTTGTCTAAGGGAGCAACTCGGGTTCGATCAGTTCACGGTATTTTGTGGACTCAAAATAGTGGATTTGACTTCGTGTCCGGATTGACACGGGCCGTGGTTTTCTGCCCCAGGAGGGTTTCCACGTAAAATCAAAGTGTTATCTCTCTAAGTTCATTCTAGACTCGGACGGCTTTACTCGATCTTGTTTCTTCGATTCATTGCTTTCCGAGTCCATTCTTTTCGACCTTGTTGATAGACTCGGAATCTGTCATTGTCTCTTTTCGCGCAAAAGAGTGTGTTTTCACTAAGAATTTTCTATCACCCTATTCACCCCCTCTAGGGTGACTCGGACTCTCCCGAGCAAACCTTCAATTGGTATCGAGCCTAGCCTTTCGGAAAGGATCTAACAATCCAAAGGTTTAAAGATCAAATGGCTCGGAACACCGGAGAGTTCGACGAAGGAAGATCTTCCAACAGGCCTCCAAAATTTAAAGGCTCAAACTTTGGGCACTCGGAAGAAGCTTATGGAATGTTTCCTCATGGATCATGATGAAGAAGTATGGGAAATCATACAACAAAGAAACTACATTCCAACGAAGACAGATGAATTCAGAATCCTTCCCAAGACAAAGGCCGAGTTCACACCAGCGAAGCGAGAGAAGTTCGGAAAGAATTTCAAAGCCATGAACATCCTTATGTGCGCCATAAGCTCGGAAGAATACAATCGAGTCTCTCGCCTGTGACTCTACTAAAGAAGTATGGGATACTTTGGTCAACACCTATGAATGTACAAGTCAAGTGAGACAAGCGAAGATCGGTCAAGTATCTTCACAAATATGAGCTTTTCAAAATGGAGCCAGAGGAGAACATAACTCGGATGTTCATCCGCTTCACTGAGATCACTAACAATCTCAAATCTCCGGGAAAGAAAATCTCCCATGAAGAAATGTGCCGGAAAATTCTCGTAAGCCTACCCAAGAGACGATGGGGTCCGAAGGTGACTGCCATAGAAGAGGCTCGGAACCTATCACTCTTGAAGCCGGACGAGCTCATCGGAAAGCTTCTAACACATGAGATACATCCGGAAGAAGAAGATGCTGAGGGTACTACCAAAAGGAACATTGCGCTTAAAGCCTCGGAATCCAAAGAAGCAAGTCCGAGCTCTTCCGACTCGAAGATGATCCCATGGCACTCATTGCAAGAGGCTTCAAGAGAATGATAAAGCATAAAAGATGGGACAAAAGACCAAAAGAAGAATTCTACAAGAAAGACAAGAGAGATAGAAAAGGTAAGTTTTCTTCCCCTTCAAAGCTATCTCTGTCTAAGAATTCTGGATGTTTTGAATGTGGCAGCAAAGACCACATAGTCAAGGACTGTCCAAAAAGAAAAAGGGACAGGAAGAAGAAAAAGGCCATGATGGCAACATGGAGCGATGAGGACTCATCGGAAGAAGACGAGGACTCGGATGACTCAAAGTGTCCGATGGCAATCTCGACTCGGAAGCCGAAAGAGAGTCGGACTCGGACTCGAACAATGAGGAAACTAATCCTTAGGAGGTAATAAACCACTTCCTTAAATTCTCCAAAGTTGATTTAGCTAAATACGTTTTTACTTTGGAAGAAAAGTCCAATTCGATTCTTCTCATTTCAAAGAACAACTTGAGTCAATCACGTCCGAGAGCACTTCTTTGAAAAACGAATTAGAAAAGCTGAGACTCACACTCGAGAGAACTCAAGACTAGTGCTCAAGCTAATGAGACCGAGTCCGAGTTACTCAGGGAAGAAAATGAGCGACTAAAACAGTAGTTTATCGAGTCCGAAGATCTGGTTTTAAAGTTTACTCAAGGTCGGAAGAACCTTGACATGCTCTTAGGATCACGAGTGTGTCTCTTTTCGAAAAGAAGGTCTTGGTTTCAACAAAGAGGAAGAATCTAATTCTTACTCGGAATTGTTCAAAAGGATTCCGAACTGTAAAGTTCGGAAAAGCCGAGCATGGTCCCATTCACGAAATGAAAGGAGGACCAAGCCCAAACTCGTTTACAAAAGGAAACTATTTTCTCTTGTTTCAAAAGGAAAAGTTTTCGAAAGAAAGAGACACGGACTCGGTTCTCCGAGAGGAAGACTCGAGAATCGGACAAAACCCAAAGTCATTCAAATCGGGTTCCAAAACACCTTCTTCCTCGGAAAAGGACCACAGTAAAAAATGTTACTTGGGTTCGTTAGAGGAAGTGAGAAGGGTTAGATTCTCTTTGTTTTGCAGGTCACTCGAAGAGATCAAAAGGACACTCGGTATCTTGACAGTGGATGCTTACGCCATATGTCGGGAGATGCGAACTCTTTTCGAGTTGAGCAGGACATAAAGGAGGTAAAGTTACTTTTGGAGATGATAGCAAGGGCAAGATCGTGGGGATTGGCAAGATTGGGAAAGGAAGCAATCTGGTCAGTCCAGGTATATCTTGTCAAGGGATTGAAATATAATCGCTCAAGCATCTCTCAACTATGTGACAAAGGTCAAGAGGTAAGATTCACTCGGACCAATTGCACTATTTCGATGTCTCTACCAAAGAGATCAAGTCGTCGGGTAAGAGATCAGGTAATACATACATCATCCCTCTTTCGACCCAAGTCGGAACCTATCTTGTTTAAAAGCATCTCTCCATGATGATTCTTGGACTTGGCATCGTAGATTAGGCCATATCGGCATGCATACTATAAAGAAATTGGCATCTAATGGTTTAGTTAGGGGCTTACCTAAGCTGTGTTTTTGAGAAAGATAAAGTATGTGAAGCATGCACCAGAGGGAAACAAGTCGGATCTTCATTCAAATCTCCGAAGACAGTTTCCACATCCAAAGTACTTGAATTATCGCATATGGACTTATGTGGTGAAATCCCTGTGAAGAGTCTCGGAGGTAAATCTTACATACTTGTCATTATTGATGATTTTTCACGATTTACCTGGGTGTGTTTTCTTAAGCACAAAAATGAAGCCTTCAAGGAGTTCAGCAAGCTCTGTAGAAAGATTCAAGTTGAGTCTCGGACTCGGATTCAAAAGATTCGAACCGACCATGGAAGGGAGTTCGATTACTCGGAATTCTCGAGTTTTGTGACAAAAATGGAATCTCTCACAACTTCTCAGCACCCAAAACTCCTCAACAGAATGGAGTAGTAGAGAGAAAAACAGAACCCTTGAAGAAATAGCAAGGACGATGATGATTGAACACAACTTGCCTTACTATTTACGGGCGGAGGCGATAAACATAGCCAACTACACTCTAAATCGATGCCTCATCGGACCCATTCTGAAGAAAACACCCTATGAGCTCTACAAAGGGAAGAAGCCAAATATTTCCTATTTCGGACCTTTTGGATGTAAATGCTTCGTCCACAACAATGGTAAGGATCATCGACCAAGTTTGATGCTCGGTTAGACGAAGGTATTTTTCTAGGTTACTCCTCTCATAGCAAAGCTTATCGCATTTTCAATAATCGTACTAACAAAGTGGAAGAAAGCATCCACGTAGTATTTGATGAGCTTGAACAGGAGAAACCAAGTGAGTCTTCATACTCGGAAGCTGAAGCTCGGAAAGGATGATGATGAAGTTGAACCTACAAAGACTCGGACCCAACATACTCGGAATGAAGTCACTCGAACGAGGAAACTCAGAATGAGACAGTTCAAGAGCCGACTCGAACGAACAAGTGAATGAAGAGGATCACTCGGAACAAGCTTCGAAGATTAAGCGATTCAGCTCACAAACATGGTGAATCAAAGAACTGGTAAAGCATTCAAATTTACTTCCAGTCATCCTCAAGAAAACATTATTTCGATATCAACAAGTGGGGTAAGAACTCGTTCCTCTCTTCACAATCTATGTGCATTCATTGCATTCATTTCATTAACTCGAACCCAAAAATGCACTAGAGGCCCTTAACGAACCTGAATGGGTAGAGGCCATGCAAGAGGAACTTAATCAATTCGAGAGAAACCAAGTCCGGACTCGAACAACCGACCTTCCGACCACCCAGTTATAGGAACCAAATGGGTTTTCAAGAACAAACTGGATGAGGGTGGAGTGGTAGTCGAAACAAGGCTAGACTTGTGGCTCGGGGATATAGTCAAGAAGAAGGAATTGATTGTGGGGAAACCTTTGCACCTGTAGCAGAATCGAAGCCATTAGAATATTGTTGGCATTTGCATCCAAAGCATGCATATTAAATTATATCAAATGGATGCTAAGTGTGCCTTTCTCAATGGTTTTATTGAAGAAGAAGTTTATATCGAGCAGACCTCCTGGTTTTGAAAACTCGGAATTTCCAAATCACGTTTTCAAACTTCAAAAGGCTCTCTATGGTCTTAAGCAAGCCCTCGAGCTTGGTATGAAAGACTGAGTAGCTTCTTGGTTCAAAATGATTTCAAAAGAGGTCAGATCGACAAGACTCTATTCATAAAGACCAAAGAGAAAGATTTCCTTATTGTTCAAATATATGTTGATGATATTATTTTCGGTGCTACTAATGAATTTACGTGCTGAGAATTTTCTCGAGTTGATGAGTCAAGAATTCCAAATGAGTATGATGGGAGAACTCAATTTCTTCCTTGGGTTGCAAATCAAACAAGACAAAGATGGAATCTTTGTTCATCAATCAAAATACACCAAGGAACTGTTAAAGAAATATAAACTTCAAGATGCAAAGCACGCATCTACACCCATGAGCAAGCAACGATAAAGCTTGACTCGGACGAGAAAGGTAAAGCAAGTAGATCGAAACTTTATCGAGGTATGATTGGATCTCTGCTATATCTTACTTCAAGCGAGCCGGATATAATGTTCAATGTTTGTTTATGCGCAAGATTTCAAGCTAACCCAAGAGAATCACATCTCACTGCGGTGAAGAGAATATTTAGATATCTTGCGAGTACTCAAAATCTAGGTCTATGGTACTCCGGAGGCTCGGAACTTACTCGATCTGGGTACTTAGACGCGGACTACGCAGGATACAAAGTTGATCGAAAGAGCACATCCGGAGCTTGCCAATTTCGGGTCAATCCCTAATATCTTGGCACTCAAAGAAACAAAACTCGGTAGCTCTATCGACTACGGAAGCTGAATACATTGCCATTGGAGCTTGTTGCGCTCGGATTCTTTGGATAAAACAACACTTGAAGGATCTTGGACTATTCCTCAACTCAGTCCCAATCAAGTGTGACAACCAAAGCGCAATCAGCATCACTAAGAATCCTGTCCAACGATTCAAAAACAAAGCATATTGAGGTCGGTATCACTTCTTACGCGATCACTCGGAAAAGGGTGATATTGAGCTTGAGTTCATTCCTACTAATCTTCGGTTAGCTAATATCCATCTTCATCTCGGTATTCTAAACTCCATCTCTCTCAAAAGAAACTTCTCGCGGAAGATTACTACGTGAACAGTGTCTCTTGATCGTCCGCAAGCATCGAAGAAGCCTCTCTCTCTCTCATAAGTTTCGACTGCTCTCATCACTCTTTCTTCTACATTTCTATTTTCTTCTCTTCTACACCTCCTTCTCTTTTCTACTTGAAAAGCTTCATCTTTTCTCTCCTGCTCTCACAATGCCTAAACACGGAAACCATCCCGACTTCCGGGTCTCTCCCTCCTCCAAAAAGCCTCGCACCACCAAGCCGAAAGCTCAACCCCTTCCAAACCCGTTGTCACGCAAAGCACCTTGCGCTGGGTGACAAATTCTTCCCAACAACCAAATTTTCTTGGTTGTCCAACATCCAAACCACGGGAGTATACTACTTCCTGTGTTTCAATGAGTTCATCTATCCCGAACTCGTTTCTAAGTTCTATGGTCACCTCACTCACTACGAAAATGTTCTAACCTCTAGGGTTCGTAACATTACTGTTCGCATAAACACCTCTCTCCTCCACCGCCTCGTTCAAAGTTTCTTCTCTTTTCTTGAACAGCAATCCTATCTATTTCACTCGAAGTCGCCGACGACTTCTTTGAAAAATACGCTAAAGAATTCCCCGGGTCCAGGAAAAACTTTTCCGTGACTCGGTTGAAGTCGAAGCTCGGCTTCGTGCTTTCTGCCGATGAGAACCTTCTTCTCACAACATTCCAAGCAAGGAGAACCCCAACTCCAAGCACCTAAAAGCTCTCTTCGACATCCTCGAGGGATACGAAGTAGACCTCTTCCCTTCTATCATTGAGCGGATGGCAGCCGTGCCAGCTCAACTCCAATCCAAGAAGAACACCTCCCTCCCTTTCGGTGCTCTTTCGACCCTCGTTTTCAAACAATTTCAAGTTCCTCTTCCCTCCGACCCAAACGCGGTGTCCGAGGCGGCCATTGTGGTTGGCAAGAAGGAACTCCGAGGGTACGGATACCGGAAACCGAGCCCGGTGTCCGGGTACACAACTCGGAGCCGAGGCCCCCTTCTCCTCCTCGGACTCGAAATTAGCCCCCTCCCTCTTCCCTCTACACTCGGTGATGCCTCCACCTCAGGTCCTTCCAAAGCTCTCTCTACCCTCTTGTCCCCTGCTTTCATGGACAAGATCGGCTCCGTGTCTTCGAACTCGGAGACATGCTCGGGGCTTTCAAGTTCTGTTCTCCATGGTCCGACCATCAACCAAAAGATCGGTCGAGTCCCAAATCCGAGAGCAGCAGCTCTCGTTCTTGAGATGAGGGAGCTAGTCCAGGAGCGAGAGGGAGCTGGTCGAGCTCCTTAGAGAGAGACGGTCCAGGCGGCTCAGGACCGGGATGACTCGGACGCATCCGAAGCGTCTTCGAGCCCGAGCCCGACCTCCTCGGACAGCGGGGATGAGGAAGAAGAGGAAGAAGCCGCAGATGCAGCAGAAGATCTCGAGGAACCCGCGGCCGAGGCAGGCCCTTCCGGGCAAAGGGAAAAAGAGGTCGTGGCAACCGCCGAGGGTCAGCCTGCTCCCCAAGCGCAAATAGTTGTACTCGGCTCGAGCAAGCACTCCGAGTGGGTCGAAGACCTCGCTCCTCCAAGCGAGTCGGACAAAGCAGCCCCTCCAGCCACCGAGGTCCCAAGGGAAGAACCCCTTGATCCACTCTCTCCGGGTCGACCACTCGGAGCCGAGCCCCGAGAACAATTCCGGTTCTCCCCTCACCGCACTCAAGCACATCGTCAAGATCATATCGGCGCCGGCGCACCTCCGCCTCCACTCGAAATCCCCCTCCCTCGTAGGAGCCATGCACTCGAGTCACCATTCCTCGGTGTCTCCGATTTTTTTTGTCCGGACATCTCGGTTGTATTAGTTGTTCTTTTTCTCCCTTTCTTTTCTTGTTGTATTTTTTTTATTGAAAGGCAAGGGGAGAAATAGAGTCGAAACTCGGTTGTCTTGTTTAGGGGAGTTTCTTCCACCTTTTTGAAATTTTAATGGAGCAATGCATTTCATTATTATCCTCTAAGTTCAGTTTTGCCTTGCTTTATTTTCCGAGTTAATGTTCAAGCATACTTTATTTTGTTTTGCTCGATATATTATATATTGCTTCGTTTCGTCTAAGTATGTCTTACTCATGCGCAAACCACTCGGAATATGTTTTTTCTCTCTAACAAAGTTTCGTTTAAGTATGGAATGCCTTTCATCAAAAAGGGGAGATTGAAGACTCGGACATTTCTCAACGCAATTCGAGTTGCACTAAACAAGTCGGTATAACAATCCCATGCCGTTAGAGTTTTGATTCCAAGGCATTCTCGGTATCACGTAAACTCCTTTGAGTAAAATAAGTATCTTTCCGAGTGATACGTCTTTCGCTTAGTACATTTAGTGCTTATCCGTTTGAGACTCGTAAAAGAAGTTCTTTGTTCCGAGTCCATCTTCACTCGCATTTATCGCAGACTAATGCTTCGTCTTTTTTCTCACTCGTAATCTTACTTCGGATTACAAGCTCTATTTTTGTTAGAGTAAATTTCCTTAGTCTGTTTCATGCTTAGTCTATATCAAGTTTTTCTCACTCGATATTCTTTATAGAACTTGTTCTATCGCTTAGACTAAGTCGGATGGAATTCCGAGTATCATGGATATTGGACTCGGAAAATTCCATTTCATTTCGACTCGGATAATCGGTTGCTTAATTATCATAATTAATTTATTATCTCGTGTCTAACCTTGGACCAAAGTATTTTATACTTTGAGAACCAAAATTGATTTACTTTTGTAGGTTATTCATTCGAGGAAACTCCTTTCTTCAAACTACAAAAGTAGCCGAGCTTCGAACTTCAAATCACCAGCAGACATGGCCTTTCACCTTCCCTCGCTCCAGTCCCGGAAGATTGTGTCGAAGCCGTCCGCTTCCATATCCGGAAAACTGAACGCCAAACTTAACGGTGGTTTCCACCTCATTTTTCAAGACACAACCGATAGTTTTGGGACTTCCAAGAGAGATAAACCGTTGTCCAACGTCCATATTTCAACGGATACTTTCGAGTGACTCGAAAGCTCTTCTCAACGGTCACGTGAAGACTCTCGGTTAGCGAGATGAAGATAACGGCTACTCGCCTGGTTATCTATAAATAGAAGCCACTTCACAAAACTTGAAGATTGCCGAATCTATTGTTAATACACATACTTGAGAAAAGTCATTGTATTTACTTTCAATCTTCAACTTACAACTCCCTCTCTCGTAACTCATTACTTTCTGAGTTGTAAGGTCTTGTACTTAGTTACAAACTCTTCTTACATTCTTTATAAGGTCCCTTGACTAAGTCTGTAAAGGTTAACTTAGCTTAGTTGTCCCTAGTTGTAAGGGTTATCTCAGCTAGGAAGTACTAGATCGGATAAGGAAACTTCGAGTCTAGGAAAACTTGTATAGAATTGTCTAAGGGAGCAACTCGGGTTCGGTCAGTTCACGGTATTTTGTGGACTCAAAATAGTGGATTTGACTTCGTGTCCGGATTGACACGGGCCGTGGTTTTCTGCCCCAGGAGGGTTTCCACGTAAAATCAAAGTGTTATCTCTCCGAGTTCATTCTAGACTCGGACAGCCTTTACTCGATCTTGTTTCTTCGATTCATTGCTTTCGAGTCCATTCTTTTCGACCTTGTTGATAGACTCGAGAATCCGTCATTGTCTCTTTTCGCACAAAAGAGTGTGTTTTCACTAAGAATTTTCTATCACCCTATTCACCCCCTCTAGGGTGACTCGGACTCTCCCCGAGCAAACCTTTAGAATGAAACAATGTTATTTTCAATGGAAGGACCCCAATCAGCATCTTGAAGGAAAGGGTTGTGAAGCTTGTAAAAGATATCAGCGATGTTGAGCCAACTAAGTAGAGGCGGATCAAAGAGAATCAAACCCCAAGCCCAAATGTGTGGAAAATCCAAGACTTGAATACGTAAAGGTAAATATTGATGCATCCTTGGCGAAGGAGGGTTGGGTAGACTGGCAGTGGTAATTAGGAACGCATGGGGAGAAATCCAAATAGCGAGTAGTTAAACGCCCGAAGGCTGGATGGATGGCAAGGGTAGCGGAATGTAAGGCTACCTGTTTTGGAGCAAGAATAGCGCTTCGTTTCGGATTCAAAAAGATTATCCTAGAATCGGACTACTTCTTAACCATCACAAGGGCTACAAATTTAATTTGCTTTCTTAGCGATTTTGACTTGATTCTTCAGGACTTGCTTTCTATTTGTGACTCTTTTGATGTTTGTTCTTGGTCACATGTTAAAAGGGATGAGAATCGGTCGCCCACTATCCGGCTGGGGTGGACCTAAGAGGGAGTGAGGAGAAGATTTGGGTAAACTCGTACCCGAAGAAATATCCTCATATGTACTTATGATCAATCGATCAATGAATGAAAAGCTCTTCCCCCTCCCCCTAAAAAACTTAGTTATGATTACATTATCACAAAACAAAGTTGCTTTTACTCTTAACCAACTTTTCTCTCTTTTCTCTTGTATAATCTCTTTACAATTTGATTTTTCAATTTCTCATAGGCCCATGTAAAAGTAAAAGTAAAGCAATTGCACCACTTGTGTAAGCTTACAACCCAACCTTACCACCAATTACCATCTTATCCACCAATTACCATCTTATCCACCAGTTACGCTATTGGGTTTGTATTTACAAATTCTTTTGTATACCTAAGAGCCTCATTATACATCCAAGACTTAACAAGAGATCTATATCTAAATCCTCCAAGACAAGCATACATCCGAACCTCAAATACAAGAAGCTTAGACTCAAAGACTTGGAATACCCAAGCTTAGTATTCAGTATTAGAAGAGCATTAGAGGAGCTGAGTTGAGCTTTATTGTACCGAGCCATGAGTCGAGCCTAAAAGCAAAGCTTTGAGCTTGCCAAGCTTGGCTCAAATGCACCTAGTTGCAATTAAGTGATGAGATAAGCAAAAGAATACTAGAAAATCGTTGACGTGTCCTAAATTTGTGCCTAAGTTAAAGCTTATTTATCAAGTAGAGATCCGGGAAAATTGACATATACTTTATTTAGAGAATAATTCGGGCTCATATCAACTTAATGTCAAAAATAAGGATGACAAGTAAGATAGAGAATCCCTATCTCGTGCAGTCCAGCCCCATATTGGGGAAAAAATCCCCTCCTCAATCAAAGACGAGGGCGAGGATAGAGCAAAAGATTCTAACCCGAGCAGGGACGAGGATTGAGATGAGGGAAATTCCCTCCCCATTCCCCGCCTCGTTTTCCGTGTTTTTTTTAAAAAAATTCATGTTGACTTTCATGCTATTAGAGTCCGGTTTGGGGCATTTTGGTAGTTTAGCATTTGAAAACCCTAGCTTTTAAAAACAACAATTGCAAGCACCTCCCCTAGCCCTCCGGCCCTCCCTCCACCATCCCCCTGGTTCCTAATTTCTTTGCAAGGTGGGTTGTATTTAAAAGACAACTTAATTAGCACCGATAATAGACACTAAATCCAAACCAAAAATGACAAACTACAAACATAAACACAACTTGATCCAAACTTTACTTGATTTGGATATGAACCACACAACCTTTTTATTAGGTCCAAAGGAAAGCACCAAGTTCCGTTCTACATAGACTTGGGTAACGGGTTGCTCTATTTGGGTACGAGTCGGGTTAACTTCGCTTCGGGTCATGTTTTGGGTCAACGTTATTTCGAGTCCATTCAGTTTAGATCGGGCTAACTTCTAGTTTATAAAAGTTTAGTCAAATGAGTTCGACTTGTAAAAACAAATAACTTTATTGGAAATTTGGATTCGGATTTGATTTGGTTTAAGTAAATTCGAATTTCTGGTTGATTTTCGGAGAGTATGTTTTGGGTGTTGGGTCGAGTATGGGTCGAGTAGTTCGGTTCAGGATTTTGGATCTTCGACTAGTTTTACCGAATCTAGTTCTAAAAAAAACACAATTGATACCAATATTAGTGAATTGAAAGAGGATGGTAAGTGCAAAAGGTAGCCAAAAGGTGGGATTTCGAGCTGGCTTGGCTAACCCACCAATTGCTGGCCATATACTCATGCCAAAAAGAGCAATAATCGACTAGTTCCCTACGCCTTGACTAACCTAAACCAATTCATAACTACCACTACTATTTGTAAAATCAGTATTGTAATCTGATTAGTACTAGTGATATTATTGTAAATAATAATTGTCAATTAAAAACTTAAGTTGATTGTTCAACATCCAAGTATAGATTTATACTCTAACATACCCCATCATGTGAATATCCTTTGGGCTTAAAGCGTGGAAGTAACAAAACTCCTTACATTGTGCACTAATTAATGTAGGCTCCATCGAGATTCTAACTTAAGACCTCTTACTCAAAAAGACTCTAATATCATGTTAAATAATCGAATCAACCAAAAACTTAAGTTGATGAGGGTAAAATAGATTTATATTCTAACATAATCTCAAAAAAAAAATCTAATTATAGGTTACACATCACCTAACAAATGAAATGGAATGTGGATTCGATCATTTTGACTATGTTCTACCTCACAATCATTGTGGGAGTATGTGGGTTCTTTGGAATAATAGTAATATTGCAGCAAATGTGATTATTAAAGATAGGAGGTTCATTCACCTCTATGTACTTGATAAAAGCATACAAAAAGAATGTATTATTACAGGGATCTATGGGCCAGCTCAAGCTATTGACAAATCGGTTTTTGGAATCAATTACATGAGATTAATTGTTTAATTAATTTACCTTGGTGTATTATCGGGGATTTTAATGAAATGGAATGTTTAAATGAAAAAGTGGGAGGTGTTAAGTTATCTCTCAACAATGTACAACGCATGAGGAATTTTCTTTCTAATATCCGAGGAGAATCCGTTCCTACCTTTGGTAGAATATTAACTTGGAAAAAATTTTTGAAAGGACATCTAATCTATGAAAGACTAGATAGAGCTATTGCTCGCTCCGATTGGCGGAATATGTACCCTAACCTGCTCTGTCTCTCATGGGCCATTCTTGTGTTCAAATCATAGCTATATACTTTTGGATTCTAACCTTATTATTAGGCAGCACTCTTTTCGAAAATTTAGATTTCAAAATCACTGGTCGAATTACCCGAAAGTCATTAAAATTGTCAAATAGCAATGGCACGAGCACCCGCAAGGGACGCTTATGTACGGAGTTGTTAGCAATCTCAAGAATGTTAAATCTAAGCTTAAGGTATGGGCCTCTAAAACCTGTAGTAACTACCCTCACAAGGTAGAAAGGAATTCGAACCTTTTACAGATTGTGGAAGATAAAATATTGTTCGACCCTTGTAATCATAGATTATTACATTGGCAAGCTCGATTAATCAAACAAAGGGAGCGACTTCTTTTGTTTAATCATAAATATTGGGGAAAGTTTTATCGAAAAGAATGGTTGACTAAGGGAGACAGAAATTCTAATTTCTTTCATCGAAGTTGTTCTTTCCGGAAGAAAAAATGAATATAATTAGAATTAAAGATGAGTCGGGAGGATGGATCCATGATAAAGAGGCTATTCAACGAAAATTTGTTGCAGACTTTTCTCAAAGATTTAAGTCTCAATAGAGTACTAATAAAACGCAGATGTGCACTAATCGCCAGTCGGGCTTACCAATGATGATAATAACGAGCTCATCCTTTCGATTTCACCTACCGAGGTCAAGACAACTGTTTTTCAAATGAACCCGTCTAAAGCCCCGTGGTCGACGGCTTTAGCGCTGGGTTCTTCCAACAACATTGGGATATTATTGGGAATGACATTATCTGCGAGCATTATGGATTTTTTTAATAATGGAAAGTTATTAAAACAGGGTAATCATACCTTCATTGCGTTAGTACCGAAAGTTACAAGCCCTTCGCTCACTTCGCACTTTAGACCAATAAGTTTGTGCAATAATCTTTAGAAGATTATTTCGAAAATTCTAGTCAATAGATTACGGCCTATTCTACAAAGGATTGTCGCCCCTACCAGAGTGCCTTCGTGCCTAATAGGGATATCCATGATAATATTCTTTTAGCACATGAAGTTATTAATAAATTTGGGAATATTAAAGGGAAACAAGCGTATATTGGATTGAAATTGGATATGGAAAAAGCTTATGATAGAATCAAATGGGATTTTATCTTTGCTTGTCTCAAAGATCCGGGTTTCCATTCGGTTTGGATTAACTGGATACGGGAATGTATTACTTCAGTTTCTTATTCAATTGTCATCAATGATGAGTCCTATAGTTTTTTCCGTCCATCTAGAGGATCGAGGCAAGGCGACCCCCGTCACCATATTTGTTCATTTTGTGTATGGATGTTTTGGCATATAGGCTTCATCTTGTTGTCTCGAACCGTAAACCGGGGATTGGGATTAAAATTTGTTCGCAAGCACAAAAATCCCCGCTTGCTATTTGCAGATTGTAACAACCCGACCCTAAATCACATTATTTATTTTATTAAGTACACTATTTATATAATTGAGCGCGTGCACTTCAATTCGATATTTTGTATTTACATTACCCTTCTACATGTGTTATGCAGCTAAGGCGACGAAGTGGCCCTAATAAAATTTCATAATAAGATTTTAATTTGTGAACATCATTATTAAAACAAAATTAAAAGTAACAATAAAAGAAAACAAAGTAAATAAATGAAATAAATAAATAAAAATAAAACTTTCAGATTTTTTTGAAAGAAAAATCCGTAAATGGATTTTTCTCGGAATTTTGGAAAAAAAAAAAAAAAAAGAAGGCGGTTAAGATCAAATTAAATGGGCAATGCTATATCAATTTCCCCGCTCCTTCCTCCTCTCGCTCTTCCCGTCTCTCGCCTTCCCCGCCTTTCTCTCGCCTCTCCACACTCCCCTCGGTCGGGCCGGTCCCGCGACCGGCCGCCGCCAACGCCGGACAAAAGCCGGCGCTAGCACCGGCCGAAGGCCACCGGCCTCCTCCTCACGCTATTACTCTCGTCCCGCTCTCCTCGCGCGCCTTCGCTTTCCTCTGCCTCCATCTACGGCTCGCTCCGGCCATCGGCGCCACCAACGCCGGCCGAAGCCGACACCGGCATCGTCGGGAGACGCCGACACCTCACTCGCCACCGCTCTCCTCTCTTCTGCTGCCGCCGCGCACGGGCGGTTGCCCCGCCTCCCCACCGCAGCGAACCCATTCCGCCGCCAGCCGTCAACCGCAGCTCGGTCGTCGGAGCTCGACGCCGGTGCTGCCTCGCAAACGCCGGAGCTACTATGCACCACCAACATCCTCTCCTTCCTCTCCTTGACTCCTCCGTGAATTCGAAGGTAAAACCTCAAGCCCTAAATTATTACAGTTTGTCATTTACACAGCTTGTTGTAGTTGTGAAACCGAATTATCGGATTTATAGACATGTTTGTGTAGTAAACTTAAAGATTAAATTGGAGAAAATTCGAATTGGCATGGAGGATTTGGGTTTGGTGTTAGTGGTGAATTAATTGTTCGAATGTGAATAAATGTGGTTTTTGGGAAATTATGAGTTAACGAATGAGATTGAGGAGGTTTTATTAGCAAATGGAACAATTTGGTGGAACTATTACATTTTGGAAATAATTGAGCAAACGAAGGAGAAGGTGTGCGTAGAAATTGAAGTTTGATAATGTACAAGTATACAGGCATAGAAAATAATTGAGCATTAGGTTTGCCTAATTGCGATTGTGAACGTGAATGTTATTGTGAGAATAAGGCTCATGACCTTAAGTTGGCATATGAATGAAATTTTGAGCAATTTGGGTAATTATAAGGCCTACCTATGGAAAGGCATCGGTAGACTGAATAATCGCTTAGCTGTGGGCTTAAATTCGATAAGTGAGGAATAAATTAGGAATAAGTGTTTGTTAGGTATATATATATATATATATATATATACCATTTTCAATTCAAAGCCGCTAATAAACTGAATTACACCAAAATCATCGAGTATCTAAATAGCCTAATCAACTTCTTTAATTAATATAAATTATATTCAATAAACGCAGTAAAGCTAAGTAATACAAACATAAGTTTAATCGATTTTCATACGAATATAAGAAATGAAGTACATTGTTAAAGCTTATACAAATTCAAGCATTAAAACTCAAGAAAACATTATTAACTTTAGAAATCCATTTTAAACGTAACCGAGGCCACTTCCGTTGCCGAATAGCCGATAACTCAAATTTCTGCAAAAGGGGAGAAACAAATATTCTCAATTCGAGTACGTTCATTGCTCGTACCTTTCAAAAATTCACATGTTTTATCAAGTTTCAACATTTCTCATATATACAAATAACAATGAATCATTTACAAGGCAAGTTTTGCCACCTAATTAAGTGGTCCCCGCCCAATTATCAATTACCAAGGGCTTAGGCCCGCCAATTATACCGCGCGCGGTGTCAACTCGGGTTACCGATCGGCCGGGGTGACACCTGTTCAACGATCGTATCAATTACCAAGGGGTTCCACTTCCGGATAATAACCAGCAAGCAATTTTACTTATATTCTCTCCCCCGATTTCAAACTAAAATGAATTGAAATGCGCGCGCTCAATCAATATATTCTTCAAAGTTATTTTACCGTGCAGGAATGTTCGTACTGAGTTTCGACTCACTTTTCCAAATATTTTATTGTTTTTGTTTTAGGAAGAAGCACCGCGAACAATCAACCATTTATTAAGTCCGACGCAGGCACACCCTAGCCAGCCTCGTGGCATTCGCAAACCTGAAGGTACATAGACGCTCACGGTGATTTTACCTTCAACCGGGGTTAGGTATGGCCTTGGGAATCGTTGTACACTATCTTGTGGATTAGACAAAAGTCTAGGTTGTATAAATATTATGTTGTTAACCCGTAAACCGTAGTTTGGGATGACATAGCTATTTGGGTATTAAGTGGTTACTCCTAACGAGCATTTTTGAAAAAGAACCGTGGTTACTCAAACCGTATTTCATTCTATTTCAATTATTTAGCCTTGTCCTTTTTTTAGGACGGCGGTAACGCCTTCGATTATTACCTTCCGCTGCGACATTACGTATTAGTCCCTAATGAAGGGATTATTAAGTAATGGTGATTGAGGGCGTTACGTAAGTGGTATCGGAGCCAGGTTTAGAAATCACTGTGAGCAATAGGATTTTAAGGTGTCATGAATTGACCTTCGAGAAAGCTACGTGGCTATTATTTCCGCAAGTTGTTATTTTGGGATTTGTGAATGTGTTATAGTAAATGTTGAAATGATGTATATACTTTTGGGTTATGCTAGTGTAAACAACGTACTCGTACAAGCATTTCATATGCCTTTAAGTTTGTAGTTGTAATTAAGTTCACAAAATTTATTCCGGACGTATTATGAATCATTTGGGGTAATTTTAAGCTTTAATGTATATTGGTTGTACTCCGGCGTGTGGCCGTTGAGTTGGGTACTCCGAGCGTGTGGCTCGTTGAGTGGTATTGTGGTTTTTATGCAGGGTTTTAAAGCTTTAAATTTATGGGATAGGCCATATTACAAACGGAACTCGCTGAAATTTTTAGAAAATACCAAGCTCTCTTAGGAAATTCCCTATATTACCTTTAAGCGGGAATTAGAAAGCAAACCCGACATCTGAATAAGCCTTGGGAGTCCCTTTGATCGAGGATTCCTCAATCGATAAGAATCCCGAGAGAATGATAATCTAATGTGCAATTGGGTACTACCGATCATATAAGCACAATAAAAGCGTGAGTTACCTAAATATGTTTTATATTAGAGATTGTGATCAACTTGGTTCATGAGAGAGGGAAAAGATATTTGCACCTGAGAAAAAGAGGTATAGGAATATATTATTGCAATGGACATATGGTGAAGCCCAATGAAAAATGAGGTTGTGAGTTTGCTTGGGATAACTTCCGGAAGAGTTAGAGCAAAATTTTACCCACTGCAATTCGTGTACGAAAAGAATGGGGATTCTTAGAGTTAAAAATAGACTACAAATGATGGTAGTGGAGTATGCCAAGTAAACTTATGGAGACATCTAGATATGACTCGGACCTTTTCGTTATCGATAGGGTGAAAATATTAAGAATTGAGGATGGCTTGGCTTATCATATTTGACGTTAACTCGATAGTAAAAAGATTGTCAAGGATTACATGAAAGAGTAGTAGACATAGAGGTTGAACGAGCAAAGAGTGAACTAAGGGCCTTAAATTCTGGAAACTCAAAGAGAACCGACAACATAAGTGAAAGTATAGTTCAAAAGAAACATGTTACTAGTTTCAACGAAGGGCCATTCATTGATTATTCTTGAACCTTGGGAGAAAATGTTGCCAAATCGCAAAGAGGTGAATTATGGCTAGAGGAAGAGAGATTTTAGGCATGTTGTTTCCAAAGAAGAGATTAAGGTCGATTCTTACAAAGTAAACGCAATGAACGGGATGATCCGGACCAACTAATGTCACGTAGAGGAGGAATGCTCTTGGGTTAGTAAATTACTACAAAAGGGTCTGTCGAGAATAGGTATCCGCTACTTCGAATTAACGATTTGGTGATCGGATATAAGGAGTTAGTATATTTTATCAACTTTGAATTAACCGGAAAGATATTCCCAAAACCGCCTATAGAATTAAATAGGGACCTTACGAATTTACGGGATGCCTAGAGGATTTACCAAGGTATCCGTTGCATTCATGGATCTCATGAATAGGATTTTGAGGACTTATCTAGGTAAATGTGTGGTGGTGATTTTTGATGATATTCCTATATACTCTAAACATAAGAGAGAATATGACGAGCGAGTTGTGAATAGTGGCAAATGCGTGGAGTACGGAGACAAAACACAAGTTGAATGTAATAATGACAACTTAGCTTGTGGTTATATGAAACCTCCACACCATAAGTATTGAGTTAGCCTTGCATGGACGAATGAATGGGTCCCTAGTTGCGATGAAAGTATAATATATAACCATGAAGGGTATTCAGTTAGGCCAACATGATGAGGTCAGGATGGAAAGGATTAAGAAAGACATAAAAAGGAAAAATCTCATGGTTTCAAGAAATCCGCGGAGTGGAACCTTAAGGTTTCAAAATCAGTTTTGTGTATTGAAGAAAGAGGAATTGAAAAGGAAACTCTTGGGAAAGCACATAATACACGATATTGGGTGCATATAGGAGGAACAAGTTGTATAAAGATTTGAAACAATGTTTTGGTGGAACAACATGAAGAGGATATTACGGAATATGTAGATAAGTGTTCCAATTATCAAATGGTTAAAACCAAACGTTGGAGAGTACAATATGAACAGAGGTATCAATGTTCTGTGGTGAATGGAGATCTTTGGAGATTTCTACATGGAGATGAGATTCAATTTCAATAAACATTGCCATAGGATTACCTATTATTGTTTCAACGAAAATGTTCGAGCGATCATTGATCAATTTATGAAATCATGCGATTTTGTACCAACACATGACATATAGAATGCAGAGATACCGACACACTTATACACCAAAGAAGTCACTAGGTTACATGGAAATACCTAAAAACATTACATCCGATAGCGATAACAGGCTTCACATACGTTTCGGTAAGCTCTATAGCGACCCATTCGCAACCAAACTCGGTGTTAATAGTTCATACCATCCAGGAACAACGGGGCACACCGAAAGAGTTAATTAAATATGAGAAGATATACCGAGAGCTTGGATGTACGGTTTTTCAATAAAGCAGGAAACCGATTTATCTTTGGTGAATTTATCTTATAATACCATTATCGAGTCATCGATAAAATCGCTCCGTTTGAGGCATTGTATTGGAGGAAATACGGAACCTCGTTATGTGAAAGTGAGTGGAGCAACACCTTGACTATGGGTCTAAGTGGACCTAAGAAACAACCGAAAAGATTAGCAAGATTTAGGACCACATCAAGAAGACTTAAAGCGACAATGAGCTATAAAGGTAAAAGTATTTTTGAAGTGTCTTCACCGAAAGGGGGTCAAAGATTCAAAGTTAAGGAAAAGTCGAGTCCTAAGTATATTGGGCTACATGAGGTTATAAAGAAGTGCAATCCATTATCATATATATAAGTATAGCTATTTCATCTAAACCCAAATATGAGAATAACATTTTCCATATCTAGTAGCTCAAGCGGCATATACCAATTCCAAACCATGATATTGTGACAGAGCTACTAGAAATTATTGAAAATTTAATATATAAAAAGTTTCAAGTGCAATTATTGGGATTACAAGGTCAAGAAATTCTGCAATAAAAGCATTTCCTTGGGGGAAAGTACTGTGGACTAACCATACATCCTCGGAAGCCACATGGGGAAACCGAGGAATACCTGAGAAACTAATACCCCCACTTATTTTAAGTTAAGTTTTCAAACCTCATTGCAGAAGGCTCAAGTTTCGAGGACGAAACTTATTTTAAGGGGGAAGACTCGTAACAACCCGACCCTAAATCACATTATTTATTTTATTAAGTACACTATTTATATAATTGAGCGCGTGCACTTCAATTCGATATTTTGTATTTACATTACCCTTATACATGTGTTATGCAGCTAAGGCGACGAAGTGGCCCTAATAAAATTTCATAATAAGATTTTAATTTGTGAACATCATTATTAAAACAAAATTAAAAGTAACAATAAAAGAAAACAAAGTAAATAAATGAAATAAATAAATAAAAATAAAACTTTCAGATTTTTTTGAAAGAAAAATCCAGAAATGGATTTTTCCGGAATTTTGGAAAAAAAAAAAAAAAAAAAAGAAGGCGGTTAAGATCAAATTAAATGGGCAATGCTATATCAATTTCCCCTGCTCCTTCCTCCTCTCGCTCTTCCCGTCTCTCGCCTTCCCCGCCTTTCTCTCGCCTCTCCACACTCCCCCTCGGTCGGGCTGGTCCCGGCGACGGCCGCCGCCAACGCCGGACAAAAGCCGGCGCTAGCACCGGCCGAAGGCCACCGGCCTCCCTCCTCACGCTATTACTCTCGTCCCGCTCTCCCTCGCGCGCCTTCGCTTTCCTCTCGCCTCCATCTACGGCTCGCTCCGGCCATCGAGCGCCACCAACGCCGGCCGAAGCCGACACCGGCATCGTCGGGAGACGCCCGACACCTCACTCGCCACCGCTCTCCCTCTCTTCTGCTGCCGCTCGCGCACGGGCAGCTGCCCCGCCTCCCCACCGCAAGCAACCCATTCCGCCGCCAGCCGTCAACCGCAGCTCGGTCGTCGGAGCTCGACGCCGGTGCTGCCTCGCAAACGCCGGAGCTACTATGCACCACCAACATCCTCTCCTTCCTCTCCTTGACTCCTCCGTGAATTCGAAGGTAAAACCTCAAGCCCTAAATTATTACGGTTTGTCATTTACACGGTTGTTGTAGTTGTGAAACCGAATTATCGGATTTATAGACATGTTTGTGTAGTAAACTTAAAGATTAAATTGGAGAAAATTCGAATTGGCATGGAGGATTTGGGTTTGGTGTTAGTGGTGAATTAATTGTTCGAATGTGAATAAATGTGGTTTTTGGGAAATTATGAGTTAACGAATGAGATTGAGGAGGTTTTATTAGCAAATGGAACAATTTGGTGGAACTATTACATTTTGGAAATAATTGAGCAAACGAAGGAGAAGGTGTGCGTAGAAATTGAAGTTTGATAATGTACAAGTATACGAGGCATAGAAAATAATTGAGCATTAGGTTTGCCTAATTGCGATTGTGAACGTGAATGTTATTGTGAGAATAAGGCTCATGACCTTAAGTTGGCATATGAATGAAATTTTGAGCAATTTGGGTAATTATAAGGCCTACCTATGGAAAGGCATCGGTAGACTGAATAATCGCTTAGTCGTGGGCTTAAATTCGATAAGTGAGGAATAAATTAGGAATAAGTGTTTGTTAGGTATATATATATATATATATATATATATATATATACCATTTTCAATTCAAAGCCGCTAATAAACTGAATTACACCAAAATCATCGAGTATCTAAATAGCCTAATCAACTTCTTTAATTAATATAAATTATATTCAATAAACGCAGTAAAGCTAAGTAATACAAACATAAGTTTAATCGATTTTCATACGAATATAAGAAATGAAGTACATTGTTAAAGCTTATACAAATTCAAGCATTAAAACTCAAGAAAACATTATTAACTTTAGAAATCCATTTTAAACGTAACCGAGGCCACTTCCGTTGCCGAATAGCCGATAACTCAAATTTCTGCAAAAAGGGAGAAACAAATATTCTCAATTCGAGTACGTTCATTGCCCGTACCTTTCAAAAATTCACATGTTTTATCAAGTTTCAACATTTCTCATATATACAAATAACAATGAATCATTTACAAGGCAAGTTTTGCCACCTAATTAAGTGGTCCCCGCCCAATTATCAATTACCAAGGGCTTAGGCCCGCCAATTATACTCGCGCGGTGTCAACTCGGGTTACCGATCGGCCCGGGGGTGACACCTGTTCAACGATCGTATCAATTACCAAGGGGTTCCACTTCCGGATAATAACCGGCAAGCAATTTTACTTATATTCTCTCCCCCGATTTCAAACTAAAATGAATTGAAATGCGCGCGCTCAATCAATATATTCTTCAAAGTTATTTTACCGTGCAGGAATGTTCGTACTGAGTTTCGACTCACTTTTCCAAATATTTTATTGTTTTTGTTTTAGGAAGAAGCACCGCGAACAATCAACCATTTATTAAGTCCGACGCAGGCACACCCTAGCCAGCCTCGTGGCATTCGCAAACCTGAAGGTACATAGACGCTCACAGTGATTTTACCTTCAACCAGGGTTAGGTATGGCCTTGGGAATCGTTGTACACTATCTTGTGGATTAGACAAAAGTCTAGGTTGTATAAATATTATGTTGTTAACCCGTAAACCGTAGTTTGGGATGACATAGCTATTTGGGTATTAAGTGGTTACTCCTAACAAGCATTTTTGAAAAAGAACCGTGGTTACTCAAACCGTATTTCATTCTATTTCAATTATTTAGCCTTGTCCTTTTTTTAGGACGGCGGTAACGCCTTCGATTATTACCTTCCGCTGCGACATTACGTATTAGTCCCTAATGAAGGGATTATTAAGTAATGGTGATTGGGGGCGTTACACGATGATAGCCTTTTGTTTTGTAAAGCCAATTTTGAGACATGTCTTAGGCTCCATAATATTCTGAATGATTTACGTACTCGATCCGGCCAACTTATTAATTTTCATAAGTCGGCAATTGTTTTTTCCGAAACTCTTCGGCTGCCGATAGGAATACGGTTGCCTCTCGTGTTTAATATTCCGCACTCGGATTCTTTGGGAAAATATCTAGGTTGTCCAACTTTTAAAGGTAGAGCCAACAACTCTATATTTGCGGATCTTTTAGCGAGAGCAGATAGGAAATTACAAAACTGGAAAGCTAATTCGCTCTCTAAAGCAAGTAGAATGGTACTTATACAATCTAATCTTGAATCCCTACCTGCTCATGTAATGCGAGTTTTAAACTACTTACAAGCACGTTTAACTCTTTGGATAAAATTAATAAGGATTTTTTTGGAAAAAATCTCAAGATGCTAATGGGTTACCAATGGTAGCTTGGGATAAAATTTGTACTCCCAAGAAATTAGGGGTTTGGGCCTTAAGAAAATAGAGGTAGTTAACCAAGCTTTTCTTTGTAAACTTATTTGGAAATACTTATATGAAGAAAATAATTTCGGGCCTCAATTATGAGAACTAAGTATCCTCTCTCAGAGGACTTTTTCTCAAGGAAAATAAAAGCTTCGATTTTTGGGCGTGGAATGCTTGCTTAAGGAACGTGATCTTTTTAAAAGGGGCTTAAGATGGAAAATAGGTAATGATAAAAACACGAAATTCGGCAAGATTTCGGTGTGGAAATTGTAAGTTATTGAATTATTATGACAATAATATTCCAAATATTCCCTCTTTGGATGCCACGGTTAGTGAATTTATAACCCCGGGTAAAGAATGGGACCCGGTACGTCTTAATTCTTTTCTACCGACCGATGTTTGTCAAGTTATTAAGACTATCCCTCTCTCTTTTCATGACATTGAGAATTCCGTTTGTTGGGGTTTGTCTAGTCGCGGAAAGTTTACCACTAAGTCTACCACTTGGAATGCCCATAACATTCCCACTAATTCACCATCGTGGGATTTTGCATGGATTTGGAATATGGATTTGATGCCTAAGTTGAAATTATTTATGTGGCAAATTGGACACAATGCTTTACCAACACGAGATAACCTAGCTAAAAGAAGGATGAACATCGACACTATTTGTCCGGTTTGTCAACACCATTATGAGTCAATCGACCATCTTTTTTCACAATGCATTTGTGTCATGGATATTTGGGATACAACTTTTCGACATAAGTGGTTAGAGGTAAATTTTAGCCAATTGCATAATCCCTCTCCGAATCGGATTATCTATACACTCGGAAGGCTGAGAAAACCAACTCGGATGATCCGTGTGATCCATTTGTTATGAAGCATTTGGAAGAGTAGAAATGAGAAGGTCTTCAACAATGGATCTTTCAATTCCATTGCTACAATCCTGCGAGCCAAATCATCGTGGACTGAATGGCGATCTAAGAGCGAGACTAGATCAACATTTCAACCCATCCCCACCTTCCCCGTCATTACGTGCCAACACTTCTAACAATTTGATTTGTTGGCACAAACCACCTGGAGGATTTATCAAAGTCAACTTTGACAGTTCAAGGTTTTCTTCGGCGGCGGGAGGCTTCGTCATCGAAAATTGGGACGGCGAGTTTCTTCAAGCTGGAGCAACAAATTTGGGGCCATCCTCGGTTCTTATAGTAGAGGTTACTACCATGAGAAATGGTGTCAAAGCGGCAGTTCAAGCGGAGTTTCGTTCTATCATTTTGGAAGGAGATAATCTAACGGTCATTAAAGCAATTAAAGGTGAAATACGAGTTCCTTGGGAAATCCGGACACCGATTCAAGACACTCATTGTTTCCTTCGGATGTGCGACCAAGTTCTTATTCATCACATATTTAAAGAAGGGAATTGGGTCGTCGATCTGGATAGCCTAGCTTGGTCATTGTATTTATTCTACTTTAGTTTGGTTTTCTATCCCCTCTTCTTCTCTTCTCTCCATTTTAATGGAGGACAACTTAGGTAGAGCCCTTGCGAGAAGGGCTACTTATTAGTTGTTGTACTTACCTTTCAAAAAAAAAAAAAAAAAAAACCTAACAAATGGATCCTTCGATTCAAATAGTGGTCGAGTTTAAGTTTGGGCGAATGATATCAAGTCGGGTTGAGTTTAGCACAATTGAGGTCAAATCGGGAGTTTTGAGTCCACTTTCAAGTGATCATGCTTCAAATTTCTCAAATGTCGGGTAGAGTATAAATTCGAGTTTTGGGTCAATCTTGTTAGGTTTAGTTACAAGAATGCTCTATTGCACATAAAGCTTCAAGTAAAGGGCAATAAAGATCTAAGGGGCATAAACCAAAGATATAAGACAATTAGTTTGCAGCCAAGCCACAAAAAGTATTGCGAAGAATCAGTAATAGTACACATGCAATTTATCTCAGGAAAGTAAACAAGAGGCTACATGCCTACATCCACGTCTTACACAAGTGAATTGAGTTCTAAACTAAGAATACTTCAATATAGTGAAAGCTAAACCTCCTTGCCTCACCTTCCATCAGCTCAAAGGTCATTACAGCCCTAGAAAATGAACAACAAAGTCATAAACAAATGGGAGTTGGACGACGAATTTACACACGGGTCCTAGACTCATTCCAAAGAACAAATTACAGGTAAAAAGAGTCCTCTGCAACCCCTAATTAAGCCATACACATTTCTGTTTTTTTGATAGCAAGAACTTGTCAGTTCACGACGTGTTATCAGCACCTAAAACATGGACAACACACAAAACAAATGCAAGTTATCAGATGAATACATGCAAACAAAATCATCTCTTTGTGCAGTTCATAGAAATTATTGGTACGGCAAATAATTTGTTCGGCATTCCCGGAACAATCCCAGAGAATACTCTACAACCAAGTTCTTTAGATACATATTAAATGGCTCACCAAAACTAATAATTTAAAAAAAAGAAAAAAAAGAACAAAGCATTTCTAACAGCCAATCATCATACAAGATGATTTAGAGATCTCACAACACAATGATTTTCTATGCAGACTGATCAATAAATCATATCTTGAAGGCAGAAGAAGAATTGAAGTTGACTCAACAGCCTTATAGAACAAAATCCGTCAGTATAAAGTTGACCCAAAAGCCTTAATGAACAAAATTCGTCATAAAGTATAAACCGTACATCTTTAATAAGTGGCCCATTACATGACAGGTGAAAGCAGCTACGAAGTAAAGGAAGAAAAACACAAGTCCACTAATGGTTGCTAAACTCAAGACTAACCAACTACAATTCTCTGCACCACATTCAAACTTCTAAGTTATCAGCAGTTGCAGTATAATGCAGTGATTGTGTTCAAAACTCCATTGAATCTTCAGGGATTTATCACACATCATCATTGCAAGCTGATTGAACACAGATAGTCAGCTCCCTGAATGATTATGTAACATCTAGTTTTAGTAACACCCAAACAAAAGATCACCCAGAATGCTGCCCTTAACTCGTACGCAACATTTCAAAAACAATAAGCACTATATTTACGAAGGAAAAAAAACAGCAAGGGCATATAAGCATTCATTATGACATGAAAATTTCTCAAGGATGGCTAATAAGACAAACAAAGAAGAACAAAAAAGGCCAACAGATGATACTGATAAACTGTTGCAAATTGCAATCATTTTCTATGACGAATAGATTGGATGAGCATTAGATCTTTTATTTTTTTCAGATAAGGCAAGATTATCCACTTATCACAATAGAATACATATCCAAGGACAAAGAAGCCCTCAAACTAAAAGTGAAATCAATATCCAGTGATACAAAAGGAAAACTGCCCCAATTTGCAAGAATTTTCAAATGAGGACCAGTCAGATAGAGACAACAGCGAGGTAGATTTGCTTACAAAAACCTGCCCCCTCTAAGTGGTTAACCGTCCTAAAGAACCCCAAACCTTCAAGTCTCAATCAGACCTAACTTCTTAGGGTTTCCTACATAATTACATCATCATCAGACAGCATGTTTCACAAAAACACACAATCTTCCTGACCAAAAAGGACAAGTCAAATAAAAGCACATACTCTGATGACAAACAAGCCTAGAAAAAGCTCATAGCAATGAGCAGAAACCATGTGATTTTGCAATGAAGCTCGTACAAAAAGAGGGATAAGAAAATATAAAGCCTAGAAAGAGGCAAAGGAAAGAAGGAGGTAGCTTTTCACATAATAAAAATATGTCTTGATTACAAACCAATGGCATCAAACACTAGAGGCGATACATTAGAAACCTATTGCCATGACAGATAGTCAGATACTTCAAAACTGGGTGAGGACTAACTGATAGCACCCATTCAATGTGTTTAAATGTCTTGAAAAAAGAAACAATTTGAAAGAACTAATTTTGAAACTTTAGACAGATCAGGGGTCTTCACAAGCAAAGTACTCTTCAAGCCGCTACAAGCCTACAACAGATAGTAAGCAACAGCAGTTAAAACAAACTGAAAGTGGCCTCATTAAATCAGCAAGCAATACACCATCAGATTAATTAATTTGAACATTACACAGAAGAGATAGAACATTTATCACCACAAAAGCAATTCAATGTCCTCTGAACACGAAAAGACAGCAATCCTGACATTCAGAAAACAATTTTCCACTAAAACAAGGTTCTGAGAGGAAATCAATAAGTTCACTTTAGGAACAATGTAAATCAATATTTTTACTTGTCACAGAAGGTACCACCTAATCTACATTAAGATGACACACTACTTATTTAGCCAGAAAACAGAACAAATTGTGGGCATTCCACCTTTGCTTCAGCTTCTTCATTTAGTCTTGACACAGCCTACAAAAATGAAGGAAAATGGAATATGCAGTTTAAGATTAAGACAAGAAGAAGGATAATAATAGATGAGTGCTTTTGAGAGAGAGCAAGAATGCAATTTCTTGGAGGCTTTTATGAACTGAGCAGGTTGAAGGGCTAGGGCTAGCATTTGAAGAATTATGATTGGGAAAGATAGCACAGCTTTCTGACTGCTCTCGACAGGTTAGAAAAGGATATTGAATTACTTACACCTATGTGGTTCTTGCTATCCTAGTGCTAAAATCTTTGTACAATGAACACAAACTTACCAAAAAGTCCAAAGGGAGGAGAAGACATCAAGTAACTCTAGATGGTAGGTTAGATACCTAATAAAAGAGAGAAGAAGAAAAAGTATATTAGGAAAGCTATCAGAGAAAGATTGCTCTTACAGACTTGCAGGGTAACAAGAGAATTCAACCCAAAGCTTTGGAATTGCATGGAATATGACTTGAATGAAATGAGATTCAAAATAGACAACTCATAAAACAAGGTCATTAAAAGTTCAGAGATGCTAGCTTTAATGGAACTAAGAAGGGCAGCAATGTAACTTGAACACCTTTTTCTCATGGATTACTCGAGCAAGAAATCGAAAATTAAAAAAAACAACAAGAAGACATTTCCTTGCACATTTACCAAATACATGATCAATCTTAAGATAACTGCAATATGAAATGTGATATAAGAAAAACCGCTAAGAAGGATGTAAACAAATTTGCAGTCTCCCGGAATGCCAATTACTCATTTTTTTAACAGCTGTAGCAAATTTCACTTCTTGGTGCAGCTAATGGGATTAAACATCAAAGCTTAAGGAACCAGAACTGACAATGATAGAACTAAGCTCAAGCATCCACCTCTTTCAGAAACAAGAAGTGCTCCATACTTCTCCTAGCATATCCATTTTGTAACTCTCACTATCCAGGCATGTAATTCTCATCAAATACCCCAGGGAAGCAGATAATGATTCACACACCATAAAGTCAATCTGTCCCAACGCAAAAATACAAGTTGTCTTGCAGAACGTCACTCTAGACTAGACATGCCTACAGAAACTTAATCTCCATCGGGGAATTAGTAAAGGAGGTCAAGTGAAGCAAGGTGAGTTATGGAGACCAGTAGAGGTCGTCGAAAAAGAGCACTTCTCTTTTCCTTCAACAATATATCTAAGGGCTCAAATCCAACGAAAAGGAAAAGCATTTCCTTCGAGACTGCTGAAAAAATGAATCTTAACCTACTCCCTACAGATTGCCACTCAAAATGCATAGGTCCAAGCTAAAGTACAAGGATCCCAAATCACCTCCCATTTTTCTCAGTAAAAATTTGGCTTTTGCTCTCGATTCGACAAGATATCTATTCCCAACAGGCAAAACATGACCTATACTACAAATTGGTGCCTACTCAAAACAGAGGCGTAACTATAATTCTGCAAAATAACACAATAAAACGAAACATGAAACATACCATCTGGAACCCAACCGGAGCTGCGTCGAGAAAGCGAAAGCATCGAAGTCATCAATGCCGAAGCTGTTGCAGTGTGGAATGGCTGCATAGTCTCCACACAAGCGCTCAATTCAGCAGGACACCTGCACAGCCCCAAAATCAGTGTCCCGTCTTTTTTAACTACGAATATCGAAATTGAAGAGCTATCATGGTATGAATTTCGAGGAACAATAGACAATTCTCTTTCCTTTTTCCTTCAGAAGGGAACGAAAATCGCGAGTTACCTGAAGATGCGCTGAGAGACAGGGGCGCGAAAGGGAGAGCGAGCAGATTTAGCGCCGGAAGCAATCTTGGCGGCGGCGCTTCTGACGGAGGATGCTCGGAAAATGGATCTGGCGGCGACAGCGGCGGCGGCGGCCATTTTTGGTGAGATAATATGAAGAGATTTCGATTTGTACGGAAAGTTGGTCTCTGTAGGAGCAGAGGAGGGTTTAGACTTTCAAGGGGATAAGGGCCTAAAGCCTTAAACCCTAATGCCTTAGTTAAGCCCACAACGTCCTCTAATTTCAACTACCCCCCTTTTTATTTCAATTTTAGGGCTGTGTTTAGACTAGGTAAAAATTTATCCCATTTGAATATATTCAAAAAAATTAGAATAATTGACATAATTTAAACGAATCAAACCTTATTAATCTAAATATAATCTGATTCGAAATCTTGCCGAGTGTCCTATTATACGGATATAATATATTTTTGAGTTTTTGTAATACCCCTAGACCCACCTTAGAAGTATTACATGTCGGGGTTCCCCGAGAGGAACCCTAAGGCTGCTTAAGGTCTCAACTTAGGATTAATAAACCTTTCTTAAATTGGTGGAAGCGTGTTTCTAGGTTTTCAAAGGTTTTACGAAAATTTCGGCGAGTTTCCTCCGTAATATGGCTAATCTCATAGGCTTAAAGCTCGAACCCCGCACGAAACACATTCATAAGCTCAACGAGCCACACGCTCCGAGTAATACAACACAAACTCAACGAGCCATACGCTCGGAGTAACCACATAGGGCTTTTACATTCATACTCAAAACTTAAGTTCACATACACCGATCTTTACAAGTGTGGAAAACATAAAGTACATAATAAGTCCGGAGAAGTCCTATCTCGTTGGTTCGCTTCTTCTAAAAGCCAAAAGCAACTCCTGAGGAGTCTTACTTCCGTACCTGAAATGTTGGTGAAGTCATGAGCTCCACTAGCCCGATGAATAATCCAAACTCAACCCCTGTTTCACTTTGCACATTAATTCATTAACAAACACACGTAAGTTCACAATTCATTCATAACATGCGATTCGGATCATACATACTTAAGACATGCGAGATTCTAACTTACCAACTTACCAAGAAGTACAATGACATCATTTACTCATGAATTCAATCAAACATACTTCATTCTTCTTTCTACGCAAGTACGTCATAGAATCATTCATCATGTAAGGTATTCATCACATAAATCATATCTTGTTTCTTATTGTATTAATTTCTTATGAAATCATGATTTGTTCTTCTCTTCATTCTTCTTCTTGAGTTCAATCGTGCATTCCATAAATCATTGGTTCTTTCTTTCTTGTTCGTTATGCACGATCATTCATTTCTTCATATCATAATTTTTAAGTCTTCTTAGTTTCGAATGGAAAGAAGATTTATGTTACGGTCTAAAGACCTAGTTCTTGGAACCAAAACAATTCGTGGGCTCGGTTCTTGGAGGCATACAATTCGTGGCCTCAAGGCAAAACAATTTTGTGGCCTCGAGGCGGCCTCAAACTACGAAGGACGCATACTTGTTAGGAATTTATGGAAGCAATTCAATTCGTGGCTTCAGTTTGATAGACACTTCAATGGCCATAACTTTAGAGGGTTTTTTATTTCGTGGGGTCTTAGATCAATAACACAATCCTTTCTCCCTTCTTTAGTTCTTTATGTTTCTTATTTTCTCATTATCTTCTTATTACTTATTGAAGAGATGCACTTAATTCATATAATTCATGTTCAACACGTACATCCCGTAACATCTTCAAAATAAGCAATTCACATAAGCAAGTTCCAACTCAAGTACAATCAATCCAACTCAAATAGGCATGCTTATTTCACTTAGAATCAATGAATTTAAGATAACCACGTCATACATATACATATCAATTACTAAGTAACGAACTTATCTCTTCATAATTGCGTATTATCACATAGAGGTGGTTATGGTTCTATAATTTTCCTTAAACATTACATATCTCTTAGCTTAGTCTGTATAACCTCTCAAATTCCAGTTCTTAGCCTCATTTACTCCATTAGTTCCGATTTTGCCCAAAACAGGATATTTTCACTTGCATATCTCCCAATCTACTCATCCAATGCATACCAAAATTTACAGGAAATTTCCATAAATTGCCACAAAGTTGCAGTAAACTTTTCGGGAAATTTGGGCTACACACGAATTCACGAAATTTGGACAGCATGCATAATTACTAAAAATCGCACATAAGTCATGAACTTAACTTTCGATTTTTCCCCTAATTCTGTTCAAGCTAATCTCATCCAATTCTCAATAATTATGCTCAATAATACTTAAACATCACAAATTCAGAACTAGATATCACATAATCACAACATGCTCTTTGATTCGTGAGTTGCTAATTTAGTGAATTTAAGCCTTTAACTTCTTCAATTAAACCTAGGGTTCCCAATTTCATGAATCAATTTCAAGTTTCATCTTCCTAATTCATTTTAACTTTAGAGGATGAATTCAAATTACTCACCTTAGATTCTTAGAGGTTCTAAGAATTTTAGTTTTGGAGGATTGAATTTCGATTTCAAATTGGGTTTTGCTTCCTCTTTTTCCTTCTTTCGCTGCCCTCGTTGCTCTCTTGCCCTCGTTTCCTCTGCTTTGTCTCTTCTTCTTTCACCCCCGCTTCTCTTTCCTTTCTCCTTTGTCCGCGGCCTGTCCTCGGGCCTGCCGTGCCCCGGCTGCCGGTTTCGGCATTCCTCTCGCTTCGCTCGCTCTTCCTCTCTCTCGTGCGTTCTCGCTCCCTCTCGCTTTCCCATTCTTCCGCTTCTTCTCTCTTTCCTCTCGGTCTCCCTCTACTCTGCTCTCTTTCCCTTTGCTCTGTTTCTACTTCTTTCATTCCCTTCGTTCTTCTTCTTTGTTCTCGGTCTCGGTCTCGGTCTCTCTCCTCTTTTGCTAATTACACATAATGGGCTTAGCTGCCTAATTTCAATTGGACCCCTTAATTCTTTGCTTCTTTCTTTGCCAACAAAATGCCACTAATCTCTAATGCCACTAATCCTCAAATGTCAGCCACCCCTCATTTCTCATTTTCCTTTCTTTTTCTTTCTATTTTAATTGGGCCCAAATTTAATTTCAATAAGCCCAATTAAGCTGGCCCATGCTCGGGTTTCGGTCTTCGGGTTCTAATTCCGACTCGAAAAATTAATAATTCACTTACTTTAATAGTTTTGAATTTGTCACTTAACTTTTAATAATTTAATTCATCAGCAGCAAGCACCTAAAATTTCCGGGTCTTACAATTTTATATCATATCTTACAATACCTTATTTTATCAAGTTCTTATAAATTAAGGCTGATGATATAACATTCAATTTTCAATAAATATGAATCAATAGAACTTGACCGAGCCCGTTGAAATCCAACAAAGAGAGAACATTGCTTAAAGAAGGGAAAAAGGAGGCCTTGGAATATTATCGGTGTCCGGTCGATAGTTTTCGTTGAAGATGGTTGTTGATCGGCTATCGGTTGGTAACACATTTTGTGTCGAGCACCATATGGATTCGGACATATGCCCGGAGAGAGGGAGGAGAGTATGAAATTTTTGTGACGAAGTGTCTTGTTATAATTGGAACAATATATAAAAGTAATCAACCCTTTATGGTTAGTTGCAACTCTTTTTAATTAAAATCGAAAGAATGAGTTTCATTAATAAAGAATAAATCAAACTTACATCCAACTCCGTCGGATTGAGAATGTTATATGGCACTTCTTCACAAATTTTACAAGTTGGATCAAAAGGTTAAAGATGTGTAAGGACATGGTAAGTAGGGATAAGCGGTTATGGATATTCTATCCCAAAATTAGGAATCCGAACATGATCTTATTTGACCGTTTCCTGAATTTTGAAACCCGAACTCGAATCTCGGGGTCCGATTCCGATTCTAAGGTACCCTGTCCACACCATTATTTTATAAAAAAATTTAAGGCCTTAAAAATTATATATTCTTGGATTAATTAAATTTCAAACATTAAAAAAATATCAAATTAATTTACTATATGAAAAGTTAGAACAGAATTTAAACATCTAAGGCAAAAAGAAACAAGAAGCAAAACATCAATTTCTGCATTTTTTAACATTTAATAAAGACTAAATCTCATGAACCACAAACTAATTGAACTTGAAATTACATGGGCCTCATATTTACAAACTAAAAGCTAAAAATACTAGAAACATTACCTGTCTTAACGATTCCATATTCCAGTTCCAGTGGTTTGATTTTGGAAACGAAACCGGAACCCGTTTGACAAGTTCCTAAAATTTAGAACCTTATCAAAACCATTTGATCGGTTTCGGTTCGGAACCTTACCCATTTGACAGGTTTCGATCCGGTCTCGGGGTACCCATCAGCCATGATCACCCCTAGTCGTAAATAGGGTTGTGTATTATTCGTTCCAAAATCGAATTAGATCGAAACCGATGTGGATTGGACCGAACTGGACCAACAATGTTCGGTCCGATCCTCGGTCCTCAAATTTTCACTATTCATTTTTCGGTCCGCACCAAAGTCGGTTCAAATTAAGGTTAGTTAATTAAAATTTAATTGTTGTTACTTTGTTGTTGGCTTTTTCCAGCCCCTGCCTTCCTTTATCACCCCCCATGCCCACACGATTCTCTCTCCAACTTCGAGACCCACCCTCGCCCCCATTGCTCTCTCTCTCCAGGCAAAGAAGCCGCTCAGCGGCGACCTCTCCCCAAGCATGGAACCTTTGGCGCCAGCCCGCCGCATCTTGCAACCCGACCTCTATCCAGATTAATCAAATCACTACAAAAATCATCAAATTTCTCACTGTAATTTTCCATTGAAAAATCATAGTGGGAAATTTCGATCGTTTTTCCACTACTTGATTTTTTTCACCGATTTTCCACCATCAAATATTTTCACTATTTTAATTTTTTTTAAAACTTATTTCCTACTAATTTTCCACTAATATTTATTTATTTGAATTTTCCCACTTTTTTCCCTTTTTTTCTATTTTGATTTTATCTCTTTCTCCCCAAAATATTTCACCAAGTAAATTCAATTATTCAATTCTCACCAAATAAAAATTTTGGTTAAAGTGTGTCATAAAAAAAACTTACTAAAATTTTTTTTACCAAAGTGAGAATACACACAGACAGCGTATACTACCCAACAAATAATTAACCCAAACAAATTAAACCCCTGTACTCTCTCTCCTCTCACACCCTCTCTCATACCCCCTCTCATACTCCCTCTTTTCTACGCACCCCCGAACCTAGCCGATGCCGCTATCCTCCATAGTTGAACGACACCGTAGTCGGCTGCCGACCATACGAGTGGCGGCTATGCGACGAATGTTTCTCTCTCTTTCTCCCTCTCTCCCTCGAAACACCATGCTGTAAGAGGAAGATTTTTGTCGTTCGGCCCCGAACTCTAGTTGACAGGCGTTGTCCTCCATAGCTGAACGACAGGTGGTCGACCGCCAGCTATATGGTGGCGTCTATGCGGCGAATGTTTCTCTCTCATCCTCCCTTTCTCCCTTGAAATACCAAGCTATAAGTGCCAGATTTTTTTGTCTACTCGACCTTTTCCCACTCGCCATACCACCATGATAGTTGTATACTTCAAAAGCTTCGAACGGCCAAGAACTCTTCATGACTCTTCAAGAACGACCATCAATCACTATAAAATATTGATTTATTTTGCAATTTCAGTTGAATTTATCATTATTTCCTTCTTTTGTAATTTTAGTTTAATTTGGAGGCTTTTTTTCTGGTTAATTTGTCTGGTTATTGGTCAATATGTTTGTTTTATATGAAGACCGAGGAGTGTTTGTGTAACACCCCCAAGACACCCCATAGGAGTATTACATCTCCAAAGTTCCTTAAAGGAACTCCCAAGGCTCTTTCAGGTGTCGGTTTGGCTATCTAAACTCAACTTAAAGATAATAAAGGTGGTTTTCCAAAAGAATATGAGATTTCCTAAAAATTTCGGGAGAGTTCTGTTTGTAATGTGGACTATCCCTTAGGCTTAAAACTCTAAAACCCCGCATAAAAAGCATAACATAACTCAACGAGCCACACACTCGGAGTATACAACTCAACGGCCACACGCGGAGTCCAACCAATCATGCGATAAAACTTAAAATGATCTAAATGATTTACTATACATCTAGTATAAACTACATGAACTAAATTACAAGTACAACATTTACAAACATAAGAATGCATGTCAGCCACTTGAGTCACTTTAGCAATCAACGAGTCAATAAGAGTCCAGAATATGCTGCGCGTAGATCATACCTTCTAATAATACACCTGCACACTGGGGAAATTTGTGGGGGTGAGCAATAAACCACGGGTTCACCGGAGTCTCATACCCTTAAAATGGAAATTCTTTACACATAATACTCATAATAATGAAATCGTGAAAACATAATAATATAATACAAATCTATATACTTTCAATGAAATCTCTTGCAACGTAAAGATTAGAACTCCTTTAATCATTTAAAAGCACAATTTCACATTCATCGCAATTCTCTTTTTCCAACTGAATCAACTTTCTAGGCTTTCGAGGATTCTAACTAGCACTTCTTAAGTCCGGGCGAGACCCCGAACAAAAGGCTCCGGGACCTATCTTCGGAAGTCTCAAAGTGAGCATCCCGCCTCTGCAGGACCCCTATTAGAACCCTTCCCTCGAAGTTTCTAGCTAGGCGTCCCCTAGTTCGAACCCTTCGGTATGCTAAACGATCCGTAGCCGGTCGATTCAAAACAATTTACTCATATTCATTCATCACATTCACTTCACAAATTTCTCAAATCGATTTAACATCAAGGAAGGCATGATACCACGTGTCACCCTTATAAAATCACTTCCTTAAATCAGTTTGACACACTTGGAAGGCATAGCACTACGTGTCATCCTTCCAAATTCAATTTCTGAATCGGACTTGCTTCTTTAAAGCGAGAATCACGTTCGAAAGGCAATTCACAAGAAGTTGCATTCAAGGATCATCTCACATAAAATACAAAACTCCTTTCAAAACTACTATTGACATCATTTCACAATCACTTGCACGAGATAGCAACAACTCAACACAGATAGTCATTCTCGGCTTCATTCATAACTACACTTTTCTCAATTCCCCAATTCGGTAAGATTGATTCCCTTTTCGAGCCGCAATAACCACAAGTAGATATTACCTAATCCAACGTTTCCCTTTTTTACAATTCATTGTCTTTACCTCAATTCCTCATTTTATGCCTCTACTTTATAACTTAACTTTTCCCAAATTATCATCTTTGCTTCAATGTTTTCCGACTACGCCTCCACATTACTAATCAACCTCTTCTTACTCATACTTAGTCGGATAGCTCTCATTCTTACTTCACTACTAAAATTTCTCTAGCTTCCTTCATCTCCAAGTGTAATTTGCTCTCATCTTAGGTTTCTACCCCATTAATTGTGTTTTCTTGACCGACTCAATCATGCAATTCTTAATCTTTTTCATCGCTCCACTTCCGTTAGCTCCGCTTATCTTCGAATATAATTCAACCTCAAGGATTTAATTCTCTTTTGAACTCAATTATCCTAATACTCACCCACTTCTAACTCCCATGCCTCAATTGTGCATTGCTTCGTATGAACTCTCACTCCTCTTTTATGCTTAACTCGTTATTTCCCAATATAAGTCGTTACCTTCCAATGTAAAGAATTTAGGAAATTTCTAAGGTTCAATCGAAGCATCAATTCGCAGTTTAGACCCAAATCACCATTTTTTCATCTCTAATAGTTAATTGAGATCTTCACAGTACTCTTTATATCTAAGCATCCTAACTCCTTATAAACTTTCGAGCATCTTAACTCGAGCCTATCCAATCTGCTAAACTCTTTCGGGTTTCGATTCAAACTTAACAGTTCAATTCGATTTTCTCATAACCTAATTCCGTTCTAATCACTTCCTAACTTTATTCTATCACGTAAACATTCAATAATCACAACAAAACTCGTTTGGGTTTCGAAATTGCTAATAGTTTAGAGTATAAGACTACCCACCGAAATTCTCGGGTTTTAAGGATGGATTTCGGGTTCCTTGACTTCGCCTTTTGGTTTCTGTCCCTATCTCCGCCAGTCTTTGCTTAGTCTCTCGGTTTTTCACTTCCCCTGTTTCGGTTCGTCATTTTTGTTCTCCGCTAGCTCTCGGTCGGGTCTTCGCGTGTTCACCGCTGGTCCTCCTCCCTCGTCGCCGCCGCCTTTCCCGATTTCCGACCTCTCGGTCCCTCTCGCGTCTGTCCCCGCTCGGGTCCTTCCTTCGCCCTCTCTCTATCCCGAGTCTCTCGCTCTCTTCCCTTCACTCGCGCTACTTGCGTCGCCGGCTGCCGCCTCGGTCTCGTGGTGGTCACCGGTCCTCCCCCTCGCTCTCCTTGGCCCTCGCATGCTCACCTTCTCTCTCTCTCTCTCTCTCTTTTCCCATTCGGTGCTCCTTTCTCCCTCCCCTGTTCTACTTCTCGTTTTCTTTGCTTTCCCGTGCCCCCTCCTTTCGGTGCCTCCTTTCTTTTATTTTTGGCACGGATCTCACCACCGCTAAATAAAATCACCTCTCCCTTCTATTGGACCTTCATTAAATCTCTTTTATCTCTTCTTAATTCAGCCAAAGTAATCACCAGCCCATATACGACAAGTCCATATCTCCTCCCTTCCGTTCTCTTATGCCGCTACACCCTAACTTATTTTAATATGCCGGCCACGACAATTCCTAATCACCCAACAGTTTAGCTCGGATGGAAAAAGGGAGGCAATTTCCTTGATTTAGTTTATTCGACGGTAGCTTCCGAGGAGTACTGAAGTAATACGTCCGGCTGTAATTAAAATTAGTCACTCATCCCCCTTAGATTCGCGGAATAATACTCAATAATTCTATGCTTTACAATTGCTTTTCGTTAAAATTATGGGTATTACAATTTGTTTCATAAAGTTAGATATAGATATGGGCGTTTGGTTTTTCATATCCGAATTATGATGTTTTCCATGTTTATTGAACTTCCATTGCGTTATAAGAACATTTATGTATTTATTGCCATTAATTTTGACTAAAAAGGCTGAAGTTCACCAGGTTTAGCATTTGGGTACTCCTAAAGTTGAAACTTTTATAGTTTGTAACTAATTTTTAAAGGTTTTCGGTTAGTTTAGGCTTGTAGGCAAGGCTAAAATATGAGGTTTTCGTGGTGGGTTGTATTCATGGTCTTGTATTTTATTGAATTTTAATTGGGCGGTGATTAGGTGGGTGGACTTCTTGACCCACTAGCATCAAATTGAGGAACTTTTACAAGAAGATGATTGTTGTACAATGGATGTATTCTGTGGGAGTTTTTTTAATTCTTGAGGCTAATTTTTGTTTGGGAAAAGCTTCTACTTTTGGATTATGCAAATTTTTAACAGGTTAAGCATGGGTACTTAGCTGGGACATTTGGCAGCCACCATATGTTCATAGAATTTCTACTATGAGTGAAAGTGTGTGTGTTTTTCTATTTTCCCCAATTGCTAGAGGTAACTTTGATAGTGAGCAACATATTTAGAAGAAAATGAGAGGGGATTTGATGTGTTTAGGGCCACAAATTTTGTAATTTGAGGAAAGAGGGAGAACAGGGAACTAACATTGATGAATTAGGTTTATGAGAGTAATAGAGCTCCTCTAGTTGTTGGTCTTGAGAGAAATTCTAGAAATAGGGACTTAATAGACCGGTTTCTACGTACATTTTGCTCTCTAATCTACCCTGCGAGAATGAATGAGAGTTTGATCTTTGATGAGTACTAAAATTTATTGGATAGAGGGGGTGAGAAAGGAAAGAAGGGGAAAAAGAAACAAGAGCAGATAGGCCGGATATGCAATAGCAATAGCAATAGCAACAATAGTAGCTCGAGTAGAAAGACAATTAGAAAGGGGTTGTTCCTTCCTCAAATAATTTGTGAGGTATGCATCTCATGGATTGGTTAGGGATTACCTAACTGTGCATTTAAGAAAGATAAAATTTGTAAGGCATGCACAAAAGGCAAGCAAGTCAGGTTTTTTTCAAACCACTCAAAACTATATCTACATCCAAAGTGCTTGAATTGGTTCATATGGATTTGTGTGGTGAAATTCTTGTGAAAAGCCTTGGAGTTAAATCTTATGTACTTGTCATTGTTGATGATTTCTCACGATTTACCTGAGTATGTTTTGTTAAGAATAAGAATAAAGCCTTCAAAGAGTTCACTAAGCTCTGCAGGAAAATTCAAGTGGAGTCTCATACTCGGATCGGGAGGATTCGAACCGACCATGGAAGGGAATTTGACTATTCGGAATTTACGAGACTTCTATGACAAGAATGGTATTTCTCACAACTTCTCTGTACCAAGAACTCCTTAATAGAATGGAGTAGTAGAGAGAAAGAATAGAACTCTTAAAGAAATAGGAAGGACTATGATGATTGAAAATGATCTACCTTACTATTTCTAGGTCGAAGTAGTCAACACATCAAATTACACATTCAACGGATGCCTTATCGGACCCATCTTGAAGAAAACTCCCTACGAACTATACAAGGGAAAGAAACACAACATCTCTTACTTGGACCATTTGGATATAAGTGTTTTATTCACAACAATGGTAAGGAGCATCCGACTAAGTTTGATGCTAGGTCGGATAAAGGTATATTTACGGGTTATTCATCTCATAGCAAAGTTTATCGTGTGTTTAACAAGAAAACTAACAAAGTGGAAGAAAGTATCCACGTTGTCTTTGATGAGATTGATCTTAGCAGGATAAGTGAGTCCATATACTCGGATCTAAGCCTTAACAGAGATGAAAATGACCTTGCTGAAGTTGAGCTCGGGAAGAATGAAAACGAATTACTAAGGTAACTCGGAATGGAGTAACTCGGGATGTTATGACTCGGATTGAATAGATTCAAGAGCTAGCTCGGAATGTCTGAAGAACAAGTCAACGCAGAGACTCAGCAAGATTAACCAACTGAAGATCAAACTATTCAACCAACAAACTTGGTAAATCAAAGGACAGGTAAAGCTTTCCAAAATGCATCCGAGTCACCCACCTGAAAACAAACTTTCAAACATCAACAGTGGAGTAAGAACTCGATCTTCTGCATAATCTATGTGCATTTTCTACATTCATATCATTTACTAAACCCAAAAATGCACTAAAAGCCCTAAATGAAACTGAAGGGTGGAGACCATGCAAGAAGAGCTCAATCAATTTGAAAGAAACCAAGTTTAGACTCGATCAAACGACCCTCTAACCACTCGAGTCATAGGAACCAAATGGGTTTTCAAGAAGAAATTGGATGAGGAAGGGTTGGTAGTCGGAAATAAGGCTAGACTTGTTGCTCAGGGTTACAATCAAGAGGAAGGAATTGATTGTGGGGAAACCTTTACACCTGTTGCTTGGATTGAGGCAATCGGAATCTCGTTAGCATTTGCATGGTTTCAAACGACCCTCTAACCACTCGAGTCATGAATATCAAGCTTTATCGGATGGATGTCAAATGTGCTTTTCTGAATGGTTTCATTCAAGAAGAAACATATGTTGAGCAGCCCCCTGAATTTGAAAACTCGAAATTTCTAAATCATGTTTTCAAATTGCAAAAGGCTCTATATGATCTTAAACAAGCTCCCGGAGCGTGGTATGAAAGACCGAGTAGTTTCTTGGTCGAAAATGATTTCAAAAGAGGTCAGATTGATAAAACTCTTTTCATAAAACCAAGGGAAAAGATTTTCTTATCGCTTAGATTTATGTTGATGATATCATTTTTAGAGCCACTAATGAAACTCTATGTCAAGAATTCTTTGAGTTGATGAGACATGAGTTCTAAATGAGCATGATGGGAGAACTCAACTTCTTTCTTGGTCTACAAATCAAACAAGACAAAGATGGCATCTATGTCCATCAATCCAAGTATACCAAGGCACTTTTAAAAAGTACAAACTTCAAGATGTGAAGAATGCAGTAACACCTATGAGTAGCGGTTTGAAACTGGACTTAAACGAGAAAGGTAAAACTATAGATCGAAACTCTATAGAGGTATGATCGGATCCCTACTTTATCTTACATCTAGTAGGCTAGATATCATGTTCAGTGTCTACCTTTGTGCAAGATTTTAAGCTAATCCAAAAGAATCACATCTCACTGCGGTAAAGAGAGTTTTCGAGATATCTTGCGGGGACTCGGAATCATAGTCTATGGTTTTCAAAAGACTCGAAGCCGACTCTCAAAGGATACTTAGATGCTGATTATGCTGGATACAAAGTTGATAGAAAGAGCACATCAGGAGCATGCCAATTTCTAGGTCAATCCCTCATCTCTTAGCATTCAAAGAAACAAAACTCGGTTGCTCTATCAACTGCTGAGGCTAAGTACATTGCAGCTGGAGCTTGCTATGCTCGGATTCTGTGGATCAAGTAGCACTTGAAGGATCTAGGGTTATCATTCACATCTATCCTAATCAAGTGTGACAATCGGAGTGCAAACAACATTACCAAGAATCCAGTCCAGCACTCAAAGACAAAGCATATTGAGGTCGGGTATCATTTTCTAAGAGACCACTCGAAAAAGGTGATATTGAACTAGAATTCATTCTTAGGAAATTTCGGTTAGTCGATATTTTCACTAAGCCATTTAGTAAGGATCGGTTTTGCTTTATTAGGAATGAGCTTGTTATAATTAATGCATGATTATGTGACTCATTAAGTGAATTATCCTTGCATAATTATGTGTTATGAGACTGAAATGTGAGTTATTAGTTTTATGAGTGTTCTTAGTCACTCAAAAATCATACTCGAGTCGGACTCGGTTGTTGAGTAAAATGGACATCAAGCTTCGAGATTATCTCAAGATAAATGGAGAATTTCGAAATCTTTTTGAAAAACCCTTTCTTCTCTCTCTCTCTCTGTCTCTCTCTGTCTCTCTCTCTCTCTGCCACGCATTTCAATCGAGAGAATTCTAGTCGTTGGAAGAAAGCTGCTAGAATACTAGCTGTTGGAGTACGGAACATCACACCGGTCCGAGAGTACCGTTTGATATTCGGGTCAAAACAAAGGTTGAAGGTCATTTCCCCTACGATATAAATAACACCTCTCTACCTTCTTTTCTTTACTTTGCTCACCGCTTCCTTACTCTCTATTCTCAAAATTTCTACTCATCCATATTCTCTCTCTGAAATCAACACTCTCTCCTTCTCTCTCGTTCTCTCGCATTTTCTCTATTGACCATGCCAAAGCGAGGGTCGAACTAGAATTGGGGTCGGCTATCAAAAAGCCACCGCACCAAAAATGCTCAAAAAGTAACCTCCAATCCTTCAAGAATCTTTGTCACCCAACACTTTACGTTGGATAATAAATTTTTCAAACCACCTCTTTCTCGTGGTTACCGTACATCAATAGCACTAGAGTTTACAACTACTTGTGCTTCAATGATTTCATCTACCCGGAACTCATTGCTAAGTTCTATGCTAACATGTCCCACTCTGAGGGTGTCATCACCTCAAAGGTTCAAGGGAAGGTTGTCCGTGTAAACCTCTCTCTCCTTCAAAGATTGTTTAAAGTCTCTTCTCTTTTTCTCAACTCAAATCCCATACCTTTTATAGAGATTGCTGATGATTTCTATAAGAAGTTTGCCAAGGAAATTCCTGAGTCACACAAAAATTTCTTAGTAACTCGGATGAAGACCCGGGTAATATTACTCTGTTTCATCTTGATGAGGACCTTTTCGCTCATCATTCCAGCAAAGAGAATCCGAACTCCAAGATTCTCAAAGTTTTGTTTGATATCTTAGAGGGCTACGAAGTAGACCTCTTCCTTTTATCATTGAGCGAGATGGCCACCGTGCCGGCTCACTCCAAAAAGTTTACTCCCTTTCCTTTTGGAGCTCTCTTGACGTTTGTCTTCAAACAGTTCAAGATTTCCCTTCCCTCGGAACCAATAGCTATTTACGAGGCTGCCATTGCTATTGGCGGAAAAGAACTTCTAGGGTACAAATACCGGGAAGTCAACCTTGGTATCCGGGTTCACGAGTCTAAGTTGAAACCTCCCTCACCTCCTCCCAATCGGACTCGGACTCCATTAGCACTTCCACCTCCCTCTCGCTAGTCCTTCTACTTCTCTACCTCCTCCTCCTCCTCCCTCTGCTGCAATGTTTACCGAGATGGTAAAAAAAATTGTCTTTGTGTCTCGAAGAACTTGGAACACTCTCTGCTCTCTCAAAACCGTCTATCAAGGTCTAGTGATTACCCGGAAGACCGGGCAATCCCGGATCGGGGAAAGCCAAGATCTTTTGCTCGATTCAAGGCCATTATCAAATAGCAACGCGAGTAGATCCAACTCCTCCACGAACGACAATCTAAAGTTGCTCGGGACTCGGACACTTATGATACTTCTAAGGAGTCTTGGGCTGAAGTCCTCCGGCCCAGCTAAGTCTACATCCGCCGAGGAAGTAGTAGAAGAAGCGACTCTGCTAAAGAGCGAGAAAAAGAAGAGAATGAAGAGGAGAAGGAAGAAGGAAAAGAAAAACAAGAGGCCACTCAACCTAAGGGCCAAGGTGCACCTGAACCTGAACCAGAATTGATCTCCTCGGATTATGTTCCGAGTAGGTCGGAAGAGGTCGGTGAAGTTGGTAAGTCCCAAGCCGCTGTCCCGAAGCACCGCCGGATGCTGTCTTCGAGGAAGATGAGCCCGAGGAAGATGTCCCTTTGATTCACGGAACCGGGACAGAGCAACTTCCCGACATCCTAGTGCTACAACCGCTTCACTCGTCCACCTCCTCAAAAGCTTACGGGCGTAGGCGCAATGCTCGTCCCTCCTCGTCCAAACAACAAGCCCCCTTCTTAATTCATTTCTTTTCATTTTTTTTTTGTCCAACATCGGTTATACTACTCTGCTATTTTCTTCCCTCTTTTTGATGAAATGCTAGGGGAGAAAATACATAGAAAACTTGATGTTTAGTTTAGGGGAGAAACTCCACTTAATGAATTTTTTTAGTTTATTTATTTTCCGAGTAATGAATGACTTTTTTTCTTTCTCTCGAGCATATTTGTTTCTAAGTAACATATTTGAAAGTTTGCTCCTGGAGAGTCTAAGTCACCCTAGAGGGGGTGAATAGGGTAATGAGGAAATTTTAACAAACTTAGAATCGTTTAGCTTGGAAGAAGATAAACAGTCGATTCCGAGTCTAGATTGGACTAAAAAGGTATACACTCGGAATTACGTGGAAACCCTCCCGAGGCGGAAAACCACACACAATGCTAATTCAAGCACCAAGTCAAATCCACTATTTTGAATCCTCAAAATATAACGGATCGACTCTACCGAATTGCTCCCTTAGACAATTCCTTACAATGTTTTCCTAGACTCGAAGTTCCCTTATCCGATCTAGTACTTCCTAACCGAGATAACATTTACAACTAGGGACAACTGAGCTGAGATAATCCTTACAGCCACTACTAGAAAAAGGCTTCTAACGACGAAAAAATTGGTCGTTAAAAGTATATTTTATCGTCGTTAAAAGTGATTAACGACCAAAAAATTTTGGTCGTCAATCGTCGTTAGTGCTTCCCTCGTTAATACTTTTAACGATGACTTTAAAATTTTCGTCGTTACTTAAAATAACGATGAAACAAGATGTCGTCGTAATTAGTTGATTTAATAACGATGAACTACATATTATTAACGACAAAATTTTTCGTCGTACATTTAAAATAACCATAAATACAAAAATTAAAATCATGATCATTAACAACCAATTTGGTTCATCGTTATTTCTTTAACGATGAACATTTTCATCGTTAATAATATTATGGATAACCTAAATATATAATTTTACCAATTATCTTTAAAGTAATGTAATAAACTATTGATCACTAATATATATATATATATATATATATATATATATATATATATATATATATATATATATATATATATATATATAGTAACAACAAACTCGAATTGATATGCATTAATTCCTTTGAATACAACTGGTTTGCGGAAACACAATATAAAACATAACCTAATATCAAAGCATCGTAAAACACATAATCTAAAAACAATCGAGGAAACTAGAAGTTCTCATAGTAATTGATATCCGAGTACAAGCAATATTAACCAAAAACTAAAAAATGAAGTCCTCCAAATGATTTTGAAAGTATAAATGTTCATCAACTACTCATAAAAGGTAAGTGTTAGAACTTGAATAAGCAATCCACATCTCCAAACAAATCCACATCTCGCAAAAAATAGAGAATTATTAGAACTTTTACAAAATTGCAAAAGTATTGAACTTCTGATCAAATTTATGTAACTCAAACAAACAACCACCATTTGATGTTCGGAGCTACAACTACGTCATCGGTGCATTGCATTACAATACATGCAGAAGTTGTGCCGCATCTCCATCGCAAATATCAAAGATGCATGAATGTTTGAAAATGGTCCAACAAATTTTGTCCATAGATAGAAAGGTTATACCAAGGGCATCAATACCATGACAAGGAGATAGGAAGAGCTAAGGGGAGCATAATAGGTTAGACTTTCTAAAAAAGGAATAAATCTCTTAAGTCAATCAAGTTAAGAGCAAGTGCAATGGAAATATATCCATGATTCCTACACATCAACATTCTTTCTTTCTAATCTCAAAAATATATTGTTCCCTACAATCAAAAAGTATATTGTTCAATCAAGGAACCACAAAGCAAAGCTAACAGATCTTAGTGCCAAACTTATGGTTATTCCGTAAAGCATATTCAAGCAAAATCAAGTCTTTAATAGTGTTCTTACACTTGATTGAAACATATATGACAAAATCATGCTCGACTTTGTCTCAATTATCTTTATAACCTTCCTACTCCGTAATCACAATTATAATCACAAACCCAAAAGGAATTCCCAAAAGCAAATGTTTCAATTCTTTCACTCTAAATGTGACAACAAATCTTAGGCAGTCGAAGTATATCCCAATTGTCAACTATTAACCAATTACACTAAGTTTCAATCACAATTGACCTTCATGTCTCACCCGAAACAACGTATGATATTTCATGGCATTCTATTAAACTAAATTAAGCTACTCACCTGGCGAAAACAAGGTTCATTTTAAGTCGATGGATTATGGATGTTGAACTCGCTGGAAAATGGCATCCTTGAAATTCGCTATTTCCGATTCCACCGACTCTAAACGATTTTGAAGCTTTTCGTTTTCTGTTTCAACTATTGCCACATGTTCATGAAGAACCTCATTTTTCTTTCTCGCAAGCATGGAGTTCAATTTCAAGTTCAGCTCTAGTAGGACAAGGTCCCCTTAAATCTTTTGCCTTTACTCCTCCTCCAAAGCCAACTATTCGATCTTTCGATTTTGATTTGAAAACCTTATTAGCAACTCCGCACATTAAATCGGAAAATGCATATATAAAACATAACTATCATGTAACATGTTAAAAAAATTATTTGGCAAAAACACAATGTACCTCCGGATGGGAAAGAGAAGGGTCTTTTTCTATAACATCTCGGATTTCATCCTATAAAGTACAACAATTACATTAATACATCGCACTTGCCAACTAAAGTTAAAAAATGTAAGCTTATAACATTATACGTACATATTTTTGAGTTATCTCTAGAGTTGCAAGCTCATCACCCTTTTTATGAGTTTCGCGGAACATTTGAAGGAAAGATGGCTCATTCCCGTCCTTTGCACCCTTTTGTAATAACAATTAGATAGTCAAAATATAATCAATGTGGTAAGCAATTTAAAAAAGAAAGAGATAGTTTTAATACCAATTCCCAAGCAACTTGTCTATAAGGCTTACTTCCAAGTCCTATGAAGTCTCTGCTTATTATAGTTTGCTCTATTTGAAGAGTTTCTAGCACTTGCTTTCTATTTTTTAAAAATAGCAACACATTAATATCACATATATTAGTTGAAATAATAGTCGATTACAAAACAAGTATTTGTTAATAGACAAAGAAAAGATGTTAATTTCAGACCTTGTGGGATTCTTTTGAATAAATCTCTTTTATAAGCCACTCCCACTCCTCATGACTAAGTCCATTAGGTGTATGATCCAAAGCTTGTCGTAGAGTCCTTTTTGGTTTTGTGATATTATACCTCTTCAAATTAGCTCTCCAATTAATCCACAGACTCATACATATGGTGAAGAACATGTTCACGTTGTGCTTCCATGTTATCGTTGGAAAAAACATCCCGAAATAAAAAAGAAAAATTACATTAAAAAAGAGTAAGATGTAATATATCTTATTCAAAATTTGAGAATTATACCGTCACAGCCCTCCACATGTGTTCCAATTGTCGATCTTCAATATCTTTCCACTTGTGCACTCCGAGAGGGCACATATTTGTATCACGAACAATAATTCCCAAGTGTCTAGACCAGACAACCTGATTTTTTCCAACAAAGCACGATTATTATAGAATTCTATTTCAAGTTTTTCTCCAGGCTTCAACTTCGCGATTTCTATACATTTATTTCTACCTCGTGTTTTGCTGATAATTCTCTTTTTAAAAGCACCTCCTCCTAAGAAAATGAAATCAATAAAATATCAATGAATAGAAAATAATATTAAATGCAAAACCCACGCAAATCCAACTATTAAGTTACCGTTGTTCAATTCTTCCTCTAGCTGTGGTGTCTCTGCCTCATTAGCATTACAATTCATTTCTTCATCAGCTGGAGGTGTCTCATGAACATGTTCCTCTCTTACACGGTTAGGAACACAAGCACGGTTAGGAATATGCAAGTCCTCGTCTCCGGAGGATGATGAAACACCATCCTCCGACACCAAGGCAACATTGTCCTCAACATTAGTATTATCCTCAACATCATCCCTACGAAGTAGAGGAGGAGGAGAAATATTGCGAGCAGGAGCAGGTGTAATGTCTTGAGGAAACCTTGTAGTTGGATTGAAGGGAACTCTATCATCTAAAGAAGCTCCGATTGGAGAATGCCTCACAAATGGATTAGTAGTTGTTTTACTCGGTGACTCGGAACATTCATAGCAGATCGACTTTTTGAGTTGTTAACCATCCTAGGGGATGCAGATGAAGAAGACTCGATTTTTAAAAACATATAGTTCCTGTAGTTTCTTTCCACGACCTTTAGCTAACATACCAGATGCCGAAATGACGGTCTATCGGACCACGGCATACGAGGACTTCTTCCCCGATTTGGTGGAATTGGAATTATTCATCTTCCTGCAATATGTTAAAAGTAAATAAAATTAAATCACTTCCCAAAATAAACATGTCAATATAAGATGTACAACAAATGGCCATTTGATGCACATAGCTGCAGATGGTCTGCTGCTGCAGATAGCTGCAGGAGCCATCTATCGCTGACTGCAGACAACCAGCAGAGCGCCATCTCGCTGGTTGCAGCAGCCTCTGTGCTGCAGATAGCGGCTGATGGCTGCAGCCAGCAGAGCAGCCATCTCGCTTTTATCTGCAGCGGCCTTCTGCAAGCACAAGGCTCGCTGCTGGCTGCTGCAGATAGCAGTTGATGGCTGCAGCCAGCAGAGCAGCCATCTCGCTGCTATCTCGCAGCAACCTTCCGCATCACAAGGCTGCTGCTGGCCGCTGCAGATAGCAGCTGATGGCTGCAACCAGCAGAGCAGCCATTTGCCGCTATCTCGCAAGCAACCTTCTACAGCACAAGGCTGCTGCTGGCTGCTGCAGCCAGCAGAGCAGCCATCTCGCTGTAGATTGCAGCTCGCTGGCTGCTGCAGATGATGAGCAACAGACCAGCAGTAGCCGATGTTAGCTGCAGATGTTCTCGTGGGCATGTTACGTCTACTACAAATGTCCTGTGGACCTCATAACAATAAGCAACGTCAGCAAAGCAAACACTAGTAACTAGTAAATTATGATCAACAAGCAAACCCATATGGTAGGATACACTAAGCTTATATGGTGCAATAAAGGAAACATATGTTCGATAAATGTGAATACATCAATATCAATAATTAACTATGAAAGAAAGTGCAACTATATTTCATCTTTGTCTCTTTCTAGATCTTTGTTCATCCTCCGGATTTGCTTCACTCGTGAGAGCCTCGTAGTTCGAAGATCATCCACTAGTTCCATCTCATTAGAGCAATGAAGGCTTGACTTAAGTGCTACATGCCAACCTTTGTTCACATTGTCGATTGCATAGAAAGCCCGATGTGCTTGACTAGCCAAGATAAATGGCTCGTTAGTTTTTAATTGCCGTTTGCAATTAATACTAACAAAGCCATACTGGTCAATTTTAATCCCTTTAGCTTTATCATATACATCGAACCATTTGCAGCGAAATAGCACTACTCGCTTTCCCCAAGATATTGTAGCTCAAGTACATTGGTTAAGACCCCATAATAATCTACATTTTCATCTCCTTGACCTGTATTTCCAATGACAACTACACCACTATTTTGAGTTGTCAACCTCTTCTCTCGCTGTTCTATATGAAATCTATATCCATTGACTATATAGCCACTAAAGGATGTGACATATTGTGTTGGCCCACGTGCCAATGAGAGTAAATCTTCCATTTTCTTAGTCTTCTCATGCTCATATAGCTGCGTTACCTATTAAAAAAATATATTGAATATATTAATTATGCATATTAATTTACATATACGAGTCTATTTACTTGTAAAGCAATATACTTACTTCACACTTGAACCATTCCCTAAAGTTTTTACACCATTCTTCCTCGGAGAGAGAAACATCAGATAGTTGGCTTGTAGAGTATTTTCTATATGAAACAAATACATTACTTAAGTTAAAAATTAATTTCATCAACTTAAATTTCATAATATGACATAAAAAACCTTTTAGATATGATACGTACTCTAGAAAAGGTTGAACATCATCACAATTCTTCAAAATATAAATGTGAGCTTCATCTAACTCATACTTCTCAACATCAGTACGAACTCTTTGGGATCCAAGTATCCGACCGGGATGATTAAAGATATGTAAACCTCCATCATGGTCATTTTGATTTTCATGATTTCGATTGAGGCGATTGAACCTTGTCTCCATGTTATGTAAATATCTTGAACAAAGGGTCATACATTCATCAGCCAAATAACCCTCTCGCAATTGATGCCTCCGGCCGTGCCTTATTGCGAATGTAACTTTTGAATGTATGCATAACTTGTTCGATCGGATACATCCATCTAAATTGAACTGGCCCTCCAATTCTAGCTTCATAAGCTAAGTGGGTAGGTAAGTGCATCATAACATCAAGAAATGCAGGAGGAAAAGCCTTTTCTAGCTTACATAGAGTAATAGGGATTTGAGCCTCAATTTGATTCAGTTCATCTATGTTTAGTTCTTTGGCACCTAATATAGCAAAGAACATAGATAGCTCAATAAGTGCCTCTCGTACAACTGGAGTAAGAAGACCACGCAATGCTAGTGGTAAGAAATGTTGGAGTATAACATGACAATCATGACTCTTAAGACCGGATATTTTTGTCTCCTTCATATTTACACAATAGGAAATATTGGAAGAAAACCCATCCGGAACTTTTAACTCTTTCAAAAATTGGCAAAAATGCGCTTTTCAAGAGTAGATAAAGTATATGGTGCAGGGGGCATCTTTAACTTATCCCCCTCTTTCAACAAGTGCAGATTGGATCTCAATCCCATTTTTTCCAAGTCAAGACGCGTCTTCATCGTATCCTTGGTTTTTCCTTTGATATTCATAATTGTTCCAAGAATATTATCGCATATATTTTTCTCAATATGCATCACGTCCAAATTGTGGCGCAATAAAAGGTCCCTCCAATATGGAAGACGAAAGAAGACACTTTTCTTACTCCAGCTTATCCCCTCTTTTCTCATGGGATATTTTAGTCTTCTTATTTGGATCCTTACTTAATACAATATTCTCAAGATCCTTCACTTGATGAAGAATTTCATCAATTGAAGAAGGCTCTGGAGGTCCACCACGTTCAATTGTCCCATCAAACAAATCTTTTTGTTTTCGAAATTGATGATTTGTAGATAAATAGCGTCGATGACCCATATAACATTGCTTACCACCATGAGACAACCTCAGAGAATGGGTCTTCTTCATACAACAAGGGCATGCTAACTTCCCCTTAGTACTCCAACCAGACAACATTCCATATGCTGGAAAGTCATTTATTGTCCAAAGCAACGCAAGCATGAAGTTGAAAGTGACATTTAGCGAAGGCATCATATGTCTCAACTCCAACTTCCCATAACTCCTTCAACTCTTCAATTAAGGGTTGCAAATATATGTCAATTGCATTGCCAGGACTATCGGGACCAGGAATAAGCATTGAAAGAATCATATTAGATTGTCTCATACAGAGCTCAGGTGGCAAGTTGTATGGAATCGGAATGACAGGCCAAATACTATATGAAGTTTTTGAATTCGTAAAGGGTTGAAAGCCATCACTAGCAAGGCCAAGTCTAACATTACGAGGATCCGAAGCGAACCCTTCATGCATTTCATCAAGTGACTTCCACGCAACGGAATCGGCTGGGTGCCTCATTATCCCATCTTTCTTTCGTTTATCATGATGCCATCTCATTAAAGAAGCTGTCTTGGAGGACATATATAACCTTTGCAACCTTGGCTTTAATGGAAAGTATCGTAATGTCTTTTGAGGTATTCTTTTACCATTTGACCCACACTTATCATCCCCATTACGCTTATCGGTCTTCCATCTAGATGCACCACATACTTTACATTTGTCTAACTTCTTCTCATCCTTCCAATATAACATACAATCATTCACACATGCATCAATTTTCTCATAAGAAAGTCCAAGATCTTTGATGGTCTTTTTCGCCTCATAATAAGAGTCGGGCAAATTTGAACTATTAGGTAACAACTCATCTTTTAAGAATTGCAATAGCATGGTAAAAGATTCATTACTCCAACGACCAAGAGTCTTAATGTGAAGGAGTTTCACCAATGCGGACATTTTTGAAGACTTACAACCATCATACACAGGATCTTGTGAGTCCTTTAGCAGCTTATAAAATGTCTTAACCTCATCATTTGGTTCCTCTTCACCATTCTCATAGCTTAAAGAATTTATATCATTAAATTCATGATATAAATCCCTTAATATTCCATCTATTTCATCATGTTCACCAATATCATCCTCATCACCCATATCTATGTTAGACTCGCTAAACCTCTCCCCATGATGATACCAAAATGTGTACCTTTTGACAATTCCATAAGCCAATAGATGCCCTTGAACTTGCTCACGAGTCCCAAACTCTATGTTCACACATTTCACACATGGACAACGAATGGACTTTGTTCCTAGATTAGTAAAGGCATAATCCAAAAACTTTCAACTCCCTTTTCATATTCAGTACTCCAAAGATCTTCATTGTTCATCCACCCCTTGTTAGGTGTCATTGTCTCAAAATTGATTTGCCAAAAAGAGTACCTTATATTTGGAACAAAAGAAAAATACATGAGCTAACCTAATTCAAATCTAATAAATACTCAAACATCTAAAATTTATTGTGCCAGAGGGGCTCACGACTTCTTGCTTCAAGCAAAATAATGAATCCTTCAACCTTGAGATCCGAGGCGGAATTACAAAAGTTCTCATACAATGGACTCATAAATTTGAAACTCCGATGATAGAATAGAAGATTGATTATATTTACAGACATAAACAAAAGGAGTGCTATTCTAGCTCGCTTATAGCTATCAAGCAGCAGATCAAGAAATAGATAAGGTTGATTTCACATACCAAATGTCTTATGTCTCACTTTCGGCCCAAAAGGAATTCATATTGAACATTTTTCATATGCCAAAGCTTTTGCATATGCACCTAGAGACTCAGCCTCTAATTTAGATATTTCATCTCATAACTCAGCGAGAGCGAGCAGCTATTCTGCAGCTGGAAGGCAGCTGCAGCCAACAAGCAGCCTACTATCTGCAGTAGAAGGTTGCGGCAGCCGACCGCAGCTATCTCGCGGCACAAGGCTGCTGCAGCTATCTGCGGCATAAGGTCTGCTGCGAGCTGCAGCGACTATCTGCTGCACAAGGCTGCTGCAGCCTGCGGCACAAGGCTGCTGCAGCTGCAGACAAGGCTGCTGCAGCTGCAGCAGACTATCTCGCGGCACAAGGCTCGCTGCAGGCTGCAGCAGCCTATTCGTGCAGAAGGCCGCTGCAGCCTATCTCGTGCGTGAAGGCTGCTGCAGGCTGCAGATAGCGGCTGCTGTTGGCTACAAGCAGCCTTCTGCTGCAAATGGCGATTGCTTGTTTGTAGATCTAAATTAAAGGCTGAGTCTCTAGCTGTATCTGCAAAAGCTTTGGCATATGAAAATGTCCAATATGAAGTCAAATTGGGCCAGAAAGTTCCACATAAGACATTTGGTATGTGAAATCAACCTTATCTATTTCTTGATCCGTCGCTTGATAGCTATAAGCGAGCTAGAATAGCACTCCTTTTTGTTTATGCTCGTAAATAGGCTCAATCTTCTATTCTACCATCGGAGTTTCATATTTATGAGTCCATTGTATGAAAACTTTTGTAATTCCGCCTCGGATCTCAAGGTTGAAGGATTCATTATTTTGCTTGAAGCAAGAAGTCGTCATAGGGAGTACTTTGCTTTGGTTATAAATTATAATTTATTGTTTTAATCCAAAGGGAGTAGAGCAATTTAGACTTTAATTAAAGAAAAAGGTGAAGGAAAAAAAAAGAGAGGAGAGAGTATTCCTATTTGATTTTTGTTGGGTCAGCTCCACATTAAACCTATATAGGTCGAATTATGAAACGTCATTACCAACTCATCCGCAACATCTTAAGTATGTGCTAAGTACATAACCATAGTGTGCTCGAGTTCTTCAATATCATCTTTATTGCATGGACTTCCTATATAGGTTTCAGGAAAGGTATATTTGACCTCTTATTCCTAGCTAGACTTGTGAGCTCTAAGCTTTTCCTACATTCACTAGGAATCCAACAAGAGCCACGATTGACAAATTCATAATTGCTATCTTCCTTGAGTTCATTATTATCATGACATGTCTGTGGAAATGATTGAATTTCATCCTTTTAAATTAGCTTTTTGATTTTCTATTCTTTATTAATTGTAACTCCACTCAAGACGTTGCTTTAATAGAATAAGACAACCAAATATGGATCCTATCCAGGTTGGGAAATGTAGACATAGGCAGCGTTACATTGTCGTGGTCTCGTTATAGAAAATGCAAACCCATGGAGTAGTGTAAATGCCATTGCAAGTTGTCTCCCCCATTATACTAACCCCCATGATTTTCTTATTTCGGTTCCAAAGGAGAATTTGATTGCCCTGTAAAAGCCGGACTTAGTCGAGTAAACATTGAAACCAATCAATTCTAGTAAAAACATGTTAGCGAAGGATAGGCATAGATTTAACGCAACATGCCATACAACTTCCTATACAATGCCAATGAAAGCTAAAATGTTGAATTGAACAATTGCAACAATCAATACATAGTAGCCAAATCGAGTGTCAACCATTATAACCTCGAACTCTATATCTCTTGATTGGAACATAAATTCAGCGAGCATAAGCAATTTTGAACATCCAATTTCACCCAACAAAATTCAAAATCGTGGACACACAATCGCACAAAATGTAAAAGAATAAAGACTAAAATTCAAAGCAAAAATCAATCGAAAAAGTAGGGGATAATTTGGAGAACAGAAACCCTCGTACTGGGTCCGCTAGATCAGCTGCTGCACACCAGATATATAGGCCAAATACGCTAAATATCTGAAAAGAAAGGTGGCATTATCAAGATCCCACTAAAAAATAATGCATAATGTTAATCAAAAAAGATAACAGACGTGTTAAGAAATAGAACTACACGGTATTCATGCCTCGGATTGCCCCATGTTCTTAATCAAATATACTCGTAACAGTTGTGTGTGTGTGTGTGTGTAAAAGAGAGAGAGAGAGAGAGAGAGAGAGTACATTGGAACAAAGCCATCCATTAACTTTTAGCTCCATGACAAACAACCGAAAAGGCACATATATGAAACCAGATTTCTTTGAACAAAAAATGTGACAAATCAACAGACTTTTCCCACTTCGCTCAAATCTTAGGACAGGCATGATTCATTGCAATAAAATGTATCACACCCCTAAAGACTAATAAAAGTTGTATTCAAAGATGCAGATGACTACTAGCACCAAATGTTGAAGTCAAGGAAATCCAACAAAGTCGAATGTCATTATCTAAGTGTAGAAAGATTTTGCTTACTATGTGATCGAAACAATCCCGGAATCGAGTGGACAAACATGCAAGAGACACCGAAAAATTAAGAATCTCATAGTTTTCTAAAGCGTAAGAGCTTAGAACTTATCACTAATTAGTAATTAGGTATATCTTCGGTGCGGATCCAAAACACTCATCATAACTCAGCTAATTGCATCAAGAACCAACACAAGCTAAGATAGCTATGTCATTCCACCCTAAGCCAGTCCGGAGGCAGATTTTGAATGAACTTTAGGAAGTGACATATATAGAACAACATCAATGTAATATTAGGTTATGTTTACAAAGTGTAGCTAGGCGACATGCCTCATTTACATCTCGAACCATTACCACTCAACACCAACCCCTGTCTACATAATGGATCATGGTGAAGAAAGACCAATGATATGAAGAATGATAGTTGGGAGGGAGGAGGGGAGAAATTAAGAATGTACACTAGCCAAACATTGAAAGCAGCTCGGTTTCGGAGCCAAAAGTCAGCAAGCAAGACAAAGCCACAAATACAGGACCTTCTACTAAGAGGCAGCGGAACAATTTAGCTTTAGCTACCCTTTCAGTTAACTAGCAAGGATTAAAAGCTAGGGTTCTGTACTTAGCACATAGTGTTCTGTACTTCGAAATCAATTACAAAATTAGGGGATAATTTGGAGAACGAAACCCTCGTACCTCCGCAAAATTAGGCAGCGCGGGCTTTGGCAATGGCAAGGCTATCGGCGGCCGGCGATTGATCGTCGGAGAGACTGTGTGAATGAGGAGGGCGGAGGCCGAGGCAGTTCGTGGTGGCCAATTTCGGACCGAGTGTGATAGAAGCGAGTGCGAGAGGGCAAGAGCAAGCGAGAGAGGAGGGAGGGCGACGCAGTCCGTGGTCGGCGACCGGCGATCGAGTGTCGGAGAGAGACAGAGACCGTGAGTAGTGCGAGAGGCCGAGAGTAGTGTGATTGAGAGCAAAGCGTCAATGGCGATTCAAGAACAGAGGCAAACGAAGAAAGAATAGCGAGAAAGTGTCATGCGTTTCTTCGTGCGAGTCATTTTGACATAGCATGGAAATTATAAGAAAAAAATTTTATTATATTTTTATTTTTCCTCCTATTTACATTAACGACCATATTTTACATATTAATAACGATGATTTTTGTAACCCATCGTCCGCCGATAATTTTTCCGGTAAAATCGGACGACGAAAATGCACTTTTGTCGTTATTAGTATTATTTAACGACAAATTTTATATATGGTCGTTAATATGTGGTCGTTAGAAACCTTTTTCTAGTAGTGAGCTCAGTTAAGGGACCTTACTCGTAAAGTAAGAGAAGTATGTGATTGAATTACAAGACTTTACAACTCGGAAAAATACTAAGTACGAGACTTAGAGTTGTAAGAAGAAGATTTAATGAGTAATGTACTAAGAGAGATAGTTTCGAGCAATGGGTTCAAGCAATCTTCAAGTCTTGTGAAGTGGCTTCTATTTATAGATGACCAAGTAGAGTAACCGTTGTGTCTTGGTTACGAACGAAGTCTTTACTAGTCTGTTGTAACGGTCTTCCGAGTTACTTAGAAAAGATCCGTTAGGATGTGAACGTTGTGCAACGGCTCTTTGCTCCTAAAGGTGCTCCAATCAACTGGTGATGTCCGAAAAGCAAGGTGTAAACCACCGTTGAGTTTAGCGTTGAAGTTTTCCATTTTTGGAAACAGACAACCCTAACACGGTGTTTGAGCCCTGTTCGAAGTAGATAAAACTTGTCTGCTGGTGATTGACGACTTGAAGCCGGCTACTTTTGTAATTCAAAAATAAGATAACCTCGTTTAGATAACCTACAAAAGTAAACCACTTTGGTTCTCAAAGTATGAAATACTTTGGTCCAAGATTAGGCACGAGATAATAATTTAATTAAGATAATTAAGTGCATAATTATCTTAGGCCTAAAAACGTGGAATTTTCCGAGTCTAATACTCAATATACTCAAATTCCATAAGAGTCAATCCTGAGAAAGATAAAGTTAAAAAGAGTAGAATCATCGAGTAAAAAGACTTGATCCGGACAAATAATTCTCAAACAAACAAACGAGACTTAGAAAGAGGAATTAACATTATAATTCACTTTTCTTTGAAAATATGCAGATCGGAACTCATAATAAACGTGTTAGAAAAATTATTTGAACATACGATAGACTGAGTGGTGTCTCGAGTGAGTAAGAAATATCAATGCGGAAGATATACAAAAATGTGTTTTCCGAGTAAGTCAAAAACGAATGAAAACTTATATAGGAGTTTCTATAACACTCGAATTACTTGTAATCAAAACTTAGGAGAGATGAATGTTTATACCTGAATCTTCATGGAGTACTCAGAATGGTTTAGATTTAGAGTCCGAGTCTTCAATATTTGTCTTGCCCCGATACTCAACTCTTTAACATATTTGCTCTGGATACAATCTTTTCTTTGCTCCGATCAATTATCCGCAAAACTGTTCCGAGTTACGATATGATCCGAGGTGCACTTTATGAGTATCTCTCGTCTCACTTAAGGAGAATATTGTTTTCTCGCTCCGATCAATTTACAATGAAAACTCTTTTTGAACTAACAAGTTTCTATCTTAAGTATAGAATGCCTTTCATAAAAAGTAGGAGATTGAAGACTCGGGTATAACTCTCTATCTCTCTTAGGTTTTGATTCTAAATCATTTTGGGCATTATAAAAACTCATATCTAAGTTTTCATTCCGTTACGATCGACTCAAAAAGTGTTTCACTACATATCTCTTACCTGTATTTCGACTCACTTAGACAGCACTCGAAACATCGCATGCGCAAATAATTTCTCAAATACATTTATTCCAAGCACTCGACTTTGTATTTCAAAGTAAAATGAATTACAATGTTAATTCCGTATTCTAAGTTAGTTTATTTCTTGGAAGATTATTTGATTGAATCAAGTTCATGTTTATTAATGTTTTACTATCTAATTTGATTACTTTTAGGATTGACTCAAGATGGAATTTGAGTATATTGAATATTAGACTCAGAAAATTCCATTCTTTTAGGCAAAAGATAATTAAGCATTTAATTACTTAGATTTAATTATTATCTATGCCTAATATTGGACCAAAGTAATGTTATACTTTGATAACCTATGTGGTTTGCTTTTGTAGGCTATTCAAACAAGAGTAATCTATTTTTGAATTACAAAAGCAACTCGGATTCTAGTCGTTAACCACCAACAGACAAGTTTTAGCTACTTCGGACATGGCTCGGACACCGTGTCAATGTTGTTTATTTCCAAAACTGGAAAATTCCAACTCTAGGCCTAACGGTTGTTTCTACCATAGTTTTTAGTCACCATCAAGTGATTGGACCATCTTCCGAAGCCAAGAGCCGTTGCACAACGTGCACATCCCAACGGATCTTTTACGAGTGATTCGGAATAGCCGTTACAATGGCTAGTGAAGATCTCAGTCCGGAAACAAGACTCAACGGTCACTCGTGCCTGGTTGTCTATATATAAAAGTCACTCCACAAGACTTGAAGATTGCTGGAGCCAAAATTATTGTTGAACCTATTATTGGATGCATTCTTACTTACAACTCTAATTATGTATTTAATATTCTCTCGAGTTGTAAAGAAAGTCTTATAATCAATTACATACTTCTCTTACTTTCTTAGTAAGTCCCTTGATTGAGCTGTAAAGGTTAACTCAGCTCAATGGCCCTTATTGTAAAGGTTACTTCAGTCGGGAAGTACAAGATCGGATAAGGTAACTTTTGAATCTAGGAAAGCATTGTAAGGAATTGTTTAAGGGATCAATTCGATTGAGTCAATCCTTTGTATTTTGTGGATTCAAAATAGTGGATTTGACTTGGTGCTTGGATTAGCACTGTCTCGTGGTTTTCTGCCCCATGAGGGTTTGCACGTATATCTCGTGTTATTGCCTTTCCGAGTCCATTCTAGATTCGGAATCCGCTTTAGTTTTTATTGGTGCAAAAATTATTTAATCTTCTTCATCACCCTATTCACCCCCTCTAGGGTGACTTAGACTCTCCAAGAGAAAACCTTCAAAAACTTTATAAACTAATGCAAATGCTAGTTAAAACTATCTTACCGAACCTTAATATTTGGTTGGTTATAGTTTTGATTTGGTCAAAACACTAAATTCTACTCCAAACATTGTTGTCGAATAAGGCCTAAGTGTTGAGAAGTAAGTTGTGGGACTAACAAAGATGTTAGCATTTAATGTGGCTATGACAATATAAAGATACTGAGATTTTGGGGGTGCAAATCATATATGGCCAACTTATTGACACTTTACTACCGTTTACTATAGACAAATGATTAAAAAAAATCGCCTAAATCTCGTAAAAATTATAAATTAATACCTTGATATGTGATTTTTTAATAATTTAATACTCTAGAATTTTTAAAATAGGGTAATAAACTATTAAAAAACATATGTTAACATACTTCTAATTTATTATTTATGAGACCCTACGAACTTTTTTAATCATTTCTCGATAACACATGATAATAAAGTCTCAATATTTTTATATTACTCCAATTGATTTGTGCTATATTTGTACATAATTTACAGTGGAGTTTGAGTACAATTAAACCTCCATTAAATCAAGTGCTACAACAACTAGATAGAGATATATAATAATCTAATATCTAATATGAGATAAGGATAGCATAATAATAACAACCCAAATAATCAAAAGATAAGAATAATCTAGGGGTTGGTTATAATGAGATTTTATCGTTTAACATTCTTTTTTTCCCCTTCAAACATTTTGATTTTAATCATAAAAAATCTAGGGACTTTAACATTGCAGACGATCGAAGAAAAGTAATAAACGAAGGTTAGAAGAGAGAAATTTGTTTAAATCTCACTAAGTACAAACATTAAGCATGTAATTTCACCAAGAAAGGGGTGCAAGTAGGCCATTTTATTCATACATATCCCCATTATTTTTTTACATATTCATGCCAAAAGCAGGCATTGATTAGGAAAGATACAACATAGCACATAAACGTTGGAGATACTACAATAGCTCGCACAAGTCAACAACACAATTAATTGTTAGGCTTTCATTTAAGCTTGTTCCTACATGTCGGCAAGGGGCCACCCATTTTGGAGAGAGAGAGAGCGTGCACATTGTTTATTGACATACTTAAGCGTAGCAATGTCATTTCTTACATCATCCACTTTACTCGCCGTGTAAGATTTACCGTCAGGATCCGTTAAGTTGATAGGTTTTTGAAATGCTCCGTTTGCATTTGCGTCTACAATAGCTGTGGTAATCTTATCCCATTCCGTCACGATGGCAAGCACTTTCTTGTTTGGTGTAAGGAAAGCGTCGTTATAATATTTCTTCACCTCCGTCTCAATGTACCCGAATCGCACAGCTTCCGCAACCATTTGAACGACAACCAGAAAGAACCGAGCCTGATCTTTTTTGAGTGGATTAATGCTAATATCTTTACCATGGATACTATTCAGAAGCCTGTTAACTATTGTTTTTGATAGACCAAGGTTTTGTCTATTAATTTGAGCATATTTTTCTAGATCTTGATACGAACCTGTGTACCACAAGCTATTAGCCTGAGCCCCGGGGAACGCATTTGTAGGATTACCATCGAAGTAAAAAGCCCGTGCTTTGTTATTAAATGTGTCAGAATATCCCACCACGTATAAATCCCTTTTGTCGAGGGCTAAGCGAAAAATTTTGTTTTCGTTGGATTTAAGACTGACTAGAACATAGGGTGAAGTTGGTGGCTACCGAATCATCGGTATTCCGAAGCATGTGGTACCCCTCACTTGCCCACGAACATATCCCAGAAAAGAGGAGTACGTATTGGCATTGTCGCCGGTAAGGTCCCAAGTGTCGGCAGCTGAGAGAGTGAGCATCACCCATGATGATGTCAGCGCCGCTAGAACGACCGCCTTTCTCATCTTGCACTATTCTAAAATTTAAAAAAGTAGCCCAATTTGTTAATCAAAAGTTAGTCAAATAATAATAATAATAATAATAATAATAATAAAGAAGAAGAAGAAATGGTTGATGAATTAAAACAAAGTTAGTGATACATTAATGACGATATATGAGAAGTACGGACACAGGAACATACTAGTGAAGCAGAACGAGCAATCGCTGGCCTTTAGTGTCGTTGTGATTGGTCAAGTCTTAACTCTGAAAGCCAGTTGGATTGGAGTGGATCCACACGATCTTCAGCTGTATATATAAGAAATGCCAACGATACGAAAACGAGACAACAGATTAGGCTAATGCTTGCCAAAAAAAATGCCTTGTCCCTAATACTTAATTATCCACGTTTTGAATCAATTGTCCGTGTTTTTTATTATTCAAGGAATCGAAATTTAAGTCAAATCAGAGGGTAACGTTTTTAAATTATGATTTTGCAGAGATTTAATTTACCCACATGGGCTGGACTGGCTTGCACATTTACCCATGTGGCATCATAAATGGGTCTGAATTTAGTACTAATTAATCACAATATGTTCTGATCCCCAAAAAAAAAAAAAAAAGAAAAAAGCAAACAACACCTCGTGTTGTGCATGCATCGGATGGTAACTTGTGATGCTAATCCCAAATATTTTTCATTTCTCGTCGAGGAAGGTAAATTACATGGATATACGCGTATATAATGTATTAATAAGGGGAGTGATATGCTTCTTCATACAAGATATGATTTTTGTGTCTTGCTTGATATATGTCAGCTTTCATATCTCCATGTATTTATTGAGTTTAAGTGCCGTACACACACGGATTACTATAATTAAGGAAAATTTTAGGGACATTCTTATAATTGAGGAAAACTTTAGGGGAAGTTTTAAATTAATATAGATAAATAACTATGTAAATGATTTTATAATTGAATTTCTTCAACACTGAAATCTAAAAATACAATATACATTTTTAGCAAAACTTAATATACTAATTCCACCGTAAATTAAAAAAATTAATATACATTTTGGTATTTGAATAAAGTTATTTTGGAAACACAGAAATTATTTTTTATGAAAAACAAATAATTCTTTCCGGATAAAATAAAATAGCAAAAAAGATCTTGACATAAAATTTAGAGTAATGTAATTATTCAACTAGTATTTTTACCCTCCTGCCGTTATTGGAAAATAGTTGAGTAAATAGGAAATAATAAAAAATAAAAATTTATTATTATTATTTCAAAATAATTGTGTATCTATCTTTATTATTATTACTTTTTTGATATTAATATCTATTATTATTATTATTATTATTATTATTATTATTATTATTATTATTATTATTATTATTATTATTATTATTATTATTATTATCTATACACTATATAATTCCAATCTTTTCAAATTTTGAAATGCTGCAACCAGAGTGAATTAAGGAGTTTCGTCCAATAAAAAAATAAATAATTTATCATTTAAAAAATAAGTTTCCACTCATCTATGGACTCTAATAATAATAATAATAATAATAATAATAATAATAATAATAATAATAATAATAATAATAATAATGATAATAATAATAATAATAATAATCATAATGATAATTATAATAATAACAATAATAATAATAATAATAACAATAATAATAATAATAATAATGATAATAATAATAATAATAATAATAATAATAATAATAATAACAATAATAATAATAATAATAATCATAATAATCATAATAATAATAATAATAATAATAATAATAATAACAATAATAATAATAATAATAATCATAATAATCATAATAATAATAATAATAATAATAATAATAATAATAATAATAATCATAATGATAATAATAATAATAATAATAATAATAATAATAATAACAATAATAATAATAATAATAATAATAATAATAATAATAATAATAATGATAATAATAATAATAATAATCATAATGATAACAATAATAATAATAATAATAATAATAATAATAATAATAATAATAATCTATGCAATAATAATAACTATAATAGTAGTAATAATAATAATAATAATAATAATAATAATAATAATAATAATAATAATAATAATAATAATAATAATAATCTATGCAATATATAATAGTAATATTTTTAAATTGATCAAATATTGTAATGGGAGTAATTGTAAGAAATTAGGGTAATCTTAACTATAAAAATTATTTGTCCATTGAATATGAGTCGTTGATATAAATAATTAAATAAATAAATAAATAATATAATTTATCTAAATTATTATTATTATCTATACACTATATAATGCCAATCTTTTCAAATTTTGAAATGCTGCAACCAGAGTGAATTAAGGAGTTTCGTCCAATAAAAAAATAAATAATTTATCATTTAAAAAATAAGTTTCCACTCATCTATGGACTCTAATAATAATAATAATAATAATAATAATAATAATAATAATAATAATAATAATAATAATAATAATAATAATAATAATAATGATAATAATAATAATAATAATAATAATAATAATAATCATAATGATAATTATAATAATAACAATAATAATAATAATAATAATAACAATAATAATAATAATAATGATAATAATAATAATAATAATAATAATAACAATAATAATAATAATAATAATAATCATAATAATCATAATAATAATAATAATAATAATAATAATAATAATAATAATCATAATGATAATAATAATAATAATAATAATAATAATAATAATAACAATAATAATAATAATAATAATAATAATAATAATAATAATAATAATGATAATAATAATAATAATAATCATAATGATAACAATAATAATAATAATAATAATAATAATAATAATAATAATAATAATCTATGCAATAATAATAACTATAATAGTAGTAATAATAATAATAATAATAATAATAATAATAATAATAATAATAATAATAATAATAATAATAATAATCTATACACTATATAATGCCAATCTTTTCAAATTTTAAAATGCTGCAACCAGAGTGAATTAAGGAGTTTCGTCCAATAAAAAAATAAATAATTTATCATTTAAAAAATAAGTTTCCACTCATTTATGGACTCTAATAATAATAATAATAATAATAATAATAATAATAATAATAATAATAATAATAATAATCTATATCTATACACTATATAATGCCAATCTTTTCAAATTTTAAAATGTCTGCAACCGGAGTGAATTAAGGAGTTTCGTCCAATAAAAAAATAACTAATTTATCATTTAAAAAATAAGTTTCCACTCATCTATGGACTCTAATAATAATAATAATAATAATAATAATAATAATAATAATAATAATAATAATAATAATAATAATGATCTATACTATATATAATAGCAATCTTTTCAAAAAGATGACATGGCGATCTAGTGAGTTAATTTAGGAGTTTCTTCCAATAAGAAAATAATAATTTATCATTGAAAAAAATAGGTTTCCACTCATATATAGACTCTTTTTTACTCCATAATAATAATAATAATAATAATAATAATAATAATAATAATAATAATAAATAATAATAATAATAATAATAATAATATAATATAATTTTTCAGAAAAATTAAAAAAATTAAAAATAATAAAATAAAAACATAATCTTAAACAAAAAGTTAAACAAATAATAAAATGAACTAAAAAAATAAAAATTAAATTACCAAAATATTAAACTATTTTTTGGACCTAATTGCCTAAAATCTAAAATAAAAATGAAAAAACTAAATTTATAAATTTATTAAATTAAAAACATGCTTTAACCTAAATTAGTAAATAAGTTTGAAAAATTATCAAATTATTTATATATTATAAAATTATCTAATCATAATATAAAAATTAAATAATAATTAATCATCCTAATTAATTCATTAAAATATAAAACAGAAAATAAAAACAAAACTAAGTAGAAAATTAATAAATAACAAATATACAAAATTATATAACAAATTAAATCAACAATATGAAAAAATATAAAAGTAACCTAAAATCCAAAAATTTTTTTTTATAGATTTCAAGAAAAATTAAACAGAATTAAAAATAATAAAATAAAAATATAATCTTAAACATAAAGTAAAACAAATAATAAACTGCACTAAGTAAATGCAAAAATAAATAATTAAATTACCAGAATATTAAAATTAGTTTTTGGACCTGAATATATCCTAAACACCTAAAATCAAAATGAAAAAAACTAAATTTAATACTAATAGATTAAAAAGACTCTAACTAAACCCTATAATAATATAAAAATAAAATTAACCGAAGAAGAATAATTTTATTCTAACTTCTAACAAACTGACTAAAAAATAACAAAAACGAAGAGAAAATTAATTTGAAAATTAAAATATATTAAAACATAAAATAAAATAAATATATATATATATTTATGTATTTATTTATTTAGGGTTTGGTTTGTATATTAGCTCTCATTTATTTTTATATATATTGATATGCAATATTATTTTGGGTCCGAAATATAATAATTTTGTCTAATATTATTAATTTTTCATTGTTGATGATGTTTTTTGACTTGGTGCCATAATATTGTATTAGTTCAAAATATATTTATTATAAGATTTTTAAAATTAAAATAATAGGAGCACATTATGAAAATAATATTTAAATATTTAATTATCCGAGTAAGTAATTTGATTATTACATTCATCATATGTAAGAATAATTTAATAAACCTTAAAAAATCATAAATTAATATAATAAAAATGTAACAACTATATATATACTTGATATTAATAATTAAAAATGCCTACAAGATAGAAAGTTATGATTCAAATATGTTGTGGAATAAAACGTAATGAATAAAAAGTTAGGAATTATATTGATTCGGATCGTAATTTGTGGACTTTAAGTTTTTAATTTGTGTTATGTTGAAAGGATTGCAAACTTAATATGCCAATTTCTATTAAGCCCATATGACTTCGAATAAATTCATTTGTCTCAAAATTTTTGCACAACATACAAATCATTTTTTTTGTTACAATACAATTTATTTTAGTTTCTTTCTAACATGTCTATCTCGTGACTTAATATTGATAAACATATTTAAATCATATTTTTTGCTATTGTAAGTTTTCTAAATTATTAAAAGAATAGTATTTGCCATCAAACCTCCCCGCCGTCTCAAAATACAACTTCATGTTACTCTTATTGTGTTAATTAATTGAAAGAAAAGTTGTGTCTCGAGGGTGCAATTGGTTGTTAATTGAGTAAAACATGTATTTATAAAACATCAATTGTATCAATATTTTTGCCCCATTGATTCACTGCTAAAATTGCGATTAATTTTCAATATAAGTACAAAACGTAGATGATTTTATTAACCTACACCACGAATTGACCTATCATGCCCTTTAGTATGATACAAATTACCTATTATTGTTAAATATATTTGGATCACTTCTATTATATAATATTTTTCACTATTAATCTCAGTATAAGTAGTCATTATATGTTTAACTATCTTTGTATGCACAAGTAGGTAAGAATGGATAAATCATTATATTCACCTTATAATTTTAAAAAATTAGATCTCATTATGGGTATATCTATACTTTTTAAGAGTTCGTGTAATATTTAAGTCAATGATGTTTTAGTAGGTTGGTTGCATATAAATATTTATCTAGGCGTCTATTAAGTTAAATTAGTATTAACTTTATAGAAAGCTATGAGTTATAATAGTTTGGTGTTCTTTTATTGATTTGATATACTTTGTGTTGTAATATTAATTCGTGACATAATGATATTTATTGTCATCTATAGGTTATATAACTCAATATCTACCAATCATATATTATTCCTTTTCCTACTAATATTTACCTTTTGATACCTAAACATATTGTCACACTATTTCTATAACTCGTATAAGTTAGGACTATTTAAATTGTTTAATTCTTAAAGGGGCTTGGCTTCTTAATATTCCAAATTACGAGTATCATCTTAAAACCTTGATGATATTTTTTAATATTTTTTAATTTATTATTTTAGATTATTTATTTATTCTTTTAAAATTTAGAATGATTGTAAGATGAATGTGTGTAGGGCTCTAATGATTTTTATGTGTTGGGTTCTGATAACTTTGATGAGTCACGAAAGCGTTTTCGCTATGAGGGGATAATATGTAAAAGAATGTTGTTGAAAGTGAAATCATTCAATAAAATCAAATGATCGAGAAAAAGAAACTCATAAGTACAATATTGCTCCGTAATTTAATAATTTCTTAAGTTATGCATTATATAACATTGTTCAGTGCATAGCACGAGTCCAGTACTAGTAATAATAATAATAATCTATACACTATATAATGCCAATTTTTTCAAAATTTGAAATGCTGCAATCAGAGTGAATTAAGGAGTTTCGTCCAATAAAAAAATAAATAATTTATCATTTAAAAAATAAGTTTTCACTCATCTATGGACTCTAATAATAATAATAATAATAATAATAATAATAATACTAATAATAATAATAATAATAATAATAATAATAATAATAATATTGGATCCCTTTCTAAAAAATAAATAAATAATATTATAAAATTATTTAATCTAAATCTAAAAATTAAACAGTAAATAATTAACCTTATTAATTTTAAAAAATATAAAACATAAAATAAAATCAAATTGAGCAGAAAATTAATAAATAAAAATTACAGAAAATTATATAATGAACTAAATTAAAAATCTGGACAGAATTAAAAACATAAAAACTTTTTAAAATTTTTCAGAAAAATTAAACACAATTAAAACAGAAAAATAAAAACATAATCTAAAATAGAAAGTTAAACAAATAATCAATTACACTACAATACATATGAAAATAAATAATTAAATAAACTAGAATATTAAAACTATTTTTGGACCGAAACATACACTAAAAATCTAAAATTAAAATACAAAAATTTAATGTATAAATTTATTACATTAAAAACTTGCTTTAACCTAAATTAGAAAATAAATCAAAAAATAATTAAATTAATCATAAAAACTAAGAAAATTAATACTAAGATATTAATACTCTAACTAAACCCTATAATAATATAAAAAATAAAATTAACCAAAGGAAACTAATTTAATCCAACTTCTAACAATTTGACTAAAAATAACAAAAATAAATAGAAAAATAATCTAAAAATTAAAATATATTAGGACTCAAAATAAAATTTATCCTATTATCAATCAATGTAATTCATTCTCACGTCAATCATTAGTAAAACCCGTGAAAAATTCAAAAAAATATGTTGATGACAAAAAGTATATTGAATGATTTTAAAGAAGGGATGTAATTAAAAGTAATTTTATTTAAGATAAATTATAAAATAATATTTTAGAAAATAATTAAAGGATAGTCTATTATTTTTAACGGTGTTAAGGTTAATTCATCAATATTTTTAACCTAAAAAGTATAATCTATATTATTTCAAATTTTGGTTTGATTTGATTTACATTTGAGAATCACAATTTACGTTTTTTTTCCTTTGTGACTTCAAATTGTGACTCGACTGAAATCTAATGAGATAACTATCAAAGTGAACAATATATATTTAATTATATATTTTTGGGTGGATGAATAAGATATTTCATTAGATGAGAAAATTTGTTCTTCCTTTCTACTAAAAAATAAAATATGTATTGTAAAGATGTAACAATAGCTTCTGTCATTGTTTGGTTTATTAATTTGTTAGGAAGATGTGGTTAAGGTGACTAAAGAATATGGTATCGGTTTCAAACTAATTTTTAATTAGTGGCTTTAAGTTTTGAAAGTGATTGAATCAATAAGGGTTGGTCGATTGGAGGAGGTCTGTTATGATTAAGGTATGAGTTTAACTACTTATTTATGTAATTTTTTGTCTAATTTGATTTGTTTGGATCATGAGTTTCTCTATCTTTCCACTTACTTTTTAATTTTGTGTCTATTCTATCATTTTCAAAATACGACATGCATCCATGCTTTTACCATACTTATGTTAAGTGTAGAAATGGTATGAGTGGACAAATATTCCACACACTAAATAAGTCGGATGAGAGTCGTCTTTAACCACACACTTATATCCAAAGAAAACACCATCACTCGCCATACTTATATCTATGGACATATTACCCTTTGAGCGAGTCTTTTTTTCCTATTACCGGTTTGCGCTTGAAGCAACTTCTACCATTGATATAGACACTTAGGTGTTGTCACCGGTTAAGCTACAAAATTCTTTTTGAAATTAATTAGGGTTAATTAAAATGTATTATTTTATTTACTCTTTATGCCATGTTTTTTCTCTCGAAAGGACGGAGGTTGGGTGATCTGCGGTTGCCCTAACTTAGATCTATCTCCGGATTAAAAATACTTAGTTCTTCTTCAAATTAGGGTTCTGTTCATTAAGGTGAATTTTTTTTTATTTTATTTTACTTTTCTTTAAACAACATTAAGAAAAAAAGATATAAAGCGGGCACATGTGAAATTTACTGATTAAGCGAGAAAATAAGAGAGAAAACGAGATTAGAGTTTGAGATTTGAGGTTTATTTCTTATTTTGATTTTTTTAATATATTGGGCATTGTGCTATAAAAGAGAGAAATCGAAAATTTGCATAAAAATATTTCCTTTATGTGTTTAATTTTTATAAAAATTCTTTTCAATTATTTTTTAAAAAAATTTCTTTTTGATTGTAAATTTAGTATTTGACTTATATGATTATCATAAATTGTCCGATGTGAAAAAAATTCTTTTTACGTATTTCAATTATCTCAAAATAATTGTCATGCTTATTATCTGCCACGCTTATTATCTATGCTAAATAATCATTTTTTCAATAGATGTAAATCACCACTCTTAATATACATAGATATACCTTAATAGGTTAGTACCACTCTTACAAGAGTGGTTATATTTTTCCACATTATTATGTGTGAAAATGATTTCGAGCAACTCATTTTTGCTTATTTTTCCGCCACACTCAATCATGTGTAATTAGATAAGGATGGAAGCATACCATATGGTGATTGTAGCATTTTCGATTATTAATCTCATTTATTAAATGTAGTTATTAAATATTTACTTTTTTAGTTCATAACTTATTAAGGAGTATTACATTATTCCGTGCATAGCACGAGTCCAAACTAGTAATAATAATAATAATCTATACACTATATAATGCCAATCTTTTCAAATTTTAAAATGCTGCAATCAGAGTGAGTTAAGGAGTTTCGTCCAATAAAAAATAAATAATTTATCATTTAAAAAATAAGACTCAACTATGGACTCTAATAATAATAATAATAATAATAATAATAATAATAATAATAATAATAATAATACTATATATAATTTTTCAGAAAAATTAAACAAAACTAAAAATAATAAAATAAAAAAATAATCTTAAACAAATAATAAAATGCACTAAATAAATACAAAAATAAATAATTAAATTATCAATATTAAAACTATTTTCTGGACCTAATAGCCAAAAAACCTAAAATAAAAATTAAAAATCTAAATTTATAAATTTATTAAATTAAAAATATGCTTTAACCTAAATTAGTAAATAAGTCTGAAAAATTATCAAATCAGTTATGTTTGATAAAATTATCTAATCTTAATATAAAAATTAAATAATAATTAATCGTCCATTAATTCATAAAAATATAAAGCAGAAAATAAAAACAAAACTAAGTAGAACATTAATAAATAACAAATATAATAAATTATATAATAAATTAAATCAAAAATCTGCAAAAATATAAAAGTAACCTAAAATCCAAAATTTTTTATAGTTTTCCAGAAAATTAAAAATAATTAAAAATAATAAAATAAAAATATAATCTTAAACAGAAAGTGAAACAAATAATAAACTGCACTAAATAAATGAGAAAATAAATAATTAAATTACCAGAATATTAAAATTATATTTTGGACCTGAATATATCCTAAACACCTAAAATAAAAATAAAAAAAACTAAATTTATAAGTTTATTAAATTAAAGACCTCCTTTAACCTAAATTAGAAAAAAATCTAAAAATTATCAAATTAGTTATGAAAACTAAGAAAATTAATACCAACATATTAAGACTCTAACTAAACCCTATAATAATATAAAAATAAAATTAACCAAAGAAGACTAATTTTATTCTAACTTCTAACAAACTGACTAAAAAATAACAAAAACGAACAAGTAATTTGAAAAATTAAAATATATTAAGACATAAAATAAAATTAATATATACAAAATTATGTATTTATTTATTTAGGGTTTGGATTATATATTAGCTCTCATTTATTTATATATATATTGATATGCAATATTATTTTGGGCCTGAAATATAATAATTTTGTCTAACATTATTAATTTTTCATTGTTGATGGTGTTTTTGACTTGGTGCCATTAAATTATATTAGTTCAAAATATATTTATTATAAGAATTTTTAAAATTAAAATCAACAAGAACATGTTATAAAAATAATATTTAAATATTTTAACTATCCGAGGAAGCAATTTGGTTATTACATTCATCCTATGTACATAATGATTTAATAAACTTTAAAAAATCATAAATTAATATAATAAAAATATAACAATTACATATATATTTGATATTAATAATTAAAAATGCCAACAAGATAGAAAGTTATGATTCAAATATGTTGTGGAATAAAACTTAATGAATAAAAAGTTAGGAATTATATTGCTTCAGTTCGTAATTTGTGGACTTTAAGTTTGTAACTTGTGTTATGTTTAAAGGATTGCAAACTTAATATGCCAATTTCTATTAAGCCCATAGGAGTTCGAATAAATTCATTTGTCTCAAAAATTTTCCACAACATACAGATCATTTTTTTTTGGTTACAAATACAGTTTATTTTAGTTTCTTCCTAACATGTCTATATGTGACTTATTATTGACAAACATATTTAAATCATATCTTTTACTATTGTAAGTTTTCTAAATTATTAAAAGATGAGTATTTGCTATCAAACCTCCTCGCCATCTTGAAATAGAATTTCATGTTACTCTTATTATGTTAATTAATTGAGAGGAAGATAATTGTGTCTCGAGGGAAACAATTGATTGTTAATCGAGTAAAACATGTATTTATAAAATCTCCATTGTATTAATATTTTTGCCCCATTGATTCACTACTAAAATCGCGATCAATTTTCAATATAAGTACAAAAACAGATGATTTTATTACCCTACACCGCGAATTTACCTATCATGCCCTTTAGTATGATACAAACTACCTGTTATTGTTAAATATATTTGAATGACTTCTATCATTATAATATTTTTCACTATTAATCTCAATATATTATATGTTTAATTATCTTTGTGTGCAGAGGTAGGTAAGAATGATAAATCGTTATACTCACCTTATAATTTTAAAAAATAAGATTCAATTATTGGTATATGTATACTTTTTAAGAGTTCGTGTAATATTTAAGTCAATTATATTTTATTAGGTTGGTTGCATATAAATATTTATTTAGGCGTCAATTAAGTTAAATTAGTATTGAATTTGTAGAGAGTTATGAGTTTTAAGTTTGATATTCTTTTATTGATTTGATGTACTTTGTGTTGTAATATTAATTTGTGACATAATGATATTTATTGCCATCTATAGGTTATCTAACTCAATATCTACCAATCATATATTATTCATTTTCCTATTGATATTTACCTTTTGATACCGAAACATATTGTCACACAATTTCTATAACTGTATGAGTTCGGATTATTTAAATTGTTTGATTCTTAGAGGGGCCTAACTTTTTAATAATCCAAATCACATGTGTAATCTTAAAACCTTGATGATATTTTTTAACATTCTTTTTTATTTATTATTTTAGATTATTTATTTATTCTTTTGAAATAAAGAATGATTGGAAGATGAATGTGTGTTGTGCTCTAATGATTTTTATGTGTTGGGTTCCGATAACTTTGATGAGTCACGAAAGCGTTTTCTTTATGAGGGGATAACATGTAAAAGAATGTTGTTGAAAGTGAAACCAGTCAATAAAATCAAATGATCGAGAAAAAGAAACTCACAAGTACAATATCGCTCCGTAATTCAATAATTTCTTAAGTTATGTATTATACAACATTACTCCGTGCATAGCACGAGTCCGGACTAGTAATAATAATAATAATCTATGCAATATATAATAGTAATATTTTTAAATTGATCAAATATTGTAATGGGAGTAATTGTAAGAAATTAGGGTAATCTTAACTATAAAAATTATTTGTCCATTGAATATGAGTTGTTGATATAAATAATTAAATAAATAAATAAATAATATAATTTATCTAAATAAAAAAATCCTTTTATAAGTGGACTATCCTCCTCCTTTTTTTGTGTGTGTGATAATACAGTCTTATTAGTATTTTTTTCTAATAAATCTATACAATATATAATAGTAATCTTTTTAAATAGACTAAATACTACCACAAGAGTGATTGTAGGAGCATGGTGTAGTCTCAACCATAAAAATTATTTGTTCATTAAATATAAGTCATTGATGTAAATAATTAAATAAACAATAAAATGAATCGAAAGGAAAAAAAAAGGTTTCCCTTTAAAAGTAGACTCGTATCAAGGTAATATTGGATCCCCTTGCTGAAAAATAAATAAATAATATTATAAAATTATTTAATCTAAATCTAAAAATTAAACAGTAAATAATTAGCCTTATTAATTTTAAAAATATAAAATATAAAATAAAACCAAATTGAGCAGAAAATTAATAAATAAAAAGTACAGAAAATTATATAATGAACTAAATTAAAAATCTGGACAGAATTAAAAACATAAAAACTTTTTTAAATTTTTCATAAAAATTAAACACAATTAAAACAGAAAAACAAAAACATAATCTAAAAAAGAAAGTTAAACAAATAATCAATTACACTACAATACATATAAAAATAAATAATTAAATAAACTAGAATATTAAAACTATTTTTGGACCGAAACATACACTAAAAACCTAAAATTAAAATACAAAAATTTAATTTAGAAATTTATTAAATTAAAAACGTGCTTTAACCTAAATTAGAAAATAAATAAATAAAATAATTAAATTAATCATAAAAACTAAGAAAATTAATACTAAGATATTAATACTCTAACTAAACCCTATAATAATATAAAAAAATAAAATTAACCAAAGGAAACTAATTTAATCCAACTTCTAACAATTTGACTAAAAATAACAAAAATAAATAGAAAAATAATCTGAAAATTAAAATATATTAGGACTTGAAGACTCGGGTATGACTGACTAACCCCTTGAATGTGTTTTGATTTCATACATTCATCTAAATTTAGGATAAAGCAAGAAGCATCCTAAAAGAAATTCATTTAACTAAGTGATATGCTTTACAATTCATCATTTCAATATGACTTATTCTTGACTCGAACTCGGACTTAAGCATATTAAGATTATCCGACTAAGTCTCGACCCACTAAGTCAGACTCGGACTTAGAAAGTAGAATCCGAGTTAGTTATGATAGACCGAGTAAGTCCGACCCATTATGAACTCGGACTCGGATTGATGTCCCATTCTCGAACTCGGACTCGGATCGACCCATTATGAACTCGGACTCGGATCTGACCCACTCGGAACTCGGACTCGGATCTGACTCACTCGGAACTCGGACTCGGATCTAACCCACTCGTAACTCGGATTCTGACCCACTTAGTCAGACTCGGACATTTAGTTTGCCTACGCTATTATTTGTTTAATTATGCGTAATTGTAAAATGTCTATATAACTCTTGTGCCCATTAAGATTGAATGATTTATTTATGAGTTTTACCATATCCGGAATCTGAGTATATTAAATATTAGACTTGAAATATTCCAGATTAATAGATTAAGGTAATTAGTCATTAAATGCTTTATTTAGACTAATCCTTATCTAATTATGGACCAAAGTATATTTATATTTTGAGAACCATTGTGCTTAATGTTTTTGCAGGTTTTTCTAATGTCAATTATCTGAAGAAAAAGCAAAAGCAAAAGGCTTCGACCGTTAAAGCACTCGCCGGACAAAAAGTCGGAATTTCTAGAAAAGCTCATAACTTACTGACGACCTTGTGCATTCATTGTTTTGGGTAATATTTTATTTCTGTGTCTAACGGTCTTTTCGTTTTGCTTTTCCAGTTTACAAAAGGTGGAAAAAGAGTTGTTGGAAGCTAGGACCAAGGCACAACGGTTATTTCAAGGTGGTCCAGAAATCGAGTGACTCGGACTATCCGTTACAACGGCTAGTTGACACAGCACGGCTTCAACGGAAAGACGTTGGAGGCACAACGGCTATCTCTTCAAGGCGAGACTATTTATAGAAGCCTTAGCACAAGATTTCAACCGACGAATGGAAGAAAAAGAGAGACCATATTGAACATCTTCTCTAGCATACAACTCCCAAACTGTAATTCTAATATTCCGAGTTGTATTTTTCCGAGTCGGTTGTATTGCAATTCTTACTACTCTTCTACTCTTTCTCTCCGACTGAGTTGTAAAGGTTACCTCAACTCGGTTGTCCCAAACTGTAAAGGTTACCTCAATTTGGAAGTACCAGGTTAGATAAGGGAACTTCTAACCTCGCGAAAAATTGGAGGATCCCAAGTTGATAAGGTAACTTCAACTTGGAAGTATTAGGTCGATCGGATAAGGTAAATTCCGAGCCTGGAAAAATTGTAATAGATTTGTTTGGGAACAAATCCGGGTAGTCATATTCATTGTAATTGAGGATTCAATTAGTGGATTTGACTTGGTGTCCGGATTGACACCGTCCGTGATTTTCTCGCCCCGGGAGGGTTTCCACGTATATCCGAAGTTTACACTTTTCCGAGTCCAATCTAGACTCGGAACTGCATTCTGTCTCTATTCTGTGCAAAAGAGTTTGATTTTCTCAAAAATCTTCCATCACCCTATTCACCCCCTCTAGGGTGACTTAACTTCTCCCGAGCAAACCTTCGGGACTCAAAATAAAATTAATATAAAATTACTGAGATATATATCCTATTATCAATCAATGTAATTCATTCTCACGTCAATCATTAGTAAAAACCCGTGAAAAATTCAAAAAAATATATTTATGTCAAAAAGTATATTGAATGATTTTAAAGAAGGGATGTAATTAAGAGTAATTTTATTTAAGATAAATTATAGAATAATATTTTAGAAAATTATTTAAAGGATATTCTATTATTTTTAACGGTGTTAAGGTTAATTCACCAATATTTTTAACCTAAAAAGTATAATCTATATTATTTCAAATTTTGGTTTGATTTGATTTACATTTGAGAATCACAAGTTACGTTTTTTTTTCTTTTGTGACTTCAAATTGTGACTCGACTGAAATCTAATGAGATAACTATCAAAGTGAACAATATATATTTAATTATATATTTTTGGGTGGATGAATAAGATATTTCATTAGATGAGAAAATTTGTTCTTCCTTTCTACTAAAAAATAAAATATGTATTGTAAAGATGTAACAATAACTTCTGTCATTGTTTGGTTTATTAATTTGCTAGGAAGATGTGGTTGAGGTGACTAAAGAACATGGTATCGGTTTCAAACTAATTTTTAATTAGTGCCTTTAAGTTTTGAAACTGATTGAATCGGTATGGGTTGGTCAATTGGAAGAAGTCTGTTATAATTAAGGTATGAGTTTAACTACTTATTTATGTAATTTTTTTCTAATTTGATTTATTTGGATCATGAGTTTATCTCGTCTTTCCACTTACTTTTTAATTTTGTGTCTATTCAATCATTTTCAAAATATGACATGCATCCACGCTTTTACCATATTTATGTTAAGTGTGGAAATGGTATGAGTGGACAAATATTCCACACACTAAATAAGTCGGATGAGAGTCGTCTTTAACCACACACTTATATCCAAAGAAAACACAATTACTCGCCATACTTATATCTATGGACATATTACCCCTTGAGCGAGTCTTTTTTTCCTATTATCGGTTTGCGCTTGAAGCAACTTCTACCACTGATATAGACACTTAGGTTGTCAGCAGTTAAGCTACAAAATTCTTTTTGAAATTAACTAGGGTTAATTAAAATATGTATTTTTTTACTCTTTATGCCATGTTTTTTCTCTTGAAAGGACAGGGGTTGGGTGACCGCGGTTGCCCTAACATAGATCTGCCTCTAGATTAAAAATACTTAGTTCTTCTTCAAATTAGGGTTCTGTTCATTAAGATGAATTTTTTTAGTTTTATTTTATTTTACTTTTCTTTAGACAACATTAAGAAAAAAAAGATATAAAGCGGGCACATGTGAAATTTACTGATTAAGCGAGAAAATAAGAGAGAAAACGAGATTAGAGTTTGAGATTTGAGGTTTATTTCTTATTTTGATTTTTTCAATATATTGGGCATTGTGCTATAAAAGAGAGAAATCGAAAATTTGCATAAAAATATTTCCTTTATGTGTTTAATTTTTATAAAAATTCTTTTCAATTATTTTTTAAGTATTTGACTTATATGATTATCAAAAAATTTAGTATTTGACTTATATGATTATCATAAATTGTCCGATGCGAAAAAAATTCTTTTTATGTATTTCAATTATCTCAAAATAACCGTCACGTTTATTATCCGTCACGCTTATTATCCATGGTAAATAATCATTTTTTCAATAGATGTAAATCACCACTCTTAATATACATGGATATACCTTAATAGATTAGTACCACTCTTACAAGAGTGGTTATATTTTTCCACATTATTATGTGTGAAAATGATTTCGAGCAACTCATTTTTGCTTATTTTTTCTGCCACACTCAATCATGTGTAATTAGATAAGGGTGGAAGCATACCATATGGTGATTGTAGCATTTTCGATTATTAATCTCATTTATTAAATGTAGTTATTAAATATTTACTTTTTTAGTTCATAACTTATGTATATTGAGATGCAATGTTATTTTGGACCTGAAATATAATAATTTTGTCTAACATTATTAATTTTTCATTGTTGATAGTGTTTTTTTGACTTGGTGCCATAAAATTGTATTAGTTCAAAATATAATTATTATAATATTTTTAAAATTAAAATCAATAGGAGCATGTTATAAAAATAATATTTAAATATTTAACTATCTCGAGGACGTAATTTGGTTATTACATTCATTCTATGTAAGAATGATTTAATAAACCTTAAGAAATCATAAATTAATATAATGAAAATATAACAACTATATATATACTTGATATTAATAATTAAAAATGCCTACAAGATAGAAAGTTATGATTCAAATATGTTGTGGAATAAAACATAATAAATAAAAAGTTAGGAATTATATTGATTCGGATCGTAATTTGTGGACTTTAGGTTTTTAATTTGTGTTATGTTTAAAGGATTACAAACTTAATATGTCAACTTATATTAAGCCCATATGATTTCGAATAAATTCATTTGTCTTAAAATTTTTGCACAACATACGAGATCAATTTTTTTTGTTACAAATACAATTTATTTTAGTTTCTTCCTAACATGTTTATCTATGACTTATTATTGATAAACATATTTAAATCATATCTTTTACTATTATAAGTTTTCTAAATTATTAAAATATGAGTATTTGCGATCAAACCTCCCCGCCATCTTGAAATAGAATTTCATGTTACTCTTATTGTGTTAATTAATTGAGGAAGAGTTGTATCTCGAGAGAAACAATTGGTTGTTAATGAAGTAAAACATGTATTTATAAAACATCAATTGTATCAATATTTTTGCCCCATTGATTCACTACTAAAATCGTAATCAATTTTCAATATAAGTACAAAATACAGATGATTTTGTTATCCTACGCCGCTAATTGAACTATCATACCATTTACTATGATATAAATTACCTATTATTGTTAAATATATTTGGATCACTTCTATCATATAATATTTTTCACTATTAATCTCAGTATAAGTAGTTATTATATGTTTAATTATCTTTGTGTGCAAAGGTAGGCAAGAATGGATAAATTATTATATTCACCTTATAATTTTAAAAAATGAGATCCTATTATGGGTATATGTATATTTTTAAGAGTTTGTGTAGTATTTAAGTCAATGATGTTTTAGCAAGTTGGTTGCATATAAATATTTATCTAGACGTCTATTGAGTTAAATTAGTATTGACTTTGTAGAGAGTTATGAGTTATAAGTTTGATATTCTTTTATTGATTTGATGTACTTTGTGTTGTAATATTAATTCGTGACATAATGATATTTATTGTCATCTATAGGTTATCTAACTCAATATCTACCAATCATATATTATTCCTTTTCCTACTAATATTTACCTTTTGATAACCAAACATATTGTCACACTATTTCTATAACTCGTATAAGTTAGGATTATATCAATTGTTTGATTCTTATAGGGGTTTGGTTTCTTAATATTCCAAATCACGAATATAATCTTAAAACCTTGATGATATTTTTTAACATTTTTTTATTTATTATTTTAGATTATTTATTTATTCTTTTGAAATTTAAAATGATTGTAAGATGAATGTGTGTAGGGCTCTAATGATTTTTATGTGTCGGGTTCCGATAACTTTGATGAGTAACGAAAGCGTTTTCGCTATGAGGTGATAACATGTACAAAAATGTTGTTGAAAGTGAAATCATTCAATAAAATCAAATGATCGAGAAAAAGAAACTCACAAGTACAATATTACTCCGTAATTTAATAATTTCTTAAGTTATGCATTATATAACATTGTTCCGTGCATAACACGGGTCCGGACTAGTTATACATAATGGTAATCTTTTCAAATTGACCAAATTTTGCAACGGGAGTGATTTTAATATTTTAGTACAATCCAACCATAAAAAAAAATTTTCATTAAATTTGAGCCATTAATGTAAATAATTAAATAAATAGATAATAAAATTTATCCTAAAAAATTTCCTTTTATGAGTAGAGTCTTCTTTTTCCTTTCTTCTTTTTGTGTGATAATATAATCTTATTAGTATGTTTTCTCAATCAAAAAAAAAATTCCTCAAATTTAAAAATTATCTTACAGTCATAAAAAAATTGTAATGAGAATTCTCTTTTGCCAATAGAGTTGATCATCTATTAGGACCTTGTTTTGCTCACTAAGATAATCCATAAATTATGTAATCTAAGAATTGATCGTAATTATGACTACCAATAATATAATATGATTTAAATCTTTTAATATATAAATTTAATTAAAGTTAACATAATTATTTCACTTAACTTAAACTCCTTACGGTGATCATATGCGTGTTGACCCTCCAATGGCTCGTAACTACTCATACGCATTGGTGTTCGCTCAATGGTGTAGTGGACTTGCCCCCTTATTGCACCCAAAAAAAAAAAAACTCTGGCATCCCTTATTTGTAGTATATACAATATGCCTATGTCGATCCGAATGTTAACTAGAAGAACCATTGTCTTTGCTTGTGTCTATTTAATATGAATGGTAAGGTATACAAATAGAGCTGATCATCTACTATTACTATTGTTCCCTGCCCCACTCCCATTTTTGAGGCCATAAGAACCACTCGTTAGATATTGAACACTTTATAATTTGTACTATATATGGTAATAATCTTTTCAAATTAGTCAAATATTGCAGCGGAAGTGATTGTAGGAGCTTATTACAATCTTAACCACAAAAATTATTTATTTATTAAATATGAATCGTTGATGTAAATAATTAATTAAATAAATAATACAATTATCCCCAAAAAAAGCACATTTCCTTTTAATAGACTCTTTTCTTCCCTTTCTTTGTGTTTTTATGTGATAATATAATTTTATTAGTATTTGTCTCCTTCAAATATTAAACCAGATGTTGAATAATGGTCATTAGCTTATTTGAAGCTGCTATTTCACCTTTTATGTTTCTTTTTTTTTTCACTTTAAAGACCTTGGTTTACGTTGTTTTACTTTTGGTTATTTGCGGTATAAACATGATAAAGTGGTAATTTAAGATAAGTAAGATTTCCGAACAAGAAAATGACATATTTGTTGTGGTGAAATGGTTAAGGGGTTTTGAAAAACAAGTCCGAAAGTCCGTAGCTTCGGTTATAGATGCATAATTCTAGCAAGCTTGCGTTACTTTAGCAATTTGGTTTTGGTATTTAGGCATCTCTTGATTTGGGTCTTAATTGAATAATAGTGTGTATTTGAAATTGGGGAGGAGGAGTTTTAGATGGTGTCTCGATTTTTTGATAATGAACCCTTGCACTTAATTTCATTTATCTATATTCTATTTTCAAATATATGGTCAAAGAATAGAGATTAAAATATCAAAATTATCATATAATGTTTAAAACAAATTAAAGGAATTTCAATAGGTTACCTTAAGTATATGAGATATCTTCAAAGATATTTGTCTTAATGAGTCATCCTTGATTTAAAGCAAGCGTTTCTTGCTACCATGAGCTACCTATATATTTATCTTGATGAGTTGAACTTGTCATAAAGATAAATTTGTTATCAAATTTATTTATTTTGATGAGTTGAAGTTGGGGGTATTAAAATTTCTGATTTCCTTTTTGGGTGCAAGTTTGTTGTATTATACATGATCGTAAACTAGAGGCCATGATTTTTTGGAAATTTATGTAATTCATAAGACAATAATGAAATTATGAATGAAATGTTGATGTCACTCCCTTAATTTCCTTTAACAACCCAAGATATAATAGGAACAGGAATTCTCTTGCTATGATTAACAACGAGGTCGATTTTACAAGACAACACATGAAGTGTACTTTGCAACACAGGTCATAAACAATACTAGAATGTCGAGGAGTCAAATGGAAACAAAAGGTCATAAACAACTATTGTTTATGACCTTTTGTTTCCATTTGACTCCTCGACCTTCTACCTTTATTTGTGGATCGGCCTATGTTTCAAAGTACACTTCATGTGTTCTCTTGTAAAATCGACCTCGTTGTTAATCATAACAAGAGAATTCCGATTCTTATTATATCTTGGGTTGTTAAAGGAAATTAAGGGGTGGCCTCAACATTTCATTCATAATTTTATTATTGTCTTATGAAATACATAAGTTTCAAAAAGAATCATATGTAGTTTATGATAAGTGTATAATACATCAAAATTGGAATAAAAAAGAAAACTATATATATATATATATATATATATATATATATATATGGTTTGAAGGATGAAAAGGGTGATTTATTAATAATATATACATAAAAAATTGAAAATGTATTTGGATATAGAAATCTCCCTAAATACTTGTCGTAAAGATAAATTTGTTATCAAATTTATTTATTTTAATGAGTTGAAGTTGGGGGTGGACTAATTTATCCAATTACTTAAATTCTCTTTAACAATGAGGTCGGATTCACTAGGCAAGTATAGAGTCTATGTGTAGTGTGGGTCGGTACACGAAGAAAGAAAAAGGGGTAAAGGATTCATCGGAGAAAAAGGTGATAAATAATAGGGAGTTATTATTAGTTTTGTGATTATTTATCACCTTTTTCTTCGACGAATCTTTTATCCCTTTTCCTTTCTTCGTGTACCGACCCACATTGCACATAGCCTCTATGCTTGCGTAGTGAATCCGACCTCATTGTCAAAGAGAATAAGCTTTATAGGAACACCGATTCTGGTTATATCCTGGGTTATTAAAGCGAATTAGAAGGATGAGGGGTAGTGGATTTATTAAGGGAGTTGGTAATAGAATAATTCTTTTGACTTAATTACTTTCTCCTTCGATCATAGTGAAAATGAGTTACTGAGCACTTCCTGTTGGTTAAGAAAAATTGTGCCCACGCTTCAATAGGGACTGTGTCGAGCAAGCTGCTGTTGCCAATTGCTACCTGTCCCTCATTGCAAAGACATTGTACAACCTTCGATTGATGATGCCATGGAGCTGGATTTTGTAGACTTTGACGAAATGCATGCTCTCAAACAAGCTGTATTGCGTTTGAATTGGGACCTCCTTGAAGCTTAGGTAGAGCGCCACTTTGACCATCTTATACTCATCGTCCGCTCCCCCTTGGAGAGCAAAGGCGCCACTTCAAGTATGGGCTCATCGTCTAGTCCCTTCCTTCCCTCCCTCCCCCTCCCGAAGAGTAGTGAATTGGTGCAGGGTCCTTTCTCTCATTCTTCTTCGGTCCGAAGGAACTTACCGAAGGATAAGGGGAGGAACCTCCCTAAGGAAAAAAGAGGAACCTCCCTAAGAAGAAGTGAGGTTGTCCACCTCTACCCCTGCACGAACTCTAAGCGAGCAATATACAAGAAAAGCATCACTTTGGGGCAATGACTAAGGAGATAAAGATTGCTCGTGAGGACCAAGAACCGTATTACTTTCTGCAGTTTCAGCACTTCTGCTAATTCTTGCACTTCGTTGTTCTCGGGTCATCTATTTTCCTAAAGTGATTCTTTTGTAGTAGATTTAGTTATCCGAGCTCACTCTTAATAGGTTCGTGGGTGAGATCATTGAGTTTTTATGTTGTCCACCTCTTTGTATATTCCTTTTTCAATACTTATGTAAAATAGAAGAGATTGTTAGTGAGATGTTTGGTTTGTGTATTCCTTTTTCAGGAAGAGAGATGTGGGATGTTTTTATGACTATATTGCTTGTTTGGAGTTCGTGTAGAAGTAGCGTGGACTGCAAATATGATGTTATTATGTTATCCAGGCTACCTCTGCAACAACTCCAAACAACCAATATAGTCATAAAAGCATCCCACATCTTTCTTCCGAGAAAAGGAATACACAAATAGGAAATTCTTGTATTTGTTGGAAAGTCTTGTATTTTTGTTGGAAAATTGAGGTTGTTGGGTTATTGTTGTATAAGTTGCGATGTATATTCCTTTTCAGGAGGAAGATGTGGTATTGCGATGTATATTCCTTTTCGGGAGGGAGATGTGGTATTATGTTTTTATGACTATATATTACTTATTTGGAGTTTGTGCGGAAATAGTGTAGACTGCAAATATGATGTAATTATGTTATCCATGCTACTTCTGCAACAACTCCAAACAAGCAATATATAGTCATAAAAACATAATATCATATCTCTCTTCCTAAAAAGGAATAATATACACAAACAGGAAAATCTTGTATTTATTGGAAATTCTTGTATTTATGTTGGAAAATTGAGGTTGTTGATTTGTTGTTGTGTAAATTGTGATTTATTTTGGAGTATATTTTGTATAAGTAGATGGAAAAAACAAAAAAATATTTAAAAAATACGGACCTATGACGATGGTTCTTACACTAGAACCGTCCTCATATGACATGGCTAAACATTACCTATGACGATAATTCTAATGTAAGAACCGCCGTCATATAGTAACCTATGATGACAGTTTTTACATTAGGACAGTTGTCATAGGATATTTTTACTACGGTTGTTGAACCGTAGTCAAAGGTGGTACGTACAACGACACCCAAATACACGATGTTTGTTAACCGTCGTTAAAAGTCATTTTTAATCTTACTTAAAAGTGATTCCTGTAGTAGTGTAAGGATCCTTTCCTTAGGATTAATCTCTACTTCTTTTACTCAAAATGAGTTTAAGGGTTCTTCATTTAAACCTTTGACTCGACCAATGACCACTTGAGTTCACTAAATCTTATGTTTCTCCCGACACTTCACCAAGTGTGGTACAAGTAAAAAGGATTCACATTAAAAACTGTTGCTACAAGAATACAAGTAAGAAAGTGTTTGGCATAATCAATAGAGAGAAAATTATATCAACTGAAGCATATGTCTCTTGGTTGTGTAATCTGGTTTTCAAATCTTCTTTTTATATAATTCAACTTGGGAAGACCATTATTCTTCAATCAACTAGCCGTTGTGGGATATGCCTTGAAAATCTGAGTTGATAAGGGATATAGAATCTAAGTCCGGAAAATCAACAACTTCCTCATTGAGAACTTCTAATACTTCAACATTTGATATTAAATCCAACCTTAACATCCTATTTTTATGCTTAATAATTTTTAAAACAGCCCTTAAAGTTTCTACTTTTGGCTTTAATGGAATCTAAGTTGATCAATGAAACCTTCCAAATATGTTACTTGGTGAGATATACATATAAATAATAATCTAGAAATAACATGTATTAGAAAGATTAATATATGTTTGCAAAATGTTGAAGGTGGAAAAGATATGCTTGTTAGAACTAATTTCATTGAATCTTAGACTCAGATATGGTAAGTATAACAAGGCATAATATATTTCATAGATATAGTCCCATAAATCACATGATTACCAAATAAGACATAAGTGCATAAAGATAATTCAGTTTCATCATAATAAAATCACATAAAATCTTAGTCAAAGATAGATAGAATAAAATATAACTAATTAAGGAAACAACCTCATAAAATGTCTAGTTGCGATTCCTAGAAAGAGTATTTAACTTTTTCCTAGGTAGCTGTGCAATGATGACCTGATAGGAATTGTGCTTGAGATAGTTATATTTATAGACAAAATTGACGAGGACTAAAATGGTAATTTATCGTGAATCTCAATTTAATCTCTTCTATGGAGATTTGGGCCTCATTAGGCCTAAAGGAGAGTTGATACTTGGTCCAAGCTTAATCTGTTCCACCTTAGTACTAAGAAGGTATTTTACGGGGTATAATATAGGATTGTTCCATATCAAATACCATGAAAGAATAGTTACAAATAAAAGTTAAAAGAAGAATTTTGTTATAACTCGTTGAGGACAAGCATAAGCATGCCATTTCATGTAGTGCTGCACAAATAGGCCATTTTATTAGTACGTATCCCTCCCGATTATTTTTTTACAAATTCATGCCAAAAGCAAGCATTGATGGAAATATGCGAACTATAGGACTTCGAAATTAGAGATTGCCCCATACAGCTTTAGAGACAAGGCAACAGAATTAATGGTTAGGCGTTCATTTAAACTTGAGCCTACAACTCGCTATGGGGCAATCCATCTTGGAGAGAGAGAGTGCGTGCACATTGTTTTGCGACATATTTGAGCGTTGCAATGTCAGTTTTTACGTCGTCCACTTTGCTCACAGTGTAAGGCTTGCCATGGGGATCCGTTAAGCTCAAAGGACTTTGGAATGTCCGGTCCGCTTTTGCGTTAACAATAGCTGTTGTCATCTTATCCCACTCTTTCACAATACTGAGCACTTTTTCATTAGGTGTAAGGAAAGCTTCGGTATAGTGATCCTTCACCTCCGTCGCAATGTAACCAAATCGCACGGCCTCGGCAACCATTTGGACGACAACAAGAAGGAACTTAGCCTGATCTTTTTAAGTGGATCAGTGGTAATCGCTTTACCATGGATATTATTAAGAAGCTTGTTAACTATTGTTTTTGACAGACCAAGGTTCTTTCTACTGATTTTAGCATTTGCCTCTAGATCTTGATATGAACCAGTGTACCACAGATTATTAACAGCAGCCCCTGGAAACGCATCTGTGGCAGCGCCTTTAAAGTAAAAAGCCCGTGCCCTATTATTAAATGTGTCAGAGTAACCAACCACGTATAAATCCTTTTTGTTAAGGGCTAAGCGAATGATTTTGCCTTCGCTGGATTCAAGACTGACTAAAACATAGGGGAGGTTGGTGGCTGGCGAATCATCGGTATTCCAAAGCACCTTGTGCCCTCCACTTGCGCCTGTACATATCCTAGAAAAGCGGAGTACTTGCTGGCATCGTCGCTGATAAGATCCCAAGTATCAGCTGCATGATTTAGTGCCACCCATGCTGATATTATCGCAGCTAGAAGCACCGCCTTTCCCATCTTGACTAGTCTAAAATTCATAAAATTATTCAAATTCATTCATCAATCTTCATTAATCAAATATAACTTTAGTAATGCAATATAATTCACAATGGACAAAATATTTGCAAATACGGCGGTATATATGGTAGGTCATCATATTTGATGATTAAGTTTTTTCTTTTTGGTGCAATGGAAGCATAAAAGCTAATAGGGACCAAATTAATAAACTTTAGCTGCAACGTTTAAAGATTTTAATAGTTGAGCTAATTGTATTTGCAAACTAGTGTCTTAACCCCTCTAATGTATGCATGATTCACTTATTTAGATATAGCTTATTTTGTCAGCCATTGATGTAAAATATTACTATTTAGGAATAGCTTAAGATTATTATTATTATTATTATTATTATTATTATTATTATTATTATTATTATAGAGATATATATAGGATGATCAACCAACAAAGTTTAATCAAGTTTCGCTTAATTAATTTGCTTATATTTTAGGAGCAAACTTTGTAAATTAATTGACATACCAAATTAAAACTTAAGCAAATTTGAAGTGATAATATTTAGAAGAAATATTGACATTTTACTACTCGTCTTGTGGTATCAAAAATGATTAAAACAAAGTCTATCAAGTCTCATAAATAATAAATTATTATCCTCAAATATGATTTTTGAACAATTTAGAACCCTAAAAATCGAAAAAGTAATAATATATCACAATATGAGACGATAGATTTTTTTTTACCATCTACCGAAATCACATGATAGTTTAGTATTAATATTTCTTTTTAAAATTTTACCATGTAATTAAATGCAAAAAGAACTCAAGTTCAACCTCAAGCAAGCAATCATATGAGCGCGCACGTCTCATAATAACCCAAGTATAGTATGCATATGCATAAAAAAATAATAATAACCCAAGGATGTGTAATGAAGGTACAGTAACATTAAAATCATAAAACATTGTAAAGAAATGGACTGGAAAGTTAGTAATGAATAAATGATGATGATAAGCAGAATACGAACAGAAACATACTAGTGAAGCAAAATGAGCAATGCCTGTGGCCTGTAGAGTCGACTTGATTGGTATGGAGTGGCTCCAAATGATCTGCTGCTATAAATAAGAATCAAAACGATGCCTTGTGGTTTATACTTAATTATCCACGTTTTCGACGAATTTTCCATCTCTCTAATTATTTCAGGGAATCGAAAGTCAAATCTCAGGGTAGCATTTTCAAATTATGACTTTGCACAGATTTAACCACATGGACTGTACTGGCTTGCACATTTAGGCATATGGGATGATCTGCGGACCGACAGAAAAATCTTGCAGTCTAATACATACGGAATTCCCTTAATGTCCATGGGTAAAAAAGTATCACTAAAGATAAATTTCGAATGTATGTGATACAAAATAAATTATTAACATTACTGTGAATAGAATTGTCATTATTTTCCCAATTTTAAATGTTTTATCTGTATTATTTAGATTTTAATGTTCCCTTATATACTAGTATTTTCCATAGGACTAAGAGTTTCCTTTGAGTTACTTATCTAAAACCATGTTTTAACTCATTAGGGGCGGAGTCATGAACAGGCTAAGGACACCCTTGGCCCAAAAAAAAAAAAGTAATACATATACCTAGATTATGAAAGCTGATATAATAGGTAAATGGACACCCTAAAATTTGGTCCAAAAACAAACTGGACACCCTTGATAGATCGGCCCGTGACACCCTCAACTCTGCCTCCTCTCTCAGCTCTCTCTCTCTCTCTCTCCTCGGTCTCTCCGACTCCCGTGCTCTCATTTTCTCACTCTCCCCGTGGTTCCTCTCTCGCTCTTTGTAACTCTGCTACTGCTCCGGTGGTTCCTATCTCGGCACCGTGGTTCCTCTCTTACTCTCTCTAATCTCTCGCTCTCGCCGGTATCTTTATGCTCTCGGCCTCTGCTGTCCTCGCTCCCTCGGTCTTTGCTCTGTCCGCTTGGCGCTCGCTGCTTTCTCCCTCTCTCCTCTCAACCCCACGGCGACGGCTTGCTCTTCCTCGGTCTCCTCTCTCGCCTCGCTGCGACGCTTAGTGCTCCTCCTCAATCTCCGAGTCGACAAGCAACCCACCCACACCGGCGACTCTCAACCTCAATTTGAAGTTAAACCCTAGGTTTTTAAAATTCAGGTATACCTCTCAATTTTAGACTTTAAATTTATAAATGCTCGTACAAAATCAGTACATTTTTATTTTATTTTTTGATTGCTTCACCTTTGCTCATGAACATCATTTGGTTTGAAAGAGCGAGAGAGGAACTTTGTGTTCACTACTTTTGATCTGTAAACATTTTTGTTTTTTGAGGTTTGTGTTTGGTTAGTTGGTTATGAACAATTAGTTGGTTTGTTATTTGGTTAATTAGTTGTTTTGTTTGATTGTGATTTGTGTTTGGTTATTTGGTTATGAACATCATTTGCCTTTGCTCATGAACTTTGTGTTCACTGCTTCTTATTTTCTTACAAAATCACTACTTTTATTCTTATGAACAATTAGTTGATTTGTTATTTGGTTAATTAGTTATTTTGTTTGACTGTGATTTGTTGTATGGTTGTGTGTAGTTGTGATTAGTGCCATCGTGTTTTGGGGTTTGTGTTGAATTTTTTCAGTTTTTTAATGATGAATTCCTCCCTCCCCGCATATGTTTATCAATTTTAATAGGTGGACACCCTTGTTTGAAATTTCTAGCTCCGCCACTTGTAACTCCTTAGACACATTGAATTGAACTATTATTTTTTTATAGAGCTTTTTACCCCTATTTATTTAAAAAAATTAGGCGAATAACTATTCAATGAAAAAATTTTGAACTTAATATTTTATTTTTCTATATTATTTTATTTTTATTATTATTATAATATTTCATTCAACAAGTTCAAAAATTTTTTATTCAAAAAGGGCAATAATCTAACACAGCAACCTATATATGTACATAGGGACAGGTCGAGATTAGACATAAGTAGCTCACCCCATGAAATGCCGACATTATTTTTTATGGCCGTGATACTTGATTATATTCCTTAAGAAAATAATTAACTTTAAATACATTCAAGATTAGCACGAGCGCGTGCATTTCAAATTCCAAATATTTTCATATATATATATATATATATGTCAATGTTGTTTAAAATGCAGGAACCGGATGATGACAACGACAACGCACAAGCATATTCTATAAATTTTAATGACTCATAAGAAATTAACATTATTATGTAACTAATTTATTTTGAGTTCTAAAAATCCTTAAATAAGTGAAATTAATATAATTTTTGTAAACTTACTATTATTAAAAATAAAATTACTTGGATTAGAATAAGCTTAATGAGCAAGATAATAATAGACTTGGAGGATTAGCAAGTAGATGAGGATAAGGAATTGAATTAGGATTAGTACTAATGAGAAATGGGCCGGAGGATTGGGGTAGAGTCGACCGGCCCATTTAGAGGAAGGCAAGAGGGGGGTATAAAAGCATAAGTTAACTTAAAAGCTTCATTATCCTAACCTAAAGCGAGATAAAACCAACACTTTCTCTCTCTCCTCTCCAGCCATCGCTCCCTCCGCCTGCGCTCGCCCGTCTTCGCCGCCAACCGACCGCTCGGCGGCACTCGGCCGCGTCGGTAGCCACCATCGGCTAGCCGCCAGCACCACTGCCGGTACCTTCATCGATCTCCACATCAAACGTCCAAAATGCAACCCCTTTCTCCACTAGCCTCCTCCGTCTCCCTCTTACCGTTCGTTTCAGCTACGGAGGCGCCACTTCGACATCACCAACGACCATCGCCACCTTCTATCGCCCCACTGTCACCGCTCCAGCCGCCGGACACCAGCACACCACCGTTCTCACCCCCATCTCTGCCCGAGTTTTGCGCCTGCCTCGCCCGGCTTTGCTCCGGTTGGTCTCGGTTTCCCGGTTTCAGGCCCTGTCCGGCTACCGCCACTCGGCCGGCATGCGACGCCACTCACTACTCTCGGCGATAGCTTCAACCGCCGGCCATCCGCTCCGCTTCAGCCACCCTTCGACCTTTAACCACCTCAAAAAAACTCCTCTTAAATTAACCTCCTCCATCTAACTGCTTAGGGTAAAATTTTCAGATTCAGCTAGTTCTTTTAATTTAATTTCTTAGAGTAAATTTCAGATTCGGTTCTGTCAATTTAATTTCTTAGGTTAATTTTCAGATTCGGTTCTTCGAGTACTTTTAATTTAATTATTTCAGTTGTAATTGGTATTCTTTTACTGTTTGGAGATTTAAGTTGGATTATGGTTTGTTGTGACTGGTTCATGGAATTTAGAAAGATCCGGTGATAGTTGGCATATGTTGGTTATACTGAAATTGAAGAAAATTATGGACAACTGGTGGATAAAGGACATTCAGGAAGTGATTACGAGTCGAAATTACTTTCGGTTAGTTAAATAATTATTTTACCTAATGAGGAGATTAAAAAAAGATTGATGATGATTTTTAATTCTGGGGAGTAAGTGGAACTGGAGTATGAGGATTAACACCTTTTGGACCCTTACAAAATAAAATAAGGTTAGAAAGTGGTACATAAAAGTATGAATAAAGGAGATAAATGTTCAATGTATCATTTAGAAGAAAATTATGTATATTTGAGGTTATCTCATGTATATATATAAATGTATACATATATTTATATATGTGTTTAGAAGAAAGTCATACATATACTTTAAAGTTGCTATATATATATATATATATATATATATATATATATATATATATATATATATATATATATATATATATATATATATATATGCGCATACTGATTATACATGTATAGTATAAAATAAGATAAATAAATTGTGTGAATCAAGGACCTCATTAGTGTTCTTTAGTAAAAGCTAACTTGCTAATTTTCAGTTCAAGTGTCTTTGAGGTGATTTAATAAATAAATAAGAAATAAAAATTCAGTTTAGTAATAAAACTTTCATATCTCTAATTAAGGTCATCAAGCATCGGTGTCGTGCGTTCATCCGGATTCTCGCCCAAAAAGAAAAAGGAGGAACATCGGCAAGGTACGTTCATGGATTATGCCTTTCAAGTTTTCATTCAAAAATCAAGGCCGGATATGGCCGCCATTAACAACCAACAAAGAATCATTTGCAACGAGTATTTGCCATGTTAAAGTGGACCCGCCCATTGATACTTTACCATTGCTCAAAGTCGGCACACCGTAATCGCGCCGCACGAACTAGACTTCCCGATCGGTCCGGGTGTGTACACATTTAGGGAAACCCGATGATCGCAAGGGTAACCACACGGATAATTAATTAACAACGAGTTTTACATTATTCACTCTCCCTCATTTATAAAATGAATTGAAATGCATGCGCTCAACTCAATTACTTCATAACTATTATTTTACTTGCATGATAGTGAACGTATTGAGTTTCGGCTCACATTTCGAAAATGTTTTCTTGTTTTGTTTTAGGTAAAGGTGTGGAAGATTTAAAGCAAAGGTCTGTTAAGGACTTAGAGGCTCGCGAGTGACAACCTAGTTGGAATATCAAGGGTTAAGTGCCGTTGTCGTAGTTTACCAGATTGTAGTCTATACTTATGCTTAATCTTCGTACAAGTTAAAGTTTATGCCTTATCATGAGACACTTGCTTGTTAGTGGCAAAAGCAAGTAACCGGGGTTAGAAACGTATCTATTGTTATAGCCTTGCCCTTTCCTCCGGTAAGGGCGGCGGTAATGCCCACGACCTACTTTCCACTGCGCTAATCATCCGCTAGCGGCTTGCTTAGTCTAAAACCGGTGATTATGGGTTTGGGGTGTTACGGTTTGTTTGAAATTATATGAAAAACGGACTTTATTTATGTTTATATTTGTTTATGTTCTTTTATGTTCATTTATGTTTGTTTCTTTCTTATTTTAACAACTTATTTCTGTTCATTTATGTTTGTTTCCGCTCTTTTATATTTGTTTACTGCTTTTTTTGTTCGTTTATGTTTATGTTTATGTTTATGTGCATTTTGTATGTAAGTTCGAACATGCCTCGAGGGTCTGTTCGAAGTTACATACAAAACGCACATAAACATAAATAGAAATGAACATAAACGAACATAAAAGAACATAAACAAATATAAAAGAGTAGAAACGAATATAGACGAACATAAACGAACGAAACGAACATAAATGAACATAAAAGAAAAGAAATGAGTATGTCTAGAGAGAGAAGGCATTCTAGAGAGATAAGCTCTTATGATTTTTCATCCTAGGGTTAAGAAACCCCCGGACCCATGCCGCTCTCCCCCTCTCCTCCTCGCTTCGGATCCTTCCCGAGACCCAACACAGATCCGAACTTCCTCCTCTCCCTCTCGAGTACTCACAGAACCTCTCAATCTTCATCAATGATGAAGGTTTGCTCGGGAGAGTCCGAGTCACCCTAGAGGGGGTGAATAGGGTGATAGAAAATTCTTTTAGAAAGAACCGCACTTTTGTACGGAAAAGATGTAAAGACAGATTCGAGTCTAAAGACGAGTCGGAAAAGTTGGACTCGAAATCGGTGAATCGAAGAAGCTAGAGCACTAAGGCATGTCCGAGCCTAGAATGAACTCGGAAAGAGAACACGGAGATTTTACGTGGAAACCCTCCTGGGGCAGAAAACCACGGCCCGTGTCAATCCAGACACGAAGTCAAATCCACTATTTTGAGTCCACAAAATACCGTGAACTTGATCGAACCCGAGTTGCTCCCTTAGACAACTCTATACAAGTTTTCCTAGACTCGAAGTTCCCTTATCCGATCTAGTACTTCCTAGCTGAGATAACCCTTACAGCTAGGGACAACTAAGCTGAGTTAACCCTTACGGCTTAGTCAAGGGACCTTACAAAGAATGTAAGAGGAGTTTGTAACTAAGTACAAGACCTTACAACTCGAAAGTAATGAATTACGAGTGGGAGTTGTAAGTTGAAGATTGAGAGTAAATACAATAACTTTGATCAAGTAAGTGTATAGACAATATGTTCGGCAACCTTCAAGTCTTGTGAAGTGGCTTCTATTTATAGATGACCGGGCAGAGTAGCCGTTGTCTTCATCTGCTGACCGAGAGTCTTCCGTGACCGTTGTGAAAGGCTTTTGAGTCACTCGGAAAGTATCCGTTGAAATATGGACGTTGGACAACGGTTTAACTCTCTTGGAAGTCCCAAAACCATTGGTTGTGTCTTGATAAATGTGGTGAGATCCACCGTTAAGCTTGGCGTTCAGGTTTTCCGGATATGGAAGCGAGACGGCCTCGACACAATCTTACGAGACTAAAGCGAGAGAAGGTGAAAAGCCATATCTGCTTGGTGATTTGACGTTACGAAGCTGGCTACTTTTGTAGTTTGAAAAGATATCCTCGATTGGATAACCTACAAAAGTAAAACACCTTCGGTTCTCAAAGTATAAAATACTTTGGTCCAAGGTTAGACACGAGATAATAAAATAATTATGAAAATTACGCAATTGATTATCCGAGTCGGAAAAGAAGTGGAATTTTCGAGTCTAAAATCCATGATACTCGGAATTCCATATGACTTAGTCTTAGGTAAAGAATCAAGTTCCATAACGAATATCGAGTGGGAAATACTTGATGTAGACTAAGCATGAGAAGAGCTACGAATGCTGACTTTCCAAACAATAGAGTAGATAATCACAAGTCGGATTACGAGTGAGAGTGGACTCGGAATAAGGAACAAGTTTTACGAGTCGCTAGCTGAAAGCGATTAAAGAGATATGTGAAGGCCGAATCGCATAGGAAAGATACTATTTCACTCAAGTAAGTTTCTAAGACACGAGAGAATGCCTTGGAATCAAAACTCTATATGAATGACATCGTTATACCCGATTCCTTTTGCATGACTCGGAAAGATATAGAGCGGTGTCCGAGTCTTCAATCTCCCCTTTTTGATGAAAGGCATTCCATACTTAAACGAAACTTTGTTAGAGGGAAATAGATTGATTCCGAGTAGTATGAGTAAAGGTAAGGCATATTGATCGGAGCAATATACAATATCGGAGCAAATTAAAGTATGCTTGAACTCATTAACTCGAAAAGAAAGAACTCATAAATTAATAAAGAAATGCTTTAATTCATTAAAAAATATCAAGGGAATAAACTCCCCTAAACAAGACAACCAGTTTCGACTACATTTTCTCCCCCTTGCCTTTCAGCAAAAACAAGAAACAAAAATAAGGGAGAAAAGTACAAGTAATACACATAAGTTGTCCGGACAAAAAGAAAATTTTGAAACGAAATTCGGAGACACCGAGGAATTGTGACTCGGTGCATGGCTCCAACTAGGAAGGAGGGATTTCGAGTAGAGGTGGAGGTGCGCCGGCGCTGATACGATCTTGACGATGTGCTTGAGCGCGGCGAAGGGAGAAGCCGGAGCAGTTCGCGGGGCTCGGCTACGAGTGGGCGACCCGGAGAAAGTGGATCGAGGGTTCTTCCCTTGGGACCTCGGGGGCTGGAGGGGCTGCTCTGGCTGACTCGGCTGGAGGAGCGAGATCTTCGACCCACTCGGACTCGCTGTCCGAGCCGAGTACAGGCAATTTGAGCTTGGGGAGCGAGCTGTCCCTCGGCGGTTGCCACGGCCTCTTCTTCCCTTTGCTCGGAAGGGGCTGCCTCGGCCGCGGGTTCCTCGGCGTCCTCCGCTGCATCTGTAGCTTCTTCCTCTGCTTCCTCGGCTTCCTCGGCTTCCTCGCTGTCCGAGGAGGTCGGGCTGGGCTCGAAGACGCCTCGGAAGGGTCCGAGTCATCCGGGTCTGAGCTGCCTTGGACCGTCTCTCTCCGAGGAGCTCGGCCAGCTCCTTCTGCTCCTTAACCAGTTCTCTCATCTCAAGAACGAGAGACTGCTGCTCTCGTATTTGGGACTCGACCGGTCTTTTGGTTGATGGTCGAGACCACGAAGCTACGAACTTGAAACCTCTGAGCATGTCTTTGAAATCGAGAAGACACAGAGGCGATCTTGTCCATGAAGACGAGGAGACAAGAGGGCGAGAGAGAGTTTTGGAAGCACTTGGAGGTGGAGGCACCACCGAGTGAAGAGGGAAGAGGGAGAGGGGTTGATTTACGAGTCCGAGGTGGAGAAGGAGGCCTCGACTACGAGTTGTGAACCCGGACACCGGGGTTAGTTTCCTGGTATCCGTACCCCGAAGTTCCTTCTTGCCGACCACAATGGCCGCCTCGGACACCGCGTTAGGGTCGGAGGGAAGAGGAACTTGGAATTGTTTGAAAACAAGGGTGAGAAGAGCACCGAAAGGAAGGGAGGTGTTCTTCTTGGTTTGAAGTTGAGTCGGCACAGCTGCCATCCGCTCAATGATGGAGGGGAAAAGGTCGACTTCGTATCCCTCCGGGATATCGAAGAGGGCTTTGAGGTGCTTGGAGTTGGGGTTCTCCTTGCTAGAATGCTTTGTGAGAAGAAGGTTCTCATCGGCAGGAAACACTGAAGCTCGGCTTCGACTTCAAGCGAGTCACGGAAAAGTTCTTTACGGACCCGGGGAATTCTTTAGCGTACTTTTCAAAGAAGTCGTCGGCGACTTCGATGAACGGGATAGGGTTGCTTGTTCAAGAAGAGAGAAGAAACTTTGAACAGGACGGTGAAGGAGGGAGGTGTTGATACGAACAGTAATGTTACGAACCCGAGAGGTTAGAACATTTTCGAGTGAGAGAGGTGAGTATAGAACTCGAAACGAGTTCGGGATAGATGAACTCGTTGAAACACAAGAAAGGGTAAACTCGGGTGGTTTGAATGTTGGACAACCAGGAGAATTTGGTTGTTGGGAAGAACTTGTCGTCCAGCGCAAGATCTTTGGGTGACAATGGGTTTAGAAGGGGTTGAGCTTTACGGCTTGTTGGTGCGAGGTTTCTTAGAGGATGAAGAAACACGAAAGTCGGGATGGTTTCCTCTTTTAGGCATTGTGAGAGATGAAAAGATGAAACTTTTCGAAAGAGAAAGAGAAAGAGATGTAGAAGAAAAGAAAACGAAAATGGTAGAAGAAAATGAGAAGAGAGTAGTCGAAAACTTACGAGAGAGAGAGAGCTTCTTCAACACTTGCGGACGATCAAGGGAACACTTGTTCACGTAGAAAACTTCCGCGAGAGGGTTTTCGTTTGAGAGGGAAGGAGTTTGAGAATACCGAGAGGAAGATGGATAGACGTTATTTATAAAGAATACGCGCGCCCGTTCACTATCCGTTAAGTAACTCCGTTCTGTCTCACCCGTCCATCGATCATTAATGCCCGGTGTGACAGTTCTTCTTCAACGGTTGAGATATCGGTGGTTTGAAATCTGCGGTTAAGATCCGATCGCGGCGCTCGAGAAAGAGAGAGAGAAAGAGACTTTGAAATTATAATCCGAAACTCTCCATTGTTCTAGAGATAGCTTCGGAAAATTTGATGTCCAATTTTCTCTACGTGCGAGTTTGACTCGGAAAAGTTTCGAGTGACTCGAAACACGAAATAACTATCATCCCGAGTATCACATGATCAAGCTGAACTAATGGTTATTGACAACGAAAGCACATAGCACGAGAAAAATTCAAGAATCATAACGCGAAACTAAGCATTTAACATACCAAGCTCATTCAGAATAAAACAGAATTGATCTTCACCAAGTGGCTTAGTAAAGATATCGGCTAATTGAAGATTAGTCGGAATAAATTCAAGTGTAATGTCACCCTTTTACGAGTGATCGCGTAAGAAGTGATACCGACTTCAATATGCTTTGTTTTTGAGTCTTTGGACGGGATTCTTAGTGATGCGGTTGCGCTTTGATTGTCACACTTGATTGGAGCCGAGTTGAGAGATAGTCCAAGATCCTTCAAGTGTTGTTTTATCCGAGAGAATGCGGCGCAACAAGCTCCAGCGGCAATATATTCAGCTTACGCGGTTGATAGAGCTGCTGAGTTTTGCTTCTTTGAGTGCCGAGGATATTAGGGATTGACCCGAAATTGGCAAGCTCCGGATGTGCTCTTTCGATCAACTTTGTATCCTGCGTAGTACTGCGTCGAGTACCCGGTCGGACTCGGTTACGAGTCTCTGGAGTACCACAGTCCTAGATTACGAGTGCCTGCAAGATATCCGAATATTCTCTTCACCGCAGTGAGATGTGATTCCTTTGGATTAGCTTGAAATCGTGCACATAAGCAAACACTTGAACATTATGTACAGTGCGCTTGAAGTAAGATATAGCGGTGATCCAATCATACCTCGATAGAGTTTCGATCTCTTGCTCTACTGTCTCATCGAGTCGAGCTTTATCTTCTTTGCTCATAGGAGTAGATGCGTGCTTTGCATCTTGAAGCTTATATTTCTTCAGCGGTTCCTTGGTGTACTTTGATTGATGGACAAAGATTCCATTTTTGTCTTGTTTGATTTGCAGCCCAAGGAAGAAATTGAGTTCTCCCATCATACTCATTTGGAACTCTTGGCTCATCAACTCGAGAAAATTCTCGGCACGAAATTCATTAGTAGCACCGAAAATAATATCATCAACATATATTTGAACAATGAGAAAATCTTTCCCTTTGGTCTTTATGAATAGGGTCTTGTCAATCTGACCTCTTTTGAAATCATTTTGAACCGAGGAAGCTTGCTCGAGTCTTTCATACCAAGCTCTAGGGGCTTGCTTAAGACCATAGAGAGCCTTTTGAAGTTTGAAAACATGATTTGGAAATTACGAGTTTTCAAAACCAGGGAGGCTGCTCGACATAGACTTCTTCTTCAATAAAACCATTGAGAAAGGCACACTTAACATCCATTTGATAAAGTTTAATATGCATGCGGGATGCAAATGCCAACGAGTATTCTAATGGCTTCAATTCTAGCTCTTGGTGCAAAGGTTTCCTCACAATCAATTCCTTCTTCTTGATTGTAACCTTGAGCTACAAGTCTAGCCTTGTTTCGACAACTATTCCACCCTCATCCAGTTTGTTTTTGAAAACCCATTTGGTTCCTATAGCTGGGTGGTCGGAAGGTCGGTTGGTCGGAGTCCGAGACTTGGTTTCTTTCAAATTGATTCGGCTCTTCTTGCATGGCCTCTACCCATTCGGGTTCATTAAGGGCTTCTAGTGCATTTTTGGGTTCGGTTAGTGAAATGAATGCGGTGAATGCACATAGATTATGAAGAGAAGAACGAGTTCTTACCCCACTTGTTGATATCGAAATAATGTTTTCTTGGGGATGACTTGAAGTAAATTTGAACGCTTTACCGGTTCTTTGATTCACCGGGTTTGTTGGTTGAATTGCTTGATCTTTAGAAGCTTGTTACGAGTGATCCTCTTCATTGACTTGCTCGTTCGGAGCGACCTCTTGAGTTGTCTCATTACGAGCTTCCTCGTTACGAGTGATCTCCTTACGAGTCTTTATAGACTCATCTTCGTCATCATCCTTTACGAGCTTCGGTTACGAGTATGAAGATTCACTTGGTTTTCCCTGTTCAAGCTCATCAAACACTACGTGGATACTTTCTTCCACTTTGTTAGTTCTCTTGTTGAATATACGGTAAGCTTTGCTATGAGAAGAGTAACCTAGAAAAATTCCTTCGTCGGCCAGAGCATCAAACTTGGTCGAGATGATCCTTACCGATTGTTGTGGACAAAGCACTTACACCAGAAAGATGCGAAATAGGAAATATTTGGCTTCCTCCCTTTGTAGAGCTCATAGGGTGTTTTCTTGAGAATAGGTACGATGAGGCATCGATTGAGGGTGTAGTTAGGCTGTGTTTCTTGCCTCGCCCGAGAAATAGTAAGGCAAGTTGTGTTCAATCATCATCGTCCTTGCTATTTCTTCAAGGGTTCTGTTCTTTCTCTCAACTACTCCATTACGTTGAGGAGTTACAGGTCTTGAGAAGTTGTGAGAGATTCCATTCTTGTCACAAAACTACGAGAATTCGAGTAATCGAACTCCCTTCCATGGTCGGTTCGAATCTTTTGAATCCGAGTACGAGACTCAACTTGAATCTTTCTACGAGCTTGCTTGAACTCCTTGAAGGCCTCATTCTTATGCTTGAGAAAACACACCCGGGTAAATCTTGAAAAATCATCAATAATAACAAGTATGTAAGATTTACCTCCGAGACTCTTTACGGGGATTTCACCACATAAGTCCATGTGTAGTAATTCAAGCACGTTGGATGTGGAAGCTGTCTTTAGAGATTTGAATGAAGATCGACTTGTTTCCCTCTGGTGCATGCTCCACATACTTTATCCTTCTCAAACGCACGGTTAGGTAATCCTCTAACCGAGATGATGAGATGCGAAGCTTTTTGAGAGTATGCATGCTAATATGACCTAATCTACGATGCCAAATCCAAGAATCATCTTGAAGATATGCTTTTAAACAGGATAAGTTCGACTTGGGTCGAGAAGAGGGATGATGTAGGTATTACCTGATCTCTTACCTGAGAGCTTTACCTCTTTGGTGGTCTCATCTGTGATGTAGCACTTGGATTGAGTGAATTTTACCTCTTGTCCTTTGTCACAAAGCTGGGAGATGCTAAGTAAGTTGTACTTTAGTCCTTTGATAAGGTAGGCTGGGCTCACCAGATTGTTTCCATTACCAATCTTCCCAATGCCCACTATCTTGCCTTTGCTTGTCATCACCAAAGGTCACCTTTCCTCCTTTATATGACTCCAACTCGAGAAAAGAGTCCTTGGTCACCTGACATATGTCGAGAACATCCATTGTCCAGTACCGGTGTCCTTTTGACCTTTTACGAGTGACACTGCAAAACAGAGAAAATCTAACCCTTCTCACTTCCTCTAACGAACCCGGTAACATTCCTTACTTGTGGTCCTTTTACGAGGAAGAAGGTGCTTCGGAACCCAGATTTGAATGACTTTGGTTTTAGTCGATTACGAGTCTTCTTCTTTTCGGAGAGGCGAGTCTGTGTCTCTTTTCTTTTAAAAACCTTTCCTTTTGAAACGAGAGGAAAATGGTTTCTTTTTATAAATAGGTCCGGGTTTAGTCCTCCTTTCATTTTTGTGAATGAGACCATGCTCGGCCTTTTTGAATTTAACGAGTTCTGGAATCCTTTTTGAACAATTACGAGTAAGAATTAGATTCTTCCTCTTTGTTGAAACCAAGACCTTCTTTTCGAAATGAGACACATTGTGATCCTAAGAGCATATCAAGGTTCTTCTGTCCTTGAGAAAACTTTAAAACCAGATCTTGAGACTCAATGAGCTTCTGTTTCGATTGCTCATTTTCTTTTACGAGTAACTCGGACTCGGTCTCATTAGTTTGAGCACTTGTCTTGAGTTCTCCGAGTGTCGAGTCTCGGTTTTTCTAATTCATTTTTAAAGAAGTGCTCTCGAAGTGATTGACTCAAGTTGTTCCTTGAAATGAGAAGAATCAGAATTGGACTTTTCTTCCAAAGTAAAGATGTATTTAGCTAAATCAACTTTGGAGAATTTGAGGAAGTAGTTTATTACCTCTTGAGGATCGGTTTCCTCATTATACGAGTACGTATGCGAGTCGACTCTTTTTACGCTACGAGTCGGTGATTGCCATTAGACACTTTGAGTCATCCGAATCCTCGTCGTCTTCGAGATGATTCCTCATCGCTCCAAGTTGCCATCATGGCCCTTTTCTTCTTCTGTCCCGTCTTCGTTTTGGACGAGTCCTTGACTATGTGGTCTTTGCTTTGCCACATTCAAAACACCGGAATTCTTAGACAGAGATAACTTTGAAGGTGAAGAAAACTTACCTTTTACTGTCTCTCTTGTCCTTTTTGTAGAATTCTTCTTTTGGTCTTTTATCCCATCTTTTGTGCTTCATCATTCTCTTGAAGCCTCTTGCAATGAGTGCCATGGGATCATCTTCGAGTCGAGAGGAGCTTGGACTTGCTTCTTTGGATTACGAGGCTTTAAGCGCGATGTTCCTTTTGGAAGTACCCTCGGCATCTTCTTCTTCCGGATGTATCTCATGAGTCGAAGCTTTCCGATGAGCTCGTCTAGCTTCAAGAGTGAGAGGTTTTGAGCCTCTTCTATGGCGGTTACCTTAGGACCCCATCGTTTCTTGGGTAGGCTTACGAGAATTTTCCGGCACATTTCTTCATGGGAGATTTTCTTTCCCAGAGATTTGAGATTGTTGGTGATCTCGGTGAAGCGTATGAACATCCGAGTAATGTTCTCTTCGGCTCCATTTTGAAAAGCTCATATTTGTGAAGATGCTTGGCTGATCTTCGCTTGTCTCACCTGACTTGTACCTTCGTAGGTGTTGACCAGAGTGTCCCACACCTCTTTGGCGGAGTCACGAGCGGAGACTCGATTATATTCTTACGAGCTTATGGCGCACATGAGGATGTTCATGGCTTTGAAGTTCTTTCTAAACTTCTGCTGCCTGCTGGCGTGAACTCGGCCTTTGTCTTTGGAAGGATTACGAATTCATCTGTCTTCGTTGGGATGTAGTTTCCTTGTTGTATGATTTCCCATACTTCTTCGTCGTGATCCATAAGGAAACATTCCATCAGCTTCTTCCGAGTGACCGAAATTTGAACCTTTGAATTTTGGTGGCTCGTTGGAAGATCTACCTTCGTCGAACTCTCCGGTGTTACGAGCCATCGATCTTTAAACCTTTGGACTGTTAGATCCTTTACGAAAGGCTAGGCTCGATACCAATTGAAGGTTTGCTCGGGGAGAGTCCGAGTCACCCTAGAGGGGGTGAATAGGGTGATAGAAAATTCTTTTAGAAAGAACCGCACTTTTGTACGGAAAAGATGTAAAGACAGATTCGAGTCTAAAGACAGAGTCGGAAAAGTTGGACTCGAAATCGGTGAATCGGAAGAAGCTAGAGCACTAAGGTCATGCCGAGCCTAGAATGAACTCGAGAAAGAGAACACGGAGATTTTACGTGGAAACCCTCCTGGGGCGAGAAAACCACGGCCCGTGTCAATCCAGGACACGAAGTCAAATCCACTATTTTGAGTCCACAAAATACCGTGAACTTGGTCGAACCCGAGTTGCTCCCTTAGACAACTCTATACAAGTTTTCCTAGACTCGAAGTTCCCTTATCGATCTAGTACTTCCTAGCTGAGATAACCCTTACAGCTAGGGACAACTAAGCTGAGTTAACCCTTACGGCTTAGTCGAGGGACCTTACAAAGAATGTAAGAGGAGTTTGTAACTAAGTACAAGACCTTACAACTCGAAAGTAATGAATTACGAGTGGGAGTTGTAAGTTGAAGATTGAGAGTAAATACAATAACTTTGATCAAGTAAGTGTATAGACAATATGTTCGGCAACCTTCAAGTCTTGTGAAGTGGCTTCTATTTATAGATGACCGGGCGGAGTAGCCGTTGTCTTCATCTGCGACCGAGAGTCTTACGTGACCGTTGTGAAAGGCTTTTGAGTCACTCGGAAAGTATCCGTTGAAATATGGACGTTGGACAACGGTTTAACTCTCTTGGAAGTCCCAAAACCATTGGTTGTGTCTTGATAAATGTGGTGAGATCCACCGTTAAGCTTGGCGTTCCGGTTTTCCGGATATGGAAGCGGACGGCCTCGACACAATCTTACGAGACTAAAGCGAGAGAAGGTGAAAAGCCATATCTGCTTGGTGATTTGACGTTACGAAGCCGGCTACTTTTGTAGTTTGAAAAGATATCCTCGATTGGATAACCTACAAAAGTAAAACACCTTCGGTTCTCAAAGTATAAAATACTTTGGTCCAAGGTTAGACACGAGATAATAAAATAATTATGAAAATTACGCAATTGATTATCCGAGTCGGAAAAGAAGTGGAATTTTCTGAGTCTAAAATCCATGATACTCGGAATTCCATATGACTTAGTCTTAGGTAAAGAATCAAGTTCCATAACGAATATCGAGTGGGAAATACTTGATGTAGACTAAGCATGAGAAGAGCTACGAATGCTGACTTTCCAAACAATAGAGTAGATAATCACAAGTCGGATTACGAGTGAGAGTGGACTCGGAATAAGGAACAAGTTTTACGAGTCGCTAGCGAAAGCGATTAAAGAGATATGTGAAGGCCGAATCGCATAGGAAAGATACTATTTCACTCAAGTAAGTTTCTAAGACACGAGAGAATGCCTTGGAATCAAAACTCTATATGAATGACATCGTTATACCGATTCCTTTTGCATGACTCGGAAAGATATAGAGCGATGTCCGAGTCTTCAAATGACCCACAATGAAGCACGTCGATTCTTCTACGATTCATGGTTTGATTCCGTGACCTCCCTTGCTGAGTTAATTTTCCCCGATTTCTTTCACTCGGGATGTTTACGTGGTCAAATCGAGCTACCATGCCCCCTTTGCACTTGTTCATGGTGAGTACGGTTGTTCGGAAAGCCATACCAGGTTATCACTTGAGATTTGGCTTTCGGACCGGTCATCGTGTGCTAAACATGGGATTTCTCAAGGTAATTGTTTTCCGCTTACCTGTCTAAGAGGTACGATTAAGGTTCAAATTAGTCGCTGAGGTAAGTATGTTTTTCCGATTTCGGCTCTGTTATCTTTCTTATTATTATTAATTTTTCCTTTTCTTTTTCCCACGTTTGCTTCTCGATCCTTCTTCTCTGCTACTTGGCTGTGATTGTTGATGATTTCCTTTCCCTCGGCGATTTTTGGGGTGGGTTTTGGGAATTTTCACTATTCATATTACTGGTGAGTACTTGTTCACTTCCGTTATGGTTCGAGTCTTCGTTACATTACGGACGGTTATTTTGATGGGTTTTTGTGGTACTATAAATTTCGGGGTGGGGGTTCGAATTACAACTACAATTCTTACTCCCTCTCTCTCTCAGCCACTTCGCTCATGTCCGATAGCCCTCTTAATTCTCATCGAAATCCATGGCCTACCACTCCATTCACACGAAAATCCCCTGCTAGTCCTCCTTCTCAATTTCCAGACTTCAAACTTGCTGGCTGGAAGCGTTCATACACATCCGAGCAATCCTTCTCCGGCCACCCACTCAACTTTCTCCGACAAGGTTAAGTTCGGCGTGGAGGGTTCACATGCTTTCGACCTCCCTCGGCTGAGCCGGAATCTAGAGTTCGAATCCGGGAAATGGAGATGATTACCCGAATAGGTTGGTTGGCCTCCATTCCGTCTCTGTTCCTAATTTCTTGTACTGAATTGGTTTACCATGCCTCTTCCTCAATGTCTAATTTGGATACTCTTAAATCGTTGTGTCTTTTGGGTAAGGTGTGGGGGAACAGTTGCCTCTGCATACTGTCAAAGGGAAAACTAAAATCGATTGGAAGTCTATTAAAGGGTCTATAGATTATGTTGAACTGGGTAATGGTTGGTTCTTATTTCAATTTGCTAATCTGGAGGATAAAAATTTTGTCTCGACTAATCGGCCTTAGTTTGTTTAAGGTTTGAATTTGGTGCTTAATCCTTGGGTATCCTTCTTTGACCCCTATGCCTCTACACTTGATAGAATTGATCAATGGATCCGAATTCCAAGACTCCTTGGGAGTTTTGGAACTTGGAAGCATTATCAATTCTTCTCAAGTCTCGTGGGAGAGGTGGTTAGACTAGATAATCACACCTTGCATAGGCAAAAAGGAAAATTTGCTCGTGTTTGTGTCAATATGGACATTTCCCAACCTCTTAGGGGTGCTATCACCGTGGGTGACTTATCCTTTTCTATGTCCCTCCCTCTCACCTATGAAGGTTTACATGAGGTTTGTGCCCTGTGTGGGTGTGAATCTCATGTGTTGGAATCTTGCCCCAATATCTCGGTTGAGTCTAAGATTGAAGTCGTGGTGGAAAAATTTAACAACCATGGACTCTCTAATTCAGGTGTCAATTCCGCCTCTAAGAGCTTGGGATTAGAGTCTCACCCAAAAAAGAGGGAGAACCTTTAAAAATGATCATAGTTCGCCGACTTCAGCTGCACTGTTAAAGTTGCTTGACACTAATCTCCCTGGTCTTGAACCGACTATTGAGACTGTTGGGAATGAGACTTCTACTGCTGGGTTAGGCTGCTGGGACCCATCCTCCGGATAAGTCTACCATTATCCCCCTGCTCCACCTTGGATGAAAGAATTCAAGTTATAGTGAATAACTTGGACAAGGGCATTTTACCTCTTCCACCCGCTCCGGAGGGAATGCTCGATCCTAATTCCACTTTACTATTTGATGAAGTCGACCCTTTGTAGGCAGAGCACGACTCTCCGACTCTGCTGATACCTCGATTCCGGAGCTTGACTTTCTGGATGATAAAAATGAATTGCCTACTGATGAGAACTTTTGCGAATGTGATGTCTGGGGATGATTACTCGGTATCTACCGACTCTTCCAAAAAAGGAGAATGAATCGGGATGAGGAAGAGTTTTCCTCATCTCGCTGCTGTGTAGGTTATGATTTACTATACTTTCATCACTATGTCTCTGTAATGGCTTGAGTTGCTTGGGCTTTTGTTGCTTTATTGGGCAAGGGTTGTTTGTTCTTTTTTGGGTACCTTTGCTCTTGTATGGTTCCGGAGGTATTAGAGTTTTATGTTGGGTTGGTCTTAATGTTATAAGGGTAGGTGTTTAGAAAGATAGTGATGTTTACTACTCTATGAATGCAAAGTACCTTTCAATTCACATATATACTATGATTAAGGCGGTTAATGAATGTTCTAATATCTTTTGTTCCATTTTCATTCATATTATGATGACTCTTTTGACTAGCGAGGTCTTATTTTATTTTTTGTTTTTGGCATTTTTTATTATGTCTCATCCCCTTTGTTTCTGTCTTGTACTGTGGTTATTAGGGGACCTTACTTCTTGTCGGCATTCCTCTTCTCTCCTCTTACAACTGGAGTAGTTATGCTTTTTCATCTTCTTCCGGCCTATCCCATTGTTCTTTTAACTACTCGGTCTTGTTTTTGGGTTGTTTCTTTTTCTTTGTGGATCCTTCATTGTACCTCATTCCTATAGACATGGTTATGTTTGTGATAATCTTCTCCTTTTCATTCGCTGCTATCGTCCGTGACATATTGCTTTTTCTATATCCGAGGTTACGGCTAAGGGTAGCAGTTCTTACTCTTGTTGGTCATATAACTGGGGCTAGGTCCTGTGTTTTCATGATGATGCATGACATATTATCCATGTTAGTGTGGTGTGATGAGTGTATGTTTTCTTGCATCTACTGCTACAAGTCCGAGTGCTTCGGACACAGCGAGAAAGACTGCATTTTTGTGGAGATCTTTGAGAGCTTTTGTCCTTTTCATTGCTTGCTATCTTCACGTGACAAATTGCTTTTTCTATGCCCGAGGTTACGGCTGAGGGTAGCGATTCTTACTCTTGTTGGTCATATAACTGGGGCTAGGTCCTATGTTTTCATGATGATGCGTGACTTATTATCCATGTTGGTGTGGTGTGATGATTGCATGTTTTCTTGCATCTCGCTATTGCAAGACCAGAGCTTCGGACATAGCGGAAAGACTGCATTTTTGTGGAGATCTTTGAGAGCATTTGCTATTTCTCTAGCTTTAGATAGGGACTTTAGTCTAAGGTTTAACATTGTTCTTGTTCTATCAACTTTGGAGATGTTTATGCTTTGCAATTGGCAAAAGTTGAAAGGGGTAAGTCTTGTTGATATGCAATCTTGGAGGGTGAGGCCTGATTCATACTCCTTGATTATTCATGATTAGATTATTGGTCCCTTTACTTACTTAGGTGGCAATTACCTTAAGGCTACCCCTTCCTTGGGCAGGCAGCCGGATAGGCTATGGCCGCCAAGTAAGTTCATAGTCGATGATAAGTAACCAAGGAAATGCGAGACTATCTATCTCGTTAACTTTTTCTACCATGATTGTTATAAGCAATGTTGTTGAAGGGAGTGTTTCAATTGTATGGCTTCACTATGAGTTTCTTATAAGTTATTGTTGGCATTATTATATATGTTTAAAGCACATATGTGTTTTAATTTCTTTACTCGTGGTTTGAGGTCTTTATGGCGGGAATAATGGGCGCTAAAGGAATGTCAAGAAGGAAGATTTCATGGAGTATTGGCAAACATGTTAATTGTAATTGTAATTGTCTTTTATTTTCCACTATTATTTGTTGGGCGAGAGGATCTTCGGGTTTCACTGAATTTCCCAAGGCTCTCGATTCGACCACCCCGAAAAGGTTCCTACTACTGCTCTGCGAGTGTTTTTATTATTTTGGTCTCTTGTTACTGACCTAGAACAACTCTAGGTTATTATTTGTTGGTAACATTTTATGTATCACGTTGTTGTTTAGTCTACGGAATGTCTCCTTTTTCGTAATAGAGGCCAATATTGGGACTATCACGGTAGGATCATGAACATCATAGCTTGGAATGTCCAAGGTGCCAAAAAGCTGCAAATTAAACAGGAAATTTCAATTCGATTAATAAATATAGGCTAGATATACTCTTTGTGATTGAAACCTTGAGCAATTTAGTTAATTCCCAAAATATCATTTCGTCTCTAGGATTCGATCATTTCGATTACGTTTTGCCGGTTAATCAATGTGGAGGGATGTGGGTATTGTGGAATGGAGCTAATATAACGGCAAATATTCTAGTTAAAGATCATAGATGTATCCATCTTCATGTCTTGGATAAAAAATCCAAAAGGAATGTATCATTTCGAGAATATATGATCCAGCACGAGAATATAGATAAGAATGCTTTTTGGGAACACTTACAGGAGATAAACTGCCTTATTAATTTACCATGGTGTATAATAGGAGATTTTAATGAGATTGAAAGTTTTCATGAAAAAGTAGGAGGCCAAAAACCTTCTCTAATTAAACTTCGAGAGAATGAGAAATTTTCTTCGTACTATTCGGGGAGAATCCATCCCGTCGGTAGGTAGGATTTTCACTGGAAAAAATTTCTAAAAGGTCAACTCATCTATGAAAGACTTGATAGAGCAATAGCTAGAAGGGACTGGCTTGATATTTACCCAAAATGCTTAATCTCACATGGACCTTTTTCTGTTCGGACCATTGTTATATTGTTCTTAATACGAACCACGACATATCATGGAATAGGAGGCGGAACTTTAGATATCGGAATAACTGGTCTCACTTTGATGAAGTCAAAAAGATTATTGAGAATCAACGGAACACTTCTCCTAGAGGAACTAATATGTTTAAACTACTATGTAAATTATAGAACCCCGTTTAGTATGCTAAACTGGAATGGAATGAAATTAAGGAATGGTACCTGAGGGGTTAGGTATGGAACTTGAATATTTTCTTCAAGTGTTTGGTAAAGAATAGGAATGGAATCAAGTTCCAATTCTTGTTGTTTGGTTGTTAATCATGGAATAAAATTAAAATTGTTTTATTTTTTAAATTATTTTATATCATTGTAAATTATTATTATTATTATTATTATTATTATTATTATTATTATTATTATTATTATTATTATTATTATTATTATTATTATTATTATTATTATTATTATTATCGTTTGATTCAATAAAAGTTGAAGCTCGTTAGCATATTTGCTGATATTGAGTCTTATATTTATTTAATTTTTTAATTAACTATCTTGTAATTTTTTCAATAATTAACAAATTTTATTTATCATTTTTAGTAAACCTATTTTCAAACTGTAATGTTCTATCAAAAAATATGAAAAAAATTATATATAATAAATAAATAAATAAATAATTAAAAAAAATAACAAAAAAATACCCCAACCTAATAACAAAAATAATAACAATAACAAAAATAAGAATAATAACAACAACAACAACAACAACAACAACAACAACAACAACAACAACAACAACAACAACAACAACAACAACAACAATAATAATAATAATAATAATAATAATATAGCAAATAGGCTAATTTTTCTTTTTTTAATAATTATAAACCGATCCCTTACGGATTGAGATTTGATTCCCCTCCTATTTGGGGGATTGAAATTCCCTTGTTTTGAGGGGAACTTGAAACCTGTAAATTTCAAGTTCCACCTCCAAATTAACCAACCAAACAAGCGAAAAGGAACTTGAAACCGAGAGGAATCAAGTTCTATTCCAGCTTTGCCCAACCAAACGGGGCCTTAATTACTTAAAGGAATCAAGTTCAACTTAAAGGATGTACTAAGAGGTCTTGCAATAATTACTTTTAGTAGATTGAGAAAAACTCCTCACAACTTCAAAAAGTTGAGGACGGACGATTTACGATCCGTGTAGCTTCAGATTATTTCATTGGCATGCCAGAGCTTATTAAACAAAGAGAAAGGCTCTTTTTGTTTAATCAAAAATACTTGGGGTAAATATTATAGGAAAGAATGGCTAACCAAAGGTGACCGCAACACTAAATTCTTCCATAAATGTTGTGTTTTCGGGAAGCAAAGAACGAATATCACCCAAATCAAGGATGATTCGGGTGTGTGGATTAATGACATTACAATTATCAAACAGAAATTTATTACAGATTTCACTAACGGGTTCCGCACACAAAGACAAAGTGCAAGCCAACTCAATCTCAATTTAAGACCACTCATCTCGAAATTGACAATTCCAATCTTCTTGCTCCAGATTACGCCGGAAGAAATTAAAACTACGAGTCTTTCAAATGAACCCAGCTAAAGCTCCGGGGCTCGATGGGTTTGGAGCAGGTTTTTCCGAGCAACACTCGGGATACTTGTTGGCAATGAGGTCATGAAAAGTGTTATGGATTTTTTTAAGTATGGAAAATTACTTAGAGAGGTTAACCACACATTTATTGCTCTTATCCCAAAATTGGCAAATCCCTCAACAACGACACATTATAGACCAATTAGCTTATGCAATAGTTTGTACAATGAAGACTCGAGACACTACTCAACGCATTTCGAGTTACATTACATGAATCAGGAATAACCATCTCGTATTTATAGAGTTTTGATTCCAAGGCATTCTCTGTGTTTTAGAAACTTTTCTGAATGAAATGGTATCTTCTCTAAGTACTACGGCTTGCACTTCATGTGTTTATTGCGCTTCTTTAAGTGACTCGAAAAGCGATTCTTTGTTACGAGTCCGGCATCACTCAGATTTATCGCGAATTGAGTGGACTAGTGTTTCACCTTCTCTCACTCGAAGCTGGCTTCGATTATAAACTCTATTTCATTAGAGTCGGTACCTCTAGTCTGTTTCATACTTAGTCTATATCAAGTTATCTCACTCGATATTCTTTACTTATCTTGATCTATCGCTTAGACTAAGTCGGATGGAATTTTGAGTTATATAGTTATTAGACTCGAGAATATTCCACTTCTCTTCGACTCGGATAATTAGTTGATTAATTATCATAATTATTTTATTATACTGTGTCTAATCTTGGACCAAAGTATTTCATACTTTGAGAACCAAAATTGCTTTACTTTTGTAGGTTATTCAAACGAGGATACACTTTTCAAATCACAAAAGTAACCGGCTTCAAAACGTCAAATCACCAGCGAGACATGGCTTTTCACCTTCTCTGCTCCGAGTCCCAGAAGATAGTGTCGGAGCTATGCTGTTTCCAAATCTGGAAAACTAAGACACCAAGCTTAACGGTGGTTTTCACCTTATCTCTCAAGACACCGCTAGTAGTTTTGGGACTTCCAAGAGAGTTAAACAGTTGTCCAACGTTCACATTACAACGGATACTTTCTGAGTGACTCGAAAGCTTCTATCAACGGTCACGAGAGGACTCTCGGTCAGCGAGATGAAGATAACGGCTACTCTGCCTGGTCATCTATAAATAGAAGCCACTTCACAAGACTTGAAGATTGCCGAACTTATTGTTAATATACGTACTTGTGCAAAGTCTTTGTATTCATTCTCAATCTTCTACTTACAACTCCTATTACGTAATTCATTACCTTCGAGTTGTAAGGTCTTGTACTCGATTACAAACTCTTTCTTACTTTCTTTGTAAGGTCCCTTGACTAAGCTGTAAGGGTGAACTCGGCTTAAGTTGTCCCTAGTTGTAAGGGTTATCTCAGCTAGGAAGTACTAGATCGAGATAAGGGAATTTCTGAGTCTAGGAAAACTTGTAAAGAGTTGTCTAAGGGAGCAACTCAGGTTCGATCGGTTCACGGTATTTTGTGGACTCAAAATAGTGGATTTGACTTCGTGTGCGGATTGACACGGTCCGTGGTTTTCTGCCCCGGGAGGGTTTCCACGTAATCTCTAAGTGTTTACTTTACGAGTTCATTCTAGACTCGGACTGTCTTAAAGCATTTGCTTTTCTTGCCATTTCTATCTATTCAATCTTTACGAGTCTCTACTTTTCGACTCTGTTTTGACTCGGAACCGCATTACGTATTTTACCTGGCAAAAGAGTTTGAATTTCCACAAGATTTCTTCCTCACCTTATTCACCCCCTCTAGGGTGACTCGAGACTCTCCCGAGCAAACCTTCAATTGGTATCGAGCCTAGCCTTTCAGAAAGGATCTAACCATCCAAAGGTCTAAAGATCAAATGGCTCAGAACACCGGAGAGTTCGATGAAGGAAGATCTTCCAACGAGGCCACCAAAATTCAAAGGATCAAACTTTGGGCACTTGGAAGAAGCTTATGGAATGCTTCCTCATGGATCATGATGAAGATGTATGGGAAATCATACGACAAGGAAACTACATTCCAATGAAGACAGAGGAATTCAGAATCATTCCCAAGACAAAGGCTGAATTCACTCCAGGCGAAGCGAGAAGTTCGGGAAGAACTTCAAGGCAATGAACATTCGATGTGTGCCATCAGCTCGGAGGAATACAATCGGGTGTCGCACTGCGACACGGCAAAAGAAGTGTGGGATACACTGGTCAACACTTATGAAGGCACAAGCCAGGTCGGACAAGCGAAGATCGAGTCAATATCTTGATAAATACGAGCTATTCAAGATGGAGTCGAAGAAAATATCACTCGAGATGTTCATCCGATTTATCGAGATTACCAACAATCTCAAGTCTTTGGGTAAGAAAATCACACACGAGGAAATGTGCAGAAAGATACTTAGAAGTTTGCCCAAAAGAAGATGGGGTCCGAAGGTGACTCGCCATAGAGGAGGCTCGGAACCTCTCACTCTTAAAGCCGAGACGAGCTCATCGGGAAGCTTCTCACTCACGAAATCCACCTAGAAGAGGAGGATGCTGAGGGCGATACCAAAAGAAACATAGCACTAAAGGCCTCGAGAATCTAAAGAAGAAAATCTCTGCTCATCCGATTCGGAAGATGACCCTATGGCACTCATTGCAAGAGGCTTCAAGAGAATGATGAAGCACAAAAGATGGGAGAAAAGGCGAAAAGAAGATTTTTTCAAAAAGGATAAGAGAGACATAAAAGGTAAGTTTTCTTCTCCTTCAAAGTTACCTTTATCTAAGAATTCAGGTGTTTCGAGTGTGGCGACAAAGACCACATAGTCAAAGACTGTCCGAAAAGAAAAAGGGACAGAAAGAAGAAGAAGGCCATGATGGCAACATGGAGCGATGAAGACTCATCAGAAGATGATGAGGACTCGGACGACTCGAAATGTCCGATGGCAATTTCGACTCGGAAGGCTGAAAAGGAGTCGGACTCGGACTCGGACAATGAGGAAACCAACTCTCAAGAGGTAATTGATTACTTCCTCAAATTCTCCAAAGTTGATTTAGCTAAATACATTTTTACTTTGGAAGAAAAGTCCAATTTTGACTCTTCCCATTTCAAAGAACAACTTGAGTCAATTTCTTCGAGAGCATTTCTCTGAAAAACGAATTGGAAAAGCTGAGACTCACGCTCGGAGAACTCAAGACTAGTGCTCAAACTAATGAGACTGAGTCCGAGTTACTCGGGAAAGAAAACGAGCAACTAAAACGAAGCTCACTGAGTCTCAAGATCGATTTTAAAATTACTCAAGGTCGGAAAAACCTTGACATGCTCTTAGGATCACAATGTGTCTCCTTTCGAAAAGAAGGTCTTGGTTTCAACAAAGAAGAGGAATCTAATTCCTACTCGGAACTGTTTAAAAATGATTCCGAAGCTGTGAAGTTCGGGAAAGCTGAGCACGGTCCTATTCATAGAAATGAAGGAAGGACTAAGCCCAGAACTATTTACAAAAAGAAACCATTCTCTCCTATTTCAAAAGGAAAAACTTTCAAAAGAAAGAGACACGAGACTCGGTTCTCCGAGAGGAAGACTCGAGAATCGGACAAAACCCAAAGTCATTCAAATGCGGGTTCCGAAAGACCTTCTTCCTCGAAAAGAACCACGAGTAAGGAGCGTTACTGGGTTCATTAGAGGAAGTGAGAAGGGTTAGATTCTCTTTGTTTTGCAGGTCACTCGGAAGAGATCAAAGGACACTGGTACCTTGACGGTGGATGTTCACGCCATATTTCGGGAGATGCGGGACTCTTTTACGAGTTGGAAAAACACAAAGGAGGAAAGGTCACATTTGGAGATGACAGCAAAGGCAAGATAGTGGGGATTGGCAAGATTGGAAAAGGAAGCAATCTGGTCGAGTCCAGTCTACCTTGTCAAGGGATTAAAGTATAATCTACTCGGCATATCTCGGCTATGTGACAAAGGTCAAGATTGAAGACAGACATTTCTCAACGCATTTACGAGTTGCACTAAACAAGTCGGGTATAACAACCCCATGCTTTTAGAGTTTTGATTCCAAGGCATTCTCGGTATCACGAAACTCCTTTGAGTAAAATTAGTATCTTTACGAGTGATACGTCTTTTACTTAGTACTTTTATTGTTTATCTGTTTGAGACTCGGAAAAATGGTTCTTTGTTATGAGTCCATCTTCACTTAGATTTATCGCAGACTAATGCTTCGTCTTTTTCTCACTCGGAACCTTACTTCGACTACAAGCTCTATTTTACGTTAGAGTAAATTTCCTTAGTACTGTTTCATACTTAGTCTATATCAAGTTTTCTCACTCGATATTCTTTATAGAACTTGTTCTATCGCTTAGACTAAGTCGGATGGAATTACGAGTATCATGGATATTGGACTCGAGAAAATTCCACTTCATTTCTAACTCGAGATAATCAATTGCGTAATTATCATAATTATTTTATTATCCGTGTCTAACTTCGGACCAAAGTATTTTATGCTTTGAGAACCAGAATTGATTTACTTTTGTAGGTTATTCATTCGAGGATACACCTTTTCAAACTACGAAAGTAGCCAGAAGCTCGAACGTCAAATCACCGGCGAGATATGGCTTTTCACCTTCCTCGCTTTAGTCCACGAAGATTGTGTCGAAGTCATGCGCTTCCATATCCGGAAAAGCTGGAACGCCAAACTTAACGGTGGTTTCCACCTTATTTTTCAAGACACTGACCGATGGTTTTGGGACTTCCAAAAGAGTTAAATCGTTGTCCAACGTCCATATTTCAACGGATACTTTCGAGTGACTCGAAAGCTCTTCTCAACGCTCACGAGAAGACTCTTGGTCGGTAGATGAAGATAACGGCTACTCTGCCTGGTCATCTATAAATAGAAGCCACTTCACAAGACTTGAAGATTGCCGAATCTATTGTTAATACACATACTTGAGAAAAGTCATTGTATTTACTTTCAATCTTCTACTTACAACACCTATTCTGTATTTCATTACTTTACGAGTTGTAAGGTCTTGTACTTAGTTACAAACTCTTCTTACATTCTTTGTAAGGTCCCTTGACTAAGTCTGTAAAGGTTAACTCGGCTTAGTGGTCCCTAGCTATAAGGGTTATCTCGGCTAGGAAGTACTAGATCGAGATAAGGTAACTTCGAGTCTAGGAAAACTTGTATAGAGTTGTCCAAGGGAGCAACTCGGGTTCGATCGATTCACGGTATTTTGTGGACTCAAAATAGTGGATTTGACTTCGTGTTTGGATTGACACGGGTCGTGGTTTTCTGCCCAGGAGGGTTTCCACGTAAAATCTAAAGTGTTATCTTTACGAGTTCATTATAGACTCGGACCGCTTTCTTGGTCTTGTTTCTTCGATTCATTGCTTTACGAGTCCAATCTTTTCGACCCTGTTTATAGACTCGAAAGCTGTCTTTGTCTCTTTTACGAGAAAAAGAGTGTGTTTTCACTAAGAATTTCCTATCACCTTATTCACCCCCTTCTAGGGTGACTCGGACTCTCCCGAGCAAACCTTCGATTGGTATTAGAGCCTAGCCTTTCAGAAAGGATCTAACAATAAAAGGTTTAAAGATCGGATGGCTCGAGAACACCGGAGAGGTCGACGAAGGAAGATCTTCCAACGAGGCCTCCAAAATTCAAGGGCTCAAACTTTGGACACTTGGAAGAAGCTTATGGAATGTTTCCTCATGGATCATGATGAAGAAGTATGGGAAATCATACAACAAGGAAACTACATTCCAACAAAGACGAGATGAATTCAGAATCCTTCCCAAGACAAAGGCTGAGTTCACACCAGCGAAGTAGAGAAGTTCGGAAAGAATTTCAAAGCCATGAACATTCTTATGTGCGCCATAAGCTCGGAAGAATACAACCGAGTCTCTGCATGTGACTCTGCTAAAGAGGTGTGGGATACCTTGGTCAACACCTACGAAGGCACGAGTCGGGTGAGACAAGCGAAGATCGGTCGAGTATCTTCACAAATATGAGCTTTTCAAAATGGAGCCGAGAGGAGAATATTACTCGGATGTTCATTCGCTTCACTGAGATCACCAACAATCTCAAATCTCCGGGAAAGAAAATCTCCCATGAAGAAATGTGCCGAGAAAATTCTCGAAGCCTACCCAAGAGACGATGGGGTCCTAAGGTGGCTGCCATAGAAGAAGCTCGGAACCTTTCACTCTTAAAGCCGGACGAGCTCATCGGAAAGCTTCTAACACATGAGATACATCCGGAAGAAGAAGATGCTGAGGGTACTACCAAAAGGAACATTGCGCTTAAAGCCTCGAGAATCCAAAGAAGCAAGTCCGAGCTCTTCGACTCGGAAGATAATCCCATGGCACTCATTGCAAGAGGCTTCAAGAGAATGATGAAGCATAAAAGATGGGACAAAAGACCAAAAGAAGAATTCTGCAAGAAGGACAAGAGAGATAGAAAAGGTAAGTTTTCTTCCCCTTCAAAGTTATCTTTGTCTAAAAACTCTGGATGTTTTGAATGTGGCAGCAAAGACCACATAGTCAAGGACTGTCCAAAAGAAAAAGGGACGAGGAAGAAGAAAAAGGCCATGATGGCAACATGGAGCGATGAGGACTCATCGGAAGATGACGAGGACTCGGATGACTCAAAGTGTCCGATGGCAATCTCGACTCGAAGCTAAACGAGAGTCGGACTCGGACTCGAGCAATGAGGAAGCCGATCCTGAAGAGGTAATAAACTACTTCCTCAAATTTTCCAAAGTTGATTTAGCTAAATACATTTTTACTTTGGAAGAAAAGTCCAATTCTGATTCTTCTCATTTCAAAGAACAACTTGAGTCACTTACCTCCGAGAGCACTTCTTTGAAAAACGAATTAGAAAAGCTGAGACTCACACTCGAGAGAACTCAAGACTAATGCTCAAGCTAATGAGGCTGAGTCCGAGTTACTCGAGAAAGAAAATAAGCGACTAAAACAGAAGCTCACTGAGTCTCAAGATCTAATTTTAAGGTTTACTCAAGGTCGGAAGAACCTTGACATGCTCTTAGGATCACGAGTGTGTCTCTTTTCGAAAAGAAGGTCTCGGCTTCAACAAAGAGGAAGAATCTAATTCTTACTCGGAATTGTTCAAAAGGATTCCGGAACTATAAAGTTCGGGAAAGGCGAGCACGGTCCCATTCACGAAATGAAAGGAGGACCAAGCCCGAAGCTGTTTACAAAAAGAAACCATTTTCTCCTGTTTCAAAAGGAAAAGTTTTCAGAAAGAAAGAGACACGGACTCGGTTCTACGAGAGGAAGACTCGAGAATCGAGACAAAACCCAAAGTCATTCAAATCTGGGTTCTAAAACACCTTCTTCCTCGAGAAAAGGACCACGGTAAAAAATGTTCTTGGGTTCGTTAGAGGAAGTGAGAAGGGTTAGATTTTCTTTGTTTTGCGGGTAACTCGGAAGAGATTAAAAGGATACGATATCTTGACGGTGGATGCTCACGGCATATGTCGGGAGATGCGGGACTCTTTTACGAGTTGAATAGACATAAAGGAGGTAAAGTTACATTTGGAGATGATAGCAAGGGCAAGATTATGGGGATTGGCAAGATTGGGAAAGGAAGCAATCTGGTCGAGTCCGAGTATATCTTGTCAAGGGATTGAAATATAATCTACTCAGCATCTCTCAACTATGTGACAAAGGTCGAGAGGTAAGATTCACTCGGACCAATTGCACTATTTCGATGTCTCTACCAAAGAGATCAAGCTGTCGGAGTAAGCGATCGGGTAACACATACATCATCCCTCTTTCGACCCAAGTTAGAACCTATCTTGTTTAAAAGCATCACTCCATGATGATTCTTGGACTTGGCATCGTAGATTAGGCCATATCGGCATGTATACTATAAAGAAATTAGCATCTAATGGTTTAGTTAGGGGCTTACCTAAGCTGTGTTTTTGAGAAAGACAAAGTATGTGAAGCATGCACTCGAGGGAAACATGTCGAGATCTTCATTCAAATCTCTAAAGACAGTTTCCACATCCAAAGTACTTGAATTACGCATATGGACTTATGTGGTGAAAACCCTGTGAAGAGTCTCGGAGGTAAATCTTACATACTTGTCATTATTGATGATTTTTCACGATTTACCGGGTGTGTTTTCTTAAGCACAAAAATGAAGCATTCAAGGAGTTCAGCAAGCTCTGCAGAAAGATTCAAGTTGAGTCTCGGACTCGAGATTCAAAAGATTCGAGCCGACCATGGAAGGGAGTTCGATTACTCGGAATTCTCGAGTTTTGTGACAAAAGTGGAATCTCTCACAACTTCTCGGCACCCAAAACTCCTCAACGAGAATGGAGTAGTAGAGAGAAAGAACAGAACCCTTGAAGAAATAGCAAGGACGATGATGATTGAGCACAACTTGCCTTACTATTTGCAGGCGAGAGGCGATGAACACGGCCAACTACACTCTAAACGAGATGCCTCATCGGACCCATTCTAAAGAAAACACCCTATGAGCTCTACAAAGGGAAGAAGCCAAATATTTCCTATTTCGAGACCTTTCGGATGTAAGTGCTTCGTTCACAATAATGGTAAGGATCATCGACCAAGTTCGATGCTCGGTCGAGACGAATGTATTTTCTAGGTTACTCCTCTCATAGCAAAGCTTATCGCATTTACAATAATCGTACTAACAAAGTGGAAAAAAGCATCCACGTAGTATTTGATGAGCTTGAACGAGGAGAAGCCAAGTGAGTCTTCATACTTAGAGCTGAAGCTCGAAAGGATGATGATGAAGTTGAGCCTACAAAGACTCGGACCCAACATGCTCGGAATGAAGTCACTCGGAACGAGGAAACTCGGAATGAGACAGTTCAAGAGCTGGCTCGGAACGAACAAGTCAATGAAAAGATCACTCGGAACAAGCTACGAAGATCAAGCCGCTCAACCCACAAGCCTGGTGAATTAAAGAGCTGGTAAAGCTTTCAAATTCACTTCCGAGTCATCCTCAGAAAACATTATTTCGATATCAACAGTGGGGTAAGAACTCGTTCCTCTCTTCACAATCTATGTGCATTCACTGCATTCATTTCATTAAGCTGAACCCAAAAATGCACTATAGGCCCTTAACGAACCTGAATGGGTAGAGGCCATGCAAGAGGAACTTAATCAATTCGAGAGAAACCAAGTACGGACTCGACCAATCGACCTTCGACCACCCGAGTTATAGGAACCAAATGGGTTTTTAAGAAAACACTGGATAAGGGTGGAGTGGTAGTCGAAACAAGGCTAGACTTGTGGCTCGGGGATATAATCAAGAAGAAGGAATTGATTATGGGGAAACCTTTGCACCTGTAGCGAGAATCGAAGCCATTAGAATATTGTTGGCATTTGCATCCAGCATGCATATTAAATTATATCAAATGGATGTTAAGTGTGCCTTTCTCAATGGTTTTATTGAAGAAGAAGTTTATGTCGAGCGGCCTCCTGGTTTTGAAAACTCGGAATTTCCAAATCACGTTTTCAAACTTCAAAAGGCTCTCTATGGTCTTAAGCGAAGCCCCTCGAGCTTGGTATGAAAGACTGAGTAGCTTCTTGGTTCAAAATGATTTCAAAAGAGGTCGGATCGACAAGACTCTATTCATAAAGACCAAAGAGAAAGATTTCCTTATTGTTCAAATATATGTTGATGATATTATTTTCGGTGCTACTAATGAATTTACGTGCGAGAATTTTACGAGATGATGAGTCAAGAATTCCAAATGAGTATGATGGGAGAACTCAATTTCTTCCTTAGGTTTCAAATCAAACAAGACAAAGATGGAATCTTTGTTCATCAATCAAAATACACCAAGGAACTGCTGAAGAAATATAAACTTCAAGATGCAAAGCACGCAACTACACCCATGAGCGACGACATAAAACTTGACTCGGACGAAAAAGGTAAAGCGGTAGATCGAAACTTTATCGAGGTATGATTGGATCTCTGCTATATCTTACTTCAAGCGAGCCGAGATATAATGTTCGAGTGTTTGTTTATGCGCAAGATTTCAAGCTAACCCAAGAGAATCACATCTCATCTGCGGTGAAGAGAATTTTTAGATATCTTGCGAGTACTCGAGAATTTAGGTCCGTGGTATTCCGGAGACTCGGAGCCGACTCGACTGGGTACTCGAGACGCGGACTACGCGAGGATACAAAGTTGATCGAAAGAGTACATCCGGAGCTTGCCAATTTCGGGTCAATCCCTAATATCTTGGCACTCAAAGAAGCAGAACTCGTAGCTCTATCAGCTGCGGAAGCTGAATACATTGCTTGCTTGGAGCTTGTTGCGCTCAGATTCTTTGGATAAAACAACACTTGAAGGATCTTGGACTATTCCTCGGCTTAGTCCCAATCAAGTGTGACAACCAAAGCGCAATCAGCATCACTAAGAATCTGTCCGGCATTCAAAAACAAAGCATATTGAGGTCGGGTATCACTTCTTACGCGATCACTCGGAAAAGGGTGATATTGAGCTTGAGTTCATTCCTACTAATCTTCGATTAGCTGATATCTTTACTAAGCCTCTTGGTGAAGATCGGTTTTGTTTTATTCGGAATGAGCTTGGTATGGTAAATGCTTAATTACGTACTATCTTTGTTGCATAATTACGTGCTATGTGCTTTACGTGTTAATAACAATTAGTTCGGTTGATTCGGTGATACTTGGGCTGATAGTTATTTCGTGTTTCGAGTCACTCGAAACCTTTACGAAGTCAAACTCGGACATAGAGAAATTTGGACATCAAATTTTCTAAAGCTATCTTTAGAACAGTGGAGAGTTTCGGATTATATTTTCAAAATCTTTTTCTCTCTCTTTCTCGAGCGTTGCGATCGGATCGTAATCAGTAGATTTCAAACCGCTGGTTTCTCAACCGTTGAAGAAGAACCGTCACACCGGTCTTTGGTGGCTGATGGACAAGCTAAGTCGAACGGAGTTACTTAACGGATAGTGGACGGGGGTGCTTATTTTCTATAAATAACGACTATCCATCTTCATCTCGGTATTCTAAAACTCCATCTCTCTTAAAAGAAACTTCTCGCGGAAGATTTCTACGTGAACAGTCGTTCTTGATCGTGCTGCAAGCATCAAAGAAGATCTCTCTCACTCTCTCGTAATTTTCGATTTGCTCTCATCACTCTTTCTTCTACATTTTCTATTTTCTTCTCTTCTACACCTCCTTCTCTCTTTCGAGTCGAAAAGCTTTATCTTTTCTCTCCTTCTCTCACAATGCCTAAATGTGGAAACCATCCCGACTTCCAGGTTTCTCCCTCTTCCAAAAGCCTCGCACCACCAAGCTAGAAAGCTCAACCCCTCCCAAACCCGTTGTCACCCAGGCACCTTGCGTCTGGATAACAAATTCTTCCCAACAACCAAATTTTCTTGGTTGTCCAACATCAAACCACGGGAGTATACTACTTCCTGTGTTTCAGCGAGTTCATCTATCCTGAACTCGTTTCGAGTTCTATGCTCACCTCACTCACTTCGAAAATGTTCTAACCTCTAGGGTTCGGAACATTACTGTTCAGTATCAACACTTCCCTCCTCCACCGCTTTGTTCAAAGTTTCTTCTCTTTTCTTGAACAACAACCCTATCCCTTTCATCGAAGTCGCCGAGCGACTTCTTTGAAAAGTACGCTAAAGAATTCCACAGGTCCGGGAAAAACTTTTACGTGACTCGGTTGAAGTCGAGCTCGGCTTACGTGCTTTCTGCTGATGAGAACCTTCTTCTCACGAGCATTCCAGCAAGGAGAACCCCAACTCCAAGCACATAAAAGCTCTCTTCGACATCCTCGAGGGATACGAAGTAGACCTCTTCCCTTCTATCATTGAGCGAGATGGCAGCTGTGCCAGCTCAACTCCAATCCAAGAAGAACACCTCCCTTCCTTTCGGTGCTCTTCTCACCCTCGTTTTCAAACAATTTCAAGTTCCTCTTCCCTCGACCCAAACACGGTGTACGAGGCGGCCATTGTGGTCGGCAGAAGGAACTCCGGGGTACGGATACCGGGAAGCCGACCACGGTGTGCAGGTTCACAACTTCGGAGCTGAGGCCCCCTTCTCCTCCTCAAACTCGGAAATCAGCCCCTCTCCCTCTTCCCTCTACACCTGGTGGTGCCTCCACCTCGAGGTCCTTCCAAAGCTCTCTCTGCCCTCTTGTCCCTGCTTTCATGGACAAGATCGGCTTTGTGTCTTCCGAACTCGGAGACATGCTCGGGGCTTTCAAGTCTGTCCTCCAAGGTCGACCATCAACCAAAAGACTGGTCGAGTCCCAAATCCAGAGCAAGCGAGTCTCTCGTTCTTGAGATGAGGGAGGTGGTCCGGGAGCGAGAAGGAGCTAGTCGAGCTCCTTAGAGAGAGACGGTCCAAGGCGGCTCGGGACCGGGATGACTCGAGACGCGTGCGAAGCGTCTTCGAGCCCGGGCCCGACCTCCTCGGATAGCGAGGAAGGCGAGGAAGAAGGCTGCGGATGCGGCGAGAAGATGCTTGAGGAACCTGCGGGCGAGGCGAGCCCTTCCGGGCAAAGGGAAGAAGAGGCCATGGCAAGCTGCTGAGGGTCGGCTCGCTCCCCAAGCGCAAATCGCTGTACTCGGCTCGGACGAGCGATCCGAGTAGGTCGAAGACCTCGCTCCTCCGGCGGGTCGGACAAGCGGCCCCCTCCAGGCCACTGAGGTCCCAAGGGAAGAACCCCTCGATCCACTCTCTCCGGGTCAGCCACTTAGAGCTGAGCCCCGAGGACAATTCCGGTTCTCCCTTCACCGCGCTCAAGCACATCGTCAAGATCATATCGGCGCCGGCGCACCTCCGCCTCCACTCGAAATCCCTCCTCCCTCGTAGGAGCCATGCACTCGAGTCACAATTCCTCGGTGTCTCCGTTTTTCTTTTTTTTGTCCAGACATCTCGGTTGTATTAGTTATTCTTTTTCTCCCTTTCTTTTCTTGTTGTATTTTTTTTCTTTGAAAGGCAAGGGGAGAAATAGAGTCGAAGCCGGTTGTCTTGTTTAGGAGGAGTTTTTCCGCCCCTTTTTGAAATTTTAATGGAGCAATGCATTTCATTATTATCTTCTAAGTTCGGTTTTGCCTTGCTTTATTTTACGAGTTAAGCATACCTTATTTTATTTTGCTACGATATACTATACATTGCTCCGATTTATTCGGTATGTCTTACTCACGCAAACCACTCGGAATCATTCTTTTTCTCTAACAAAGTTTCTGTTTAAGTATGGAATGCCTTTCATCAAAAAGGGGAGATTGAAGACTCGGACATTTCTCAACGCATTTACGAGTTGCACTAAACAAGTCGGGTATAACAACCCCATGTTTTTAGAGTTTTGATTCCAAGGCATTCTCGATATCACGAAACTCCTTTGAGTAAAATTAGTATCTTTACGAGTGATACGTCTTTTACTTAGTACTTTTATTGTTTATCTGTTTGAGACTCGGAAAAATGGTTCTTTGTTACGAGTCCATCTTCACTTAGATTTATCGCGAGACTAATGCTTCGTCTTTTTCTCACTCAGAACCTTACTTCGACTACAAGCTCTATTTTACTGTTAGAGTAAATTTCCTTAGTCTCTTTCATGCTTAGTCTATATCAAGTTTTCTCACTCGATATTCTTTATAGAACTTGTTCTATCGCTTAGACTAAGTCGGATGGAATTCCGAGTATCATGGATATTGGACTCGAGAAAATTCCACTTCATTTCGACTCGGATAATCAATTGTGTAATTATCATAATTATTTTATTATACGTGTCTAACTTCGGACCAAAGTATTTTATGCTTTGAGAACCAGAATTGATTTACTTTTGTAGGTTATTCATTCGAGGATACACCTTTTTCAAACTACAAAAGTAGCCGGCTTGAACGTCAAATCACTAGCGAGATATGGCTTTTCACCTTCCACTGCTTGAGTCCCGAGAAGATTGTGTCGGAAGTCTGTCTCCTTCCATATCCGGAAAACCGGAACGCCAAACTTAACGGTGGTTTCCACCTTATTTTTCAAGACACAACCGATGGTTTTGGGACTTCCAAGAGAGTTAAACCGTTGTCCAACGTCCATAGTTCAACGAATACTTTACGAGTGACTCGGAAAGCTCTTCTCAACGGTCCGCGAAGACTCTTGGTCGCGAGATGAAGATAACGGCTACTCTGCCTGGTCATCTATAAATAGAAGCCACTTCACAAGACTTGAAGATTGCCGAATCTATTGTTAATACACATACTTGAGAAAAGTCATTGTATTTACTTTCAATCTTCTACTTACTAACTCCCATTACGTATTTCATTACTTTACGAGTTGTAAGGTCTTGTACTTAGTTACAAACCCTTCTTACATTCTTTGTAAGGTCCCTTGACTAAGCTATAAAGGTTAACTCGGCTTAGTGGTCCCTAGCTGTAAGGGTTATCTCGGCTAGGAAGTACTAGATCGAGATAAGGTAACTTCGAGTCTAGGAAAACTTGTATAGAGTTATCCGAGGGAGCAACTCGGGTTCGATCGGTTCACGGTATTTTGTGGACTCAAAATAGTGGATTTGACTTTGTGTGCGGATTGACACGGGCCGTGGTTTTCTGCCCCGGGAGGGTTTCCACGTAAAATCTAAAGTGTTATCTTTACGAGTTCATTCTAGACTCGGATCGCTTTCTTGGTCTTGTTTCTTCGATTCATTGCTTTACGAGTCCAATCTTTTCGACCCTATTTATAGACTCGAAGCTGTCTTTGTCTCTTTTACGAGAAAAAGAGTGTGTTTTCACTAAGAATTTTCTATCACCCTATTCACCCCCTCTAGGGTGACTCGGACTCTCCCAGAGCAAACCTTCAAAGATGTAAGATTCGATCGGACCAACTGCTATATTTCGATGTCTCTACCAAAGAGATCAAGCTTTCGGGTAAGAGATCGGGTAATACTTATATCATTCCTCTTTCGACCACTGGTCAGAATTTATCTAGCTTAAAAGCATCTCTTCATGATGATTCTTGGACTTGGCATCGTAGATTAGGGCATATTAGCATGCATACTATCAAGAAATTGGCATCTAATGGTCTAGTTAGGAGTTTACCTAACTTTGCTTTTGAGAAAGACAAAGTATGTGAAGCATGCATTAGAGGGAAACAAGTCGGATCTTCATTTAAATCTCTGAAGACAGTTTCCACATCCAAAGTGCTTGAATTATTGCATATGGACTTATGTGGTGAAATCCCTGTGAAGAGTCCGGGAGGTAAATCTTACATACTTGTTGTTATTGATGATTATTCACGATTTACCTGGGTGTGTTTTCTTAAGCACAAAAATGAAGCTTTCAAGGAGTTCAGCAAGCTCTGCAGAAAAATTCAAGTTGAGTCTCGGACTCGAGATCCGGAGGATTCGAGCCGACCATGGAAGGGAGTTCGTCTACTCGGAATTCTCGAGTTACGTGACGAAAATGGAATCTCTCACAACTTCTCGGCACCCGAACTCCTCAACGAGAATGGAGTAGTAGAGAGAAAGAACAGAACCCTTGAAGAAATAGCAAGGACAATGATGATTGAGCACAACTTACCTTACTATTTACGGGCGGAGGCAATCGACACGACCAACTACACTCCGAATAGATGCCTCATCGGACCCATTACGAAGAAAACACCATATGAGCTCTACAAAGGGAAGAAACCAAATATTTCCTACTTGGACCATTCGGGTGTAAGTGTTTCGTTCACAACAATGGTAAGGATCACTGACCAAGTTTGATGCTCGGTTAGACGAAGGTATTTTTCTAGGTTACTCCTTTCACGACAAAGCTTATCGCATTTTCAATAAACGAACTAACAAAGTGGAAGAAAGCATCCACGTAGTGTTTGATGAGCTTGAACAGGAGAAGCCAAGTGATTCGTCATACTCGGAGCTGAAGCTTAGTAGAGATGATGACGAGCCGAGCCTACAAAGACTCGGACTCAGCACTGCTCGGAATGAAGTCATTCGAACGAGGAAACTCGAGAATGAGACAACTCAAGAGCTCGCTCGGAACGAACAAGTTAATGAAGAGGGTCACTCGGAACGGGCTTACGAAGATCAAGCGGCTCGGCCCACAAATCTCGTGAATCGGAGAAGCTGGTAAAGCATTCAAATTTACTTCCAGTCATCCCCAAGAAAACATAATTTCGGATATCAACGAGTGGGGTAAGAACTCGTTCCTCTCTACATAATCTATGTGCATTCACGGCATTCATTTCATTAAACGAACCCAAAAATGCACTAGAGGCCCTTAATGAACCTGAATGGGTAGAGGCCATGCAAGAGGAACTCAATCAATTCGAGAGAAACCAAGTCCGGACTCGACCAACCGACCTTCGACCACCTCGTTATAGGAACCAAATGGGTTTTCAAGAACAAAGCTGGATGAGGGTGGAGTGGTAGTCGAAACAAGGCTAGACTTGTGGCTCAAGGTTACAATCAAGAAGAAGGAATCGATTGTGGGGAAACCTTTGCACTGTAGCCAGAATTGAAGCTATCGGAATCTCGTTGGCATTTGCATCCTGCATGCATATTAAATTATATCAAATGGATGTTAACTGTGCATTTCTCAATGGTATTATTGAAGAAGAAGTCTATGTCGAATAGCCTCCTGGTTTTGAAAACTCGGAATTTCCAAATCATGTTTTCAAACTTCAAAAGGCTCTCTATGGTCTTAAACAAGCACCTCGAGCCTGGTATGAAAGACTGAGTAGCTTCTTGGTTCTAAATGATTTTAAAAGAGGTCGGATCGACAAGACTCTCTTCATAAAAACTAAGGGGAAAGATTTCCTTATTGTTCAAATCTATGTTGATGATATTATCTTCGGTGCTACTAATGAATTTACGTGTCGAGAATTTTACGGGTTGATGAGTCAAGAGTTCCAAATGAGTATGATGGGAGAACTCAACCTCTTCCTTGGGTTACAAATCAAACAAGATAAAGATGGATTCTATGTCCATCAATCAAAGTACACCAAGGAACTACTGAAAAAATACAAACTCCAAGATGCAAAACATGCATCTACTCCCATGAGCGAGTAGTATAAAGCTTGACTCGGACGAGAAAGGTAAAGCAATAGATCGAAACTTTATCGAGGTATGATTGGATCTTTGCTATATCTTACTTCCAGCGAGGCCGAGATATAATGTTCGAGTGTTTGCCTATGCGCAAGATTTCAAGCTAACCCAAAAGAATCACATCTCACTGCGGTGAAAAGAATATTCGAGATATCTTACGAGGCACTTAGAATTTAGGTCTATGGTATTCCGGAGACTCGGAACCGACTCTTACTTGGATACTCAAACGCGGACTACGCAGGATACAAAGGTGATCGAAAGAGCACATCCGGAGCTTGCCAATTTCGGGTCAATCCCTAATATTGTGGCACTCAAAGAAGCGGAACTCGGTAGCTCTATCAACTGTTGAAGCTGAATATATTGCAGTTTGGAGCTTGTTGCGCTTAGATTCTATGGATTAAGCAACACTTGAAGGATCTTGGACTATTCCTCAACTCAATTCCAACCAAGTGTGACAACCAAAGCGCAATCGCAGTCACCAAGAATCCTATCCGAGCACTCGAAAACAAAGCAGATCGAGGTCGGATATCACTTCTTACGTGATCACTCGGAAAAAGGTGATATTAAACTTGAGTTCATTCCTACTAATCTTCAATTAGCTGATATTTTTACTAAGCCTCTTGGTGAAGATCGGTTTTGCTTTATTCGAAATGAGCTTGGTATGTTAAATGCTTAATTACGTGCTATTCTTATTCATTGCATAATTACGTGTTATGTGTTTTCCCTTTATTAACCATTAGCTCGGTTGATTCGGTGATACTTGGGTTAATAGTTATTTTGTGTTTCGAGTCACTCGAAACCTATCCGAGTCAAACTCGGACGTAGAGAAACTTGGACTTCAAATTTTACTGAAGTTATCTTTAGATCGGTGGAGAGCTTCGGATTATATTTTCAAAATCTTTTCTCTTTCTTTCTCTCGAGCGCTGTGATCGATCGATAGCCGTGGATCTCTAACCGCTGAAATCTGAATCGTTGAAGAAAACTGTCACACCGGTCTTCGATGACCGATGGACAAGCCGAGTCGAACGGAGTTATATTTAACGAGATAGTTGACGGGCCCACTTATTTTCTATAAATAGCATCTATTCATCTTCGTCTCGGTACTCTACATTCCATCTCTCTCAAACGAAACTTTTCGCGGAAGATTCTACATGAGCGAGTGATCTTTGAAGTTCTTCAAGCATTGTAAAGGCCATCTCTCGTAAGTTTCGATTGCTCTCATCCTTTTTACATCTTTTCGGTTCTTCTCTTCTACCTCTCCTTCTCTTCTCTACTCAAAAGTTTCATCTTTCCTTCCATCGTTCAAAATGCGTAAAGAGGAAACCATCCCGACTTCCGAGATCTCTTCTTCCTCCAAAAAGCCTCGCACCAAAACGCCGGAAAGCTCAACCCCTCCAAACCCACTTGTCACCCAGCACCTTGCGCTGGACGACAAGTTCTTTCCTACAACCAAATTTTCTTTGTTGGCTCACATTCAAACCACCGGAGCATATAACTTCATGTGCTTCAGCGAGTTCATCTATCCCGAACTCGTTTCGAGTTTTACACTCACCTTACCCACTCGGAAAATGTTCTAACCTCCAGGGTTCAGAACATCACCGTTCGCATTAACACCTCTCTCCTCCACCGCTTGTTCAAGGTCTCCTCTCTCTTCTTGAACAGCAACCCCATTCCGTTCACTCGAAGTCGCCGACGACTTCTTTGACAAGTTCGCCAAAGAGTTTCCTGAGTCCGGAAAAACTTTTACGTGACTCGATTGAAGTCGAAGCTCGCCTTCTATGCTTTTTGCTGATGAGAACTTTTTCTCACAGACATTCCAGCGAGGAGAACCCCAACTCCAAGCACCTCAAAGCTCTCTTTGACATTCTTGAGGGCTACGAAGTAGACCTCTTCCCCTCCATCATTGAGCAAATGGCTGCCGTGCCAGCTCAACTTCAATCAAAGAAGACCACCTCACTTCCTTTTGGTGCTCTTCTCACCCTCGTCTTCAAACAATTCCAAGTTCCTCTCCCCTCAAACCCAAATGCTATGTCCGAGGCGGTCGTTGTTGTCGGCAAAAAGGAACTGCAGGGGTATGGATACCGAGAAACTAACCCCGGTGTCCGGGTTCATAACTCCGAAGCGAGGCTTCCCTCTCCGCCTCAAACTCGAAATCAACCCCTCTCTCTCTTCCCTCTCCACCTGGTGGTGCTTCCACCTCCGGTGCCTCCAAATCTCTCTCTGCTCTCTTGTCCCCCATTTTTATGGACAAGATCGGCTCTGTGTCCTCTGCTTTCCAGGACACACTCCGGTCTTTCAAGCATATCCTCCAACATCGACCATCAACCAAAAGACCGGTCAATCCAAAATCCGAGAGCAACGAGTCTCTAGTTCTTGAGATGAGGGTACTGGTGAAGGAGCGAGTAGGAGCTGGTCGAGCTCCTCGGAGAGAGAAGGTCCAAGGCGGCTCGGGACCATGGTGACTCGGACGCGTCCGAAGCGTTTCGAGCCCGGCTCCGACCTCCTCGGACAACGGGGCTGAAGAAGAAGAAGAAGCTGCAGATGCGAAGCGACGAACGCCGAGGAGCTCGCGGCTCGAGCAGCTCCATCCGGGCCGGGAGTGGAACACAAAGAAGAACCGGTGGAAACTGGCTGAGGGTCGAGCCGCTCCACAAGCTCATGTGGCAGTACTCGGCTCGAGGCGAGCGATCCAGGTGGGTCAAACGACCTCGCTACTCCGGAGGTCCCAAGGGAAGAACCTCTCGATCCACTCACTCCGGGTCGGCCACTCGGAGCTGAGCCCCTAACGATCATACCGGTTCTCCCTCCGCCGCACTCAAGCACATCGTCAAGATCATACCAGCGACGGCGCACCTCTACTCCCTCCACTACTACACCAACAACCCTCCCTCCCTCGTAGGCGCCATACACCTGTGGCACAATTCCAAAGTCTACCAGATTCTTCCTCTTTCCGAAAGATTTTCTCTCCTTTGTTTTGTCCATACATCTTCCTTGTATTTTTTTCCGTTGTTTTTGCTTGAAAGGCAAGGGGGAGAAATAGAGTCGGAAAACTTGTTGTCTAGTTTAGGGGAGCTTTCCCTCTCAATCTATGTAATTTTGTTAAGTTCAATGAAGTAATGCTTTCTCTTCTATAACTTCGTGTTCACAATCTTTACGAGTTAACATTATTTCATTATTTAGCATATTTTTGCTTTATGCTCGATTGTTTTCGTTATGCTCCGATACACTAAGTATACTTTACTTAATTTCTTTTATGAGCAACTATTCGAGTCGGATCCTTTTCACTAACAAAGCTTCTGTCTAAGCATGGAATGCCTTTCATCAAAAGGGGAGATTGAAGACTCGAGACACTTGCTCAACGCATTTACGAGTTACATTACATGAATCAGGAATAACCATCTCGTATTTATAGAGTTTTGATTCCAAGGCATTCTCTGTGTTTTAGAAACTTTTCGAATGAAATGGTATCTTCTCTAAGTACTACAGACTTGCACTTCATGTGTTTATTGCGCTTCTTTAAGTGACTCGGAAAGCCGATTCTTTGTTCCGAGTCCAGGCATCACTCAGATTTATCGCAGATTGAGTGGACTAGTGTTTCATCTTCTCTCACTCGAAGCGGCTTCGATTATAAACTCTATTTCATTAGAGTCGGTACCTCTAGTCTGTTTCATACTTAGTCTATATCAAGTTATCTCACTCGATATTCTTTACTTATCTTGATCTATCACTTAGACTAAGTCGGATGGAATTTTGAGTTATATAGTTATTAGACTCGGAATATTCCACTTCTCTTCGACTCGGATAATTAGTTGATTAATTATCATAATTATTTTATTATCTCGTGTCTAATCTTGGACCAAAGTATTTCATACTTTGAGAACCAAAATTGCTTTACTTTTGTAGGTTATTCAAACGAGGATACACTTTTCAAATCACAAAAGTAACCGGCTTCAAAACGTCAAATCACCAGCGAGACATGGCTTTTCACCTTCTCTCGCTCCGAGTCCCGGAAGATAGTGTCGGAGCATGTCTGTTTCCAAATCTGGAAAACCGAGACACCAAGCTTAACGGTGGTTTTCACCTTATCTCTCAAGACACCGCTAGTAGTTTTGGGACTTCCAAGAGAGTTAAACCGTTGTCCAACGTTCACATTACAACGGATACTTTCCGAGTGACTCGAAAGCTTCTATCAACGGTCACGAGAGGACTCTCGGTCGCGAGATGAAGATAATAGCTACTCGCCCGGTCATCTATAAATAGCAGCCACTTCACAAGACTTGAAGATTGCCGAACTTATTGTTAATATACGTGAAGGTTTGCACGGGAGAGTCCGAGTCACCCTAGAGGGGGTGAATAGGGTGATAGAAAATTCTCCGCGAAAACACACTCTTTTTGACGGAAAAGAGGCAAAGACAGTTTCGAGTCTAAACACGAGGGTCGAAAAGATTGGACTCGAGAATGCAATGAATTAGAAGAAACAAGAGCGAGTTAGGTCATGTCCGAGTCTAGAATGAACTCGGAAAGAGAACACAAAGATTTTACATGGAAACCCTCCTGGGGCGAGAAAACCACGGCCCGTGTCAATCCGGACACGAAGTTCAAATCCACTATTTTGAGTCCACAAAATACCGTGAATTGATCGAACCCGAGTTGCTCCCTTGGACAACTCTATACAAGTTTTCCTAGACTTAGAAGTTACCTTATCCGATCTAGTACTTCCTAGCTGAGATAACCCTTACAGCTAGGGACAACTAAGCTGAGTTAACCTTTACAGCTTAGTCAAGGGACCTTACAAAGAATGTAAGAAGAGTTTGTAACTAAATGCAAGACCTTACAACTCGTAGAGTAATGAATTACGGAATGGGAGTTATAAGTAGAAGATTGAAAGTAAATACAATGACTTTTCTCAAGTATGTGTATTAACAATAGATTCGGCTATTCTTCAAGTCTTGTGAAGTGGCTTCTATTTATAGATAACCAAGCGAGTAGCCGTTTATCTTTATCTCGCTGACCGAGAGTCCTCTCGTGACCGTTGATGATGACTTTCCGAGTCACTCGAAAAGTATCCGTTGAAATATGGACGTTGGACAATGGTTTAACTCTCTTGGAAGTCCCAAAACCATCGGTTGTGTCTTGAAAAATGAGGTGGAAACCACCGTTAGGCTTAGCGTTCCAGTTTTCCGGATATGAAAGCGGCATGACTTCGACACAATCTTCCGGGACTAAAGCGAGGAAGGTGAAAAGCCATATCTCGTCGGTGATTTGACGTTCGAGCCGGCTACTTTTGTAGTTTGAAAAGATATCCTCGATTGAATAACCTACAAAAGTAAAACACCTTCGGTTCTCAAAGTATAAAATACTTTGGTCCAAGGTTAGACACGAGATAATAAAATAATTATGATAATTACGCAATTGATTATCCGAGTCATAAAAGAAATGGAATTTTACGAGTCTAATAACCATGATACTCGGAATTCCATATGACTTAGTCTTATGCAAAGAATCAAGTTCTATAACGAATCTCGAGTGGGAAAAGCTTGATATAGACTAAGCATGAAATGAACTACGAATGCCGACTATGCAAACAATAGAATAACCACAAGTCAGATTCCGAGTGAGAAACGGCGGAATACTTGGTATATTCAAAATGCGATTAGTCCGAGTGTGAGTGGACTCGGAATAAAGAACCAGTTTTACGAGTCGCTAACCGAAAGCGATAAAGGAGATAAGTGAGGGCCAAAACACTTAGAGAAAATACTATTTTACTCAAGTAAGTTTCTAAGACACAGAGAATGCCTTGGAATCAAAACTCTACATGTATAGAATCGTTATACCTGATTCCTTTTGCATGACTCGAAGAATATTGAGCGAGTGTCCGAGTCTTCAATACGTACTTGTGCAAAGTCTTTGTATTCATTCTCAATCTTCTACTTACAACTCGTATTCCGTAATTCATTACCTTCGAGTTGTAAGGTCTTGTACTCGATTACAAACTCTTTCTTACTTTCTTTGTAAGGTCCCTTGACTAAGCCGTAAGGGTGAACTCAGCTTAAGTTGTCCCTAACCTGTAAAGGTTATCTCAGCTAGGAAGTACTAGATCGGGTAAGGGAATTTCGAGTCTAGGAAAACTTGTAAAGAGTTGTCTAAGGGAGCAACTCAGGTTTAGTCGAGTTCACGGTATTTTGTGGACTCAAAATAGTGGATTTGACTTCGTGTCCGGATTGACACGGTCCGTGGTTTTCTCGCCCCAGGAGGGTTTCCACGTAATCTCTAAGTGTTTACTTTTTGAGTTCATTCTAGACTCGGACTCGTCTTAAAGCATTTGCTTTTCTTGCCATTTCTATCTATCTATTCAATCTTTCCGAGTCTCTACTTTTCTAACTCTATTTTGACTCGTAACCGCATTCCGTATTTTACCCGGCAAAAGAGTTTGAATTTCCACAAGATTTCTTCCTCACCCTATTCACCCCCTCTAGGGTGACTCGGACTCTCCCCGAGCAAACCTTCATACAAGATCATATCTAAAATACTAGTGAATAGACTTCGACCTATTCTTCAACGAATAATTAGCCCTTACCAGAGTGCTTTTGTTCCAAATAGAGACATCCATGATAATATACTTCGGCACATGAAATTGTTAACAAGGTTGGTAATATGAAAGGTCAACAAGCTTATGTTGGTCTCAAACTAGACATGGAAAAGGCTTACGATAGACTTGAATGGGACTTTATATTTGCTCGCCTAAAGGAAATTGGCTTTCATGATAAATGGATTGGTTGGATTAGGGAATGTATTTCTACTCGTCACATATTCTCCGATTATTAATGATGAATCATGTGGGTTTTTAGGCCGTCTAGAGGCCTTAGACAGGGAGATTCCTTGTCGCCGTATCTTTTATTATTTGTATGGATGTTCTAGCATACAGATTACATTTGGAAACATTGCAACCGAAGTCTGGTTTTGGGATTAAGATTGCCTCTAGAGCACAAAAATTTTGTGCTTACTATTTGCCGACAATAACTTACTTTTCTATAAGGCCGATCATGATACGTGCTTTAAGCTTGATAACCTACCGAGGAGTTCTCCAATCACTCGAGTCAATTGATCAATTTGCATAAATCTGTGCTTGTGTTTTCAAAAATGCGACTTCTATAGCCAAAAGTTCAGTTTCTTCCATATTTAATATTCCGCATACTGATTCTTTCGGAAAGTATCCGGGATGCCCGGTGTTCAAAGGTAGGACAAACGAGCACTACATTTGTTGATATCTTAGTTAAAGCGAGATAAAAATTATAGAATTAGAAAGCTAATTCGCTTTCAAAAGCAGGAAGGGTGGTGCTGATTCAATCCAATTCGGAATCACTTCCTACACATACGATGCAATGCTTTAAATTGCCTAAAAGTACAACCGATTCATTGGATAAAATTAACGAGAGATTTTTTCTGGAGTAAAGAAAAGGATATTAAAGGGAGTCCCCTGGTTTCTTGGAACAAAATATGCATGCCAAAAATGATGGGGGCCTAAGGTTGAGGAAAACAGAGGTTGTTAATCAAGCCTTCCTTTGTAAACTTATATGAAAATATCCGTATGAACCGAACAATTTTTGGGTGCAGATCATGCGCTCTAAATACCCGTTATCCGATGACTTTTTCCTGTGTAAATCTAAACCTACGGACTCTTGGGCATGGAGATGCCTCCTCAAAGAGAGGGAACTCTTCAAAAGGGGGCTCAAATAGACAATTGGTAATGGGAAGTCTACAAAATTTTGGCAAGATACGTGGTGTGGGCAAGCACCTTTACTCCAATATTATGATAGTACTAGAAATGACATCCTAGCACTTGATGCTACTGTTAATATATGTATTACGTCGGGAAAGAATGGAACATACATTCTCTTTCTTCCTTCCTTCCAACGGACATATGCAGGGAAATCATCAGCATACCCATACCGGATCATGATTTGGAAGACACGGTGTGTTGGGGACTATCAAATTCAGGAAAGTTTACTACAAAATCGGCAACTTGGAATGCACACAATTTACGGGGTCGAAACCATGTTTGGGAAGCTGGTTGGATATGGAAGTTGGATGTCATGCCTAAATTAAAACTATTTACGTGGCAACTCCACCATAAATCCATTGCTACACGTGATACACTTTCAAAAAGAGGATTTACTATAGATACCATAAATCGATTGATCACCTTTTTGCTAGATGCCCTTTGTTAAGGACACTTGGGAGAAAGCTTCTCTCGACAAGTGGCTTGATATCAACATTGGACAACCGCACTCGTCTCTCATTAAGTGATATTTTTCAAAAGTTTAGGAACCTTCATAAACCAACTCAAATTATTATAATGGTTTATCTAATCTGGAGTATTTGGAAAAGTAGGAACGAAATCGTATTTAATAATGGAAGGTATAACACAGTTCTCACAATCATCAAAGCTAAAAGAGCATGGGCGGAATGGAAGGCAAGAGGCAAATTTGATGGATTATATTCTACTTCTCCCACATCTCAATCACCTACCACTCCTACCACATCAATTCAACATATCGGATGGAGGAAACCACCAGGGGGTTCATCAAAATTAACTTTGATGGAGCAAAATCTTCTACGACTACAGCAGGAGGATTCATCATCGAAGTTAGGACGGAAGATTCATCCAGGCAGGAGTCACAAACCCGGGGATGTCCTCGGTCCTGGCTGCTGAAACCACTACAATGCGGAACGGAGTTCAGTGCAGCCATCCAAGCAGGATTTCGTTCTATTGTTATTGGGGAGATAACCAATTGGATATTAAGGCCTTGCGTAGGAAATGCCAAACGCCATGGGAAATACGGACTCTTATACAGGACATTCATTTGTATATTAGGAATTGTTGTAATGTTATTATCCAACATCGGTATCGGGAGGGGAACAGGGCTGCGGACTGGTTTACGAGATTAGGTCTTTCTATTACTCATTCCTTATTTTGGGATTTTCTTCCTTCTTCTCCATCCCTCATCTCCATTCTTATGGAGGACAACTTGGGTAGAACCCTTGAGAGAAGGGTTACCTATTAGTTGTTGTACTTACCCATTTTCAAAAAAAAAAAAAAAAAAAGAAATGAGTGTTAAAATAAGAACAAAGGAACATAAATGAACATAAAAGAAAATAAACAAACATAAAAGAGCATAAAAGAATATAAACGAACATAAAAGAAGATAAATGAACATAAAAGAACATAAAAGAACATAAACGAACATAAAAATAAATAGATTATGTTTTTCATGTAACTTCGAACAGGCCCTTAGCAATTGACTAAATTGACAGAGAAACTCCACTCAAAAAAAGAGAAGGGAAGGGGTTTGTTCACCTTGAATCTTCACCGATGAAATACTCCAAACCTTGTAAAACCGTAATGTATCATCACCACCAGTCTTCCACAGCTCCACTACATGCAAAAACAAAGCACTTCAAACACTTGAAGCCAACAAACATATAGATTGAACCCAAATTGTACGACACAAACCATTTAGATATGAAATTCAAGCGAAGATCCCGAAATAAAGCCCCAAATGAAGCACAAAATAGCAGCAAAAATGCAGTAAGAAAGCAATGAGAGAAAGTCTCACCTAAGAGCCAATGTGGATGAATGAGGTTAGAGAAAGTGCGAAAATCACCTCGTTAAAAACCCTAATTGAGAAATTGGGGGGTCAATGAACTCGAAGCTCCCAACTGGAATTGGCTACTTGTGAGGAGAGATAGAGTGCGGAAGCCTTTCAACTGCGATAGTGAATGCAATCAAAGAAACACCAATCCCCGTTGGAGAAACACCAATCTCCGCTGGTGTATTTCAAACATGACGAACCCTAGCCACGCGGGAGGAAGAATTCGAGATAACACGAAAAACAAAATTGGGGCGGGGATCTAATTTTAGTGTGCTGATGAAACGAAAGCCGGTAATGAAACTCTTTTGTCTCTAATAAAGACAAAATTAAAACGAAACTAAAAATTTTTTTCAATCAAAAACGAAAACTAGTTTTGCTTCTAGTTTTTGACTCTATCAAAGACGAAAGTAAATTTTATTTCTAAAATTTTGTTTTAATTAGAGATGAAATTATTTTGAAACAAAATTTTAAATTCGTCTCTAATTATGTTTGTCAAACTACCTTTTCTCAAACTAATGGATTCGAGTCCATAATCATGTGTTCTAATGTAAGAGACCTTATAGCACTTACCAATGAGGTTTTATCAATTAATATTACACAAAAGAAATTAATTATAGAAACTAATATAATTTGATCTCGCTCTTGATAAACAAACTTGGGCTTTGTGATCCCAATTAAGTTCCGGATCATGAGATATTTTTGTTGATCAATTCTCCATTTTAACAACATGAAAAAGGATTTGATCATATTCTATTCAACACATAAGAACTATTTATTAAAAAACAACTCGGTTATCAAATAATATATATATATATGGAGAGAGAGAGAGAGAGAGAGAGAGAGAGAGAGAGAGAGAGAGAGAGAGAGAGAGAGAGAGAGCACCAAACAATAGGTAAGCACTTTAAATCTAAACCGTTCAATCTTAATCTAACGATTTCAATTACAAGACGTTTTTATAATTTTTTTAAAAAATTAAGCCCGGAGGGGTCGGTTGAATCCCTCGACATTTTCCAAATCCTCATTCCATCCATAGCTACCTCTCTCTCTCTCTACTCTCCGGGCAGTCGCTGCCGCCCGCTGGTATACGTCGGCATGTCGCCAGCCAGCCTTCCGGACGCCACTGTCTCCGGCAGCCGCTCACCTCACTTACGTCGTCTCTCTCTCTCTCTCTCTCAACCGAGCAACCCTGAACCATCCCTCTTCTCTCTCGAGACCAACTTCCTCTCTCGTCACTTCCCTTCTCTTTTGCTCGCCGCTGCCGACACCAGTATTCTATATCCTCATCTCGTCACCATCCAGCCGCCCCTTCTCAATCCCTTTTAATCCACTGAAGCCGAGATTAGGTTTTTTTAACCTAATTGCACAATTTTGCTGAGGTAATTTCTTTCTTCTCATCTTCGATTTTTAAGGAATTAAGTATTGTTTGCCCATTAAAGTTGGTCTGTTGTTCTAAAGTTGACACTCTTGACATTGAATATTTTTCTTTTTCACAAAAAAACTTACACCTTCATTGACTCGTCTCGTTGTTCTAATAGCTGCATTTCTTCCTCTTCCCCATTCTCTTGATGAATTGAGAATATTATTCTCCAATATCAGCTTTAGCTTGCACGAAATTTAGGGTTTGGGAAAATTTTGTTGGCTATATTACTTTGGGGGATGAGTGTTTTCAATATATTGCTTTAGGGGGATGATTGTTGGCTCAATTTTGAGGTTTTGTGCATGAATTTAAGGCTTTGATACATGGTTGTGTGTTGTGGGCCAATGCAATGTGCTTTTCACTTCTGGAATTACTTTACTAGAACTCGGAAGGTTGCTTTGAAGTTCGGATAGTTTGAACGATTCCTTTTGTTTCTAGGTCAATATGATTTACGGATTGCTTGTAATTATGTTGTTTTGCTTCCACTTTTGTTTCAAATGATGAGAAAAGAAAAGGTATAGATTGGGAGTTCTAAGATGCTCTAGATTTGGATATTTGCTGTTAAGATTACAAAACTAAAAAAAAAAAGTAATTCTAGGATTTTCAAAAATATTTGTTGTTAGGTCCACAAAGAGAATGCTTTTGAGCTCTAAACTTTTTACCTGCACAAAACTTCCTTTCGTACTCCTGTCATCCCTCAAAACATCAAAATTTTTATTCCTAGGAGTACTAGTTTCTGCTGCATTTGGGACACATTCACCTTCGGAGCTCGAAGCCGATTTCATGAGGTCATGTGTTGCATTTGCTAATAATTACTTATTTCATTTTCAGTTCAAAGCACATATATCGCTAATAATTGGTCTTTCAATGGTTATCAATTTTTGGAAAGATGGTGAATGTTCACAGTTAACTATTTCACACTACGAGTGCATTATCTCAAAAGTGGGCTATAGATGATTGAAAATATGACTGGATAATTGTTAACATTAGTTGGAGAGATTGGAAAGCAACTATTAGCTAAAAGTTCTCTTTGATTTTGAGTTTTGCATGTATGACAATGGATTGGAGAATGGCAAATTTTGATGTCAAGCATTGCTGATTTTATTTTAGCCTATTAGCTCAAAGGTAGAGAGACGTGTGATGATGCACGGAGATGTGGGTTCGAATCCCACATAGGCTTGTTAATTATTATGATCCAATCATTGGGCTTGTAGTAGTATGCAGTATTCATCCTTGAAAATATTCATCCTTGAAAGGCAGCCCTTCCCCTAATGATGTTTGGTCCAAGTCAAAAACCTCTGCTACATCAGAATAAGGAGGAAAGAAAAAGAAAGAAAGCAATACAGAACACACAAGGAACTCAGCTAGCTGCTCTAGTCCGGCCATATTGAGTTCATAAAAGTTGGTGGAAGTGTAGCTAAGGCTGAAACTAACGATGTGCATAAAATTTGGTGGTAGTGCAGTTTGAGGTCGCCAGGGTATTGGACAAGTCTAATATGCAACAAAGGATGCTAATCAATGAAGAGATTGAATGTCCAAGTTTGAACACCAAATTTAACACATTGAATTCTTAGTTGTAGCAAAAATTTTATTTTTGGAACAATTTTTGCATAAATGCCTTTCGGACAATCGGTGAGTGCATTAAAGACAACCTATGTGGGATTCGAACCCACATTATTCGTGCCATTGCATAAATGTTCTCCCATATTTAGCTAATAGGCTTTTGTAACATTGACATTCATGGCAAAAAGCAAAATTCAGCAATGACCTCCTTTTTAATAATATATTAGTGGAGTAACATTGACATTCATGTTCAGTCCTCCAATGATATCCAACTTGCACACTTATCTCTTTGAGGGAAAAACTCCATCAAACTTTAACATAGTCCACTCATATGGTTGTTGTTTACATGTTGAAAGTTTACTTTGATTTGGCTCACCTCAATATTAAATCTAGCTTTGCCTCCGAATCTAGCACCTCCTCTTTACCTACACTAGACACCGGTGCTACTGCTAAGTGTCAATATTCCAAACATCTTTCATCGTACATCATGTTCAACTCGTTCTTCCAATTCCGTAGAAGGTCTGGCTGAACCTATTCTCAATGAAAAGACCCATTTCTTATCCGGAATTATAAAATACATTTTGACTCCGGAGGAAACCGTAGTTCTCAGCACCGGATATCCGAAAAGTAAGGTAGAAACCACCGTTGAGCTTAGCGTTGAAGTTTTCCAGCTTTGGAAACAGACAACCCTTACACAGCGTCCGAGCCTTGTTCGAAGTAGAAAAACCTTCTCTACTGGTGATTGAGAGCTTGAAACCGGTTACTTTTGTAATTCAAAAATGAGATAACCTCGTTTGGATAACCTACAAAAGTAAATAATTTTGGTTCTCAAAGTATAAAATACTTTGGTCTAAGATTAGGCACGAGATAATAATTTAATTAAGACAATTAAATGCATAATTATCTTAGGCCTAAAAGAGTGGAATTTTCCGAGTCTAATATTCATTATACTCAACTTTCGTCGAGTCAGTCCTAAGAAAGATCAAGTTATAAGAGTGAAAACATCGAGTATACGGACTTGATCCGGACAAATAATTCTCAAACAAACATATTGACTTAGAAAGATGAATTAACACTGTAATTCACTTTGCTTCGAAATATGCAGTCGAATCACGGATAAGAAGTGTTAGAGAGGTTATTTGAACATGCGATAAATCTAAGTGATGTCCGAGTGACTCGAAACATCAATGTGAAAAGATAAACAAGAAAGTGTTTTCCGAGTCGAGTCGAATTGAATGAAAACTTATGTAGGAGTTTTAGAACACTCGGAATGACTTGTAATCAAAACTTAGGAGGGATGAGATTTGTACCTACGTCTTTATGTAGTACTCAGAATGATTTAGTTTCGAGTTTGAGTCTTCAATCTCCCCTTTTTGATGGAAGGCATTCCATTCGTAGATAGAAACTTTGTTAGTAAAATAACCATGAGTTTTCATTCTTACTTAGTAGAATATATAAGATTACGAAGTAGTGAGTGAAGTGATTCGTACTTAGAACATTTCGCGAGATAACTCATACAGCTAAGAATATGAGCACTTATATCGGAGCGATAGAGAAGAAAAATATGAGCGAGATATATCGAGAGAAAAACTAAATAATAAGAGATTCAAACTCAAAAAGAGTGAACTCGAAATAATTATGCTCTAAAATAAAAAAATCATTTATATAAAAAAAACAAGGAAAAATACACAAGAAGAGGGTGAGAAAACTCCCCTAAACAAGACATCAATTTGTTCCAAGTATTCTCCCCTTGCCTTTCAAAGAAAAAAACAAACAAAAACAGGGAAGAACGTATCAAGTTGATACAATTGATGTCTGGACAAAAAAATTAAGATGGGGAGCTGGGCCAGTTCGTGTTGAGGAGGATGAGCGGGCAGTGCGGCGGCGCTGGTAAGCCTGGGAGGACATGGAAGATCTAGGCGGCGGCAGCACTGGAATCTCCGGTAGTGGCCGACCCAAAACTAAGTCATCCAGAGGCTTATCCTCTTATAAAACTACAAAGGGGGTGCTTCTTCTCGCTTGACCGCTGTGGACTCGTCCAACGTCCGCGGGGTCTTCGACTCACTAAGACTCGCCGTCCGAGTTGATCGGTTCAGGTAGAGGAACAAGCGAGCACCTTGTCCCTCGGCTTCTTCCTTCTTCTCTCCTTCTTCCTCCTTCTCTTCCTCCTTCTCCTTAGAATGAGTTGCTTCAACTGCAGCTTTCTCTTCTTCTGCTGCCTCTCCGAGAGGAGACTTGGTAGGGCTTGAGGACTCCTTAAAATGTGTTTGAGTTGTCCGGGTCCTGAGTAGCCTTCGTTCGCCTTTCTCGGAGGAGCTCAAGTTTCTCCTATTGCTCCTTTACCATATTTTTCATTTCGAGGAGCACATCATGTTGCTCTCGAATTTGAGATTGGACCTTTTTCTAGTTGATGGTCATGTTCGAAGGACGGTCTTGAAGGAGCGAAGGGTGTCCCGCATTTCTACGGGCATAGAGGTGAGCTTGTCTATTAGGGTTGTAGACAACGCGGTAGTGGCTTGGAGAGGGGGACCTGAGGTGGAAACACCACCAGGTGGAGGAGGGAGTGAAAGGTGAGTCCGAGTCCGAGTCCGAGGCGGGGGTGAAGGAGGCCTCGGTTCTAACCCGTGGACCCGGACACCGGGCTTGGTTTCCCGGTACCCGTATCCAAGAAGCTCCTTCCTACCAACAATGACGGCAACCTCGGACACTCGCATTTGGGTCCGAGGAGAGGGTAACCTTAAACTTCTCGAAAACAAGAGTTAGAAAGGCTCGGAAGGGAAAAGGGGTGGATTTCTTTTATTGATCCGGCACAGTGGCCATTTGCTCGATGATAGCTGGAAAGAGGTCTACATCGTAGCCCTCAAGGATATCGAAAAAGCTTTGAGAATCTTAGAGTTAGGATTCTCTTTGTTAGAATGATGAGAGAAGAAAGTTCTCATCGAAGGAAACACGAAGTCCGGCCTCGGTCTTCATCCGAGTCACAGAGAGATTCTTTCGTGACTCGGGGACTTCCTTGGCGTATTTTTCGAAGAACTCATCCGCAATCTCGTTGAGAGGGATGGGATTGTAGTTGAGAAAGATAAAGGAAACTTCCAAAGACGATGGAGAAGAGAGAGATTGATGCGAACTATCGTGTCGCGAACTCTTGAGGTGATGACTCCCTCGGACTAGGAAAGATTCTAGTAGAACTCATAAACGAGGTGCAGGTAAATGAACTCACCGAAGCAAAGAAAGTTATAGACTTCGATCGTTTTGATGTGCTTCAACCACAAAAAGGAAGCGGTTGGAAAGAACTTGTCATCCAACATGAGATGTTGGGTAACGATGATTTTTGAGGGGTTAGAAGGACCCCCTTGGGTTTGCTTGGTTCTAGGTTTCTTGGTTACAAACCCTAGAAAATCTTGGGCTGAACCTCTTTTAGGCATGGCATAAGTGTGTGAGGTGAAAGAGAGTGAACTCGATAGAGAGTGTGTGTGTGTGAGAGAGAGAGAGAGAGAGAGAGAGAGAGAGAGTAGTAAGAGTGCTTGAGAGCTTTGAGTGCGAGAGTAAGTGAGAAAAATATCGAGGTTAGCGAGAGAGTAAAGTAGCAAAATGAAGAAAAGGGGTGCTATTTGTAGCGAAAGGAATGTCCTTCAAGATTCGTTCTAACCTAAACCTCCAACGGTCGCCTCGGACAGGTGTGACTGGTTCCGCTCTCCAACGGTTAGAATTCCAGTGTCTTTCTCCCAATGGCTATTTCACCGATCGATACGCGCAGTAGAGAGAGAGAAAAAGAGAGATTTTAAAAGAAATTTCAGAAATTCTCTACTAATCTAGAGATGATTTCAAAAGTTTGAAGTCTATTTTTCTTAAAAGCCGAGTCCGACTCAGTAAGGTTTCGAGTGACTCAAAAAGTGCAAACAAATAATAACTCCTAGCTCGGTTTCACCGGGTCAACTGAACCAATTGTTATTAAGACAAAGAAAGGAAACGTGTAACACATAATCATGCAAGATAATTTCTCTTAGAAAACACATAATCATGCATTTATCATGCCAAGTTCATTCCTAATAAAACAAAACTAATCTTCACTAAGTGGCTTAGTGAAGATATCAGCCAACCGAAATTTTGTAGGAATGAATTCAAGTTCAATATCACCTTTCTCATAATGATCTCTCGAAAATGATACTTGACCTCAACATGCTTTGTCTTTGATTGCTTGAACTAGATTCTTAGTTATGCTGATTACACTTTGATTATCACACTTGATTGGAATTGATTTAAATGAAAGTCCAAGATCTTTCAAGTATTACTTGATCCATAGAATCTAAGCACAGAGCATGCTCCAACTGCAATGTACTCAACTTCAGCAGTTGATAGAGCAACCGAGTTGTGCTTCTTTGAGTGCCAAGATATAAGGGATTGACCCGAAACCGGCATGCTCTGATGTGCTCTTTCTATCAACCTTGTATCCAGCATAGTCGGGATCCGAGTATCCGAGTAAGGGTCGGTTCCGAGTCCCTTAAGAACCATAGACCTAGATTCCGAGTCCTTGCAAGATATCTAAAGATTCTCTTCACCGTAGTGAGATGTGATTCTTTTGGATTAGCTTAGAATCTTGCACACGGACATACACTAAACATCATGTCCGGCCTACTTGGATGTGAGATATAGCACGAGATCTAATCATACCTCGATAGAGTTTCGATCTACTCGCTTTACCTTTTTCGTCCGAGTCCGGTTTCATGCTACTACTCATTGGTGTTGCTACATGTTTTGCATCTTGAAGATTGTACTTCTTCAGTAACTCCTTGGTATACTTAGATTGATGGACATATATGCCATCTTTATCTTGTTTAATTTGTAGACCAAGAAAGAAATTGAGCTCTTCCATCATGCTCATTTGGAATTCCTGTCTCATCAACTCGGAAAAATCTTGACAGAGATTTTCATTAGTAGCTCTAAAAATTATATCGTCAACATAAATCGAACAATAAGAAAGTCTTTCCCCTTGGTTTTTATGAAAAGAGTTTTGTCAATCTGACCTCTTTTGAAATCGTTTTCAACTAAGAAAGTGCTCGGTCTTTCATACCAAGCTCTAGGAGCTTGTTTAAGACCATAAAGAGCCTTTTGCGACTTGAAAACATGATTTGGAAGTTCTGAGTTTTCAAATCCGGGGTTGCTCAACATAGACTTCCTCTTGAATTAAACCATTCAAAACAGCACATTTGACATCCATTTGATACAACTTAATATTCATGCTTGATGCAAATGCCAAAAGGATTCTAATTACTCCAATCCTAGCAACCGGTGCAAAGGTTTCCCCATAATCAATCCCTTCTTCTTTATTGTAACCTTGAGCCACAAGTCTAGCCTTATTTCTAACTACTAACCCATCCTCATCCAGACTTGTTCTTGAACACCTATTTGGTTCATATGACTGGGTGGTTAGAAGGTCGTTTGGTCAAAGTTCAAACTTGGTTTCTCTTAAATTGATTAAGTTTCTCTTGCATGGCCTCTACCCATTCAGGTTCATTTAGGGCCTCTAGTGCATTTCGGGTTCGGTTAATCATATGAATGAAGTGAATGCACATAGATTTTGCAAAGAAAAGCGAGTTCTTACCCCACTATTGATGTCAAACAAGATGTTCTTAAGTGGGTGGCTCGAAACATATTTGAATACTGTACTGTTCTCTCGGTTCACCAGATTTGTGGGTTGAACTGGTTGATCTTCGATGATTTGATCCGACCGAGCTCGGTCATCTATTTGACCTCCAGCGATTCCGAGCTGGCTCTTGAGCTGGTTTAGTCCGAGTCATGATGTTCCGAGCTGCCTCATCCCGAGTTGCTTTTTTTTACTCGTCCGAGCTCAACTTCAACAAGATCATCTTCATCTCGATTGAGTTTCGGATCCGAGAACGTTGACTCACTTGGTTTTCCCTTATCAATTTCATCAAACACAATGTGGATGCTTTCTTCCACTTTGTTAGTCTTTTTATTGTAAATACGATACGCTTTACTATGAGATGAATAACCCGGATAGATACCTTCATCTCGACCAAGCATCAAACTTGGTCAGGTGATCCTTACCATTATTGTGATCATAGCACTTACATCCGAAGGGTTTGAAGTATGAGATGTTGGGTTTCTTTCCCTTGTAGAGCTCGTATGGAGTTTTCTTCAAAATGGGTCCGATGAGGCATCCGTTCGGTGTGTAGTTTGTTGTGATGATCGCCTCAGCCCGTAAATAGTAAAGCATATCATTTTTAATCATCATTGTCCTTCCTATTTCTTCAAGAGTTCGATTCTTTCTCTCCACTGGGTGCTGAGAAGTTGTGAGAGATACCATTCTTATCGCAGAACTCTGCAAATTCCGAGTATTCGAACTCCCTTCCATGGTCGAGTTCAAATTCTTTTGATTTGAGTTTGAGACTCTACTTGAATTTTCATGCGGAACTTGCTAAACTCTTTGAAAGCTTCATTTTTGTGCTTAAGAAAACAAACTCGGGTAAATCGTGAGTAGTCATCAATAATCACAAGTACATATGATTTACCTCCGAGACTCTTTACGAGGATTTCACCACATAAATCCATATGCAACATTTCAAGCACTTTGGATGTGGAAACAGCTTTGAGAGATTTGAAGGATGATCTAACCTATTTCCCTTTTGTGCATGCTTCACAAATTTTATCTTCCTAAAATGCACAGTTAGGCAAACCTCTAATTAAACCATTAGATGTAAGCTTTTTGATAGTATGCATGCTAACATGACCTAATCTACGATGCTATGTCCAAGAATCATCATGCAATGATGCTTTTAAAGAAGATAAATTCGACTTGGATCGAAAGAGGAATAGTGTAGGTACTACCTGATCTCTTACCCGAGAGCTTAGTCTCTTTGGTGGTTGCATCATAAATATAGCAATTTGTCTAAGCGAACCTTACCTCTTAACCTTTGTCACACAATTAAGAGATGCTTAGTAGATTATACTTTAATCCCTTGATAAGATAGATTGGGCTGACCGGGTTATCTCCTTTCCCAATCTTGCTATTCCAACTATCTTGCCCTTATTGTCATCTCCAAAAGTGACTTTGCCTCCTTTGTAATCTTCAAACTCGTAAAAGATTATTGAATCTCCTAACATATGGCGTGAGCATCCACTGTCTAGTTACCAATGACCTTTTGTCCTTTTCCGAGTTACCCGTAAGTCGAAACACACTAACCCTCCTCACTTCTTCTAACGAACCCAAGTAACTCCCTTTACTCGTGGTCCTTTTCTAAGGAAGAAGACTCTTGGGAACCCAGATTTAAATAACTTTGGGTTTGGTTTGATTCCGAGTCTTCCGTTTAGAAAATTGAGTCTATGTCTCTTTCTTTTGAAATTCTTTTCTTTTATAAACAGTGAAGAAGGTTTTCTCCGAAAACTTATCCGGGCTTAGTCCTCCTTTCATTTTTATGAATAGGACCATGCTCAGCCTTCCCGAACTTCACAGCTTCGGAATCCTTTTGAAAAGATTTGTGTAGGAATTAGATTCCTCCTCTTTGTTAAAATCAAGTCCTTCTTTTCTAAAGGAGACACATTGAGAGCCTAAAAGCATGTCAAGCTTTTTCGACCTTGAGTAAATTTCAAAACAAGCTCTTGAGACTCATTGAGCTTTCGTTTCGGATGCTCATTTTCTCTTCGAGCGACTCGGACTCGGTCTCATTAGCTTGAGTACTAGTCCGGAGTTCTCTTAGGGTAAGTCTCAAGTTTTCCAATTCATTTTTTAAACCAATGCTCTCGAAGTGAGAGACTCAAGTTGTTCTTTGAATTGAGAAGAATCGAATTGGACTTTTCTTCCAAAGTATAAATATATTTAGCTAAATCAACTTAGAAAAACTTGAGAAAGTATTCAATTACCTCCCGAGGATTTGTCTCCTCGGTGCTCGAGTTGTTAGAATCGACTCGGATTCGGCTTACGAGTCTCTTAGTGCCATCGGACACTTTGAGTCGTCCAAGTCTCCATCTTCTTCGGACGAGTCTTCATCACTGCATGTGGCCATCATAGCCTTCTTATTCTTTCTGTCCCTCTTTCTCCTTGGACGAGTCTTTGACTATGTGATCTTTGCTCGCCACATTCAAAACAGACCGAGTTCTTAGTTAAAGATAACTTTGAAAAGGAGCTCCTTATCTTTCTTGTAGAACTCTTCCCTTAGCCTCTTCTCCCATTTCTTGTGCTTCATCATTCTTTTGAAGCCTCGAGCAATGAGTGCCATGGAATCTTCTTCCGAATCCGAGGAACTTAGATTTTCTCCTCTCGCTTTCTAAGGCTTTCAGCGCAATGTTCTTTTTGGTGCCGACCTCGGCATCCTCTTCTTCCAAATGGATTTCATGGGTAAGTAGCTCCCCAATCGGTTCGTCGGCTTTAGTTGAGAGAGGTTCCGAGCTTCCTCAATGGTTGTCACCTTAGGACCCCATTTTCTCTTTGGTAGACTTCTTAGAATTTTTCCGCACATTTCTTCATGGGAAATCTTTCTACCCGGAGATTTGAGATTGTTTGTAATCTCGGTGAAGCGTATAAACATCCGAGTGATATTTTCTTCCGGCTCCATCTTGAACAGCTCATATTTGTGAAGATATTGACTTATCTTCACGTGTCTCACTTAGCTTGTACCTTCATATGTGTTGACAAGAGTGTCCCATACATCTTTAGTTGTGCCACGAGCCGACACTCTGTTGTATTCTTCCGAGCCGATAGCACACATAAGAATGTTCATCGCTTTGAAATTCTTTCCGAACTTTTTGACTCTTCATTGGTGTACTCGAACTTTGCTTTAGGCATAGGTCTTATATCTTCCATCTTCATTGGAATGTAATTGCCTTCTTGTATGATGTACCAAACATCTTCATCGTTGTCCAGCAGAAAGCATTCCATTAGCTTCGTCCGAGTGCACAAAGTTTGATCCTTTGAATTTTGGTGGTCTGCTGGAAGATCTTCCTTCATCGAACTCTCCGTTATTCCGAGCCAACCGATCTTTAGACCTTTGAATTGTTAGATCCTTTCTGAAATGGTAGGCTCGATACCAATTGAAGGTTAGCTCTTGGAGAGTCTTAGTCACCCTAGAGGGGGTGAATAGGGTAATGAGGAAATTTTAGCAAACTTAAAAGATTTAAGCTTGAAAAGAATGAACAAAACAATCCGAGTCTAGATTGGACTCAGTAAAGTGTAAACTCAAAGATACGTGGAAACCCTCCCAGGGCGAAAACCACGGACGAGTGCTAGTCCAAGCACCAAGTCAAATCTACTATTTTGAATCCACAAAATGCAGCAGATCGACTCAACCGGAATTGCTCCCTTAAACAATTCCTTATAGAGTTTTCCTAGACTCAAAAATTCCCTTATCCGATCTAGTACTTCCTAACCGATGTGACTTTTACGAGTTAGGTACAACCGAGCTCAATTAACCCTTACAGCTCGGTCAAGGGACCTTACTCGAAAGTAAGAAGAGTATGTAATCGATTACAAGACTTTACAACTCGTAAAGTATGAATTACAAGTTGGGAATTGTAAATAAAAGATTGAGTATGAAAACAATGCCTTTTGCTTAAGTAATGTGTTTCAATAATAAATCCAACAATCTTCAAGTCTTGAGAGGTGACTTCTATTTATAGATGACCAAGCAGATTAGCCGTTGTGACTAATTTCTTAACGAAGTCCTTTTTCACCGTTGTAGCGGTTCTTCGAGTCGCTCGAAAAGATCCGTTAGGATGTGAACGTTGTGCAACGGCTCTTGGCCCCTAAAGGTGCTCCAGTCAGTGATGATATCCGAAAAGTAAGGTGGAAACCACCGTTGAGCTTAGCGTTGAAGTTTTCCAGCTTTGGAAACAGACAACCCTTACACAGCGTCCGAGCCTTGTTCGAAGTAGAAAAGCCTTGTCTACTGGTGATTGATAGCTTGAAACCTAGGTTACTTTTGTAATTCAAAAATGAGATAACCTCGTTTGGATAACCTACAAAAGTAAATAATTTTGGTTCTCAAAGTATAAAATACTTTGGTCCAAGATTAGGCACGAGATAATAATTTAATTAAGACAATTAAATGCATAATTATTTTAAGCCTAGAAGAGTGGAATTTTCCGAGTCTAATATTCATTATACTCAACTTTCGTCAAAGTCGGTCCTAAGAAAGATCAAGTTATAAGAGTGAAAACATCGTAGTATACGAACTTCATCTCGGACAAATAATTCTCAAACAAACATATTGACTTAGAAAGATGAATTAACACTGTAATTCACTTTGCTTCAAAATATGCAGATCGGAACTCGGATAAGAAGTGTTAGAGAGGTTATTTGAACATGCGATAAATCTAAGTGATGTCCGAGTGACTCGAAACATCAATGTGAAAAGATAAACAAGAAAGTGTTTTCTCGTGTCGATCGAATTGAATGAAAACTTATGTAGGAGTTTTTAGAACACTCGGAATGACTTGTAATCAAAACTTAGGAGGGATGAGATTTGTACCTACGTCTTTATGTAGTACTCGGAATGATTTAGTTTCGTAGTCTTCACTTGCGGATTGAGAGGGATTGAGAGGGGGCGGCCGGACGATGATGAATGAGGATATAGAATGTCGGCGTCGGCACCGGCGAGCGAGAGAGAGGGAAGGCGATGAGAGAGAAGACGCCGATCTCGAGAGAGAAAAGGGATGGTTTAGTGTTGCTCGAGTTAGAGAGAGAGAGAGAGAGAGAGAGAGAGAGAGAGAGAGAGAGAGAGAGAACGGAAGCAAGATGAAAGGTCGCTCGAGACGAGCAGCGTGCCGGGAGGCTGCAGGCGGCGCGGACGGATGCGAGGCGGGCGGCGGGCAACGAGCGACGAGGACTGCCTGGAGAGTAGAGAGAGAGGATGGAATGAGGATTTGGAAAATGTCGAGGGATTCAACCGACCCCTCCATGCTTTATTTTTTATTTTTTATTTTTTAAAAACGTCTTTTAATTAAAACCGTTAGATTAAGATTGAACGATTCAAATTTAAAGTATTTACCTATTGTTTGGTGCTTACCTATAGGGGATGCTTACTTAAACCCTTCCCTTTATATATATATATAAAAAAAAATAAGGAAAAGTTCATATGCACACCCGTCTTAGATAAACACCATCTCTCAGATGAATACCTTAATCCTACCCATTCAACCTAACGGCTCAAATTAAAAGGGCTTTCCAATTTTTAAAAAACAAAAAGAAAATTAATTTTTTTGGGGGAAGGGCGGTTCAGCAGCAGAACTCGTTTTCTCTCTCCTCGAGCTTGCCTCTGTATTTTGGAGTCTCGATGAGCCGCTCCCCGGTCCCCTCATCTCTGTCTTTCCTTGCTTTCTTCCCTGCTGCTGCTACCATGGCGTTTTCGCTTGATCCAGCCGCTGCCCCTGCGCTTGCACCCCCCAGCCCAGCCGTGCTCCCTGCCCCAGCCCCGCCTGGCCCAGTCGCTTTCTCTCTCCTCGTCGCTGCCCCCGAGCCCTTGCTCTCGTCGCTGCCCCCGAGCCCTTGCTGTCGTCGCTGCCCCCCGAGCTTTCTCTCTTATCGCTGCCCTCTCCCTTTCTCTCTCGTCCCTGTCCCCCGCGCCCATTTCTCTCTGTATATCTCTCTCTACACATGAGCTCCCCCTCTCTCACTCTCGTCGCTATCAAAATCGAATTGGGAAGGAGAAATTGCAGGTATCCCCTTTTTTATCACTCTTGATTTTGCAATTGATTCTGATTTGGATTAATGTTGGGCGATTTTGATTCATGAGCAATCTGGGTTCGTGGTCGCAATTGTGGGAATTGAGCATGTGGGTAAAGGATTGAGATTCTTGAAGCTGTTGTAACAATGTCGAACCAGGTAATTTGCTCAATTGTGTCTCTCTGAGTGTCTGTGAGATTTTGCTCAATTCTATTGTAACAATGTGTGAGTGTTTGTGAGATTTTGCTCAATTATATTGTAACAATGTTTGTAAGTGTGAGATTTTGCTCAATTTTGTTGCAATAATGTCTCTGAGTGTCTGCGAACAAGATTGAGATTGTTGACGTAGTTGTAGCAATGGACTGAATCTATTCTAACTACCTAGTTGAAAGCAAAGTTTCCAAAAACTCTTAAGATTTTACAGAGAAAAATCATGTAATTAATTTGAAGGAACAAAGCTTTTTAAACAAACTCAGAGGCTTTTCTAAACAAAACTTTCTATTTGTCTGGACTGATATCTCAGCAGCTGTAACTGATGCCACTGCTCCATGCGAATGCTTTTGAGTGTTTGAAGGAGCTGATCTCACTGTATTAGTGGGAGCATAGACTTTATAACCTGTGTTCTGGAATCAAGTTGATTGCTATTTGTTGCACTTGTTTTTGTCAGTGCTTGCACTTGTAACCTGTATTGTGGAACCCAAGGGAGAACACTGCCGAGGTGATTGTTGACTGCTCCAGGTGATTGCTATTTGTTGCACTTGTTTTTTCACTGCTTGCTTGTATTGTCACAAACCTGTGTTGTGGAATCAAGTTGGAACTTTTAAGCCTATTAGCTCAAAGGTAGAGCAACTTGCCATAGAGCATAGACTTTATAACCTGTGTTATTGAATCAAGTTGATTGCTATTTGTTGCACTTGTTTGTGTCAGTGCTTGCACTTGTAACCTGTATTGTGGAATCCAAGGGAGAACACTGTCGAGGTGATTGTTGACTGCTCAGGTGATTGCTATTTGTTGCACTTGTTTTTGTCAGTGCTTGCTTGGATTGTCACAAACCTGTGTTGTAGAATCAAGTTGGAACTTTTAAGCCTATTAGCTCAAAGGTAGAGCAACTTGCCATAGTGCATGGAGGTGTGGGTTCGAATCCCACCTAGGCTTTATAACTTGATGCACGTAGAGATCAAGGCAACTAAGCCAAACGCTCCTCTTTAGCCACTTTTTAGCCATTCTAAGATACAATCCCTCCTCTTCAGCCACTCTAAGAAACAAAGCATGAGAATCAGTTACACACTTTTGACATGCTACAAGTTGTATGGATTTTGCTGAAAGCCCAGATGAGAGCCATGTTTTTGGGTGCTCCATTAAGTGGTCCGATAGCCATAAGCTCCAACAGGATATTAATGACTTGTCAAATATCAGTTGCTATCTTTGATGAAATGAGCTAAAGTTCTGTATCATCCTGTGTTCTCTATTCTATTTCTCTTGTATCTAGATAGAAAATCTGATTATACAAGAGAGAACAGGATTAATGGAACCCCAAGACTGAATGTAGAACCCAAAAACTGAAAATGTGCTCCAGAACTTAATTACTAGAACCTGAAGACTGAAAAAATAGTGCATATATTCTTATAATTTCATTAGTAAATCATCCTCTTAATTTATTGTGCATTTGTATGGATTTATATTCGCGTGTGTTTCAAGCCATGTTGTATGTGAGTTATATTCGTGTGTGTTTTAAGCCTAGGTGGGATTCGAACCCACATCTCCGTGCACTATGGCACGTTGCTCTACCTTTGAGCTAATAGGCTTAAAAGTTCCACCTTGATTCCGCAACATTTATGCTCCGGCTGAACCAAGTCGTACATCTAAACCACACAACATTTATGCATCATAGTAGGCAAGAGTGAGAACTGAATAAGCTTGTGTTTGACAAGGATTGTTTTGTCACTGACTATGGTGTTGTGTGGATACAAGTCCTACAACACATTAATACGCATTCCGAGACATACAGCACATTAATACACATTAATGCAGCACACAATCAACCCAAAGCAGTCTTTCTTGTCACAAAGTGTGCAAAGGGCCAAAGCTTGCCATGATCTGCCAAACACATAATCACAAGTTTACAAGCCAAACATGACCACTAAAAGAGATAGTAAACAAAATAAATACACCAGTTGGTACTTCAACTTAACGATCTTGTGATCCTTCTTTGCAGCTCAAACCCTATGTTTCTCAGTGCCCACTAAATGCCAAGACTACTGAGGCTGCTAATGCATCAAAGTAGAGGGATGGCAACAGAGGCGTTTTTAACATTCTCATCCAATGGCTGCTAGTTCAATATTGTCAATGCAGTAAAATCGGGAGCACAGTACAAAGCACTGGGTTGTCTTGTTCATTTCTCTCTTTAGTTTAGTCTTCGTATACAGACGACGTCGTCCTTAGAGTTAGAAGATATGAATTTGACATTTCAATTTGCATTTTTGTCTATGAATGCCTGAAATTAGTAGAGCTCCGAACCACAATAACATAAACTGAAGTTTCATCAGAAGCCTTCGAGCTCTCTTGCTATTTAATGATTATTCTAATGTAATAAACCATTTTAACGTTGATGTTTCAATAATAGGCTGCTGATGCCATATATGGTACTTCACTACTAATTAAGTTTCATGGTGGAATCTCAACTTCACCTCTTATTATTGAAACCAGTAGTAAAACTGTTGCTATACTACTGTTTTGATGATTAGATAGAATTTTATTAACAGAGATAGACCATTTTATAAACTATTAGTCCTTTTGTGGAGAATATTGAAAGAACATTGAAAATAGAAACTAAGAACCAATAAGCCCTCCAACTCAAAAACACCTCAGCCATTCGGAAATTTGTTTAGTCTTCGTAAAACTAATGTAGAAGGTTAAAGATTTATAGGTTTCAATCTAGGCAGCATCTTCACCAATTAACTCACCAAGGACAACATGTTCACTAAGATATATAGGCGTATAAGGGAACCCTAATCTAAATGAGACTGGAATAGATGGAGGCAAAACAAGAAGCAAAATATACAGAAATATATCACCAAGCAAATTTCACATTAAACACTTGTGCAACCTAACTCGATTTGCCAAATATCAACTCAATTTTAATTTTCTTCAATACAATTCAATCCAAACAGCGAAAAAATCAATCAATTCCAAGAATTAGGGAATTAGGGGATATGCGAAGTAAAATCTGGAGCAACTCATGAATCATAGGGCCGAGTAAAATTTGGAGCAAATTAGAGCTTACCACATACCCTTGCTTCAAATGGGCTTCGGGTCATGGGGTGGAGTGGCCGGCCGTCGTTGGTTCATCTCGTTATCACTGAAGTAGGTGATGAACGCCATGCCCAGATGCGAAGTAGGTGATGAATGCCATGCCCAGATGCGGCGAAAGTTTGAATCTGGGCGTTTCTGGTGACCGCGACATCGGCAGCGAGAAGAAGCAGCGGCCGTGCAGGGGAGAGAGAGAGGGAGGATACTAGCGACGGCGAAGGACAGAGAGAGAGAGAGACAGAGAGAGGGCGGAGACTAGCGACGGCGACAGACGTAGAGAGAGAGGGGATGGAGGAGACTCGAAGAGAAAGAGAAGAGAGGTTTCGATCTGGTGGCTGGGCAGTGGAAGCGCCGGCCGCAGCGAGAGGGAAGAGAGAACAGAGAAGAGAGGTAAAAGCATCAGCCATGGTTGGAGGGAGTAAGGGAGGAGGGAGAGAGAGAGACGAGGGGATGAGAGAGAGTCTCTGCGAGAATGAGAAAAAGGCAGATTCCCCCTCCCCAATTAAAATTAATTATCTTTTTTTTCTTAAATTAAAAAACCTTTTTAATTTGAGTAGTTAGATCAAAATTGGATCAATAGTAGGGCTTAGCGGGACCGGGTACCCGGTCGTTTTGGCCGGACCCGGTCCCGGTCCGGTTGCAACCGGGTCCTGATTTTGGACCCGGTCCCGGTCCCGGTTGCAACCGGGTCCAAAATCAGGACCGGTCCCGGACCGGTTGGAACCGGTTCCGGGACCGAGATCCGGTTCTTTGTCTGTTTTTTTTTTTTAGTTTTTCAATTATCATTTTTGTTTTTATACTTTTTACAATTTTTTGGTAAAATTTTAGGCAATAATTATCCTATATTTTAACTATTTGATTTTTTTTTTAGGCAAAGCAAACAAAGACTCAGGTAGGTCCAAGATTAGTTAGGGTTTGAATATATATATATATATATATATATATATATATATATATATATATATTTTATAATAAAACAGAGTAACTGGACCGGGTCCAAGATTTTACTACCCGGTCCCGGACCGGTTATAGCCAGGTCCTACAAATTGGACCCGGTCCCGATCCCAGTCCAACCGGGTCCGGTTACGGACCCGCCGGGTCCGGTTCTGGACCCGCCGGGTCCAGACCGGTTCGAGTCCGAGCCAGGTACCGGAATTTTTGCTCACCCCTAATCAATAGGATTACGGTGTTCACCTAAATGTGAACCTTATATATATATATATATATATATATATATATATATAATTAAAATTGAGTGATTTGTTGTGAGTTAGACAATTGATACATTATCATTCTTTTTTTTATTATATTATTAAAGGCTTTTGTAACACCCACTTTATTTTGTATAAATTTTAATTATAAGCTGAAATGAAGTCAGTCCATTTACTACTCTTAAATAATTATGATCATCAATCACACTTAATTTTACCAAAAAAATAATTAAAGTTTGTTACCTATAAATTTTAATTATAATTATAACCAACATTATTTTTATTACCTTTATTTTTTTTAAGGACTAGTCTATTACTTCAACAATTGTAAAATTATAAAATTAAAATTAATCTAACTATTGTAAAATTAATTTTTTAAAAAAATTCTTCATAAAAATAATATTTATTGTATACAATTAATCTAAATATTGTAAAAAAATTATAATATAATATATCTATTAATTCTAGTATTGAAACTTAAATAAAATTTGATAATTATAATATAGTATTATAGTAATTATAATTTAATTTTTTCAAAATTTCTTTAACCATTTATTTATTTTTATTTTATTGCATATATTCAGTTATAAACATATGAATGTTTATTAAGTTAGCAATTAGTATAAAAAATAATATTTATTATATTTAACATTTTTTCTTATTATGATAAAGAATTTTGGTCCAATTTATTATTGGTTTATCCGTACATGTGATCTATCTCATATTTATGAAATATATTTATTCAAAATTTTATTTTTTATATTATAAAAGGGTAAATATTTTGAGATATGGGATAAGTGGCTTACACAACACCATATGCTATTGTTTTTTTTCATAAAAAATTTCCTTTACAAAAAGCATTCAACTACTACTCAATTGAGTAATTAGTTTTGAATGGTGCTTTTTATCTTCATTGTCAACTTAGGAGTTTTATAGCATTATAGCGATGAGAAGGCAAGCAAGGTTGGTAAATGTAAGACATTATCTTGAGAAGAAATTAATAGTTTTGTATTTCATTATTTTGATGCTTAATTTTCTTATTATATATATAATCACAAAAAGTAATGATATTATTATAATATGTTCAAATTCTAATATAATCGACTAGTATCATGTGTGAGCTACTTATATAAAAAGATCCAACAATAAACACATATATTTAAAGGAGTTTGATCCTAATAAAGTGAGACAGATACGTCTCAACTTTAAAATGTGGTGGGAGAAAATGATAAGTTGGAAATCTATTTTATAGGTTCACATGATGAAGAATTCTTTTCTTTCATTAAATAACTCAAAATTTATATTATTATTCCTAATAATTACTTTTAGAGTATAAAACATCCATATATATTTCAAGGTTAATATTTATAATTTTACAAGCTTAGAAATATATGTTTAATATTTATAATAGTATATCAACTATTCATATAATAGGACATACCCGTGCGAAACATGGAATTCACACTAGTATATACTTCAAACTGAGTGCTTTTACGTATGCTAGACATTTGGCGCATCATCATTGGCTCTTTTTTTATTTTATAATTTATAATTTTTTTATATTATCAAAACCTTTTTGTAACACCCATTTTATTAAGTATAAAATTTAATTATAAATAAAGTAAAATTTATTTACTACTCTTGAATGACTATGATAATCAATTACACTTTATTACCAATAAATTTTGATTATAATCATAATTAATATTATATTTTATTACATGTATTTTTTTTGAAGGATTATTCCATAACTTCAACAATTATAAAATTAAAATTTTTTGAAAAAATACTTAATAAAAATTAATATTTATTGTATATAATTAATCTAACTATTATAAAAAAACTATAATATAATATATCTATTAATTTCAGTATTAAAACTTATATAAATTAAATAAATTATAATAATTATGATAATTATAGTATTCGAAATTCAACTAAGGTAGATTACTATTTTCAATTTTCAGTAAAAAAAAATTAAATTAGCAATTAGTAGGGAAAATTATATTGATTCCTTTAACGTTTTTGCTATTATAATGAATACTTTTGATCAAATCTGTTACATATGTCATATCTATTGATTATATTTATTCAAGGTTTTATTATTTGTTTTATAAATGGGTAAAAATTACACGATATTACATTAAAAGAAATTATGATTAGTCCGTTACTTTTTTTAATCAAAATTTTAGATCTTGAGTATTTGGCCAGCAAAACACTATATATCATTTTTTTCACCAAAAATTTCCTTAACAAGAAGGCAATCAGCTACTACTCAATTAAATAATTAATCCCTAATGATGCTCTTTATCTCCATCGTCAACCTAGAAATTTTATAATAATATAACATCGAGAATGCAAAGAAGGTTGGCAAATGTAAGACACTAATTTCAAAAGAAATTAATAGTTGTGTCTTTCATTATTTTGATGTTTAATTTTTGTTATTATATATATAATCAAATGTGTTTATTTTATGTATAATGAGTAATCATATAGTTATAATATGTTCAAATTCTAGATTAATCGAGTAGGACTACGGAAGATATTTTTACAAACAACATATCCAACAATAAACACATATATTTAAAGAAGTTTGAAGCTAACAAAGTGGGACCGATACATATCAATTCTAAAATATGGTGGGAGAAAATGATGAGTTGGTAAATTATTTTATACGTTCACATGATTAAGAATTTTTTTACCATTGAGTAAATCAAAATTTACATTTTCCTCCTAATAATTATCTTCAAATTATAAAGCATACATATGTATCCTAAAGCTAATGTCTCTAATTTTATAAGAAATATATATTTAATATTTATAAAATATATCAACTACTTAAATAATAACATATATCCGTGCAAGGCACGGGATTCACTCTAGTGTGTATATATATATAAAATATTGAAATCACGTAAAATTTAATAAAATACGAGTAAATAAATAATAAGAGATAAATATAAATAAACTTCAAATTTTATAAAATATAAAACATGAAATTGTAAATAGAATACTTACAATATTTGTTACAGAAATTAGAAAACTTGCTTAAAGAAAATCTAAAGCCGATCTTTAAAATATAAAGGAAGCAATACACTTTTAGTGGAATTCTAGTGGAATTCTCAACTCACTCGTATAACCGATGCCTTACGCCAATGGAGATACATCCTTATATAGCAAATGTAAAACATCTTTTGGTAAGAAATGACAATTTCCTTTGAAAGACAACTTGTCTTTTCTTTTTACGGCTTTTCATCTTTATGTCACAATTTTGAAAGACTTATTGGCTTCTTCTTTATTATCATGGATTTTCATCTTTATGTCATTCATCTTTATGTCACAATTTCTTCTTGGCTTCTTCCTTCATTGTCATGGCTTTTCATCTTTATGTCATTCATCTTTATGTCACAATTTTGTCCTTTCTTCTCAAATTGTAGATGAACTTTAGTAGGATTGTTTCATACCGCAAAGCGACAAAGGTTAGAATGTGACCCTTACTTTTGCTAGGGGTAACCCGCGGGCTCTTTTTTTTTTTTACGTCACAAAGGGGTCTTGCGAACAAAGACCTCCAAATGGATCAGAGTGTGTAGAAGATGTTGTTGAATTAGCATCCTCATCATCTGTCGAATTGTCATGCACCATAAGCTTACGTAAATAATTTTTCGGAGTTCGAGGCTCATCTTTAAGGATTTCTAAAAGATCACGTTGCTTTTGTGATAGACCTTTTGAACGGGTTTTTCGCGATCTTTTGGTACTTGAAGAATTTTCCTTTTTATCGGAGTAGATGGATTAATAGGAGATGGTTCAATCTTGTTTGATTTTGATGCTTCGCACTAGGGTAGATTAAACAACGTATATTTCTTTGTTTTTGTCTTTAAAATATGTTGAACGTTCTCCTTATTGCAGAGTGTAGTTCTATACTCGGCCACCATCTAACCTTGTAGATACGGACCATTGAAAGCGGATAAGGATTTTGTAGGTAATTTTGAAATCGATATTCCCAACTAAAAATCCATGCAACATTGAATGTTCGAAAGAATTGTACTTCTTTTGCAAAAGGATCAAAAGTTAAGACTTTGAGTCATTGATCCCATCCTTCTCTAGCTTCGTAGGCAAAATAGAGGAAGTGGCACCAAAAAGGGTCCACTAATGATAGAACCATACTTGGAAAGTTTGTTGTGCAAGTATCATGAAAATTGAAGAACTAGGAGTGGACATCCGGTCTATAAAGAAATACTCTATATCAAGCCATTTTGTAATCATTGTACTTGTAAGATTGTGGTTGATAGGGGATAGAAAATTGTCTCTCTTCAAATGGATTCTTCCACTCATGGAAACCAATAACTTGTCGGATGATGCACTTAGAATAAAGTATGTAGTCGGGATTTGTTCTATCTTTTGTATGGGTAAAGTTAATTGAATGTGAATCTACAAGAATAAACTCGTAGAATCGTCGGTCCTTTTGAGAATGGTCGGTATGAAAATGAAGGTTTCCAAAACTTCGTTGGATAAATAGTCGAATAAGATCATTGGATGGAGGAGACTTATAATTTGTAAGAAACAAATGTTATGTAAATTTAACATAGTAATGGGTAGCGGTAGGATTTGTGATAGCGGTTTTAAGGTAAAGGAGGGAAATTTGTAAGGGATTGAAATTTATTTTGAGCTGGTATTTTGATATCTTGAAAGGTTCCTGGGTGAGAAACCAACTGGTAATCTTCGGCCTTTTGTATACTTTTCCCTTTGTCTTTACGCTTACTCATGGTGATTCCTGCACAAGTTTTGTTTTGTCACTCTTTCCTTGTAAAAACTCCCTAGTAAGGAAATGCGGAAGTGAATTGCTTTCTCCTTTGATAAACTCTATTTCGAAATCACAAGAAGATAAAATTGCTTGCCATCTAGTAAAGATTTGCTTAGAAACCAAAATTTTAATGTCCTTTCTAAAATATCCTTGGTAGCTTTGCAATCAATTCTTAAAAGAAATTTTTTATAAAACAAATCATCCTGAAATTTTGAAACACAAAGAACAATAGACAAAATTTCCTTTTTAATGGTAGAATAGTTTTGTTGAGGACCGAGCCATATTCCTGAATGAAATCGGACAAGTTGTTCCCTTTTGTCATGACCTGTCATTTTTGCTTGAGTATACCACCATATCCTATATCGGAGGCATCGGTTTCAACTATCATATGTGCATTTGGATGAGGTATGCTAAGACAAGGTAAAGATTTGACTCTATGTTTAATTTGTTTAACTATTTCGGTATGTTGTTACTGTCTAGGGAATGGGCTTCTTTCTAAGCCTTCTAAATAAAGGAGCACATGTCTGCCTTAGATTCGAGAAAAATCAGAAACATAATTAAGACATCTAAAAACCTTTACAATTGTTTTTTATCTTTTATTTCATCTGAAAATTTCTCAACAAAAGTGAGTGCTCTCATGATAGGTTTTATAGTTCCTTTGTAAATGTCATGTCCAATAAATCTTATTTTTGTTTGAAATAAAATCATTTTTGAAGTTGAAACTGACTAATCTATTTTTCTTAGTAATATGTAAGAATATCTCATTAATGTTTAAAATGTTGATCGATGGTTTTGGAAAAAACTAGGACATCATCAATGTAAACAATAATAAAGGAGGTATATGGGTTAAAGATGTTATTCATAATATTTTGAAATTCGGAAGGAACATTTTTTAATCCAAAGGTCATAACATTCCATTCATAGTGTCCAAATAGAACGGTAAATGTTGTCTTGTATCAATCGACTTACGCAATTTGTATTTGCCAAAAGCCGGATTTCATATCAAATTTGAAAATATTTTAGCGTCAAATAATCTACTTAATAAATCTCTTTTATTAGGAATCGGATACCGAATCCATTGGAGAACTTTATTGAGGGGTTTGTAATTGATAATCGATCCGGGAACTCCATGTTCTTTTTTGCAGCATTATTAACATAGAATATTGCACAACTCCAAGGAGACTTTGAAGATCTAATGAGTTGTTTGTCTAAAAGGAATTGAATTTCATTTTTACAATTCTCGAGAAGCTCTAAATTCATTTGAGTTGGGCGAGCTTTTGTAGGAATATCTCTTTCATCAAAATCTTTTATATAAGGTAAGGAAACTATGTGCTTTTTCCTTTCCCAAAAAGCATTAGGAACATCGGAACATATCTGTTTCTTTATGATTTGTTCTAGATCAAGAATAGTTCTCTCGAATTGAAGGATTTTACAACTGTTCTTCAATTCTGGGATAAGAAATCTCTTCTTTTAAATGGGTGATTGTAGTTCGCTTATATTGTAAACTATTAATTTGTCGAAAAATAGAGGATGTTTGTAAAAGGGAGACATCTCTTTGCTTAGCAGATGATAAGAATTTAAAGGAAATTTGTTTACCCATAATATTAGTGTGCACTCCTAATTCGTTAACATAAAAAGGATAAATTTGAGTGAGGAAAGGAGTACCAAGAATGAGATCATTGGTAATATCGTCAACGATTAAAAATACATTTTTAAAACAATAGTCATTGTTTTGGATGTATCCTTTATTTAATTTATATCTAATGTTTAAAGGCTCTCCATTTGCGCTGCAGAGGTTTTCTTTAGTCCTTTCACAATATTTGGTTGGAACGATTCCTCCTCTAATGCAATTTGATCTGCTCCACTTGTCAATTAGAGCAAGCTGTACTTATAGAGAAATCACCAACAACTAATTTGACTGTAGAATACCATTTTTGGAAGGTAACTTGGGATAAAGTTTGTAAGAATTGATCGTCTAGAACTTCTTCTATTGATATATGAGGTATAGAGGCATCATCCTCTGGAATAGAGGAATTAGTCTTATGAGATTCTAAAATAGCGAATTTGGTTTCAAGCTCAAGGTCTTTAGTTTTTAGTTCTAAAATATCTTGCTTAAGGATCCTAACTTGAGCCTTTAATTCATTAACTTCGGCTTGAATCTCTTTTGTAGTAATTTGTTGGAAAGGATTTGAAATTGGGTGTTTTTGATATAACTTAGAGAGATTTGGAGTTTCATGGTCGAGTTTAAAGGATTTTGGTTCTTCATCGAGAATAAGTTGTTTTAACTTTTCTAGATATTCTTTCTTTATTTACTGGATCATAAATTTTTCCTATTAAGTCTAATAAGAATTCCTTTTGACTTTTATCAGTAATAACATTAAGTTGCTTAATTGGAGAGGACTCATAACTCGAGTCTTGGTCATCTCGTACTAAGGTAATAATCTTCCTCATTATCGAGTCGAAGGAATTTTGGGCTAAAATTGATAATAGTTTCTTTTGTAAGTCGGGATCTTCAACAAAAAGTTCGTTAATTTTCTTTTCTGTTTTACATTGGAAAGCTTTATGACCAACGTTACCGCACTTGTAACAAACAACTTTCTTCTTGTTAAATTTCTTTTTCTTTGGAAAATTTGGTTTAGGAGTATCTGTTTTGAAGTAAAAGCTTTAGAAGGTTTTCGTTGTTTTCGAGTAAAGACTCTTCTAGCTTTTTTGTTTTTTGTAGATGGGGCTTCAATTTTTGTGATACCAAAAATTTCGCAAAAGTTCCCATCTCTCTTCGAGACTAGCGCTCTTTCGATCCATATTTGGCTTGTAATTTGAATTCGTTACAAAGGACAAGTCCTTCACTTTTAACTATTCCAAAAATTTATCCAAATGTAAGACGACTAAAAGGGATGTCATCCGTGTTGAAATGTTGTCTTAATTTATTAAGGATTCGTTCTCCAAAGAGTTTAGGGAGACCGGCAATGAATCTTTCTCTCCAAAAATTTTGGGTTTCGTCTTCACGTTTAAGGACATTAGTAAGAAAAACGTCTTTATACCACCAATAATCACTTAATGTTGGACATCTAAGATTAATGAGGACAAATTTAGTGATTGCTTATCCTTCATTTGGGTTAACAATGAAATGAAGAGTAATAGTATGAATTAAAAGTTCATAACCATCTTCTTCATCTTTCTATCCCATTTTCTTGTTTGATTTTTGTAGTGTGATTCAAGATTGAAGTTTTTCTTTGAGGGTCATGAAGTTATCCCACCAATTCTTAAGTTGTCCTGTAAAACCTAGAGCAAAAGCTGAGGCAACATCTTTAGCGAGTATATCTTTTTGATTTGTAGGCAACGGCTACCATACCCATTTCGTAATGTGGATAGAATTTTATGTTCGGATTTTCCATCTATGTTCCATTCATAAATAGAATTTCCATCATAATGTCCTGCTAAAAGTTCTCCTCTTTCTTCATATTGAATGTCCGGAGGAGTGGGCTTAGGGTAATAATTTCTAGTTTTAGAATATCTCCATGACTTAATTTTGTTTATTAAAGGTTGCTCATTATCCTCTTCGAAAGTGTTTTGGAAGGTTTTAATTACAAATAACTCATTATCCGAATCTGATTCGGACGAGGAAGAAGACTCATTATTTTGAAGTTGGCAAGTATTATCAAGACAACCAATAGATTTGCCTTTAAGAGTAATGTCAATATCTTTTGTTTGTTTATGCTATGCAGAAGACTCATTATTAGAATTTGAAGCGACTTTAACAAGATATTCTTCATTTTCTTTGGGAATACTATCAAGTTTAAAGAAAGGTTTAGAAATATTGTCTATGTATTCAAAAGGTTTTGTATTACTAGTAGAACTTTTTAGAGATTTAAATTTTTTGTATCTAATTTTGTTAACACAAAGGTTAGTTGCTCGGCTATTGTATTAAGAATTGCGTTTGTATAGTTTTCCTGTTGATGGACCTTTTGAGATCATCAACGATAGCGATGTCACCCCCTCCGACCTTTTTTATAAGGTGAGGTAATGACTTCTTCATCATTAATTTTGAGTGTAATTGTTTCATGCTTGGGAGGATGAACAACAACATAACTACTCCCATTATGAAGATTCCACACTTTTAGAAGTTGTGTTTGGACATTAATATTAGGAATCGAATAAGCATATTGAAGTCCTAGATGTGAGGAAAATGTAGGGAACCATATAAAAAGGGAATATTGGTCGATAATCTTGTCATATCGGCTATCCATTTTGTTTTAATTTTGGCCTTAAGGTTTTCTTCAAATTGTTGAAACCATTTTCTATAATGTATATTTTTCTACGAATAGTAATCTTGTTTTAAAAAGGAGCAATTTACTTCAAACCTTTCTTTTGTAATGACATTAATTCCTCCTCCTATCCCAAAAGACGTGGGAAAGGAACAATCAGGGACAGGCTCTAGGATAGGAGCTGTAAACCTATATCTTAGGGAATTACTAAGAGTATCTGTTCTAATAGAAGAATAATTAGAAAAGGATCTTTTAGAATGTGAAGAGTTGGGTCTCGAAATGTTTTCTTTCATAGATTTAAATCTTATAAGTACTCTACCATCGGGTTCTTCTATAATTTGATCTATATCTTTTTCTTCTAATTGTGTAGGAGGCTGAGCATTTTCTAGTTCGAGTTCGATGCTGGGATTGTAATTTCATCCCATTTAAGGAGTTTTGGAGTAAAGACAGCAGGTTTCTCATCAACTATTTCAAGTAAAAGCAGTTTCTTTTGAATTATAAGGAAGGGGACTTAAATATTTTGTGTTAAGGTTTGTAGACATCAATCTAAAATAAACTCTATACATAACTACAAAGTTTTTAAAATCATAAAATTCGTCACCTTGTATGTGAACATATAATTTTAATGATTCAATTGTCATTGGATAGGTATGATCAACTGGAAAATCTGGATAGCAATTGAAAAAAATTAGACCATTACAAATGTTAGTATGAATAATAGCTAATAAAGAGGACTTATATTTTTTAATCGTTTGTCTCTAAGAGCCATATAAATGGGAGCGTTAATGCCTTTTCGAACAAAAGGTTTAACAACAACTTGAACAAGTCCTAGATGCATGAATCTATAATTTGTTTTTAAATGATTATTAATAAACTCTTGTTTGATTAATGAAATTGATTGTAGACCATTTTGTAAACTAATAATTTCTTTATGAGTTTTGACTGAATAAGCGAGTGGAAAAATCAAATGTACCTATTTTGTAAATTGCCTCGGGCTTGACCTTAGGTATAATCCAATTATGATATTCATTAGGTGATGAGGCTTTAAATAAATGTTACTGTTCTAATTTCTTGACTATTAATTATGTCACTTGAATTACTATCGGACCCAAACAAAAATAATCTACGTAATTTAGAAGCCATTTCTAATGCATTCTAACTAAAGTACTACTACAAATAACGGGACCAACGGGACTACCGACCAGGACCACCACTATTGGTCGACCAACGAATTTAAGGTCGACCAACGTTTAACCAACGCCTAGATGCAAAGACAATAATTACAATGCGAGTAATGGCTCCGATACCGAGCTTAGCGGGATCGTAGATTAAAATATTAAAATCACGTAAAACTTAATAAAATACGAGTAAATAAATAATAAGAGATGAATATAAATAAACTTCAAATTTTATAAAATATAAAACACAAAATTGTAAATAGAATACTTACAATATTTATCACAAAAATTAGAAAATTTGCTTAAAGAAAATGCGAAACTAGTCTTCAAAATACAAAGGAAGCAATACACTTTTAGTGGAATTCTCAACTCACTTGTACAATCGATGTCTTCTCCCAATGGAGATACATTCTTATATAACAAAAGTAAAGCATCTTTTGGTAAGAAATGGCAATTGCCTTTGAAAGACAACTTGTCTTTTCTTTTTATGGCTTTTCATCTTTATGTCACAATTTTGTACTTTCTTCTCAAATTGTAGATGAACTTTAGTAAGATTGTTTCAATATATATATATATATATATATATATAGGGATTGTATCAAATGAGAGGAGGGGATAGAGTAAAAGTGAGAGAATTAAATCTCAACAATTCATTTTCAAATCTAAGGGTTAAAATTAAAACAAAGTTATTTTCTATGCAAGAAATGAATTTTCGATTTGGTGTTTAACATGTTCTAAATTAGATGCATTTGAGGTAGGGTTTTCATAAATTTTGGTGGCTTTGCTGATGGAAAAGAAAAGAAAGCAATAGAGCGTGAAGGGAGAGGACTGGGCTTGGACAATAGTGCACTCGATGGAATCCTCACCGGTGGGTTCGCCGGCGACAAGGATGATGTCCGATGAGGTCTGCTAGTGAGGTGTGGTGGTTTTAGGGTAGCATAGTGGAGGAGGAAGTACTTATGATTTTTATTTGGTAGATTAATCTCAACTATTCATTTTAATTCAATTGTATATATATATATATATATATATATATATATATACGAGAGAGAGAGAGAGAGAGAGAGAGAGAGAGAGAGAGAGAGAGAGAGAGAGAGAGTTAGGGGTTTAGATGAGAATTAGAAACTTTCAATCTCCACCCTTCATTTATAATCTAACGGTTGAGATTAAACCCTAACTTATACCAACTAACTCACTCATTCACTCCCCACTTTTCTCTCTCCTTCTTGGACCGCCGCTGCCGCTTGTCGGACGACCACCACCACCGGATTGTCGCGGATCACCGCCATTGAAAATATATGAAAATCGTGATTGATACGGAGGAGAGAGAAAGACTCCCCTCGATGGGGTTCACTGGACCCTTTGTTAGGGTTTTCCACTAAATTTCCGTCGGCAAGCCGTCGAATAGTGTAAAAACCCTAGCAAAGGGCATGGTGAACCCCATCAAGGGAAACTTTTCTCTTTCCTCCGTGTCAACCACCAATTTTACGGATATTTCCGGCGACGATGGCGGCCCAACGGTGGTGGCGTTCGACTGGTTCGACAATGGCGGCGATCGTCTAAGACAAGGAGAGAGAAAAGAGGGAGTATGGGACTGAATGAGTGAGCTAGTGGATATAAGTTGGGGTTTAATATCGGCCATTAAATTATAAATTAAGGGTGGAGATTACAAGTTTCTAGTTCTCATCTAAACCTAATTTTCAATGGATATATATATATATATATATATATATATATATATATACTAAAGATTTGGGTGAGAACTAAAAACTTTTAATCTCCACACTCTATTTATAATTTAATAGTTGAGATTAAACCTTAACTTTTACCCACTACTTCCCTCATTCAGTCCCCACCCCACCCTTTTTCTTTCTCCTATCGTAGTAGCAATTAACATCGCTGGAATATATTGGCCATGATTGCCAGTCCAAGTGTAGCCGACGATCGCCGTCACATGTCCGACGAGGGTGGTCGTTATCGTTTAATTCGTAAAGTCGTTGCTTCACGATTCTCTCTCTCCATCTCAACAATCATCTTCTTGTCGGAATTTATGATTGTTCTTGAAAGGGTTCACCTTGCCCATGGGTTTATATTGTTTCCTCCAGGATTTTTATTAATGTTCGGCGGCTTTGCCGCTGGAAAATGGGGCTCAAGTTTCATATTCATGCTTTTCTCTGTAATTTTTATTTGCCATGGTTAATTACCGACGGATAATTTTCATTTTCAGCGATTAATTTTCCGACGGCGGAAACAGATGGCGGCAATTGGTAGTCCACGACAATGGTTGCCGGCGAGGGTGGGGTAAGAGAAGAGCTGCCGGCGAGAGGGAGGAGATGGGGAAGGGGAGGTGGTGGGGGGTGGGTTAGGATTCATATGATGACGTGACACTATTGGATCCATTGGATGAGAAATTAATAATTTTGATTTAAAGTTCCTACCTCTTACTCAAACCTTTAGTTTCCACTAAATATTTTATACATATATATATATATATATATATATATATATATATATATATATATATATATATGAGATTAAAGTGAATCCTCCCTTTTAAGTGTATTCAATTTTAGATGAACACTTAAAATCTCAGCCATCCAATTGAAAGGGTCTTAGATTAAAAGGGAAGTTTTAATTAATTTTCTTTTCAAAAAAATTAAATCTGAAGAAGTTTTGGGGAATGCAGGAAACTCTCATTCTCCTGTCTCACGCTCTCTTCTCATCTCTCATTCTCCTCTCACGTTCTCCAATCGCCGTCACCGGAATCTCTCTCTGCCGCCGGACTTTCTGTGTCACCGGAACCACGCTCTTGCCGGGCCCTCACTCGACCGCGTCCTCGAGCCATCCTTCTGCTGCTCTCTCGTTCCTCTTCTCTCTTTCTGTGTGGCCGGAGCATCTCTCCTCCCGCCGCCCAAGTGCCCAATCTTCGCTCATCTCATCTCATCTCATCTCATCTGTCGTGATCCTCCATGGACGCAGCCACCGAGCCTTCACTGTCCTGCCCCCGCGTCCACCTCCACAGCCGGAAATTGTCGTTGTTCCCCTCGATTAGTCAGGTTCGTTATCTCTTTCTATCCACTCCCCAAAAAACAGATCTAGGGTTATTGCTCTTTTGCATACTCAGAACCCGTATTCACTGAATGTTGTTCGCCCATGAACCCCTACTTAGAACCTCGACTATATTGAGTTGAGAAAATTTGGAAAATTTCGATTGATTTTTGACGTAAATTTTAATTGATTTTTAGCAAGTTGAGTATAATACAATTCGATTTTCGGTGGGAATTAGTAGATGAACTTTGATTTTCTGGCTATTTGGATTAATTATATTCAGGAAAGTCCAATTGAGTTGGAATTTGGCAAATCAGGTGCAAAAGTATTACAATTGTACCAGTGCAATTATCATTTGGCAAATTGAGTTAGGATGTGAAATCGAGTTATTTGTTTTTGTTTGTTTAGTAGCCGTGGATGAATCGAGGAGCATTTTGTCATTAACTTGAGTTGTGAATGTCTGTTAGTGAATGTCTCCATTTGGGTAACCTGAGGCAGTTGGGCAGAAATGTTCTCACTGTTGCTTGGATTGTCAAATGAGTTGTGAATGTGTGCATTTCGGTACCTAAGTTGTGGAATTTCAATTGAGTGGAGCAGTTTTTGTTGAAATCATCATGCAACTTTTAAGCCTATTGGCTCAAAGGTAGAGCGACATGTCATAGTGCACGGAGATGTGAATCCCACCCAGGCTTTTGATGGTATGCTACGAAATGCTATGAAAGTTGCTTGAAAAAGTACTATTTAAGTTGCATTGTGCAAATCTGGGACATATGTCGGTTATGAATGTAACCATCTGGTTGGGACTCCACTGCCCAAATCTGAGACATACGCATAGCCCCACCCTCGCTCTCCTTGTCCTATTCTTGGTTGATATCTCACATTTTGACATCCCTCGATCTCCAAGAAATGAAGCAAAAAAAGTATAATATTGGATTTTACTTGTGTTTGTATTTCAATTTGAAAGTCCAGTTTCTAATTTCATTAGTCTAAATGTGCATATTTCAATTTGCTCATCTTTCTTTAAAAGTCCCTCCGTCTAGATCATAAATTTCTCTAAGTTAGGACAATCACTAAGTTAAACCGAGAATCACTAAGTTAAGACTTCTTTTTGCTAAAAAGAATTCGCTACTACACCAAACAAGCACGCTGCCACAAGTATCTTATATTGTTATCCAATTACTAGTGCTATTAATTAAGGCAAACATAAGACGACAAGCTTTTCATACGTATAGAGTCCCCAATCAGTTGTCCTAATAATGTCAAATACAAAATCCAAGAACAAGACATGACCACCCAAAGAACTATTCAATAGTAGCCTATGTGGGATTTGAACCCACATCTTTTATGCTAGAGCACAGTTGCTCTACCAATTGAGCTAATAAGCTCTTTAGAAATTGAAAAGGTGGCTCCTAAAATATGACCAAGCTCTACCTATGTGGTAAAATATGACCAAGCTTCAGGTAAAATAAATCAACAATTACAAATGCCTAACTTTTATTCCTGAACAACATCAAAATTCATTTAAAAAAATCATATTTGCAAGTAAAATAAGAAAGTTAAAGCTAAAAATCATATTTCCAATATAACCAAGGTTCATGTTATAAAAAATTAGAAAAGTTTGAAAACTTTAGGAAGTTAAGAGCTAAAAATCAGATTAGAACTCAAGATGCAAAAGCAAGGAAAGGGCAAATTATAAACAAACAAAATCAAAATTTGATTGATAGAAAGTAACTATAGAGTAAGATTTGCTTCAAGAGCTCATAGATCTTTCTATTGTATGCTCATTGTGTACCAAACCCCAAAATTGAATGCCAAGCTGAAATGCTTTTGAAATAGCAAAAATCATTGTTCCAACAGAAGAACATGAATTGCAAAAACCAAAGAAAATTCAAAAGAAAACTGAGACACTCACAATTTGTTCTAAATTGGGGAGATCTTTGGAGGAACCCTAACTCTTTACCTTCTCATCACTCAAATGACAGACATACAAATTCTATCAACATATTCAGAGAACATAACTTATTCAAATGTAGTTCTCATTTACATATAGTTCTCTGTGGGGAACATAGAGTCAAAATTTTAAAACACAGAACCATCAATAAGTAACTAGCTCAATTTGAGCTAATGCTAGAACCAAAATCAATTGAAACATCCCCATATCACAAATCTTTTTGCTCAATTTTGCTCAAAATGCTATCATCAAAACCAAAATAAAACCGTGAACCAAATCAATTTAAGTAGCCCGCACTACCAAATTGACACAACCAAACCCAACAAATGAAAATGACAAATCACGCATGAATTACACAAAACCTAGGTTTGATTTTTGGGAAGTGGGAAGAAAGAGAGAACGAACCCGACTAATGCAAAACTTGCTTCGGGGAGGAAGGCGGCTCCACGCACTACGGTTTCTATCGTTAATTAGCGTCGGACAAAATCGGACGCCAAATCACCAAAATCCCACGCTAATCGTCTTTACCCGTCGGATTAGTGTCGGATAAATTTATCTCGATGCGAGAAGACCTCGACGCTAAAACAATTCGCGTCGATTCATCATCCGACGCTAATTAGCGCCGGATTCACCGGATGACGCTAATAGCGTCGGATTATATGTTTTAGCGTCGGACACAAAATTCGACACTCTTCGATTTTTTTAGCTACTTCTTCATTTTAGCGTCGGATTTTTGAGTTTAGCGTCGGATATTTTGACTCAAATAACGTCGGACGCTAAAATCCAACGCTAATTTTTGGCTTATTTTGTCGGAGCTTCTTTTACATTTGCTATTCCCTTTTTGCATATATTTCTTGCAAAACATTTACATAAATTTTGACTTCTTCTCTACACCGTAATCCACGAATACACAAATACATTGTGATTCATTCTTTGCACAATCATCCACAAACCACCAAGTATTCATAAAAACAACCAATATTCGCAATTAAGTTATAAGTTATACAATAAGTTTATCAAACAAATCAATTCAAAGTTCCACCTACAAACCATGTTAAGAAATTAATTAGAACCACCGGACATCCTGTCAACTTTTGATTGGAGGTTTTGGATGAGTTCAATTGCATTTTCCATGGCCTTTTGTCGACTCTCGACTAGTTTTCTTTACTCATCAAGTTGCTCTTGGGTTGATTTAAGTTGTGATTGTAGATGAGAGTAGGTCGAGGAATTGTAGGTAGCACCGGTAGAGGATGTCGAGGCGGTAGGTTTCTCGTAGAACCTTATCGCAGAATTACCCAATCCATAGATGGTTGATTTTTACTCCACCCACCCGATACCTCATAGTAGAGGGTCTCGCCTCTTTTATCCCCTTACGAATACCACGTTCAACTCTAACTCGCTTCATATTTTTTCAATATTGATAATCATAGATATATTGAATATTTCACACCATAAAGTTCTAACTTATTCTCTTCAATTCCAATGCCACTTGTTCATTACAATTGAGTGCTCACTCACTCTATTTGCTTGTAAAGGTTTATGGACATAGTATTCTTACTCACATATATTTGGACCGGTTGTCGATGAAGATCTTTCCAGATTGAGCATTTTCTTTACTACGACTCCTCACAAACAATGCGAGAGGGGTAGGATTCTTCCCTTCTTTGATCTAGGCATATAAAATATGCAATAAAGTTACACAAACTACATTATGTATATAAAATGAAAGAAACCAAAATACTAGAGTTTATACCATTTGGATCGCTAGATCTGCGGTCAAACCCTTGGCTATGTAAGGTTCCCGCATTTGGTCTTCCGTCCTATTCTTCAAGCATTGGGTAGATTTTTTTGAAATTCAGGGGTACTTCTCGGGTGCTTGAACCTCTCTCACTCCTCATTTGACAACCAAGTTATTGGTTTATCATCGGGCTTTTTCCGACCTTGCTCGCTAAGTTCCTCAAATTTTTACCAACTTTCTTCTTCCATTCGGCATAGACTTCTCGAGAAAGTTCGGAGCCTAAGTATACTTGCCTTGTTTTACAAAAATATTACCAAACATAAATTGAAAATATTAAAAAGTACTCGTATATATCCAATTATTTTTAAGCTTTTTACCTCAAAAGTCCTCCATAAAAGTTGTAGCTCTTCTTTAGGGAGATTTGATAAACATGTACACTCGGCCATTGTAGAAACTCTTGATATCATATGATATAGTTGGTGACAATTTTAACTTAGTGAACTCGCAATAAAATTATTAAGTTAAAAGTACCCAAAAATACGAAGGATAAACAAAATTACTAATACATATCATTTTAAAATAGTTAAGTATGTTTATCTTTTAAAATTATCAATCAATCAAACTTGCGTAATGATTGTATTTTTTATAATGACAATTGCATGCCCTACATTTTTCTACAGGGATAAGTGGTTCTATACCCATTCAAGAATAACAAATTAAGATTTAACTCTTTAATATGCAAGCTTAATCCTGTAATAAACGTGGATACTAATATTGTTATCTTCTTTTCTTGGACAGATGGGAAGAATACAAAGAATACAAAGCTTTGCTTCAGCTTTAATTGTTGACCAAGAATACAAAGAACTTCGCGGAAACATTGGAATTCAGAGCACTAAATAAAGTACGAGTAAAACACAATTTGTGCATATATTTCAGTCCAAGTTCAGAATGCATTGACAAGTGACACCATACAGCAGCAGATATTCATAAAAAATTAAGTTAAAGTTAGCAGCAAGATTTTCTCATGGCAGAAATTAATGCACAAATTGGATGGATTTAACTACATTAAAAAAAACTACATTAAAATTTACTAAATTCTAAATTATTCAAACAGAAAAGATATATAAAAAAAACCCACATTGAGCCCACTAACATCACTAGCGATGAATATCTGCAGCTTTAGGCTTCAGCTCATGGTCTCAAAACGGAAGTTTCTGAAACTGGGCAGTAGGTAGCCAATGGAACAACTCAGGATCACTAAGTCTGCTCTAAGGAGGAGTGAATATGATAGAGAAAAAGAATAGAAATCAGCCCTAAAATCAATAAAACTTAATGGGGAAAGCAGAAATCAAACGAAGTCAAAGAGGATACCAACAAGTCCAACCAATCCCTAAATAGAACAAAATTAGGGCATTCTAAAGCCTGAGAAAAACAACAAAATCAATTTGCAAAAGAGAAAGATAGGAGAAGAAAATCAACGAAAGAAGGCGAAATTCCGAGCCATACCTCTAAGCAAACCAAAAGTAATCTCGGTTCATTGTGCTCAAGCGGGCTAGGGCATCCACCTCTCTCTCTCTCTCTGAAAATTTGGAGTCTAGAACCGCGTTTGAGAAAACAAAGGTCAGCCGCCGATGCCAACGAGTGTCAAAACCAAGCCGTCCCACGGGTTCGGATTCTAATTATTCCGGGTGCGGGGTTTGAAGACCTACACTAACAACCGCTACGAAGACACCGGCGCCGGAGGGAGTGAAGACGCCGGTGCTGGAGATGAGCGAAAGAGTCGGCGGTGGAGGCGATAGTAGTGGCTTCGTGTTTAGGGGAAGGGTTGGAGGGAGAGAGTTAGGGATTTGAGAATTGGAGTCCCGTGAATCTGCTTATAGCTGTTGAAGCCCCTATGTTTTTAGAATTAACGTCGAACTTTAGCGTCGGAAGCTAATTAGCATCGGATTTTTATCGACTCTAAAATCGGACGCTAATAGAGTCCGCTTTTATTTCCGACTCAAATAGTGTCTTTTTTAAAATCCGACGCTAATTTTGTCGATATTAGAGTCGAATTTTGTTGTGGTCTCTAAATTCCGACGCTAATCGTGAGTTTTTTTGTAGTGACGGTGGCGTCAATTAAGCGTGTGGCGAGAGAGAGCTTTCGGTGAGATGAGAGACAGAGTCCGGCGACGACAACAGAGGAGAATGAGAAATGAGAAGAGAGCGTGAGAATGGGAGAACGAGAGAGTAGAATGAGACTTTCCTGCTTCCCCCAAAACTTCTTCGATTTGATTTTTTTTTTTAAAAGGAAATTATTAAAACCCCTAGATGGCGTATTCTTTTGAAACGAGACCCTCGGTAACGCGACATAAAGACTCTTCCCTTTTAATCTAGACCCTTACATTAAAATGGGATGGCTAAGATTTTAAGTGCTCACCTAAAATTGGAGCACACCTAAAGGAGAGCGCTCACTTGAACCCTCGCCATATATATATATATGTACACACACACACACACACACACACACACACACACACACACACACACACACATATTGTTTCCGGAGAAAACCGAGTTGATGATGTGGATGATGATTCGGAGAGAGGAAGGATTTACTACTCCGGTGCTGAAGACGTGGCACGATCGATCCGATTCCGCATGGCGGTTGCTTGAGCTCGCAAAAGGCGAAGCCCCATGTGGTGGATCCCGGGAACGCCCTCCGGCGCTCAAGTTAGTGATTGACTCGATTGAAGGGATCGAGGAAATCTTCCTCGATGTGCATGGGGGAATCCCTTGGGAGTTGAGAGGTTTTCCAAAGATGGAAACTCTTGGGATGAATGTTGATGAATGTTGAGAGCTTGAGAGCTTGGAAGCTTGGATGATTATGAGAAAGGTGAGATTTGTGGAATGTGAAAAACATGCCCCATGGAGTTGGGAAATGATGTGTATTTATAGGGAGATTTAAAGGGGTAGCATAGTAATTTACCGTGGTTTAAAGGAAACCCTAACCTTAGTGGGCTTTGGGTTTTTACCGACCCGTTAAGGGTTGGCTTAGGCCGATACCCCTTATCCTACTGATTAGGCACGGTTGGCTAGTGACGTGGCGGGTGAGTTAGAACTGTCCAGGAAATACCCGAATTACACACACACACACACACACACACACACACACACACACACACACACACACACACACACACACACACACACACACACACACACACATATATATATATATATATATATATATATATATATATATATATATATATATATATATATATATATATATATATATATATGTGGATTGTATCAAGTGAGAGGAGGGGATAGAGTGAGAGTGAGAGGAATAAATCTCCACCATTCATTTGAAATCTAAGGATTAAGATTAAAACAAAGTTGTTTTCTATCATTCGTGGGTGCAAGATATGAATTTTCGATTTGGGGTTGAACATGCTCTAAATTAGATGCATTAGGGGTAGGGTTTTCATAAATTCAAGTAAAGAAAGCAACAATTATCCACTAGAAACATTACCTGAAAAAGTTTAGTCCTTTTGACCCTCATCGAATGATGATCTCATACAAAATTCAGGTAACTAAAGCAACAAATTCTCCATAAGAAACAGAACAAACATAGAAGGATTATAAAATGGGAAAGGAAATCAAAACTAACATTGATCACTAATCTCGACTTCCGCTTCTCAACCGAAAAAGTTTTCTACCCTTCCATTGGACAACTTAGTATTTCTTTTGATCCTCATCGAACAATGATTTGTTATATAAATAATAAAAGTCAAAAATAATAAAAAGGCGAGTTTCTAAAACAAGCAACAATATGGATATCCTCCGGAATAAAAATTGTTATACAATAATGTTCTTACTTGAGTTGATATAATTACATGGTTTATGCCCTTTTTCCCCCTCATTTGAATTTGTCTTCAATATATATGTCCTTTTGATGGTCAACCCTTAAATACAATTCTTCAAAATTGGCATCCTCATTTTCGAGAGGCATTCCCAAGGAGAAGGGTGAGATCTCCTCAACAAACTCACACACATCTTCACCAATGAAATGTTGAGGCAATCCCTTTAATTTTTAACTACTCTAAGACATAACTACAACCGTAGTTCCTACAACGCTTGTTGTCTTTAACAACGAGATCGAATTTACAAGGCAAGACATAAAGTTTATATACAACGTGGGTCGATACACGAAGAAAAGGAAAAAGAAAAAAGGATTTATAGGAGAAAAAAATGGTAAACAATCACAAAACTAGTAATAATTCCCTATTGTTTATCATTTTTTTCTCCAATAACTCATTTATCCCTTTTCTCTGTCTTTGTGGACCAACCCACGCTATACATAGACTTTATGTCTTATCTAGTGAATCCGACCTCATTGCTAAAGTTTACAAGGGTTATGAGAACTCCGGTTCTATTTATGTCTTGAGGTGGTTAAAGGAAACTAAATGGATGACCTCAACATTTCATTGATATTCATTATTGTCTTCCGCATTACGTAAACTTCAAAATCATGTACTCTAGTTTACGATCATGTATAATACAACAAACTTGTAACCGAAAAGGAAACCGAAAATTTAGATAATTGGATAAATTAGTCCACCCCAACATCAATTCATCAAAATAAACAAATTTGATAACAAATTTATCTTTATGACATGTATTTGGAGAGATCCCTATATCCAAATACCTTTCTAATTTTTACATTTTCACCTTTATATTTTCTCCCTTTTGATCATTACACCCTAAACCATAAATTTTTCTATTTCCCCAAACTTTAAACCATAAATATTTTAATTTCTCTAAACTCTAAACATATTTAGATGCCAATTTCGATAATTGAATAAATGAGTCTACCCTAACATCACCTCATCAAAATAAACATATTTGGATACAAATTTATCTTTATGAGAAATTTTTTATGATGACCCTATATCCATATTATCTTTCTATTTCTCTAAAACCCTAAACAAATTTGGATGCACTCTTTCAATTTACCACCTTTAACTATCATTCTATTTCCCTATAATTAAATCCTAAATTTCTAAACTCATTTCTTAAAATCTCAAACATTTCACGAATTTCCAACTTAATAAACTAAACAAATGTTACCCACATTCTCAATATTCAACATTTCAACAAAGATTTAATATTTCAACAATATCAAACATTACCTACTACCTCAAATACATTCAACATTTAACTATCTAAATTTTGTAAATAACTTAAAGCGAAAAATAAGAGAGGATAGAGATTAATACCATAAGACCTATGACAACAGTGAGGGTGAGGGAGAGACTTGACAACGAGACCGAGCGAGAGGAGATCTACACTTAAAACAGACGAGAGGAAACCGTGAGCGAAAGGAAAGATTAAGCGAGAGGACAGCTACAACGACGAGGGTAGCTTATGAGTTCAAGTCGATCAACGAGGAAACAACATGTACTAGTTCTAGATCTGAGGTAGTAGTGGAGGAGAGGAACTATTGAGAACGACAAGACCGAGAGTAGAGAGTAGATGTAAATGGGTGTGGAAACGATGAGGTATCGGTTCTTGGGTTTTTACATTCTATTCGGAGAGACATTTGACGACAGTTCAATGAAAGAACCGTCATCAAATGTTACCTATGGTGATGTTGTTAAAAGGTTTCAGCAATACATATGACGACGGTTCTCCGAAATAACCGTCGTCATATGAGTTACACAATGCCCGTTATTTACAAAAATGCCACCAGTTCATTTTTTATGACGGTTTGTCCTTTTAACCATTGTCAATCGACCATAATCAAAAGTCATATTTTTAGTAGTGAAGAGAAGAGGAGAAGTAGAGAAAGAAAGGAATCGAGCGTAAGGAAAGGGAAAGCAGAGGAAGAGAAGGCGAGAGATCGAGACCGAGAGAAACATCAAGAGATTAAGCGAAAGAAGGGAACAACGGTAGAAAGAGAAGAGGGAAAGGGCAAGGGCAGCAATAAAGAGGAAGAAGGCCGAAGGCCGGAGCGGAACCGAAGTAGAGCGGGCTGTAGAGAGCGAGAAGAGTGAAAGAGAGAGAGACCGAGAACAAAGATAGATTGAGTGTGAGAGGCAAAACTAACGGGCGAGAGACCCGACCGAAACAGAGGGCAAGCGAGAACATAGGGCGATGGAGAAACAAAGGGGGAAAGCAAAAGGGCGAGTGAAGCTAAGAACTAGGTAGAGAAAACAGAGGGACGAAACCAAGAGGAGGAAGGCAAGGAACCCAAATCGACTTCATTCAACAAAACCCCGGAATTCGAGGCGGGTAATTCAAACTCTTGAATTAATGGAAATTCTAAAGCCTAAATGAAATTATTGTTGAAGTATCCGATTTGGTTTAATTTATGGAAAGAAATTGGGATGGTTAGCTTGTGAATAATTTGGGAAGAAACGAGTTAGATTTATGAGCTTGTGCATTCGACTAGTTATTACTTGGTTGCTTGTGTGATTGATGAAATGTGAGGAGGTTATATGTTTGAGTTGGTACAAATTGAGTTGGAGTTACAAATTGTGATGTATGATACACAAATTTTCTTGCTATGGTGACAGACAAATTGGAATACAAACGAGGTTATTTTGGTTGTTATTGAGGTAATATAGTAGACTCTATCTTGAATATGGATAGTAAATTGACTATTTGGTGGATTTTGCTTGACTTGAGTATTTGTTTATTGGGTGATGGAAATTGAAAATAAAATGAATCGAAGCTAAATCCCTAAAACTAAATTTGGGATGAATATAACTGAAATTGAAAGAAATTGAGTTCTAGAATGAAATTGGGAATTGTATGGCTGCGTGTGTTTTGAGAATGGGATATTGATATGGGGATTACTAAATATTTGTGAGTTAATAGGATGAACCCTATTACATTGGGAAGATAAGAAACTAATCGAATCCGAGTCCCTAGAACTGAACCGAACTTGAATGTAACCCAAATTGAGAGAAATTGAGCTAGTGAGTGAAATTGAAATTTAGATGGCAGAATGTGTTTGGGAGAGTTAATTATCGATATAAAAGCTATTATTTGTTGTACATTGCTGAAATGATTGAATTGATCCGGGAAGATAAGTAACAAGTATGAATTATATAAATTTGTGGGCTTGAGTTGATATGTATTGAATTATAATAATGAGTGGTGACGTGGGATTCAAGTGAACAAAGTAGTAGGCAAGTTAGATAAGGAAGTTAAAGATTCGGGGTTATGCTAGTATTTTATGTGATATTATGGCTAACTCAATGGGTTTTTCTATGCATACCGAAAGAATATGCTAGCTTGAGTAGTTGAACTTGAATGTGAGTCCGAATAGTCAAATTCGTTTTCAAGTGGTTAGTTTTGAAAATAGTTTGGTTGTTTACGTAAATGATTCTTGAATATGATCTCCTAATATTTGTTTTTCAAACATAAACATGTGCTCCAAAGTACTCGAACCGAGTTTAAAAGGGTGGCAAATTGTGTTATGCCTTCTATTGTGTAAATTGATTTGGGAATGTTGTTTGAAACGAAACTTGATGAGTGAATGTGTTGAAACTGGTTTGACTTTGGGCTAAGGATTGTTTAGCATAGTGGAAGGGTTCTAACTTGGGTAATCGTGTATCGGGATGCCCGACCAAAGACTCCTCAGGAAAGGTTCTAACTGGGGTTTTCGTGTATTATGATGCCCGACCGGAGACTTCCAAGAGTTTCACCGGAACTAGGTCTTGGGAGCACTGAGTCATAAGGTCGCGCTCCGAAACCGTGTGGTGCTAGTTCAAGTGTAAAGCCTTAGAGAGATGCTCGATATTTCGAGTGATTTGTTGATGAGTATCGAAACTTGTCGAGAAAATGTTGAGAAATAATTTCCATCTTAAACCGCATAAACTTGTATGAGTTTGAATATCAAAGTTTTACTTGTTTGTTTTTCCTTGATTTGATTCATTGATAAGCTGTTTGGAAATGAGAAATAATTAGTCGAGAAGTATATAAAGCGCACTGGGTTGTCCTAACAAAATTGAGAAAAGATGGATCATATTTAGAAGGTGATTGACGAGGCTATGTCATTAAACTACTAATATGTTGTTGCTGATATAAACTACTAATATATTGTGATTTGGGGATAGGATTATCCACTGAGCTTGTGGTTTTCTCACCCCATATCTCTCTCTTCCCTCTCAAAGTTGGAGGTACTCTTCAAGGTGAATTGCCTCATATCTTTAGCATGCCTTGGATTCATGTGCGTAATGCTATTTCCGAGTGGCACAAGTTGCTTGAGATGTGTTTTTTATATGTTTCTCTTAGTTGTAACTTGTAACTAAGTTCATATGGTTGTATAAGCTGTGTCTTAGGCCAATTTGATTATTTTTAAATTTTAAATGCATATTGGTTGGACTCCGGTGTGTGACCATCGAGATCTCCGAGGGCGGCTCGTCAACTATTTCTATTTTCATTTCTTATGCATCCGTAACACACTAGACCTAGAGGGAAATAGCAAAATTATAAATGGAATTCTACCAAAAGTTTTAGAAAATTTCAAACCAAATTAGAAAATCACCTCTATTACCTTTAAATAGGATTAGAAAACCAAATACTCCCCAATTAGCCTTACGGGCTCCTTTTGGAAATCCGTCTATGTAATACTCCTCGGGTGGGGTGTGGGTGTTACAGTATTTACTTACATAAAGTAGAGAGAGAGGAGAGATAGAGAGAGAATTGCAAATAAATATCAATCGAAACAAAAAAAGAGTTTTATCCAAAAAAAATAATTAAACAAATGAGGTCAAAACATCCAACTCGCGCACCGTTAAAGTGCCAGGTGGCTAAAAAAGAGAAGGGCGAGCGTCCGCCTACACAAAGCCTACGTGTGCACCTTTTTTATTTACTCATGTGTTGCAACTACCTAGGCCAAAAGCTTACCCGCCAGCTTAGCCATGACCAGGCACGCTCTCTTCACGTCGGGAAACTTCTCTCTCTCTCTCTTCATCCCTTCGAACCTTTCTTCGTTTCAATATCTCTCTCTCCTCCCTCCTTGCTATAAACTCCCAGCCCCTTTTACCTTTAAGAACCCCTTCAATTCTCAAGCACAAAGAGTTCCCTTGCCCATTTAATTACTTTTGTCTTCCCCAACCGCTTACCGACTGTTCTTTCGGTGATAACCATCAGCGACCTCGGGTCTACCATGAGGCAAACTCTTTGTCACCATCATAGCCACGACCATAACTAAGTGATGGAGGTTCGAAGAAGAAAAGTTAAATCTCGGCATATGTAACACTCCAACATTTTAATCACATTTAATTACTTTAAATGCTACATTTAATTGTATTAACATGATATTGACCAAAAGAGGTAAGCCACGGAAAATTTAAAATCTAAATAAAAGATGCAAATGAATTTGATAGTTCAAGTAACTCGGGAATCTTTAATTGCATTAAATAGTGAAAATTTATAAAAAAATATTCTACATTTATCCACGGAGGTATATTTGCACTCGAATAATGCAAAATTTAATCACGATCTTGATTAATTTGTCTTAACATATATTAAATAACAATCACAATAGTATTAAATATATAAAATATAAATATATTAAAATTAAAAAAAACACAAGTTAAAAGGAGGCAAATGTATGGCGTCAAATTAGCCATGCGGTAAAAATAATTAACTTGATAAGGGGAAAATAATTTGACATGACCAAAAAAATGGTGTGAAAAATCTAGGGGTTTTTGGAATTATCCACACAAAAATTTAGCCATGTGCCCGCTTCCGGGTACATAGAAAAAGGAAGATCAAATATAAAAACGAAAATAAAGTCAGCTTGCTTTATTCACAAACCCACACTTATACCTGGCAATCGGGTTCATCCGGTTCGGGTTAACTTCGGGTCGATCTTGTTCGGGTTCGGGTAAACTTTGGGTCGATCTCGTTTGGTTTCGGTTCGGGTCAACTTCGGTTCGGTTCAACTTTTGGTCAATCTCTTTGGGTCAAGTTCGGGTTAATTTCAGATCGGGTCAACTTCGAGTCATAATTGGGACATTTTTGGGTCAAAATAGATTCAAAATTGTACCCACCAAAAAAATGTACCACTATAGGCACAAAAATCCATCCCGAGAAACCCAACAAAAAAAAAAAAAATATGGGTTGTGTCACTTTTATTCGGGTTAAATCGATTCGGGTCCGATTCGGTTTGGGTCGGTTCGGTTTCGGTCATTTCGGTTCGGGTCGGAATCGGGTTCATTAGATTTCGGGTCATTTCGGGTCGGTTCATTTCGATTTTCGAGTCAAAATCGGTTCAAGCTGCTTCGGATGTCGATTCGGTTTGGGTTTCGGGTCGTTCGGGTTGACCCGTTCGGTTTGGGTCGATTTGCCGAGTCTACCCACACTCCCTTTGTTCTCTCTCCTCCCATTGCTTTACCCTTGCTGCTCCCCTACGGTTACGCCTGAGCAACCCGTAGCAGCTCACCGGCCGGAAGTTGTCGCCGGCGCTGCCTAGGAGGCTGCGGGAGCCCAGCCGAACAACGACCAATCGCTCTCTCCTCTTGGCTTTCATCAATTAGGCTTTGAAGGTGAAATCCTAAATCACATATTCAACTCCTTCTAATATTTTGTTGTTGATTTTAGTTAATAATTGAATTATATAAGTTTAAAAAGGTGTTTATGAGATGATTTCAAAGGCTGATTGTGAAAATTCGAGTTGGTGTTCATGGTGGAATGATTGTGTATTGGAGTATATGATTGTGGTTGGATTTCTTAAAGTTGATTTAGTGGAGCGATTGAGGTGTTTCACTATAATTTTGAGTAAAGTTGTTTCTAATTGTTTTGGATGTGGTTTTATTGAAGGAAAAATTTCAAGTGAACTCGAGGTTGAATAAATAAAAGAGTTAAAAAGTATGTGTAAATTTGAGGCGATTAGTTAATTTGTGGATTGAAATATGAATATGTATGTTATTATGGGTAGGTTTCAAGAATGTGTAAATGAAGCATTGGAGATTGATGGAGGATTGAATTTATCTATGTATATGTGTGCTCAACTTAAGCAAATTAATGTAATTGAATCTTAGTTTAGCTATGCAAGAGTGAATCAATTTGAAAAGTGAAAATTTGATAGAGGATGGAGGTATATTCATGTATGTGAATTAAGTGGAAATTGGGCTATATTGAGTTTAGGATTGAAAGTATGAAATAAATGTAAATTGGCTATGAACTTGAAGGTTTTGTTAGATTTAACGGAGATCTTGTTTGAAGTGAGTTGTGATGAGGTGAAAAATAAGCCTATAAATGCTTAGATTATAATGAGACATGAATGATTAAGTGAGTAATAATTTTAAAGAAGGTTTGGGATATTATTCAAAGAGAGATTAGAATTGAACACAAATTTAGAATGTTGAATCGAGTGGAGTAAGGAGGAATAATAGATCTTTATAAAATTGTGAAAATTTGAAGCTTAAATGAATTTTGAGCGGCAAGTGAGAAATTAAAAGAAACCAAACGCGAAAGAGTTTATCGGGGAAAAAAAACGTATGAGAATGTGAGAGACCTAACTTATCGAATCAAATTACTTCCTGAAAATAGAAAATCGACGGAAACGACATGATTGAAGAAAATAACGAAGAACGATATTTAAAAGAAAACGAACAACTACCTCGGGAATGTTACTGCTTGTCCATTTCGAAATGTTTAGTGTTCACTCGTTTTACTAGAATGTTAATTGTTTATTGTTAACCACTTATAAACGTTTGCTATTAGAACTAATTGCATTGGGTTCTCCTCGATAGTCGGGATCCGTATTAAATTGTTTAACCGAAGTTAGTGTTACAATGTAAATGTATTAGTGTCTTATCGCTCATCGAGAATTGAAAAGTTACGAAAATGGAAATAAGGATTTGGTTTAAAAGAAGAGGGTAAGCTAATCTATTAAATGGTATTGTGAGAAAAACTTGTGCTCGTTATGATGATGTGAAATATTGATTATTGGTGTGGAAGCATTAAACTAATAAATTATACAATATGACTTGGGACTGTGAAAGGAAATTGAAGTGATTATGATGGTTCATGTTTTGAATCGTTATAGTTAATAATTGGATCTTGATAGAAGAAGTGATTAATGTGGTTAAACTGAATTGAATCGATAAAATGAAATAGTGGTGATTTTTGAAATAAGTACTATTGTATATAACTCGATCATGGAAGGAAAAAGTGATAAAGCTTGAGTCTCTAATGGGAGAATGAGAAAAGAAACTCATTGATTACCCTATACGAATTCAGATTATATCCTTAATAGTTCATGTTGCATTTGTATGAATACTGAAAATCAAATGGAAATAATATGGAAAGTAATTCGGAAAGCATAAGTTTCTCCAAGAATGGATGTAAATATGGTTAAAAGACAAAAGTAATCGATAGAACCAGATTCCTTTAAGCGAATAGAAATCGAATCGGAATTGTGCATAGACAAAAATAAATCGAATTATAATTGTGCATAAGCAAAAAGAAATCGAATTGAAATTGTGCTATAGGAACAATTAACAATCGAAATGGTTGGCGTACCAAGGTATCTTATTTTCTTATACCTTTACCTAAAAGTGAAAGTTTTACAACATTGATAGTTCATGCTTAACAATTCATGGCACTTCTAAATATGTTTTAAAAGTTTTATCATGATTTTGCAACACAAAGGACCGATTAATATGACCACATATAATCATAATCCAGGGACGCCGGTACAACATTGCTCGCTAGCGAGCATTTAACCATTACACGTTCAATTATTCACAAAATCGTTAAACATTCAATTGTTCACGCAACGGTTAAACGTTCAATTGTTCACAGCCGATCGCCGCATGGTTCAATGAACCTAGGAGTCGAATTCTAAATTGTCTTGATTGATTATTTTACGAGTACGGGTCCTAAGCTTGGCTAACCGGAAAAGTGAATCAGCAATTGGCAAGTTTACTTACCGTGTACTCAAGAAAAATGATTTAAGATGTGCACGTATTTAATAGCGAGATAATTTATAATTTTATTTTATAAGGGTAACGTACTAAGCTTCTAAACTCACACTTCTATTATTTTATGTTTTAAAACCGTTAGGAAGTAGAGTGCAAGCGATTACTAAGAATCATGCATAAAGTTTAAAGAGGAAGAAAAAGATAATACTGATTAGAAGAAGTGGTGTATGATTGTTCGTCTTGACCCCATATTCGCTAGTCCCTCCCTTGGTCTCTTGGTTCATGTTTCCTCTCCGGCTGATCCTCGGTGTAGAATTTCACTCCAAGTATTTGCTTCCTTTGATTTTGATGTGAATAGCCTGGAATCATACTCAAAATATGTAGAATGCAAGCATGTTGTTGTTCACACACACACATACACACACACATATATATATATATATACATACTCGTATGATTATTGAAAGAGGTGAGAGAATTTGTAAATTAATCTTAATCTCAATCTCAATTTCAATCTCAATCTCAACCCTATCTATGTACGGAAGTAAATATAAGTAACATATTTTTAAATTTCTTATAAGGAGATAGATGTTGCTATTATCTTTCTTATTATTATTAAGGTTCTTAATTAGACAACATTATGGAAAACTCATGAAAATAATATTAGATTGAAAACATTAACTATGATTAGATATCAAAGTAGTAATAATAATATTAGTTCCCTAATTAAGAATTATATGTAGTTGTAACGCCCCAAACTCGTAATCACCGGTTTTAGACTAAGCAAGCCGCTAGCCGATGATTAGCGCAGCGGAAAGTAGGTCGGGGCATTACCGCCGCCCTGACCGAGAGGAAAGGGCAAGGCTATATCTATATATATGATTAACCTTGGTTACACTTGCTTTGCCACTAACAAAGAGTGTCTCGAGATAAGGTATAAACTAACTTGTACGAAGATTAAGCATAAGTATATACTACAGTCTAATAAACTACGACAACGACACTTAACCCTTGATACCCTAACTAGGTTGTTGCTGCGAGCCTCTAAGTCCTTAACAGACCTTTGCTTCAAATCTTCCACATCTTTACCTAAAACAAAACAAGAAAACATTTTCGAAATGTGAGCCGAAGCTCAATACGTTCACTATCATGCAAGTAAAATAATGGTTATGAAGTAATTGAGTTGAGCGCATGCATTTCAATTCATTTGTAAATGAGGGAGAGTGAATCATGTAAAACTGTTGCTAATTAATTATCTGAATGGATCCCTTTACGATCATCGGCTTCCCTAAACGCATGTGCACACACCCGGACCGATCGGATAGTCCGGTTGAAGGAGGTTAACCGTTACTGGGTTACCAACCTGGATATTGGGCGTACCAAATATTGGCACTTGATGGGCGGGTCCATATTAATGATGGCAATATTATTTGCAAACAATTCTTTATTATTGTTAATGGTGGCCACATCCAACCTTGATTTGTAAATAAAACACCGAAGGGCACAATCAATGAACGTACCTTGCCGACGTTCCTCCTTCTTTTTCTTTCGGGCGGAATCCGGATGAACGCACAACGCTGGCGCTGAATGGCCTTAATTAAGGATGTAAGAGTTTTATTAATAAACTGAATTTTTATTTCTTATTTATTAAATCACTTCAAATATATTCTGAAATGAAAATTAACGAAGTACCTTTTTTAAAGGATACTAATGATATCTTTAGTATATACGATCTATTCATCTTATTCTATACCATGCATAAGTATATACATATATATCTATATACATATATATAAATCTTAAAAAAATATATGGAGCCTTCTTCTAAATACATGCATATATATATATATATAGACATTAACCTCAATAAACATAGTTTTCTCCTCTATAGTATTAACGTTAATTCTAACCTATAAGGTTTATTTATTCATTTCCTTTTATAAGATGCATACATAAACATCTGTATATATTAATGTCAGATAGTATCTCTTTAATTGTTATTATTAGTTATTTTATTATGTAAATGTTTTTGTTTAATCTTTTATGCACCTATTTTCTGACCCATTCTGTCCTGGTAGGCAAAAGAGATGCTCAATCCTGGCATGCTATTCCTATATTAATTCAGCTTTCACAATTTCCTCAAGTAGGTTAAATCCTTTCTAAAATTTCTGCTAATCTCACCATTAGGTCAAGTAATTAGCTAACTTAATCCAAAACATTTTCTAACTCAAATTATTGATGGCCGTCTTTTATACGAAATTTATCCACAAAAATTTGTCCACAATCTATCTACAGTGTCGGTATGTCCAAACATCATCAATTTGTCATGAAATCTTCCCAAACTCCATGACTCAACCACATACATATCATAATCCAATTTTAATCTCCAAAAAGAACAAGAAAATAACTGATTACAACTTAAATACTTGAATTAAAGGAATTAACTGAATCTGAAAATTACTCTAAGGAATTAAATTAACGAACCGAATCTGAAAATTTTACCCTAAAAAATTAGATGGAGGAGGTTAATTAGGAGGGTTTATGGGCTGGTTGAAGGTTGGAGGACCGAGGATCGAAGGGTGGCTAAAGCGACGGTCGGTGGCAATGAGCGGCGGCGGCGACCTGCCGGAAGATGGCGGTGACCCAATCGACCGGAGGTCGGGGCAGCCGAGGCCAAGGAGTCGCGATTCCGGGGCCGAAACCGGCGCAAAACCGGTGGTATACTTGTGTTTGGTGGCTGGGCGGTGACAAAGTTGTGGTCGAGGTAGAAGCGGACGGTAGCCGGCGGTGGTTGCGGGCGCTGGGCGGTGACCGAACAGAGCGCCGTGGGGAGTGAAAGGGTTTGATTTCCGTGGGGGTGGGCGTTGGCGGTTGAGGTTTTTGATGGCGATCGATGGTGTTGATGGTGGCGTCGAACCAGGGGTGGCCGGAGCGAAGGCTGCGGCGGTGGCCAGTTGGCGGTGGTGGTGGAACGAGGGCAGAGGCAGGGCGCCGGGCTAGGGAGAGAGGGGAGAGGGAGAGAGAGCTATGAGTGTATCAGTAATTAGGTTTAGGAAAAATGACAGCTTTTAGTTTCCTAAGGATTTTATACCCCCTCTTGCTTTCTCTCTCACTAGGCCGACCGACTCCTCCTAATTCTGGCCCAAATCCTTAGCAAGTTATCCCTTCATTTTAGCCCAATCTTAATCTCCTCCTTAAACTCCATCCTACTTCCTAATCCTCCAAGCTTAATATTATCTTGCTCAATAAACTTATTCTAATCTAAAAATTTTATTTTTAATAATAGTAAGTTTACAAGAAAATTATATTAATTTTATTTATTTACGGATTTTTAGAACTCAAAATAAATTAGCTAAATAATAATGTTAATTATCTTATGAGTCATTAAAATTTATAGAATATGCTCGTGCGTCGTCGTCGTCATCATCCGGTTCCTGCATTTTAAACAACATTGACATATACATATATATATATAAATATATATACACATGTATAATATGAAAATATTTGAAAATTTGAAATGCACGCGCTCATGCTATTCTTGAATGTATTTAAAGTTAATTATTTTCTTAGGGACGGGGTGTTACAATAGTGTTTTTAATTTGAATTTTAAAATGAATAAAAAGGAGGGAATGAATTCTAATATAGGTTGTTTGGCGAAATTAAATGTGGTGTAAGGAAAAATTTTAAAAAATATTTTTATTATAGTATTAGATTACCTTAATAAAACTTGTACAAATATGTAAGACACATAACTTGCAAGCAAGAAACAAAATCTTAGAAATGGAAACCTAAATTCTTAGAAGGAAAGGAAATTTATTATAAGAAAACAACAAACATAACTAGATATCGGAATCGATTGAAGAAAACAAAGGGGTTTATTTTCCCACACCCCAACAATATTAATTAATCAACAAAAGAAAAAAGAAGAAGTAGATGCATAATTGGGATTTAAAACAGCAGAAGAGGGGTAAAAGGATATATATATATATATATATATATATATATATATATATATATATATATATATATGGACCGATCGGAGAGCTAGGGGAGCAGCTCGGAGACTAAGTCTCAGTTGAATAGCGGGGAGGTAGGATGACAAATTAATCTAACAAAATGATTTTTCAAAACAAAAGATTGAAACTCAAATTAAAATAAGTAAATGAAAGGTAATTGAAATGAAGAAGAAGATGAATCAAAACTTACTTTGATTGAATGTATAGAAACTTGTACAATTGTTTGAAATAAAAGCTCTCGGGAGAGAGGGATTGGATAGTGAGGGAGAAGAAGGGAGAGTGATTGTGAGTACAAGAGAAGGCAAGTGTAAGTGAGTGATGAGCGATGCCTTCCATTGAACTAATGAATGCCTATTTATAGAATACAATCTTGAATTGCTAACTAACACATGTACGGTTGAGAATGCTTCATAATCTTGAAAATATATTCGACAATGTTGAATTATTGGAGCAATATTGATTGGACAAAAGCATGAATTATTTTGTCGACAACTTTAATTGAATAGGATTAATAATTCTTCACATGGCCACGGTAGTGTCCTTTTGAACAAGTAAGTCTTCTTTGAACAGTGGCCACAAGTGGTGTCCTTTTGAACAGTAAGTCTTCTTTGAACAAGTGTTTGAACAAGTGAGTGAACAGTTTTTGCCAACAACTTTACTGTCCACTTCATTCATTAATAATCGTCCTTTGTTGAATAGCAAGTCTTCCTTGAATAGTGAGTGAACAAGTGAAATGTCCACTTCCTTCCGGGGATTTTGACAAGTGAAATATGAAATTTCACTGAAACAAAAACATGGAAAAACCCGCACAAAAACGTTAGAATTTTTTTTTGAATACCCATTATGGGCTAAATATCATAAGGATCTTGGGCGCACTGCCCATCAAAGGGATCATATTCTAATTGAATTGATGAATCCGATGAATTCGTGCCGCTTTGAGGAGCAACTGTTGTTGTTGTTTCTTGAGGAGCTTGATTTCCTGCTTGAGTAGTTGAATTTCATCCTCTTGAACCTTTTCTTTTCTTTTTGAACTTTTTCTTTTTTCTGTGAAGTAGGGGTACTTGTTGAGTTGGTGGAGCCGTCTTAATTCCTAAGGCAGCTTTGACATCAAACTTGTCCCACCATTTGATTTTGTAGTCTCGGACTAATGAATATGGTGCAGGAGGCTTATAATGTTGAGTGATTGAGAATGACCAACATAGAATCCAAGGAATTCCATACTTTTTATGGAATGTGATTTCCTTGAGGTCTAAACTAATAGTTGAAGCATTTGAATAACTATTGTAATGTGTTTTGACCTCTTCCGGCCATATGTCTTGAGTAGATCCAAGGATCATCCACCATTCGTAAAACCAGATAGGGAATTGAATCACGGTTCTAGTGTCAAAGACAATGAACCATGAATGGTTGAATGGTCTATATAGAAAATTATAGTACCAAACATTTTCATAGTCTATAGAATTATAGCCTGGTGGATTGAATGGTTGAGAAAACGATTTGATTGAATATTCACTGGAAAAATCTTTTCCATTAAGAACTTTGAGAATTCTTACTTTGGAGTAGGCGATTTAATTAGGGTGAGTGTGGTCCGGAGTATGTTGAATTTCGACGGATTTTGAATCTACCAAAATAAACTCATAAAAGGTTCTGGTTTTTTGAGGGTTAGCATTAACAAAGTAAATTTCCGGAGGAAAAACGGTTTTGACAAATTCGTTGAGTCTCTGGAGAGTTTGAGGAGTTCTATATTTAGTACAAACAACATGTTCCTTAGTTGGTTTGGTAAAATATTTAGAGTCGGATGAGGAGTCAATATTGTAGGTTTTTGAAATTTGGTAGAGGCTTGAGCATAGGTTAAGGGAGGGAATTCTTGACTCGGCAGGGCTTGAAATGGGTTGGATATAGGGATGGAGTAATGAGGATTGATTGGAGTAATTGTTCTTACAGACATACTCGTTGTGGAGTTTGAATATTTCTTTCTTTCTTTTCTTGATCCATATTGAGAGCTGTAAAGAAGAAATCTTTGTTAAAAATTACATTAATGAAAGGATGGTTTTTGAAAGATAGATCTTTTGAAAGCATTGATGATATAAATTTGAAAGAAATATTTGTTTCATGAATTTGTGTATGAATACCAAATTGATCAACTTTAAAAGGATAAATTTGAGTAATAAAAGGGGTGCCCAAAATAACTTCTTGACCTATATCCCTGACTAGGACAAAGGTGTTCTTGAAATAATAACCTCGATTACGAGACATAAACATTTGATAATTTATATTGAATTTGTAGTGCCATTCCATTAGCACTATGTAGTCTTTCTTTAGTTTTTTGTAATATATTGATGGAATTAAACCTTCTTTAATACAGTTTTGATCTCGCACCACTATCTAGTAGAGCAATTGTATTGAATTCATAGTCATTATTAATCTTTAGAGTGATATAAATATACCACTTTGGATATTTAACGTGATTAATAGTAGAAATAAATTGTTGATTAGAAGAACCGAGGGTATCTTTATCAATATTTGAATCGTTATTTGAAGTACTTGATTTATTTTCAATTAATGATAATCTTGTTTCTAATTCTAAGTCTTTAATATGAAGGGAACATAAATTTTGATTAATCTCTTTTATTTGTTCTTTAAGATTATTGATTTCTATTTTTAAATCTTGAATATTGACTACCTTTAAAATATTTGGAGTATCATACTTCTCAAATATTTTATTAATACTCGAAACTAGGAGGAGTCGTTTTTAATAAATCTTCCTTTATTAGAATTCCTTTGAGTTTTTCTAAATATTGTTTTCTTAATTCGGGATCTTGAATTTGTTCAATTAAGTCTAATAAAAATTCTTTTTCATTTTTAGTAGCATTAATCATATTAATACATTTGTAACAAATTCTTGAAGACTCATTTCCTGATGAATAATCACTTGAATTACTTTATAATTCATAAAGATTATTATCTTCAGAATCGAAGATGAATTATCTGAATTAACTGGAGTATCTTTGAGTTCAAATAAAGAAATAATTTTTCTTTAATTTCTTGATCATCGCCACAGATTTCATTTAGTTTTTCTTTAACTTTGCAATTTTTTGCATAATGTCCTGATTTTCCACATTTGAAACAGGTAGTTTTATTAGTAGTTTTCCTTTTTGGGGTATTTTTCTTAGGAATGGGATTAGGAGTATTTGTTTTATTGAAATGTTTCCTTTTATTAATTTGATTTGTTCTACGTTTTTGAACGAAGGGGCTTCTACTTTCGGAAGACAAAAGGCTTCACAAAAGGAACCTAGCTCTTTTCTTGTAGCTGCTTTTTCAGTTGAATATCTTGCTTGTAATTTTAATTCATTACATAATGAAATACCTTCTTTTTAATAAATCCTAATAATTGACCGAATGTAATTTGATCATATGGAATCGGATCTTGTCCTGTAATTTCTTTTAATTTATTAAATATTCTTTGAGAAAATAAGTTTGGTAATCCCATGTCTCGCAATCTTGTCTTTTTAATAAGTATGTAAAATATGTGTCTTTATACCAATTGTAATCTTCTAGAGTAGGACATCTTAAATTAGTTAATAAAATTTCTTGACCGCTTAGCATATCTTTTGGAGTACCTAAAAATTGACAACTATTGTGTGTACTAAAGTGTACACAGACTTCTTTATGATTTTTAATACTTAGACGTTCTTCGTCTGTCATGTAATTTTCCCACCAAGACTTTAGAGACCCGGTGAAACCTGAAATTAGTAAATCAAAGGCTTGAGTTTTTGGAGCTCCTTTGGATGTGTAGGCAGTATATGCCATAATCATCCTATGGAGAATAATTAATGCCTCATGCTCGGATTTTCCATCTAAATTCTACTCATAGATGGAGCCACCGTTAAAGGCTTCGTAACTATTGATTTTATTGATTCAAGTTGAAGATCCGGAGGGGTACTTCTAGAGTAATAAGGAATTTCTTTTTTATTAAAAATTTTATTAATATTAGTTATATCTTGATCTTCTTGAGAGATATTTAAAACATTAAGAGTGTTACTTGAACTAGTCTGCTTGTTTGAGTTTTTCATCAATTCTTTTAATTAATGGGCTGTCTGGAATTTCTAAATTTTTATTTTTATTAAATTTAATAAGAGGAGATGAAATGTCATTAAGGAATACTAGTTTCTTTGAATCTCTATTTAAATCTAGATTTTCTAATTTTTGGATAATATTGCTTCGATTTGAGTTGAAACCATATTAACTTGTTGAGAAACTGTATGCAATACTTCATTAGTATAATTATTTTGATGATATATTTTTTTAATATCGTCTAATTCTACTTGAGAATTATTTGGATTATTTCTTCCTACTTTAAAGAGAGCTGGCTGGAATATGACCTTGATCCGTAGGGATCAAAATCTCTTTCAAAGAGGAGTTATAGAATAAAATATATTTCTATCTCGGTATCGGAGCCAAGTCTGTCTATTTAGTCGGTTGTTACGCCGTAGCTAGCGTTGGTCAGCCGTTGGTCAGCCCCAGGTTATCCGTTGGTCAGCCGTGTGAGGTGGTCCCGGTAGAGGGTGGTCCCGGTAGTATGTGCGTAGTTTCTCGCTAGATATTCAAACAAACACTCAGATGGCCTCTTGGCTTTGAGATCATCTAAGTCTAGGTAGTAGTAAGAGTACTAATGTGGTCAATAGCAAGAAAGTTAGTTGTCAAGTTGATTATACAAATTGTTCTATTCCAAAACAAAAGATAGAAACAATATATCAAATAGGCAAGTTTGATTTCAATATCGCTTTTCAATAAAAGATCATGAACAAACTTTTAGTTTAGATGAAGAATTCCAAACTCTCAAGTTACTTTCAAATATTTCTATTAATAAATACAAAGAAAAATATAGATATATTCATTTTGGTATGATTCAAATAGCTCTCAAACCTCTAACAAGATTAGGATTAGATTGTCCTATATTCATGGCTCTTAGAGACAATAGATTAATTGGTTACAAAGATTCATTAATAGATATGATTCAAGCTAATACATGTAATGGTCCTATTTATTTCAATGCTTGTCCAAATTATTCAGTAGATCTAAATGATCCCTGGATCATAGATACATTAATTTTAGATATTCATTTACAAAATGACTCAAAAGTACAATTTAGAGAACTTTCAAGAAATTTTGCTATTACTTACAGAGTTTATTTTAAATTACTTACTTCTCAACTTAATCCAAAATGTTTATTAAAACCCTCTCTAGATGAAACAATCTTATTAAAAACAAAATCCGAGAATATTTCAACTTTTACTCCTAAATTATTAAAATGGAATGAGATAACTATTCCTCAAGAATTTATTATTCAAAATATTAGGCCTCCTAGAAATATTGCTCAAAAGAATATTCAACGAGTAATTGAAGAACCCGATGGTAGAATATTAATAAAATTCTATTCTATTAATGAAAGACCTTTCTCTTCAAGACTTTCGAAAAGATTGATCTTCCTCGATCCTCCTTTTCTATGCCTACAAGATCTACTAATTATGATTATTTAAAAGATAATCAAGTAGAAGATTCACCCCCTTTCTCAAAAATCTATTACAAATCACCTATAGCGAGAACCGGTTGATGAAACTAGTTCATCAATAGGTTCACCTACTCATTCAGCTATGCAACCTCCTTCTTACCCCTCTATTAATGTTTTTCAGAACCCTTTACAATAAATAAAGAATACTTAAGAAAAGATTTCGATTCAATAGAAAATAGAGATAAAAAGCAATGGTTTTTATCTCATTTCGATCTCAAAGCTCAAACATTCATTAGAAAAGAATGGTACTCATTAATGGAAAGATTAGGATGTAATATTCTATTCTTTACATGGTGGACCATGTTTGCTCAAGAAAATAATTTACCAGATACTCATAATATTAAAGAAATTAATACTAATCATGATCTTATCAATATATATATATATATATATATATATATATATATTACTACTAGTACCAAATACCAATCAACCATTCAACATAAACCGTGTTGATTCGCTAAACAAAATACATAAAGGCGATTGATTTTCATGTTCCTATATTCTATCCACTTTAATTCTTGGTGATTAGAGGAAATCTTGATACTGTTGTTAAGGGTCTTGTGGTTAAACCCCTTATTATAAGATTTTCCACGTAAATTGATGTAACCGTTGTTATTTTAGTGTTCACTATTTTTGTTATACTTGCTGCTACCCCAAGCTTTATTTTTTGTATTTGGTGGGTTGCTTATTCACAAAGGGGAAGGTGTTTTCCTAAGATGCAGTTATAGTGATTGTCGTCGCTATATGACAATCACTATAATGAATTGAATCATAATCATACACGTGTTCTTGTTAAATCTCCGTCATTTATTTTTATGCCTTTAATTAAAGTTGAAATTAATTTCTAAAAATTAGAAAAAATATTTTGAAACTTACAAAAACTAATTACTAAGGAAATGTTTGATTCTTTACTAATTCATCAATTACCCAAATAAAAAGACTAAATTTAAAAAAATCAAACACACCCGTTCCCTTATTGTTCTTCACCCCCTGTTTTCCAACCAAAATGACATCCTTCTATTAATTCCGGCTATGTATTTTCAGTTTCCGGCGATTGTCAAGTTCATCATAGGCAGTGGTTATTGTGGAGATCGATGTGGGCTCTTCTTCATAGTTGGATTTAGGCTCTCTCAATTCCATGACTTCCGTATATTCTAAGCTCGTCAATGGAGTAATGGGGGAGAGAGAGGGAGAGAGAGAGGAGATTATTGCAAATTGATTGAATTTTTGAGAACAAAAGGAGAGAGATGCTAAAGAGGGGCTAAAACCCTAGATCTGGTGGTGGGAATTCATGGGTGGCCGGCATCTATGGTGGCTGAGGAAAGGCTGGTGGCGATGGCATACTTAAATCTGCAGTTGTGGGGTGGGGGGGTTGGGCCTGGTTTTTCCTTTTTGTTTTAATTTACTTTAGTCTTTTAGGAGTTAAGCAATACTAAACACAATCATATTTAATTATTCTAGTCAAATTTTGAAATATTTTATAAGATTTTAAAAGTATTTTTTCTCTTATTTAAAAATAAATAATAATGAAGGGTTAAGATTGATTCAAAATAAATATATAGTAAAGATTATCTCATTTTATGGTGGTTGTCGTGGTTGTATTATAGTGACAACTACTATAACTTTTTGCGTTTTTCCTAAGTTTCTTTACATTTACAAGTTTCTAGATTCTTGTTGTATACTTTTCCAACAGTATTTTGTGTCAGCATATTGGAATCATGTCGTGTTCATATCACATGGCATTTGATTATGTCCTCACATCTGAAAAGCATTTATGAAATATACAGGCTAGCTGGGTAAAGAAAGTTGCAAATACTTTTATCTTTCCCATACTTCAATTTCCATGCATTACAATTAAGGGTACACAATTTATTAGACAACGTACACAGAGATAAAAGACTTGGTAGCCATTTATTTAAGCTTAAGCTTGCACATAGGCAAAGGGCTACTCATTTTCATAATTTGGTGAAAGGCAGGTGTGTTTGTCATGCAACGTATTTTAGCAGAGAGATGTCGCCTTTTACATCGCTCACTTTGCTCACCGTGTAAGCTTTGCCATCTGCACCAACTAATTGAAGGGCTGGATTAATAACTTCAGTTTTCGCATCTGCCTTTCTAATACCAGTAGAAATCTTACCCCATTCCTTCACGATGTCAAGCACCTTAGCATCAGGGGTAAACTCAAAGTTCTTACTATTTTTTGTTATCTGGTTCTCAATATATTTGAACCGTGCTGCCTCAGAAACTGTTTGGATGGCGATGAGAAGGAACTCGGCTTGATTTTTTCATTAGTCTCTGCACCAAAAACTTTGTCAATACGATTATTGAGCTTTTGTATTCCCAAACCGAGCTTTTTCTGGTCCCAGCCTTGCTTTCTATTGACTCATATCGACTCTCAAAGCTGATGGTATTAACTTGCTTGGCTGTCTTTGCTGCAGGGAAAAGGGTGTCTTTTGCATTAGTAGGAGCATCAGGAAAGAAATATGCTCGAGCATTTCCATTGTAAGTGTCAGAATACCCCACGACATATAAGTCGTTTGTGTTCAGTGCCAGGGTGATGGTATTAGCCGCACTAGATTTGAGCTCGACTAAAATATACTTTGGCGGTGAGGATGATTTGGGCAGCATTGGTATGCTGAAGTATGCTAGTTTCGAATCCTTCACACTATTACGCAGTTGAGTGAGGAAAGTAGAGTACTTATTGGCATCAAACCCGCTAAGGTCCCATGGTATTGCCGAAGCTGCTGGTGCAAAGATGAGCATCGCCCATGATATCACCGCGGTTACAAGCATCAACTTTGTCATCTTGAGACTTGATAATTAGAAGAGATCAGAAGAATACATCAGTAGTTAGCACATATCCCGATCTGGATTTATTACTTCCCTACCTAACTCAGAATAGTAGAGTGTCTAGCTAAATAGATTTTAAGAAGGCAAACATAGAAAGTGGTAAGCTAAGTTATATATTTTCCTAGTCTCCTATGCTCAAGCTACGTATGAGGATTTGGAATCAGAGATTCTAAAGAAATGTGCCAGCTTATCATATATACATATGTGTATCGCAAATGCACGCATATGTGTTTATTAAGAATTTAGAAAAAAAAAAAAACAACTTTGTCCAAATTGGCATTCACAATTTTGTGCAAGTAAATAATTTTATAAGGCAAAATGTCAATCGGTCATATGCTAGAATGCTCATCGAATGTAACTTACTTTTTCAGTTTAATGACTTTGAATTCATCACAAGTAGGAAAAATGCTCTACTATGGAAATAGAAATTCAGATTCGTTATAATAAATCTCAATACGCTTTGCTAATTCAACAGACGGAACCACTCGGATCACTGAGTACGTAATGCTAAAACAAAGTTAGTGTCAACAGTGTATGAATTAGGAGCAAAAGAAAGACATATATATGACGGCTGAGATGATGCATAGTAAACATATAGATTTCAAAATGCTGTATGGATGAGAGATCGAGTTGGAGAAAACTGTAAAGCTATCGAATACTGATGAATGATGACAAGCAGTGTGGAAAAATTAAGATTATAGAGACATACTACTGAAGAAGAACGACAACGTACAGCCTGTTTTTGTTGTCAGTGAAGCTTCAATATATCTCTTTACTGACCGGAGCCTTATGAAGTTTATTCGCATTAGCATCTTTGAAGCCCAATCAATATAATTGAGACTTTTCAATGGGAAAAAACAAGAAGAGACAGTAAGCATTCAAAGCTGACAATAACGTCTACCAAAAGAGGTACATCCAACATGTGAAAATGTACAATTTGGGCTAACTTCAACTTCTAACTTATCCACTGTAATTGATTCACTCTGTCAAGTACTCATCTCTCGTTCTCAATGGCAGCTGTTTCAATACTCTTTATCTTATAGGAAATTCCCGACATAATTTTGATTATGGACAAACACAGTAATGAAGAGGGTCTATCTTAAGTGATATTGTTCCTCTCTGTACGATAAAGGAGTGCCTAGCCTAGATGTATGGCTATGCAACTAATTGGATTGGGGTTGCATTGGTATAAGTTTGGAACAAGGCCCAACATAACAAAGTGACATATATATTACTCTGTATACTCTATTACTCTCAAAGTCCTGAATTAGCTTCTTCGAAGTATTTCTTTTCCGCAAATAAAAAATGTCTTATTATAAGATATAAAAAGAATGCTTTGCATTAACCTATAAACTATTATACAATAAATAGCTTTCGAAAAAGACAGTATTGAATAGTGAAAGGTATAGATCATATTAATTTTGGACAATACAACAAGATCAAATTGTATCTTGCTATTGTAAGACCTTTATCATCATCTTTTCTTAGGGGTCTGTTTGGTTGACGTGAAAATAATTTTTTGAAAAAAATTTAAAAATATTTTTCAATGTTTGCTAAAAAAATTAGCAAAATATTTTTCAAGGAAATTAAATTTCTCCCTAGTAAATGAAAAGGTTTTCTACTTTGATTTTAGTACACATTTATGAGGCCTAAAACAATTCAATAGACTTTGAAGGTTTGCTCTTGGAGAGTCTTAGTCACCCTAGAGGAGGGGGTGAATAGGGTGAAGAGGAAATTTAAACAATAAATGAAGGGTTCAAGTTTAAATTGAATAATCAAGATTGTCCGAGTCTAGATTGGACTCGGAAAAGTATGAACTCGAATTACGTGGAAACCCTCACGGGGCGGAAAACCACGGCAAGTGCTAATCCAAGCACCAAGTCAAATCCACTATTTTGAATCCACAAAATGCGATAGACTGATTCAACCAGAATTGCTCCCTTAGACAATTCCTTACAAAGTTTTCCTAGACTCGAAGTTCCCTTATCCGATCTAGTACTTCCGAACCGAAGTAACCTTTACGGTTAGGGACAACTAAGCTGAGTTAACCCTTACAGCTCAGTCAAGGGACCTTACTTAGAGAGTAAGAAAGAGTTTGTGATGGATTGCAAGACTTTACAACTCGGAAAAGTGTTAAGTACGGACTAGGAGTTGTAAGAAGAATATTGAAAAAGTATTATACAAAGAGATATAATTTCAGCAATGGGTTCGAGCAATCTTCAAGTCTCGCAAAGTGGCTTCTATTTATAGATGACCAAGTAGATTAGCCGTCGTGACTATCTTCTTAATAGAAGTCCTCTCGTGACCAGTTGTAACGGTTCTTCTTAGTTGCTCGAAAAGATCCGTTGAGATGTGAACGTTGTGCAATGGCTCTTGACTCCTTAGGATGTCCCAATCCACTGGTGGTGTCCGAAAAGTAGGGTGGAAACCACCGTCGAGCTTAGCATTGAATATTTCCAATTTTGGAAACAAACAATCCCGACACGAGTGTCCGGGCCTTGTTCGAAGTAGATAAGCCTTGTCTACTGGTGATTGACGACTTGAAGCCAGGTTACTTTTGTAATTCAAAAAGTAGGATAACCTCGTTTAGATAACCTACAAAAGTAAACCAATTTTGGTTTTCAAAATATAAAATACTTTGGTCCAAGATTAGGCACGAGATAATAATTTAATTAAGATAATTAAGGTATAATTATTTGAGTCCTAAAAGAGTGGAATTTTACGAATCTAATATTCATTATACTCAAATTTCATCCGAGTCGGTCTAGAGAATGATCAAGTTAGAAAGAGAATAACAAGGTATGCATACTTGATCCGAGACAAACATATTTCAATCAAAACATGCTTACTTAAAAAGTTGAATTAACGCTGTAATTTACTTTAACTTAGAATATGAAGTCGAACTTAGTTTGAAAGAGTTAGAGTGAATGTTTGAACATGCGATAAATCGAGTGATGTCCGAGTGACTCGGAACTATCGAGTGAATTGATGAACAAGAGAGTGCTTTATGAGTCGATCGAATTGGACGAAAACATATGTAATAGTTTACGTAACACTCAAAAAGTTTCTATGACACTCGGAATGACTTGAAATTAAAACCTAGAAGGGATGAGATTTGTACCTGGTTCCTTGTTAGTACTCGAGAATAATATAAATGCAGAGTCCGAGTCTTCAATCTCCCCTTTTTGATGAAAGACCTTCCATACTCGGATAGAAACTTTGGACTTAGATTGTATCGAGCTATTATACTTAGATTGTATCGAGCTAAGAATGAAATATCACATAGAAATTAATGAAGTGATTCGGACTTAGAATATTGCTAATATCGGATCAAAGATACATAACTGAGCTAATATATCGGAGTAAAATAGACTAAGAGATTGAAACTCAGAAATAAGCAAGAAACTTCATTCATATTCACATAAACACGAGAAAAAATATATACAAAAAGGGTGAGAAAACTCCCCTAAACAAGACAACAACTTTTCTAAGTATTCTCCCCCTTACTTTTTAGCAAAAACAAAAAGAGGAAGAATGTATCAAGTAGATACAATTTGTTTGTTTGGACAAAATTAAAAAAAAACATAAAAAGAAAACTAAAATAGAAATTGAGGAAAAAAATTTAGGATGGTTGAGTGGGAGCAGTCGAGTTGAAGTGGATGAACGGGCGGTGCGCCTACGCTGGTATGAGCGAGAAGATGTTGAAGATCTTGGCAGGGGCAACACCGGTAACTTTAGGACGGGCTCAGCTCCGAGTAGTTGACCTAGAATAAGATCATCCAGAGTTTCATCCTCTTGGAACTCGATGGAGGGTGGTGCTTCCTCGAGGCTTGATCGTTGCTGACCGACCTTTGTCGGCAGGGTCTTCGAGTCACTCGGACTCACTGTCCGAGCTAATCGGCTCCGGTTGAGGGGCGGGAGCACCTTGTCCCTCGACTTCTTCCTTTTTGCTCTTTCTTCCTCCTTCTCTTCTTCTTCCTTCTCCCCTTCCTCCTTCTCCTCGAAGGAGTGGCTTCGACCGCCGCCTCCTCTTCTTTTTCTTCCGCCTCTCCTGAAGAAGATTTGGCGAGGCTCGAGGACTCTTCGATGTATCCGAGCCGACCGGGTCCTGAGCCGCTTTTGAGCGCCTTTCTTGGAGGAGCTCGATCAATTCCTTCTACTCCTTAACTAGAGCCTTCTTTTTAAGTAGCACATCCTGCTACTCTCGGATTTGAGGTTGGGCTGTCTTTTGGTTTATAGTCATAGACTGAAGGACAATCTTGAATGACTGGAGAGTGTCCTTGATCTCGGAGGACACGAAGGAGAGCTTTTCTAACATTGTGTTAGAAAAAGCAAAAGAGAGAAAGTGAGAAGCACTTGAGGTGGAAGCACCGCCAGGTGGAGAAGGTAGAGAGAGAGGAGTCCGAGTCCGAGGTGGAGGAGAATGTTGCCTCGGCTTTGAGATGTAGACCCGGACACCCGGTTGGGTCTCCCGGTATCCATAGTCAAGAGGCTCTTTTCGCCAATTACTATGGCAGCCTCAAAACCGTGTTAAGGTCTAAGGGAGCGAGACTTTGAATTGCTTGAAAGTGAAGGTGAGGAGAGCCCTAAAAGGAAGAGGGGTGGATTTCTTTGTCCGAGCTGGCATAGAGGTCATTTGTTCTATGATTGCTAGGAAGAGGTCTACTTCGTAGTCCTCTAGAATGTTAAAAAGAGCCTTAAGAATCTTGGACTTTGGATTCTCTTTGTTGGAATGTCTGAAAGAAAAAGGTTCTTATCAGCAGGAAACAAAGAAGACGAGCTTCGTTTTCATCCGAATCACCGAGAAGTTTTTGCGTGACTCGGGGATTTCTTTGGCGTCCTTCTCGAAGAATTCATCAGCAACCTTGTTGAAAGGTATAAGGTTGCTGTTGAGGAAAAGAGATGATACTTTGAATAAGCGATGGAGGAGAGAGACGTTGACTCGAATGACTACATCTTGAACTCTGGAGGTGAGGATCCCCTCGGAGCTAGAAAGATTTGAATAGAACTTAAAAACGAGTTCGGGTATATAAACTCGCTGAAATAGAGGAAATTGTAAACCCCTATAGTTTTGATATGGTTCAACCACGAAAATTTTGTGGTTGGGAAGAATTTGTCATCCAACGTCGGGTGTTGGGTAACAAGGATTTTAGAGGGGTTGGAAGGACCTTCTTGGCTTTTGGTTCGTGGTTTCTTGGTTACGAGAACCAAGAAAGTCTGAGGCTGAACCTCTTTTAGCATAGTTATGGATTTTTGAGAAGAGAAGAGATGAACCTGGAGAGAGAGAAAAGATAGTTCGACGAGAGAGACAGAGTAAATAAATAAGAGAGTAGAGAGAGTCGAGAGCCGTCGGTGCTTACTTGAGATATTTCTTGCTTGTTGAGAGAGAATGCTTGCTCTTCGAAAACACCGAACTTGCTTGTGAGGTAGTATGCGAGAGTGTGAGTAAGTAGAGAGTAAAGTAGCGAAATGAAGGAAAAGGATGCTATTTATAGAGAAAGAATTGTCCTTCGATATTCGTTCTAACCGAACTCTCCAACGATCGCCTCGGACCGGTGTGACTGTTTCTGCTCTCCAACGGTTAGAATTCCAGTGTTTGTCTTCTAACGGCTAGTTCTCCGATTGATACGCGAGAGAGAGAGAGAGAGAGAGAGAGAGAGAGAGAGAGAGAGAGAAAGAAAGAAAGAGAAATTTTAAAAGAGATTTATGAAATTCTCCACTAATCTAGAGATAATTTCGAACTTTGATGTCCATTTTTCTCAAAAATTGAGTCCGACTCGAGTAAAGTTTCGAGTGACTCGAAACTGCAAACAAGTAATAACTCATAGCTCAGTATCACTGGGTCAACTGAACTAATTGTTATTAAAGCACGTAAAAGAAACATTTAACACATAATCATGCAAAGTAGTTTCACTTAGAAAAGCAGATAATTATGCATTAATCATGCCAAGTTCTTTCCTAATAAAGCAAAATTGATCCTCACTAAGTGGCTTAGTAAAGATATCAGCTAGTTGAAGTTTGGTAGGAATGAAATCAAGTTCAATATCACCTTTCTCGGAATGGTCTCTTAGAAAATGATACTTGACCTCAATATTCTTTGTCTTTGAGTGCTTGAAGTGGATTTTTAGTGATGCTGATTGCACTTTGATTGTCACGCTTGATTGGAATTGATTTGAATGAAAGTTCAAGATCTCTCAAGTGTTGCTTGATCCATAGAATCCGAGCACGGCATGCTCCAGCTGCAATGTACTCGGCTTCAGCAGCTGATAGAGCTACTAAATTCTGCTTCTTTGAGTGCCAAGATATAAGGGATTGACCCGAAACCGGCAGGCTCCTGAGGTGCTCTTTCTATCAACTTTGTATCCAGTATAGTCGGCATCCGAGTATCCAGGTGAGAGTCGAGTTATGAGTCTTGAGTACCATAGACTTAGATTCCGAGTCCCTGCAAGATATCCGAAAATTCTCTTCACCGCAGTGAGATGTGATTCTTTTGGATTAGCTTGAAATCTTGCACATATACATATACTAAACATTATGTCTGGCCTACTTGGAAGTAAGATACAATAGAGATCCAATCATACCTCGACAAAGTTTCGATCTACTACTTTACCTTTTTCATCCGAGTCCAGTTTTATCGTCGCTACTCATTGGTGTTGCTTGCGTGTTTTGTATCTTGAAACTTGTATTTCTTCAGCAACTCCTTAGTATACTTTGATTGATGGATATAGATGTCATCTTTGTCTTGCTTGATTTGTAGACCAAGGAAGAAATTGAGTTCTCCCATCATACTCATTTGGAATTCTGTCTCATCAACTCGGAAAAATCTCGACAGAGAATTTCATCAGTAGCTCCAAAAATTATATCATCAACATAGATTTTAGCAATAAGAAAGTCTTTCCCCTTGGTTTTTATAAAAAGAGTCTTGTCAATCTGACCTCTTCTAAAATCATTATACAACCAAGAAACTACTTAGTCTTTCATACCAAGCTCCGGGAGCTTGTTTAAGACCATAAAGAGCTTTTTGCAACTTGAAAACATGATTTGGGAATTCTAAGTTTTCAAATCTAGGGGTTGCTCAACAAAGACTGCCTCTTGAATGAAACCATTAAGAAAAGAACATTTAACATCCATCCGATATAATTTGATATACATGCTTGATGCAAATGCCAATAGGATTCTAATAGCTTCAATTCTAGTCACTGGTGCAAAGGTTTGCCCACAATCAATTCCTTCTTCTTGATTGTAACCTTAACCCACAAGTCTAGCCTTATTTCGACTACCAACCCACCTTCATCCAGTTTGTTCTTGAAAACCCATTTGGTTCCTATGACCGGGTGGTCGAAGGCCGTTTGGTCGAGTCCGGACTTGGTTTCTTTCAAATTGATTGAGTTCCTCTTGCATGGCCTCTACTCATTTAGGTTCATTTAGGGCCTCTATTGCATTTCCGTGTTCAGTTAGTGCTATGAATGCAGTGAATGCATATAGATTTCGCAAAGAAGAACGAGTTTTTAACCCACTTGTTGATGTCGGACAAGATGTTTTCGAGTGGGTGACTCGAAGCATATTTGAATGCTCTACCTGTTCTTTGGTTCACCAGATTTGTAGGTTGAATTGGTTGATCTTTAGAAGTCTAATCTGATTGAGCTTGCTCATCCGATTGACCTTCGGCATTCCGAGCTAACTCTTGAGTTGATTTATTATGAGTTATGGTATTCGAGTTACCTCATTCCGAGTGACTTTTCCTAAACTCTGTCTAGGCTCATTTTCAGCAAGATCATCATCTCGACCGAGCTTCAGATTTGAGAATGTTGACTCACTTGGTTTTCCCCGATCAATCTCATCAAAAACAATGTGGATACTTTCTTCCACTTTGTTAGTTCTTTTATTGAAAATGCGATATGCTTTACTATGAGATGAATAACCAAGAAAGATGCCTTCATCCGACCAAGCATCAAACATAGTCGAGTGATCCTTACCGTTGTTGTGAACATAACACTTCCATCCAAAGGGTTTGAAGTATGAAATGTTGGGTTTCTTCCCTTTGTGAGCTCGTATGGAGTTTTCTTCATGATGGGTCCGATGAGGCATCCGTTAAGAGTGTAGTTTGTCTGTATTGATCGCTCGAGTCCGAAATAGTAAGGTAGAGCATGTCATGTCAAGGGTTTTGACTTGAGACTCATTGAGCTTTTGTTTCGGATGCTCATTTTCTCTTCGAGTGTCTCGGACTCGGTCTCGGTCTCATTAGCTTGAGTACTAGTCTTGAGCTCTCTTAGAGTAAGTCTCGGCTTTTCTAATTCATTTTTCAAAGAGATGCTCTCGAAATGATAGACTCAAGTTGTTCTTTAAATTCGGAGGAGTCGAACTAGACTTTTCTTCCAAAGTATAAATATATTTAGCTAAATAAACTTTGGAAAACTTGAGGAAATATTCAATTACCTCATGAGGATTCGTTTCCTCATTGTCCGAGTGATAAGAGTCCGACTCAAATTCAGCTTCGAGTTTGATAGAGCCATCGGACACTTTTAAGTCGTCCGAGTCCTCATCTTCTTTAGATGAGTCTTCATCACTCCATGTGGCCATCATAGCCTTCTTCTTCTTTTGTCCTTCTTTCTCCTTTGACAGTCTTTGACTATGTGATCTTTGCTGCCACATTCAAAATAGCTAGAGTTCTTAGTTAAACATAACTTTGAAGGGGAAGAGTGTTTACCTTTTCTATCCTTCTTATCTTTCTTGTAGAACTCATCTCTTGGCCTTTTCTCCCATCTCTTGTGCTTCATCATTCTTTTGAAGATTTGAGCGATAAGTGCCATGGGATCTTCTTCCGAGTCTGTCGAACTAAGATTTTCTTCTCTGCGTTCCGAGGCCTTCAACGCAATATTCTTTTTAGTGCCGACGTCTATGTCCTCTTCTTCCAGATAGATCTTATGGATGAGTAGCTTCCCAAATAGTTCGTCTGGGTTTAATAGAGAGAGGTTCTGGGCTTCCTTGATGGCTGTCACCTTGGGACCCCATATTCTTTTGGTAGACTTCTTAGAATCTTTCCGCACATTTCTTCATGGGAAATCTTTCTACCCAGAGATTTGAGATTGTTAGTAATCTCAGTGACGCGGATGAACATCTCGAGTGATGTTTTCTTCTCGCTCCATCTTGAACAACTCATGTTTGTGAAGATATTGACTTATCTTCGCATGTCTTATTTGGCTTGTTCCTTCATATGTGTTGACAAGAGTGTCCCACACTTCCTTTGCTGTGTCACAAGTCGACACTCTATTGTATTCTTTTGAGCTGATGGCGCACATCGTAATGTTCATTGCTTTAAAGTTCTTTATGAACTTTTCTCGCCTCTTCGATGGTGTACTCGAGCTTTGCTTTAGGTATGGATCTTGTTTCCTCCATCCCCATTGGAATGTACTTGCCTTCTCTTATGATATTCCATACATCTTTATCGTGATCCAAGAGAAAGCATTCCATGAGCTTCTTCCAAGTGTACGAAATTTGATCCTTTAAACTTTAGTGGTCTCGTTGGAAGATCTTTCTTCATCGTACTCTCCATTGTTCGAGCCATTTGATCTTTAAACCTTTGGATTATTAGATCCTTTCCGAAAGGCTAGGCTCGATACCAATTGAAGGTTTGCTCTTGGAGAGTCTTAGTCACCTTGGGGGGTAAATAGGGTGATGAGGAAATTTAAACAATAAATGGAGGGTTAAAGTTCAAATTGAATAATTAAGACCGTCTCGAGTCTAGATTGGACTCGTAAAAGTATAAACTCAAAATTACGTGGAAACCCTCCTGGGGCGGAAAACCATGACTAGTGCTAATCCAAGCACCAAGTCAAATCCACTATTTTGAATCCACAAAATGCAGTAGATCGACTCAACCAGAATTGCTCCCTTAGACAATTCCTTACAAAGTTTTCCTAGACTCGAAGTTCCCTTATCCGATCTAGTACTTCCTAACCGAGGTAGCCTTTACGAGTTAGGGATAGCTAAGCTAGGTTAACCCTTACAGCTCAGTCAAGGGACCTTACTTAGAGAGTAAGAAAGAGTTTGTGACTGATTACAAGACTTTACAACTAAGAAAAGTGTTAAGTACAGACTGGGAGTTGTAAGAAGAATATTGAAAGAGTGTTATACAAAGAGATATAATTTCAGCAATGGGTTTAGCAATCTTCAAGTCTCGCAAAGTGGCTTCTATTTATAGATGACCAAGTAGATTAGTCGTTGTGACTATCTTCTGAATAGAAGTCCTTTGTGACCGTTGTAACGGTTCTTCTTAGTCGCTTAGAAAAGACCCGTTGAGATGTGAACGTTGTGCAATGGCTCTTGACTCCTTAGGATGTCCCAATCCACCGGTGGTGTCTCGAAAAGTAGGGTGGAAACCACCGTTGAGCTTAGCATTGAATATTTCGAGTTTTGGAAACAAACAATCCCGACACAATGTCCGGGCCTTGTTCGAAGTAGATAAGCCTTGTCTGCTGGTGATTGACGAGCTTGAAACCGGTTACTTTTGTAATTCAAAAGTAGGATAACCTCATTTAGATAACCTACAAAAGTAAACCAATTTTGGTTTTCAAAATATAAAATACTTTGGTCCAAGATTAGGCACAAATAATAATTTAATTAAGATAATTAAGGCATAATTATCTAAGTTCTAAAAGAGTGGAATTTTCCGAGTCTAATATTCATTAGACTCAAATTTCATCTAAGTCAGTCTAGAGAAAGATCAAGTTAGAAAGAGAATAACAAAGTATGCATACTTGATCTAGACAAACATATTTCAATCAAAACATGCTGACTTAGAAAGTTGAATTTACGCTGTAATTTACTTTAACTTAGAATATGAAGTCGAACTTAGTTTGAAAGAGTTAGAGTGAATGTCCGAACATGTGATAAATCTGAGTGATGTCCGAGTGACTTAGAACTATCGGAGTGAATTGATGAACAAGAGAGTCCTTTATGAGCCAGTCGTAATTGGACGAAAACATATGTAATAGTTTACGTAACACTCGTAAAAGTTTCTATAATACCCGTAATGACTTGAAATCAAAGCCTAGAAGGGATGAGATTTGTACCGATTCCTTGTTAGTACTCAGAATAATATAAATGCAAAGTTTGAGTCTTCGGACTTTTTAGCCAAATTAATTGTTGAAGGCCATAATATTTTAGGAATGATTAATTTTTTCACGAGCTTCTAAAAAATGGGATAGTTGACCAAAAATAGCTCGATAATTGAATTTTTACAATTTATACCACTAGTGTATGGCATAGTTGTAGCTAGCGCGGCAAATACCGATTGTCTACTAGGAGTTGTGATTCATGTACTCGGACTACCTTAAGCTTTCAAGTTATACTACTGCAAAAGTCATCTTTTACCACAGTTCAAAATGACCTTTTATTACGGTTAGAATGCGTTATCTATATATGAACATTGTACTAGATAAGTATCTTTTATAATGGTTCGAAACGTAGTAAAAAGGACCTATTACTACGGTTCATCCGAAGAACTATAGTAAAAGGCTTGGTCAAACAAACCCTTGACTACGGTTGTTTGGATGAACTGTAGTAAAAAGCTTGTTTGACCAAGCCTTTCACTAGTAATTGTCTAAAGAACCGTAGAAAAATCACCCAAAATTTCCAAATCTTCAACAGTTGCAAATTACCAAGATCTAAAAAATAGAAGCAAGATTTGAAAAACAAAAGAAGCTAGATTGAGAGGGTGAGAGATAAAATTTTGTAACAACCACAACAGGAACCAAACTACCCCACCATCGTAATATAATCACCACCACGAATTGCCTTTTCTACTACTCTTCGAAAAGAATCTTCATCTCAGTGTCCTTATCTCTCTTCTCATTAGAATTCAGTGAAGTATCTCGTGCATGGTTAACATGATGGATTAAATAAAGACATTTTCACCTAGAAAGTAGTCCAAAAGTTGAGGAATCGAAGAGAAAAGGCACCATGTGTGATGAAGCACTCGCTACAAAAATCACTTTTAATAACGAGTCTTTAACAATTGTTATTAATAAAACTGTTATAAAAATGAAACAATGACATTTTTGTAATTTATTATACCTATTATTACGGTTCTTTCATTGAACCATAATGAGAAGTTATATCCCAACTTTTTACTACAGTTCTTTGATTGAACCATAATAATAAAGGACTATTTACTATGGTTCTTTCATTGAACTGTAGTAGAAAGTCTACCTTCTTTCCTTATATCTCAATCTCTCTCAATGCGTCCATTATACACCGGGTGTATGGTGGTAGATACACCCTCCGAAAAGGCTCATAATTTTCAATAAAAGGTTCATCATTTTTTAAAAAAGTTCATGAAATATACATTATAGTACAGTAAATATATATAAAGGTTCATTTTATAAACTTATAAATTCGCATTAGAAATCTAAAATTTACTAACTTAGATAAAATAATTTCACTTAAAAATTAATATCTTTCTAACAAATTAATATCTAAACTTATACAACCAATCATATAGTGATAGATACATCCTTTGTTAAAAAGGCATTTAAAGTTCACATGTGAAAATTGAAAAGGTTCACTGCATAATAAGAAATGTTCACTGAACATTAAAAAGGTTCGATGTAAAATCGAAAATATCCATATGAGTAATCACAGCGGCGAAGTCGTGCTTCTAAAGAGTTCTACTCTTCCTCGGGTGAAGCCATGATCAGATCGTGATTTCCAGAATGAAGAGCTCGTAAGCCTTGACGAAGTGAATTGGGACTTTGGCGGAGATCATACGGACATCTTAATCGGCTTTAATGATCTTTTTGATCCGTGCCAATGGCAGCTGGTGGTTCTTAAAATCATTAACTTGTTTGATCTCTTGGCGCTGGTACGACCGGAACATCCGGAGCTACTGCTGCTGCTGTTAAAGGAGGTGGTGGTACGGTGGCTGCGGGGTACCCGGTGGTCGTCGACGATGGCGGGGCCGCTGGAGTCGGTGGCTGCGGTGACGACAGCTTGTTTGTTGCCCTCTGTTGTCTCGAGCAACCTAGGTTTAAGTGTTTTCTTTCTCTAAAAGAGGAATGGGAATAGGGTGGGGTTTGTTTAATTTAAAATGGAGGAGAGAGAGTGAGTGAGTGAGAAGACACGTGGGGGAGGTGTATATTGCAATATACAGTGGGTTGTTAGATAGATTTTGCGAATCACTCGCTCTCTCACTTTCTCTCCCTTTCTCTCTCTCTCTCTCTCAAGTCGCATTCAAATTTTAAACACCTCTAAATCCTCCCCAGTCCTCTCTAAAAAACTCCTCATGAACCCCAACCACCACCATCCCCCTTTTCTATCTCCTCCCTCCTCCATCCACTCCCTGCCCTTTCATTGTCGTTGCCGATTCCTCCTCTCGGTTCCCTTGAATAGAAGGTGCTTGAGAAAGTGTGCAGTCCCATTAGTCTCATCGCTCTCAAACCTCAAATCGGCATCGATCCATACCCCGTTGGTCGCGGTCTTGGCGGAGAGGTTTGACTCGGAGCGACTCGAAGGCCTTTGAGGAGGGTGGTGACCTTGGTGGCAGAGGCGGTGAGGATGGGGGTGTGGTCGGATTATCGACGGAACTCAACAAAGTTGAAAGCTTCCTACTTATACCGGGACTAATTGACGTTATTTGTCCATTAGAACTACCAGCTGTCCTTCTCCTCCTATTTTAAGGTCTTTATACGACCCTTTATTTCCAGATCCACACTCTCCTTCTCAATCTTTCTCTCTTCCCCTTTGCTCCTAATCAACTCTATTTTCAAAATCCATACCTCAAATCTACTATACCCTTTTACCCTATGAATTCCAACAAAAAAATCAATAGTTATATAGATCTCTATATCTATGAAAGGACATGGTTTCTAGTTGTTTTTTTTTTTGGGGGATAGATTCCAAATGGTTTGAGCCAATGACGATAAGGGCTTCGAGCGAGGGTCCGGTTAGGGTTCCAAAATCAATGGGTCTCCTTGTAGGTGAAAATCACACCTCCTCCAGGTTTTGTATTCGCTAAATTTTTTCTCCTCTTTGTTGGCTTGCTGATTGTGAATTTGTATAGTGAATTTTTTTGTTATTCACTAGTATAATTTTAACAATTTTTAACTTCTTGATAATCGTAGATGAATTTTTTTAATGATTGTAGGTTATACCCTTCGAAGTCCGGAAGAAAAGCAAAGAGAGCAATCAAGTGTTAGGTAATATTCTCGCTACCAAAATTGAGAATGACTAGTAGAGTACTAGAACAGGATGATTCCTTACGGTGGCAGAGGAGTTTTGGAGTCTTGGCTACTTGGTTGGTCCGGAGGTGGTGGGGCTTGTAAGTGTGGTGGTGGAGCTGTTAGCCGACGAAGAGAGAGATTGGTTGCAATTGGACCCTTCAATTGGGAATTGAGTTCCTAAAACTTCTCTCCCTAATAATTGTAGATGATTTTTAAAAAATAATGGTAGCTATTACTACTATTCCAGGGAATGAACCATAGTAATAGATGTACATATTATTACGATTCTTTCTCCAAAACGGTAACAATATGTGATCTTTTACTACGATTTCTCAAAAGAACCGTAGTAATAAGTTGTTTTTACTATGATTTGAACCGTAGTTAAAAATGCACATCTACAATTACGCCCACATACATGACACTAGATAACCGTAGTAAAAGGCATTTCGAAATTATAGTTAAAAGTGGTTCCTATAATAGTAAAGAATGAAAATTACCTCTATTTCAATATAGATTGAGTTGCAATGTGGACTTCTTTCTTTCCATAGCCATTTATATCAGCTCGGAGATGACATTTTTGCTAGGTCCTATAATGAATCTCCCTAACAACCATCAAATCGACGAAGAAAATACTCTGAAAAAACACAACGAGATGTTGTATAAGAGGATACTCCTCTTATTAGACGTTGAAAGGAACTTCATTTTGAAAAATCTAAATGAAAAACCCAATTTGAGATGTATTTTGAGAGATGGGGTTTGAAATCAAAGAGGACATATAAAGGGAGGAGTAGATTGGTTAGAAATTGAAAATCCTAAATCAAAATTCGAAATCAAATTGGGAGAGAATAAGAAAAATCAAGGGGTAGATCGATGGCTTTTAATTGGTAGGATTGAGAAGGATGAGGATAGACAATGGAGGATGGAGATGGAGATGAAGATGGATACGATGATGATGAAGAGGATTGAGAGCGATTGGGGGGAGGGGGAAGAGGAGAGCATTGATGAACAGGATTGAGAGGGAGAGAACACCGATGATATATGAACCACATAGATTTAAAATTTCCTATTGCTATGATTGGTCAATCCAACCATAGTAATAGGTCTTTAGCTTGACCTATTACTATGGTTGGCTTGACTAATCGTAGTACTAGGTCTAACACATTACTACGATTGTCAAGCCAAGTGTAGTAAAGGTCAAGCCAATGACCTATTACTATAATTCTTCCTCATAACCGTATAGTAAAGGTTTACAAAATATTATAAAAATGTCACCGTCTTTATTTTTTAGTATGGTTTTGTTCATAACCATTGTAAAAGGTCGTAGTAAAAAGTCATTATTGTAGTAGTGTCACACAATTGAAAGGCTATGTATATAGAAACTAAACTAACTAAGAAAGCAATATAAGCAAGTTTAAATTGTGATTCACCACCTAATGAACCAATTAATCTAAACAAGCCAAATCTACCCGAGTCTATAATATTACTTCGATTAGTTGATTGAGCCGTTATAGCTCACCCAAGCCTCTTTCAAGGGTTGAGGGCTATAACGTCGCAATCACCATTACCTAATAATCCCTAATTAGTGCGTATTACGTAAAGTCGTAGTGGAAAATAACGATTGAAGACGTTACCGCCGCTCTAAAAATAGGACAATGCTAAATTAATAAAATAAAATAAAATAAAATTTGCGTATCCAATCTGTTACAATTTAGTTGGGCCCCGATAAGGGAAAATGGGTACATCCCAAGTAGTTAAGCCATACTTCATATTTAAACAAGGCGCAAAATACGAGTTCAATTGTTTAGTGACATAATATTTATACAACCCATATATTCGTCTATTCCACAATATAGTATGCAACATGTAATAATTTCCAAGGTCATACCGAGGCCACGATTGAGGGCAAAATCACGGTGAGCATCTAAACACCTTCAGAATAAAAAATACAACATGTCAAGCTATGGTTTGCTTTCGTCGGACTTGGTAGGTAATTGATTGTTCGCCAATGCTTTCCATAAAACAAAAACAAGTAAAATATTTAAAAAATGAGTCGAAACTCAGATACGAACTTTCCTACGCAATTAAATTGCTTTGAAAATATTTTAATTGAGCACGCGTATTTCAATTCATTTTAGTTCAAAATCGGAGGGAGAGAATATGAGGCAAAATTTCTTACAAGTTATTATCTATAAGTGGAACCCCTTATAGAATTGATGCGATCTTTGAGTAAGGTGCACTCCTCTTGGGCCAACCGAGAACCTAAGTTGAAGTCGCGCCGGTGGAATTGAAGGGTGTAAGCCCCGATAATTGATAATTGATAACCGATAGGGCCACTTGATTATGTGACAAAACTTGATTTCGCCCACTGTTTTTTTTGTTTTCGATCAATGGGATCGGGGACTGGACTTGCAAATGATTTAGTCTTAGTTATATATATTACATGAAATATTGGAATTTGCTAAAACATATGAATTTTTTAAAAGTACGAGCAACGAACGTACTGAATTTAAAATGTTTTCCTCCCTTTTATTAAATATTAATTTAGAGGTTCGTCAACGACAAGAGTGACCTCGATGCTTTGTTTCAAATAGGTTTTTATTATTAATAACGTTTAAATTAAGTTTTATTGTCATATCATCAATAATTAAATTCGCATATATGCTTATAACTTACTTTATAAAAATTAGTTAAGCTCGTTTCATTGATTTTCACATAATTGTAATTTGTTAATTTACTTGAATAAAAATATTTTTATTTTGAAAAATTTCATACTTTAGCTATTGTAACTTGTTTAGCATATAAAAATATGATTCCAACAAGTATTATCGTTGTTGTTATTATTATTATTATTATTATTATTATTATTATTATTATTATTATTATTATTATTATTATTATTATTATTATTATTATTATTATTTACTTATTGACTAATATTAGACTCAACTAACCATATCAAATCTAAATATTGCTTTCAATCCTTGTCACTAGCTCACTTTTCACCTCATTACCTTCCATAAATTAATTAATTCGCTCAAAAGCCATATACCCCACAACACACTACTTTAAGGTTATATACATCCTTTCCTCCACAAAATTCATATCCACATACACAATTAGGTACATACCTCCAACTCTTCTTACTATCCAACTTCAATCTCCCTGTACATCCTATCTTTCTTTTGCTCAATTATAGCCGATTCTAAAATAAAATGAGAACCATCAAATTTACTTAAAATTTACATCAAAATATTCCCAATTTAACTCACTAAATCACAATATCACAAAGACAATTGCATTCATTCACTTCCCACGATAATTCATTCCACCAAGAACACCAATTGCAATCATTCACACTAATTCAAATTCTTCCCAATTCAACCTTTAAATTCATACCATAAACACCTTTTTAAACCATATAATTCAATTAACAATTACAATCAATTAGTAAATAATGAAGGAAGAGAAACTAAGGTTTAGGGTTTCACACTACTAAAGAAACCACTTTTAACGACAAGTCTTTAACGACGGTTAAAACGACAAACCGCCATGAAAAATGGACTCGTGGCACTTTTGTAAATAACCAGCACCTTGTGTCACACATATGAAGGCGATTCTTTCGGATGAACCATCGTCATATGTATGTCAAGACATTAAACGATGGTTTAAAGAACCAGTCGTGAAATGTCGCATATGACGATGGTTCTATAAAAAACCATCATCTATAAGAACCACAGTAGGACGAGGCCCACCGGATTTCCCCACTTGTGTCGGGTCTCTTTTTTAAAGATTGATTTCGAAGATGGTTTTGAAAGTCAATTTTAGAATGTGGGGATGAACCTTTTTATTAAGATTTTCGAATTTTATTAAATCTTATTTAAAACGAATTAGCCAAAGTTGAATGGTGGTTTTATTAACCTTTTTATTTTAGAAATTATTTTGAGAAGTCCTGGGATATTTTTTTTAACCAAAAGATAAATAAAATTAGGGTTCTAAATCTGCAGTGAGGCTCTAAGGCCAACTGGTGTGAAAACACCGGCTTGGACCCGAGCACGCCTATCGACCACACGGTGCGAGGCAACAGCCTGCACCTAGTGGTAGCCGGCGCGGCCGGAGGCCACGGCCGATGAGATCAGCCTCGGCCTCTCTCGTGGCTTGGAAGATCCAGATCCTATTTTTCACTGTTCGATCGAGAAATAGCCGGAAGCAGATTAATTGAAGTAAATTGAAAAGAGGGAGTAGCCATTTAGTTTTTAGGAAAAGAAAACTAACAAAAACAAAATAAAAAATTTGCTCTTAGTATGGGAAAGCTAATACTAAAAGAGGCTAAAAATGACTTCATTGGTCTTTGAGCCGAGAATCGAATTCGGGCGAGAGTACGAAACACGGGGATAAACCCTTCGTTCCGCCCGTCCGAAGATGACTATTATTAGTTCGAGTAGTGAATTAAAATATGTACAAAAGCAAGCAAACAACAACATGCGATAAAAAATTAAAGCAACCAAAATATAATTAAGGAAAGCGGTAAAAGCAAAAAGTAATGAAAGAAGTACTGAAAAGAAAAAAAACGAAAAGAAAAAGAAAAGGCAAAGCGAAAAGAAAAGAAAGCGGAAAACTAAAAGATTACATCGGATATGGAGGAATTAAAAGCGATACATCGTTTGTCCACAACACGGAGAGTAATAAAGAAAGCATAAAATAAAATAAACCGTTGAAGATCGAATCTATGCCCTCAAGTTGTCCCACCTGCTGATTTGGATCTTGGATCCGGATCTCTTGATGCGACGGTGGTGAATTGAAGAGGCTTTTTAGTGAGTTTTTATAGAGATAGGTAGGCGGATGTATGACTTATGTAGTTTAGGGATCGTATGTATGGAGTATGATGGAAGTAGAAAAGGAATAGGCTGAAAAGGGACCAAGAGATCGGAATACCGGAGAGAGTATTCGGTAGCTCTTATGTGAGTTTCAGCGAGTGTGATACTAAGACGAGAAGTCTGTGTGGGAATGAGAGTTAAGGCTCTCTATTGATAGGGAGAGGTTAGGTCAAGGAATGACCTAGGGTTAACTCTTGGCCGGTCGTTCGGAATAGGGTACAAAACCGAGCGAGAATATCTTGAGATTGAATTGGGATAAAAGGGATAAAAGCTGGATAAGGTCCAGTTCACGGCACTAGCCACAAGAGGTTGCCTAGGGTTTCGTGCCCTAGTGTGCTTCCAAGGGAGTCTCCGGGGCAAAACGCAACGTTCCACTTAAAGTTACGGGATGACAGGTGTCGATCATAGTAACTTTCCAAAAATGAAAACTTTCCATTTTTTCGGGTTTCATTTTTGATGCGAGATGCGTGATCCTAGTCTCGGGTACACTTGTCTTGGAGCCAAAATGCAATACTTTGATGCTTGTGATCATGAAATGTAGTTTCTAACATTGTCTTCAGGTCTTTAATTCCTTATAATTTGGACGAAAGTAGAATGCGATGTTCGAACTTGGAATTTCTCGGTACATAACATCAAACTCCACAATCTCTACGAGCTCGGCCCGTTTCTTGGATCGTCCAGACGAAAAAGAGGATTTATGGACCGACCCAAGGCAAAAAGGCTATTTATTTGGTACTAGGGGTTCTTTGTGGTTTACTAGCTTATGTTGCACCAATGGACTCGGGATTATCATCATCGGGACAACAAATAAAAAACCAAGAAAAGGACGACATTTTTAGGTGTCTACGAGTTAGCGCCCACTTTGACCGAGTCCGAAAGACAAAGGTCAAAGTAGACACTAAAGGGTACTTACCGATATTAGCGTTGCTTCAAAATTTGATTAAATTGATGCATTTGAAATTCGGTATCTTTTGAATTGAATTCTAACAGGGCCTGGATTTAACTAGCGGGGTTTGAAGTCCGGGTTGCTGATTGGTGTGCCTAAACTTGACCATGCGCTTAGTCCGAAACTTGGCGAGGAGCTTAAGCGTTGTTGGGCTCGAAGCTCGACTAAGGTTTGTCCGAACCTTAAGCTGCTATTGGGCATGTGACTCGACTGGGTTGTGTCCGAACCTTGACCACTCTTGGGTCCGAAGCTTGACTTCTATCCACTTTCGTCGGAGTAGGGATACATGCTTACTTTATGTAGAAATTCTTGCATCGACTTGGTCGTTGGATGACCTGAAGGCCAAGGGATGCTTGGCTTAAAAATATAATGTTCCATGAGGTTATGTGTCTCCTTCTATATTGAGCTTTTAGTTTGTGTGCCAATAGCTCCTTTGTTTGTATGGTAGAAGATTGGTGTCTTCCCCGAGTATTCGTGGAGTTGTTGTGGTTGTATGCCCCTTTCGATCTTGAGCCCCCACGTTCTTCTTGGCTGCTTATGTCTAATCCTTCTCGAATTTTTGAGAGTTGGTGAGCTTCGATATTCTTGGTTGAACTCCTTTGAAGGTGGCAATGCTAGTGACCTTCTTGATGCTTGATCGATGCTAGATTAAATAATTCCTTGTAGGGTGCTCGATTATTAATTTTTGTATTTTTAGGAGTTTGACTCATGCAAAGGAGATGTATGCAAGACTCAATTCTAAGAACAAATGCATTCTTTTATTAAAATGATGCAAAAATTCAAAAAGACAAAGATAAAAACTGCACTTTAGCCCCACTCCCTAAAGTAAAGCCTCAAAAGGGTAGCTCGCTCAAACTATGATGTACTCGCTGCTGATGGTAGATCGTGACTCTAACGGTTTGGTGTTGAATCTAACTAGCATGCTTCTTGATGATTCGAGTGTTTCTTGCGATGGATTTCTGCTCCTTTGGGTAGGCAAAGTGACTTTGAATTTTGTTAGCTGGGAATGGAAATTGGGATCAAAATTAGGTGTAGGGCCGGACCTCGTGGGCTTCTTACGTTTCCTTAATAGAGGAAATCAGGTCTTCGTAGTTCAAAAAGGAAGGTAATTTGGGTTTGGTGTTCTTGGAGGAAGATTGCGTTTAGACCTTGGGCGGCGCACTAGTGTCACAAGTAAGGATGGGAAACGTACTAGTGTGGTACATGCTAATGTGGGACGTACTAACGTGGGATGTACTTGGTGTGGTACGTATCGGTGTTGACCATACTAGTGTTGAAGTAGATTTCTTACTTCCTATACGCTTCTCTCTAGAGTGCCCGACTTGCATAGGATTTCCTTATCCCGTATCCCAAAAGAGTACGCTCGGGATTGGCTCGTGGAAGAATTTTTAAGGGAGATGGGGGCTTAAGTGCTTGACTCGAGGAAGACCGATCGTAGGATAAAAGAAAATGATATGCTTTTTATTTGGATGCACATAAAGGGATGCAAAACAAATGGAATGAAATGCAACAATGTGCATGAATTAATTTGGGATGATTCTATGATTTGGCTAGTGCGGAACTGAAACGCATAGATGATTATTCCTAATGGAAGATGAATTTGTTTTTGCTAAATCAAACATGAAAATGTAAAACAGACCCACCTAATTTGAGATGAATTTTAATTTGACTAATGCGAAAAAATGAAATGCAAAACGGGCTCACCTAATTGAGATGAATTTTAATTTGGCTAATGCAAAATGAAATGAATGGACTCACTTTAATTGAGATGATTTTATGAAAGAATGGACTCACCTAAATTGATATGATTTTAATTTGGCTAATGCAAAAAGAAATGCAAATATGGACTCACCTATTTTGAGATGACTTTGACTTTGGCTAAATGCAAAAAGAGGAATGCAAATATGGATTCACCTATTTTGAGATGAAATTAGGCTAATGCAAAATGAAATGCAAGATTGGACTCACCTATTCCGAGATGAAATTTGTATTGGGCTAATGCAAAATGAAATGCACGGTTAGACTCACCTATCCCGAGATGAAATTTATTTTGGCTAATGCAAAAATGAAATGAATGGATCAACCTTAAGAGGGATGATTTTTTATTAAGCTAATGTAAATAAAGGATTAATGGATCGACCTAAAAGGGGAATGCAATTTTGGACTTTTCGCTAGAATGCAAATAATTGGACCGACTCAAAAAGTTTTATTTTGGTTTTATTTTTTCACCCATGCAAGGATTATTCAGAGCTCCTGACCTATCCTAAAGGCTCACAAGCAGAAGATTGAATCTAAAACACACACTCATTCAAGCATGCAAATAAAGCCAAGGTGACCTAATAGTAAAAAAGTTCTGTGGTTAAAGAGTTCAAAAGGTTGGATACATGGTGACACGTAGTCCAAGAATTTGGTCCCCATGTGTTGCACGGACAAGGATACCAACTAGAATTCTCGGTGCCTCTCGGTGAACCAAAGGGTTTAGCCCAAGAGTGTGTGCTACGAGGGAGGAGGTACCGTTTCCTCGGGCAATCAAGCCTAGTTGGGCCCACCTAAAGGAACCAGTGGGAGCCTTTCTCCGGAAAGGATAAATAGGGGATACAATAAAGTTTTCCTAATGGTCCAAAAACAATATTTAAACTAATTCAAAGGTTTCTAAATGAAGGATGTCTAATGTAAGCACATCATTAAAACATACTACTCAAATTTTCAAGTTTCGCCCTCTTACTAAAGAATTTATCCCCAATTGAGTCGCTATTGTAGGAACCACGGCTCACTTGGAGCCCGCCGAGCTTCGTCACTTGTGTCGGGTCTCTTTTCTCAAGATTAATTTTGAAGATGGTTTTCAAAGTTGATTCTAGAATGTGGGGATGGACCTTTTTATTAAGATTTCCGAATTTTATTAAATCCGATTTAAAACGAATTAGCCAAAGTTGAATGGCGATTTTATTAACCTTTTTATTTTAGAAATTATTTTGAGAAGTCTCGAGATATTGTTTCTTAACCAAAAGATAAATAAAATTAGGGTTCTAAATATACCGTGAGGCTCTAGGGCCAAGCCGGTGTGAAAACATCAGCGTAGACCCGAGCCTACCTACTAACCATACGGTGCAAGCGACAACCTGCACCTAGTGTTGGCCATTGTCGGCCGGAGGTCATGACTGATGAGATCATCCTCTCGCCTTGGCTTGGAAGATTCAGATTTTTTTCACTGTTCGATCGTAAATAGCCGGAAGCGATTAATAGAAGTAAATCGAAAAGAGGGAGTTGACAATTAGTTTTTAGGAAAGAAAAACTAGCAAAAACAAAATAAAAAATTTGCTCTTCCAATCTTAGTATGCGAAAAATAAGATTAAAAGAGGCTAAAAGTGACTCCCTTGGTCTTTGAACCGAGAATCGATTCGGGGCGAAAGTACAAAACGTAGGGATAAACCCTTCCGTTCCGCCGGTTCGAAGACGACCATTACTAGTTTGATTAGTGAATTAAAATAATGTACAAAAGCAAGCAAGCAACAACATGCGTTAAAGAATTAAAGTAACCAGCCAGTCCAAAATAGGGTACAAAACCGAGCAGGAATATCTTGAGATTGAACCGAGATAGAACCGGGATAAAGAAGGGATAAAACCGAATAAGGTCCGGTTCACTGCGCTGGCCACAAGAGGCTGCCTAGGGTTTCATGCCCTAGCGTGCTTCCAAGGGAGTCTTCGGGGCAAAACACAACATTCCACTTAAAGTTCCGGGATGACATGCGCCGACCATAGCAACTTTCCAAAAAGAGAAAGTTTTCATTTTTGGTAGGTTTCCATTTTCGCAGGATTCTATTTTGGCGGGTTTTATTTTTTATGCGAGATGCGTGCTCCTAGTCTCGGGTGGATTGTTTTGGAGCCAAAACGCATCACTTTGATGCTTGTGATCATGAATGTAGCGTCTAACGTCGTCTTCGAGTCTTCGACTCCTTGTACTCTGGATGAAACTAGAATGCGATATTCGAACTAGGAATTTCCCGATACTCTCTCTCTCATGTCACGCGAACAGTTAGCAGAAACTATTCACTTTGATGCTTGTGATCATGAATGTAGCGTCTAACGTCGTCTTCGAGTCTTCAGCTCCTTGTACTCTGGATGAAACTAGAATGCGAGTATTCGAACTAGGAATTTCCCGATACTCTCTCTCTCTCGTCACGCGAACAGTTAGCGAAACTAGCCATTGGAAGAAAGATGTTGGAGAAACTAGCCGTTATCGCTGCAGAACGACTCAACGATATGAGAATCGTTGCTTACTATTTGGGTCAAAAAGTCAGTTGGAAGCCTTTTCTGCTATAAATAGCATCGCTTTATGTTCATGTCTCTACTTTACCCACATATTGCTTGCTTTCTCGCTCTTATTGATCTCGAAATTTTCTTGCTCACTCGTGCTCACTTTCTCTCTCGATTCTTAATCCTCTCTCGTTTCTCTCTTTTATTCTTTACACTCTAAACATGCATAAGAGAGGAGCTGCTTAGGAAGGAGGTTCGACCACCAAGAAGCCTAGAACCAAGTCTACTCACACTCTGAGGCATCACAAGGTAAAGGCAAAGAGCCTGCCTCGGATGCACCAAAACACTTTGTCGCCCAACATTTCATTCTAGACGACAAGTTCTTTCCTAAACCCGCTTTTTCTGGTTCAAACACATCATCAAAACCGGTGTGTACAACTACCTTTGCTTCGTGATTACATCTATCTAGACCTCGTGTCTTAGTTTTACACTCACATAACACTACTACGTAAACCACTTTTAACAACGGGGTCTTTAACGATGGTTAGAAGGACAAACCGTCCTGAAAGCTCGGACCGGTGGCATTTTTGTAAATAACCGGTGTTCGAAGCACATATGACAATGGTTCTTACATTAGAATATATATGTTGGGCATTTTGTGGATGACAGTTCTTTTCATAGAACCGTCATCATAGGTTACTCTACTATTTCCACGCTCACTTCATCTGCTATCTACTCTCGGCCTTATCAATCTCTACCATTCACTTTCGTCAACAACTCGGATCTAGATATGCTCGAAGACATCGGTAAGTAATCAGTGCCGTTGTTCCTCTTGTTGTTTAATCTCCATTTCACTCACTCATCGTCTCTCCTTTTTATTGTAGCTGTCGTAGTATTTCGTTGTCGGTGGTTGTGTGTGTCGCCGTTGTTTTCCTCCTTCATTGTCGCCGTTAGTTTCGGTCGTTCATTGTCGTCGTTGTTTTCCTCATTCTTACTGTATGAATCTTTATCCTTTCTTATTTTTCCACTTTAAGTTATTTATAAGATTTAATATAATTAAATGGTGAATGTATTTGGGGTAATGATGTGAATGTTGAGAATGTGGGTAATGTTTGAGATTGTTGAAATGTTGAATCTTTGTTGGAAAATGTTGAATGTTGAGAATGTGTGAATGTTTAGAATGTGGGTAACATTTGTTTAGTTTATTAAGTTGAAAATTCGTGAAATGTTAAGATTTTGAGAAATGGGTTTAGGATTTTAGGATTTAATTTATAGGGAAATAGAATGATAGTTAATGATGGTCAATCGAAAGAGTGCATCCAAATTTGTTTAGGGTTTTAGAGAAATAGAAAGATAATTTGGATATAGGGCTTTATTGTTTTTCATATTATTCGATTAATGGCATGCTTCATTAAATTATCGTACGCATTTCATAAGCTTACGGAACCTGTTCAAACATCTGTACATAACAAGTTATCCTAGGTTGTGGTACGTGCATAAATGTGCTTACAGCGTTTAGGATATTAGCTTGGTATGTATAGGTTTTGAATTATCCGTGTTCGATAGTTTGAGAAATAATATGACAATAGGTTGTGCGACTATTATAATCTTATCATAAATTTGACAAGATATCACGGTGCTCATTTTCCCTTTCGTTCTTCGGTACAATTATGATGACGATGGGTTTGATGTGTGTATCTTTACTTCGTTACCATAATTAAGTAAGGATATACACATTAGCCAATTCGTTTTCATATGTTGTACTTGAAAAACTAAGGGAAATGTCTGTCGGAATTTTGTCAAATGTATGATAAGATTTTGCTACACTGGTCTAAGGTCATATTATTCTTGAATGGGTTTAGGAGCATCTATCCCTGTAGGAGGATCTTAGGCTCATGTCATATTATTTGTGCGTAAGTACGTATTTCTCGAATTATATGTAGTGAATTGCTTCTTGTGTTTATGGGTAATGTACGGATCGAGCTTGGGTTTATAGCGATAGGAGGAGTGTAGAATATCGTGAGGGTGTTAACAACTTTCTAGAGATTGCCATCGAACATGCCACCAAATTCGGAGAACAGTCCATATTCTGTCCATGTTTAAGGTGTTTCAACTCCTCAAGATTCCCCTCTAAGGTTGTAAAAGGTCACCTATATCGGCATGGGTTTGACACAACTTATAAGGTGTGGTTATGGCATGGGGAAGACGAGTTTGGGAATATACGTGTACGAGAGGAAGATGAAGGGTATGATGAAAATGAAGCCAACGAGTAGTATGTAATTAGAAGATCGACTTGAAGATCTAGTTCGTGGAGTAGAATGTGATTTAGTCGATCAACCACAGTATTAGAGCAATTGTTAGCCGATTCGGAGAAGCCTCTTTACCCGGGTGTGATAAATATGCCCGTTTGTCGGTTGTATTGAGGTTGATGAACTTGAAAACGGGTAACGGCTGGAGTGACAAAAGTTTCACGGACTTGCTGGGTGTGGTCAAAGATATATTCCTAGAAGGCAACTCCCTTCCCCATGCCATACCCACACCTTATATGAGGTGAAGAGGATGTTGTGTCCTATGGGCATGGCGTATAAGAAGATATATGTCTGCCCTAACGACTGCATATTGTACCGAAAAGAACATACACATAGACACGAATGTCCTAAGTGTGGTGTACCTCAATACAAATTCGAAAACATCGATGGAGAGAGTGTTGAGGGACCTTCCACAAAGGTGTTGTGGTACTTGCCGATAATACCGAGGTTTAAGCGCCTTTTTTAAGTGCAACCGATGCGAAGAACTTGACGTGGCATGCCGACGGAAGAGTTTGTGCTAACAACTTACATCACCCTGCCGATTTTCCTCAATGGAAGAAGATCGATTCACTGTTCCCGAAATTTGTTAGGGAAGCACGGAACTACGTCCGGGTCTTTATACGGATGGAATAAACCCCCACGGTTATCTACAACTTACCGTCAGTCGTTGTGTATGAAGCGTAAGTACATTATGTTGTCAATGCTCATTTATGGGTCTAAACAGTCGAGAATTGATATAGATGTGTACAAGGTCCCTTTTGTTGAACATTTCAAGCTTTTGTGGGATGAGTTGTATCAATTTACGATGCATACCATTAAGAGCAATTTACATTGTGACCTATGATCTTCACCACAATCAATGAATTTCCGCGTGCGGAAACTTGTCCGGATACATCGTCAAAGGACACAAGGAATGCCCCATTTGTGCAGAGTGTACTTGCTCCTATTAACTCAAGCATGGAAAAGAGACGGCCTATCTCGGACACTCGAAAGTTTCTTCCCTTTCCCCATCAATATCGTCGAGAAAAGAAGGCTTTCAATGGTAAAATCGAGATGGATTCTGCTCCAACTCCATTAATAGGACATTAAATATATGAGAGAGTGAAGGATCTTGATGTGGAGTTCGGCAAGCCATACCGACATCAATCCAAAAACGAGTGTGTGGAAAAAAGATGAATACTTTTTGATCTTCCATATTGGAAAGAGTTGTATGTGAGACATAGTCTTGATGCAATGCATATAAAGAAAAACATCCGTGAAAGTCTCATTGGCACTCTTCCGAGCATTCCGGGAAAACCAAGATCGGAAAGAAAGCACGACTCGATATGTGTGAAATGGGAATACGGGAGGAATTAGCACCACAACCAAAGGGGAGAGAAAATATTTGCCTCTTGCGTCTTACACATTGAGTAGAAGGGAAAAACAACGTTTGTGTGAGACTTTGAAGAAACTCAAAGTGCCACAGGGATATTCTTCAAACATCAGTAGACTCGTTTCGATGTCCGATTATAGACTAATCGGTTTTAAATCTCACAATTGTCATTCTTTGATGCAATAAATATTGTCGGTTGGTATCCCAGCCGTGATGCCGAAACATGTCGGACTTTGCTTCTTTTTAATGCCATATGTAGCAAAGTTGTTAATTTGGAGAAATTGGATGATCTTCGATGCGGCGTGATCATTACGTTGTGCCAACTTGAGATGTACTTCCCACCTTCTTTTGTTAATATCATGGTGTACCTCGTTGTCCATTTGGTGACGAAGTGCAATTCGTGGCCGGTTTTTACCGATGGATGTACCCTTTTGAACGTTTCATGAAAATTCTCAAAGGGTATGTTAGAAATTGGTACCGATCGAAGCGTGCATTTTTAGGCATACACAACCGAGGAGTGTATCGAATCTACTATGAATACTACCCCCAAATGGAAGAAGTTGGTAGTCCAAAACATCGATTTATGGGGAAGATTGGTGGGTAAGGGAAACTAAGGCTGACGATTCTAACAATCACTTGGGATATAAGGGATCAAGCACATCTTTATATTCTACAAAACAACTATGAAATGCAATCGTTAATTGATGAGCACAAATCCCTCATAAAGAGACGATGCACGAGGAAAAAAATGAGATGTGGGTACTGACCCATCATAATCACACATTTGTCAACCGGTTCGAGAGATAGAGTAATCACTAGCCAATTGGAAGAATCATGAGAACATATCTAGCAAACATTAGTTAGCTTGGTTAGAGGGCTGCAGTTGGAAGTCATATCTTACAATGGGTATGACATCAATGGATACTCTTTCTACACAAAGAGCCGAGGATAATAGGAGCACCTTGCAAAATACTGGGGTCACATTGGAGGCTCATGCACCTCATGTTTCCCGCTCCAAGGATAAAAATCCCGTTATAGCTAAAATGTCATATTACGGTGTCATTGAGGAGATATGGGAGCTAGACTATGTTGACTTATGTGAGCCGGTTTTCCGGTGCAAATGGGCTGACAATAACAATGGTGTCCGAGTTGATGAGATGGGACTCACGATGGTCGATCTTATAAGGGAAGGGCCTAAAAGGGATCAATTCGTTATGGCATGCCATGCAAGACAAGTGTTCTACATTGAGGACCCGGCTAATGATAATTGGTTTATTGTTCTTCAAGGGAAGAGGCACGTTGCTGGTGGGGATAGTGAAGGAGTGTGCGAGTTTGTTGAGCGGACCCTACCCTTCTCCTTGGGAATGCCAATCGAAAATGAGGATCCCAATTTTGAAGAGTTTTATTTAAGGGTTGACCATCAAGAGGGCATATATATTGAAGATATGACTAAAGGAGGGGAAAGAAGGCATAAACCATATAATTTTATCAACTCGGTAAGAACATTAATTTTATTCCGGATGATATCCAATATTGTTGCTTGTTTTAGAAACCGCATCTTGCTTTTCATTATTTTTGACTTGTAGTATTCATGTAAACAGATGATTTTGGTTTGATGATGATCAAAATAAGGACTCGAGCTGTCCATTGGAAGGGTAGAAGATCATCATTCGATAAGGGCCATCATTCGAGTAATGTTTCTTGTGACTAATTATTGTTTAACACTTTTCTCGGTTTAGGTTGCTAATCTCAGCTCCCACTTAATGTTTTCCACATTTTTTATATGTTGTAGAACCCTACCGCTGCATGAACTCCAAAAAGAAAAAGAAGGACTAAGCTCTCAAATGGAAAGGTAGAAGATCCTCATTCGATGAGTATCGAAATAACTAAGCCTTTTAGGTAAAGTTTCTTGTGCATATTTCTTGTGGATAATTGTTGATTAATGCTTTTCTCCTTTTTTATTGTTAATCTTTGATCCCACTTAATGTTTTCCACGGTTATTAAGTTGCTTATTGTCCAGTCTAGCCCCTGCACAAACTCAAAGCGAGCAGTACACGAGGAGCATCACTTTGGGACAATGACTAAGGAAATAGACAAGTGTTGGTGAAATATCCTGTTTGTGTATTCCTTTTTCAAGAAGAGAGATGAGGTATTATGTTTTTATGACTATATTGCTTGTTTGGAGTTCGTGCGGAGGTAGCGTGAACTGCAAATATGATGTATTATGTTTTCCAGGCTACCTATGCAACAACTCCAAACAAGCAATATTATCATAAAGACAATCACATCAATTGTAATATATTCTTTGCTTGAACTTAAATGTGAAATATGGAACTGTGTTGCGAACTTGTTCGAGATGAAACTTTGTTGTGGTTGTAGTAAGTTAAAAATTCTTGTATTATTGGAAATTCTTGTATTTATGCAGGAAAATTTAGGGTTGTTGGTTTGTTACTTGTGTAAGTTGTGATGTATTTTGAAGTATATTTTGTACGAGGGGATAGAAAAAACAAAAAAACTATTAAAAAATATAGACCTATTACGACGGTTCTTACATTAGAACCTTCGTCATAAGCCTCGACACAATTTTGCAACATAGGCGGGACCTATGACGATGGTTCATCAACCAGAATCGTCATCATATGTAAATATATGACTACGGTTCCACTCTGGAGAACCGTCATCATATAGATACTTATGACGACGGTTTTTAAATGAAAATTGTCATTATAGGTGATCTTTACTATGGTTGTTAAATCGTAGTTAAAAATGATACATATAACGACGACCACATACACGACGCCTGTTAACCGTCATTAAACGTCATTTTTAACCATAATTAAAAGTGGTTCCTGTAGTAGTGTGACTACCTCGGAAGCGATCATCACTTCTCCGGTCTAGAATACTAGGAAGTTAAACCCGGTGTCCGGGTTCATGTGTCCGAGTTACCTCCTCCTCCTCCACCTCGGACTCGGACAACTCCGGAGGTACCAATACTACCTGCTGGACCTTCGCTTCTCAGTCTACCCCTTTGTTGAGCTACTTGAAAAATTAGCCAACAAATTTGCTTCTCTCGCTCAAGAGTTGCAATCAACTCGAGGTCGTTCAAGGGCTTCATTCCAACTCCGGTTCCGATGCAGAAACAAGCTCGATCTCGGCTCCGAAAGAACCAAGAACTGATTTCTAAGGTTAAGGAGATCATCAAGGACCAACGAGAACGGATCGGATGCCTCCAAGAGAGACGGTCTAAGGCGGTAGAGGACTCGGAGTCCTTTGAAACATTTGAGGAGTCCTGCAACCCTTCTAAGTCAAAATCAGCGAAGCTGAAGTAGAAGAAGAAGAAGGAGAAGCTAAAGGGGAGAAGAAGATAAAGAAAAAGTGGAAGAAACTGCTCAAACCGAGGACCACGACAACAAAGAGCCTGAGGTGATATCCTCAAATCACACCGAGAGTGCCTCGGAAGAGGCTAGGGAACCTGGTCAATCCAAAGCCCCTGCCTCGAATTGCAGCCCACGATAGTCTTTGAGGAAGAAGATGAAGAAGTGGGCGATATGCCTTTGTTTCATAGAACCAGGATCTCTCCACTTCCGGGCGTACCCATTTTGCAACCTCCTCTCCTCATTGTTTTAACACAAGCTTACGAGCACGAGCACACAGCTCGCTCTTCTATCTCAAGACAGACCATTTCTCAAACTCGGATTTCATTTTTTCTTATCCAAACATCTAGTATAACTACTTGGTCTTTCCTCCCTTCTTTTGTTATTTTTTATTGAAATGCATAGGGGAGAGAAATAGATAGAAAATTAGATGTTTGGTTTAGGGGAGTTCATCCCTTTGCTACTTTTTGGGTTTATTTTTTCTTTTTTCTTGTACATATGCTTCTAGCAATGAATGAACTCTATTTACGAGCATATATGTTTTCGTGTTATATACTTTCCTTTTCTTTAATAGCTCGATACATGACTTTTTAACGTCTTTGCTCCGATTAATATCAAGAAACATGTTACGAGTTATGCTTTGATCTTAGTTGAACTTATTTGAATATCTTATGCTCTTATTGATTCTTTCTTGCTCCGATCAATTCTTTATGAAAACTTAACTTGTTGAACTGTCAAATTTCGATCTTAAGTATGGAATGCCTTTCATCAAAAAGGGGGATTGAAGACTCAGGTATAACTTTCTATCTCTCTTGGATTTTGATTCTAAGTCATTCCGAGCTTTATAGAAATCATTATATAAGTTTTCATCCTGTTACGACCCACTCAAAACCAGTCTTTTAGCATAACATTCTTAACTCGTGTTTTTACCCACTCGGACACAACTCGGAACAATCGCATGAGTAAATAATCTCTCTAACAATTTTATTCTAAGCACTCGACTTTGTGTTTCAAGTGAAAATGAATTACAGCGTTAATTCTATGTTCTAAGTTAGTTTATTTATAGAGAATTATTTGCTTAATCAAGTTCTTATATCCTAACATTTTATTCTCACTAACTTGATCATTTGAAGGATTGACTCAAGATGGAATATGAACCTAATGGATATTAGACTCGAAAAATTCCACTCTTTTAGGACAAAGATAATTAAGTGCTTAATTACTCCGATTTAATTATTATCTATGCCTAATCTTGGATCGAAGTATTTCTATACTTTGAGTACCACTTTATTTTGCTTTTGTAGGTTGTTGAAACAAGCCTTATCTACTTTTGAAATACAAAAGCAACTGGTTTCTTGCCGTTAAAAACCAGCAGACAGAGATTAACCATTTCCGGACAAGGCTCAAACACCGTGTCAAGGCTGTTTGTTTCAAAAACTAGAAAAATTCAACCTTGAGTCTAACAGTTGTTTCCACCTCGGATTTAAAGCACCATCAGATGATTGGACCATCTTTTGAGCCAAGGATCCTACACAACGTTCACATTTCACCGGATCTTTTTCTAAGTGACTCGGACTAGCCATTACAACGGCTAATGAAGCTTACCAGTCCAGAACTAATCTCAACGGTCATTCGGCCTTGATGCTTATAAATAGAAGCCACTCCACAGGACTTGAAGCTTGCTGAACATATTGCCGAAACCGAACACATTCTACTCTTGCTCAATCTTCTAGGCTTTACAACTCATAATCTGTATTTTGTTACTTTATAAGTTATAAAGAAAGTCTTGTAATCACTTCTACTCTTTCTTTCTAAGTCCCTTGATTGAGTTTTAAGGGCTAACTCAGCTCAGTTGCACATGACTGTAAGGGTTAACCGATAGGCCGTAAGCGCACGGTGTATGGTTGTAGCTAGCCAAGGTCGATCCCACAAGGACTCGATCTAGCAACGCACTAAACTAGCCCTCTACTCAATTGCTAAGAAAATAAGATTTTTGGAGTTTGTTCTTTCTAAACTAGGTCTAACTATTAAAATTAAGAAAATTAATCTAGACATAAATCAATGGATAAAAACATCTAGGGATTTACTTTCCTAACAATGAGTTTGATAATTGAAACATAAATTGTGCAATCATTTTTTCAAGTAAATCAAGGATCGATAATCACAAAATTCTACCGCTCTTTCGATGCTTAATAGAATTGCTCTAATTAACGTATCAAACAACTTTCGTATGCCTTTTAAGTTAATCAAAGTTAAAGATTTCAAATTATCAAAGTGATCTCCTAATTTACTATTCTTTTCTCAAATTTCATAAATTAGGTAGAAAGGTTGGTTGTCGGATTATTCTGTTTCACTTTTCGAGTACATGATATCTCTAAACACAAGTATCCTAGGCCTTCAAAACACTCATGAACATGATAAACACAGCCTTCTATTGAATCAAAATCAGAATTCAAGCACAAATCATAGAAAACTACTCAAATTACATTGTTTTGGATTACAAATCCGTAGAAAAACTAAACTACTCACACATGTTTATTGAAAGCTTAAGTAAAATCCAATACATTGAAATCAAACCTCAAACAGCAAGAAATGAACAAGTAGATGATAGGCTTGAGGTGCTCCACTTGAATCTCTTGACTTCAAATGGAACCCCGCAACTCGCTTCAATCTTCTTCTTCAATCTTCAAAGTTTTTGGTTTGATGTGGATGAAAGGTATGGATGAATAATGGAGAATGAATATGGAGGAATGAACTCTGAATTCTGGATTGGATGGATGCAGGAATGGCAGAAAATTAGCTTAAATAAGCCATTAAGAAGCAATCAAGAGCCGAAACCGTCAAAACCAAATCGTCTAGGCATAATTTACCTCCAACATAGGCCGTGTCCTCCGACATGGGCTGCTCGTGTTGGCTGCTGGCACATCAAAATTGGACGGAAACACTGAAAAGGGGTTGTGTCCATTGACACGGGCTGCCCGTTCTCGATGCAAAGGCTCGACCTCCAACACGGGCACACGGGCCGTTTCGTCCAAAACGGTCCGCCCGTGTTGGTTGTCTGGAAGGCATGCGTCAAATTGATTCAATCATAACTTCCTCGTCCGATGTCCAAATGATGCAATTCTTTACTTTCCGGAAAGCTCATTGAGTCGTGTTTCTAATTCTATCATCATTATACGTGCTTCATTAGTGTGGGAAAAAATATAATTCAGAGTGTAAAGAAGTATTCGTTACCGCAGCCTTCTTACCTTCTAGCTTATATCTTTTCGTTCCTCAACAGAATTGAGCTTATAATATGTCATTGGAAGGCTCCTTCAATAAGGACATTATAAACATAGACTCAAAAAAGCTTTGGACCGAAAATATGACAAAATCAGGTCCAAATCACTAGGAAGTTGCTTGAAACAAACCAAAAGTGCAAAACCTAAGTGTAAAGCATAAATGGGGCATAAAGTACATAAATATGAATATAAATCCCCAAAAATGACAAGCAACTTCCTATGAAATCTAATACAAATATGGCACTTATCAAAGTCTCCCATGCTTAAACCTTACTTGTTCCTAAGCAAATACAAGACTCAAACAAAAAGAAAACCAAAAAAGACAATAAAAGGACTCAAGATAAAAAAGAAAAATCTATTTACACACGCTCCTCGGGTAAGCATCGGTAGAATTCTCTAACAACTAAGTTTAACCAATCATAGCCCGAAAGTGATGAAAACCATTAAGCACAAGTAAGAGGGAAGTTTTTGCAAAGATTTCTATGAATCACACAATCAAGATCAAATCAATCACCGTTAATCTCCAATGATAACAAGTTGGCACATGTATAAACATAAAACTAGAAAGATTGAAAGCAAACCTCACTTTAGGGAAATGGAAACACTCCTCTCATGTGTTTGAAAATATATAACAACGAAAGTTCTCTCAATACTCTCACCAAAGAAACAATCTACCATATGCTTGCTAAGAATCTCAACTCTCCACCATGAGATGCAAATGCAAATGACAATCAAGAGGTCTTTTCAAGGGTTGTAACGGGGCTAGGGGTTAAGGGTAGGAGTGGAAATTATTTGAGTAATGAGGAGCTAAAAGCCAAACTTGGAGCTAACTCATCAAATATCTCATATATACAATACTACCCATTCATAAACATTCAAAACAAACCCAAAAAAACCCATTGGAAACCACCTTAAATCTACACAAGCTACTGCCAAAACACTTTATTTCTTCCTTTTTTTCTGATTTTTTTCTATCACATTTTTTCTGATTTTTTTCTTTTTTTTTGAATGGAAAAATAAACAAAAATTATAATACTAGGCAAGTTTCCAATTTTCAACCCAAATGAAACTACACAAGTGGAGAAAAGTTCAAGAATTGAATTTCACAACTATTCCCCATCAATCAAACCACAAAATTTACCACAATCAACCCATATCACACTCAAGACACTCCAAGCAATGGCTTAAAGGTAGGAGAAATGTATTTGGCCAAGGCTTGTTAGTGTAGGTTCAATCAAAAAGAGTGGTCAAAGGCTAGAAAAGGGCTAAAAGTGGTAATTCATACAAGTAAGGGTGGCTTTTTGGCTCATGTAGCTTACAAAATCAACAATTGAATGTCGTCTATCACATTGTCAATGCAAATACAACTTTCGGTTTCGAAGAGATTCAAAGCAAGTTCTAGAGATTGCAACCAAGGTAGAGTCATACATGGAAAATATAAGACTAATAAAAATGATTAGTCTTTTAAGGCTTAGTGGTCTCACGGGATAAGACTCAACAACAAATCCTAATTCAAGATATTCCACATGCCAATCTCACATCAAAAGATCAAAAAGGGTAATCAATCATCTCTATCAAAGTGCAATTCTAAACCAAGATTCTCTTACAAACTCTTTTCAAAAACTTTTATTCACAAACGGGCTATACAATATCAAACAAAGTCAAAAGAAAAACTACCTAACCTAAGAATCATCACCGGAGGATTTATTCAATAACCTAAAGTCTAATCTTTTTTTTTTTCTTCTTTTTTCATATTATTTAATTTTTTTCCTGATTTTCTAATGAAAGCCATAAAAACTACCCCTACATGCAACCTAAATTCAAGTGCAAAACTTAGAAATTACAAAACGAAACTAAAAACAAAAGACAAATAAAAGAAAACTAAGAACACTAAACTAAAGTAAATGCAACTATATACATTATTTTTTATGCACCATATGAATGCAAAACCTTCCCTCCATGCTAGGACAAAGCATTGTCCTCAATGCAATTAAGAATCAATGTGATGAAAGGAGAAAGAAAATCACTCTTCAAGTGCATATAATGGTAACTTTTATGAAAAATGCAAACTACCTAAAAAAGAAGAAGAAGAAAGAAATCACCTTGGGTTATCTCCCAAGCAGCGCTTCTTAAAGGTCATTAGCTAAACCCAACTCCAATCATCCATCTAAGGCAAGAGGATAAACCGGAAGGAAAGGAGACTTCTCAAGAAATGTTCCTCCTTTGTCACGGACTTCAAAATCGAATTCTTGTAAAACAAGGTGCCTCCAAATACCCTTATCAAGGATCACTCTGTTGTGGGCGGTCACCATCAGACGGGCCACCATCACATTTGACCTTCCAGTTGAGGTCCAAATCAAGAGCTCCAATGCATTGAGCTTCAACCAAAGCAAGCTTCAACCTAATACACTCATTGAGACAAACTTCATTAAACACATAGGACATGCCCTTGCCAAACATTGGTGGAGGAAATTTGTCAACCTCGTACCACGTTAGCATTGACAAGTTCATGTCCTTCTTGCAAAGGTTTATCACATGCTACTTAATAAGTCATTTTAACACTACAACATTCAGCAAAAATGGGGAAACATCATATTTCTTTAAACATTAAAATTCACCGTGATGCTACCCCACATCAAAGGTCAATCTGCCCTCTTTTACATCAATCTTACACCCAGCAGTAGCCAAGAAAGGTCTCCCAAGAATGATTTGGGTGCGGGCATCCTCAGCCATATCAAGAACTAAAAAGTCCACAAGCACAAAGAAATCACCAACTTTAACGGGAATGTCCAAATACCCAAATGATATGTCACGTAACTATCCACTAATTGAAGAGAAATGGTGGCGGACCTTAACTTACCTAAGTCCATTTTCTTATATAAAGAATAGGGCATCAAGCTTACACTTGACCCCAAATCACATAAAGCACGATCTATGGACACATTCCCAATCAGGCATGGGATGGAAAAACTACCCGGGTCTTTAACACTACACTCCTCACTCAATGCAAAGGTCTCATGGTCATTCAATGTCCTCTTTTTGGAGAGGATATTTTTGAAGACTCGGACTTTGCAGGTATATCATTCTAAGTACCATCAAGGAATCAGTACGAGACTTCATCTCTTGTAAGTTTTGATTACAAGTCATTATAAGTGGTTTAGAAACTTTTCGAGTGATCTAGAATCTTTTCCGAGTGTTACTGAAACTATCGCATTTGTTTTCACTTGATTCCGACTGACTCGTAAAACATACTCTTGCTTATCTTTTCACACGTAGTTCCGAGTCACTCAAACAACACTCGGACTTATCGCATGTTCAAATGTTTGCTCTAATGTGCATAAACTTTGGTCCGACTTTGTATTCTAAGTTTAATTGAATTATAGTGTTATTTCAACGTTCTAAGTCGGCATGTTTCGTTTGAACCGTGCTTGTCTAGATGAAGTCTCATTACTCCGATATTCCTTAACCGACTTGTTTTACTTCTATACTGACTCCAATGGAATTTGAGTATAATGGATATTAGACTAAGAAAATTTCACTCTTTCAGGACTCGGATAATTAGGCACTTAATTATCTTAATTAAAATTATTATCTCGTGTCTAATCTTGGACCAAAGTATTTTATACTTTGAGAACCAAAATTGATTTACTTTTGTAGGTTATCTAAATGAGGTTATCCTATTTTTGAATTACAAAAGTAAACGGCTTAAAAATGTCAAATCATCGGTAGATACTTTTTCAACTTCTAACCAAGGCCCGGACACTATGTCAGGTTTGTCTGTTTCCAAAACTGGAAATCTACAACACCTAGCTCAACGGTGGTTTCAACCCTATTTTCTAGACACCTCTAGTGGATTGGGACATCCAAAGGAGTCAAGAGCGGTTGCCCAACGTTCACACCTCAACGGATATTTTTGAGTCACTCGAAAAACCATTGCAACGGTCACAAAGGACTTCTAATAAGAAGATAAACACAATGGCTAATCTGCTTGGTCATCTATATATAGAAGCCATTTCACAAGATAAGAAGATTGTTGAACCTATTGCTGAAATTATCTGTCTATGTAATTCTCATTCAATCTTTTACTTACAACTCCAACTCTATACTTAACATCTTTCCGAGTTGTAAGGTCTTGTAATCGATCACAAACACTTATTCTTCCTTTCCGAGCAAGGTCTCTTGATTGAGCTGTAAGGGTTAACTCAGCTCGGTTGTCCTTAACTGTAAAGTTACCTCAGTTAGGAAGTACTAGATCGAGATAAGAGAACTTCGAGTCTAGGAAAATCTTTTAAAGAATTGTCTAAGGGAGCAATTCTGGTTGAGTTTTTCTACCGTATTTTATGGATTAAAAATAGTGGATATGACTTGGTGCTTGGATTAGCACCGACCATGATTTTCTGCCCCGTAGGGTTTCCACGTACTTTTGAGTTAACACTTTTCCGAGTCCAATCTAGACTCGGACTGTTTTAAAGTTAGTTTCAAATTTTAATCTTTTAGTCTTTGGTCAAATTTTCTCATCACCCTATTCACCCCCTCTAGGGTGACTTAGTCTCTCCAAGAGCAAACCTTCAATTGGTATCGAGCCTAGCTTTTCGAAAGGATCTAACCATCCAAAGGTCTAAAGATCAAATGGCTCGGAACAATGGAGAGTTCGATGAAGGAAGATCTTCTAGGAGACCCCCAAAGTTCAAAGGTTCTAACTTCGTGCACCTGGAAGAAGCTCATGGAATGTTTTTTGCTGGATCACGATGAAGATGTCCGGAACATCATACAAGTAGGGAACTACATTATAATGAAGATGGAAGAAACGAGACTCGTACCCAAAGCAAAGGTCGAGTACACCATTGAAGAAGCAAAAAGTTTAGAAAGAACTTCAAGGCGATGAACATCTTAATGTGTGCCATCAGCTCGGAAGAATACAACCGAGTGTCAGCCTGTGACACAGCCAAAGAAGTGTGGGACACGCTTGTCAACACTTATGAAGGCCAAGCTAAGTTAGACAAGCGAAGATAAGCCAATATCTTCACAAGTACGAGCTGTTCAAGATGGAGCCGAAGAGAACATCACTCGGATATTCATCCGCTTCACCGAGATTACTAACAATCTCAAATCTTTGGGTAGAAAGATTTCCCACGAGGAAATGTGCGGAAAGATACTCGTAATTCTACTCAAGAAAAGATAGGGTCCCAAGGTGACAGCCATCGAAGAGGTTCGAACCTGTCCTTAATGAAGCCAGACGAACTCATTGGGAAGCTACTCACTCATGAGATCCACCTGAAAGAGGAGGATGCAGAGGTCAGCACTAAAAAGAACATCGCATTGAAGGCCTCGAAAACAGAGAAGCAAATCTGAGTTCCTCCGAATCGGAATAGGATCCCATGACACTTATCGCTAGAGGCTTCAAAAATTGATGAAGCACAAGAGATGGGATAAGAAGCCAAGAAAAGAGTTCTACAAGAAAGACAAGAAGGATAGAAAAGGTAAACATTCCTCCCCTTCAAAGTTATCTTTAACTAAGAACTCCTAGCTGTTTTAAATGTGGCAGCAAGGAACACATAGTCAAAGACTCGTCCCAAGAGAAAGAGGGACAAAAAGAAGAAAAATTCTATGATGGCCACATGGAGTGATAAAGACTCATCGGAAGATGATGAGGACTCGGATGATTCAAAGTGTCCGATGGCACTCTTAGACTCGAAGTTGAATCGGACTCAAACTCGGATCACTCGGACAGTGAGGAAACAAATCCTCAGGAGGTAATTGAATACTTCCTCAAGTTTTCCAAAGTTGATTTACCCAAATATATTTATACTTTGGAAGAAAAGTCCAATTCCGATTCTTCTCGGTTTAAAGAACAACTTGAGTCTATTACTTCCGAGAGCATCTCTTTGAAAAATGAATTAGAAAAACTGAGACTTACTCTAGGAGAACTCAAGACTAGTGCTCAATCCAATGAGACCGAGTCTGAGTCACTCGAAGAGAAAATGAGCATCCGAAGCAAGAGCTCAATAAGTCTCAAGAGCTTATTTTAAAATTTAGCAAGAGATCAATAAGTCTCAAGAGCTTATTTTAAAATTTACTCAACGTCGAAAAACCTTGACATGTTCTTCGGGTTTCAATGTGTCTCCTTCGAAAAGAAGGACTTGGTTTTAACAAAGAGGAGGAATCTAATTCCTACTCGGAGATTTTCAAAAAGGATTCCGAACCGTAAAGTTTAGGAAAATTGAGCACGGTCCCATTCATAATAATGAAAGAAGGATTGAGCTCGAAGATTTGCTCGGGGAGAGACTAAGTCACCCTAGAGGGGGTGAATAGGGTGATGGAAGATTTTTCTGAAAATCAAACTCTTTTGAGCAAGAGACAAACAAAAAGCAGTTCCGAGTAAAAAATGAGGTCGTAAAATTGTGAACTCGGAATTGCAGTGAGGAGTAAAGAAGCGAGATAAAGTCGAAGCTTTTAATATGTCCGAGTCTAGAATGTACTCGGAAAGTAAGAACACGAAAGTATGTGGAAACCCTCCTGGAGCAGAAAACCACGGACCGTGCTAATCTAAGCACGAAGTCAAATCCACTATTTTGAGTCCACAAAATACAATAGACTGATCGAACCCGAGTTGCTCCCTTAAACAACTCCTTACAAGTTTTCCTAGACTTAGAAATTTCCTTATCTCGATCTAGTACTTCCTAGCCGAGATAACCCTTACAGCTAGGGACAACCGAGCTGAGTTAACCCTTACGACTCGGTCAAGGGACCTTACTTAGATAGTAAGAAAAGAGTGTTTGTAACTAAGTACAAGACCTTACAACTCGAATATAATGAATTACAGAGTGGGAGTTGTAAGTAGAAGATTGAGAATGAATACAATGACTTTGCTCAAGTACGTGTATTAACAATAGGTTCGGCAATCTTCAAGTCTTGAGAGTTGACTTCTATTAATAGATGACCAGGCAAGCATAGCCGTTATATCCATCTTTTGACTGGACGCCCCTTATGACTATTGTAGATGACTTTTTGAGTCACCCACAATGTATCCGTTGAGATATGAATGTTGAGCAACGGTTCTTGATCGCTTGGAAGTCCCAAAACCACTCGGTGGTGTCTTGAAAGATAAGGTGGAAACCACCGTTTAGCTTAGCGCTGCAGTTTTCTAGTTTTGGAAACAGACATGCCTCGACGCAATCTTTTGGGGCTAGGTCAAAGGTAAAAAAAGCCTTGTCCGCTTGTGATTTGACGTTTTGAAGCCGGTTACTTTTGTATTTTCAAAAGGTGTAGCCTCGTTTGAATAACCAACAAAAGTAAATCAAATTGGTTCTCAAAGTATAAAATACTTTGGTCCAAGATTAGACACGGATAATAATATAATTAAGATAATTAAGTGACTAATTATCTCGAGTCGAAAAGGAATGGAATTTTCTCGAGTCTAATGTCCATGAAACTCAAAATTCCATCTTAGTTAGTCTATGCTAGAATCAAGTTACAAAAGAGATATCAGAGTGAAATAAACTTGATATAGACTAAGCATGGTTCGGACTAGAAGCGCCGACTATAACAGAATAAGACCCGTAACGTGGAGTCGGACTCGAGTGCGATTATGCGAGTACTAGTCATTTGAACATGCGATAATTCTAAGTATTGGGTGACTCAAATCTGAGTGAGACAATCGTGAGTACATTCCGAGTCATATAGAGACAAGCAAGAATACATAAAATAATTGCTATATCACTTAGAGGAAATACTAGATCACTTAGAAAAGTTTCTAAGGTACGGAGAATGCCTTGGAATCAAAACTCGTAAGGGAGAGATTCTTATACCCGATTCCTTTGATAGAACTCGAAATGTGCAGAGTAAAGTCCGAGTCTTCAATCTCCCCTTTTGATAAAAGGCATTCCATACTTAGACAGTAAACTTTTGTTAGTGATAAAGATATGTTTTTGTATACATGCGCAGTAAAATAAGAGAAGTAAAGCATTCTTAAAGAAACAGATCAAACAAAAATAAATACTTCGATGAATTGTCAATCAAATGAATTCGGACTCGAAATTCTTGCGGTAAACAATGAACTCGAGAGAATTGAAAGAGAAAGCATTAGTTCACCGAAGTTAAAGAGAGAGAGTGAGAAACTCCCCTAAACAAGACAACAAGTTTTTGTGACTATATTTCTCCCCCTTGCCTTTCAAAGAAAAACAACAAAAAAATGGGAAGAATATAACAATTAGTACAAATTTGATGTCCGGACAAAAGAGAAATAAAAATTCCAGGGAGAAGAAGAATCGGCAAACTATGGAATTGTGACACGAGTGCATGGCGCCTACGAGGGAGAGTGGGTTGGTGGAGTAGAAGAGGAGGGATGAGAGGTGCGCCGGCGCTGGTAGGATCTTGACAATATGCTTGAGCGCGGCGGAGGGAGGACAAGGATGGCCGTCGAGGGCTCGGCTCCGAGTGGTCGACCCGTAACGAGAGTATCTAAAGGTTTCTCCCCGTGGACCTCGGTAGCTGGAGGGGTCCGCTCGCTCGACCCGCTGCAGCTTGACCTTGTTCAGCCTAGGTCTTTTGACCCACTCGACTCGCCGTCCGAGCCGAGTACTGCCATATGAGCTTGAGGAGCGCTTTACCCTCACTGTCCTTCCTTTTTCTTCTTTTGAGTCTCCCCTGCCCTGAAGGACCTCGCTTCCACAGCAGGTTCCTCGACGTCCGCTTCTTCTTCGTCCTCCCCGCTTTTGGAGGAGGTCTTGGCCGAGCTTGAGGACGCTTCGGATGTGTCCGAGTCGCCATAGTCCCGAGCCGCCTTGGACCTTCTCTCCTGGAGGAGCTCGATCAGCTCCTTTTGCTCCTTCATCAAGCCCTTCATCTCAAGAACCAGTTCTTCGTCGCTCTCGAATTTGAGATTGGGTTGTTTTTTGGTTGATGGTTATAGACTCGATAGACAGTCTTAAATGACCGGAGCATGTCCCCGAATTCCGAGGACACAGAATTGATTTTGTCCAGAAAGCGGAGGACAAAATGGAGGAGAGAGACTTAGAGACACCTGAGGTAGAAGCACCACCAGGTGGGGCAGGGAGAGAAAGAGGGGTTTCTTTCCGAGTCCGAGGCGGAGAAGAAGGCCTCAGCTCCGAGTTGTATACCCGGACACCGAGTTGAGTTTCCTGGTACCCGTACTCCTGAAGTTCTTTTTGCCGACAACAACGGTAGCCTCGTAAACAGCGTTTGGGTATGAGGGGAGAGAACTTTAAATTGTTTGAATACAAGTGTGAGAAGAGCACCGAAGGGAAGAAGGGTGTTCTTCTTATTTTGGAGTTGAGCTGGCACGACTGCCATCCGCTCAATAATAGAGGGAAGAGGTCTACTTCGTAGCCCTCAAGAATGTCAAAAAGAGCTTTTAAATGCTTGGAGTTGGGGTTCTCCTTGCTGGAATGCTCGAGAGAAGAAAGTTCTCATCAGCAGGAAGCACGTAAGGCGTGCTTCGACTTGAGCTAAGTCATCGAGAAATTTTTCCGTGACTCAAGGAACTCTTTTGCATATTTTTCAAAGAAGTTGTCAGCGACTTCAAGTGAAAGGAATAGGTTTGTTGTTCAAGAAAAGAGAGGAAACCTTGAACGGACGGTGGAGACGAGAGGTGTTCATACGAAGCCGTAACGTTCGAACCCCGGAGGTTAGAACACCTTCGAGCTAGTCGGATGAGTGTAAAACTTAGAGACGAGTTCAGGATATATGAACTCGCTGAAACAAAGAAAGTTATAAACACCGGTTGTTTGGATGTGGGCCAACCACGAGAATTTGGTGGTTGGGAAGAACTTGTCGTCCAAACACGAGATGCTCGGGTGACAACGAGCTTAGAGGATGAAGAACCCTCTTGACTTTTTGTGCGTGGCTTCTTCGAGGAAGAGCCAAGAAAGTCGGGTGAGAACCTCTCTTATGCATTTTCGAAAGAAAAGAGAGAAGTGAAACTTTGAGAAAGAGTAGAAGAGAGTAGGTCGACGAGAGTGAAAGAAAAAGAGTAGAAAAAAGAGTTCGAGAGCAATCGAGCTTACTTGAGATTAGCTTCACGTCGCTTGAAAATGTCCAGAGATCATTGTAGACATAGAGAGCTTCCGCGAGAAGTTTTTCTTTTGAGAGAGAGAGTAAATGAAATGTAAAGTAGCGAGATGAAGGAGAATAGGCGCTATTTATACAAAAATAAACGTCCTTCAACGCAACGCTATTTATATATCCGTTCGACTCAACTCTTTCATCGATTACCTCGGACCGGTGTGACGGTTCTCTTCTCAACAGTTCAAAAATCTAGCGGTTTGACTTCCAACGGCTAGAAGTCCGATCACAATGAGCAAGAGAGAGAAAAAGATTTTGAAAATAAATTCCGAAATTCTCCACTTATCTAGAGATGATTCCAGAGATTTGATGTCCACTTTTCTCAACGTCCGAGTTTGACTCGGATAAGTTTTCTAAGTGACTCATAAACTAGAAAGAGATAATAACTATTAGCTCAGTATCACAAAATCAACCGAACAAATGGTTATTAACGATTTGAAAGCACATAGCACATAATCATGCAATAAGATTATCATAAAGAAAGCACATAATTATGCATTTAGCATTCCAAGCTCATTCCTAATAAAGCGTAACCGATCTTCACTAAGAGGCTAAGTAAAGATGTCAGCTAATTGAAGATTAGTAGGAATGAATTCAAGTTCAATATCACCTTTCTCGGAATGGTCTCTTAAGAAATGATACCCGACCTCAATGTGTTTTGTTTTTGAGTGCTGAACCGGATTTTTGGTAATGCTGATTGTGCTTTGATTATCACACTCGATTGGAACCGATTTGAAAGAAAGTCCAAGATCTCTCAAGTGTTGCTTTATCCATAAAATCTGAGCACAAGCATGCTCCGACTGCAATATACTCAGCTTCGGCAGTTGATAAAGCTACTGAGTTTTGCTTCTTTGAGTGCCAGGATATTAAGGATTGACCCGAAATTGGCACGCTCCTGAAGTGCTCTTTCTATCAACTTTGTATCCTGCGTAATCCGCATCCGAGTATCCAAGTGAGAGTCCATTCCGAGTCTCTTGAGTACCATAGACCTAAGTTCCGATTCCCTGCGAGATATCTCGAATATTCTCTTCACCGTAGTGAGATGTGATTCTTTTGGATTAGCTTGGAATCTTGCGCATAAACATACACTGAACATTATAATTGGCCGGCTGGAAGTAAGATATAGCAAAGATCTAATCATACCTCGATAGAGCTTCTAATCTATTGCTTTACCTTTCTCGTCCGAGTCAAGTTTTATACTCGCTGCTCATGGGTGTAGATGCGTGCTTTGCATCTTGGAGTTTGTATTTCTTCGACGAGCTCCTTGGTATACTTTGATTGCTGGACATAGATTCCATCTTTGTCTTGTTTGATTTGTAGACCAAGGAAGAAATTGAGTTCTCCCATCATACTCATTTGAAATTCCTAACTTATTAACTCGGAAAATTGTCAGCACGTGAATTTCATTAGTAGCTCCAAAAATTATATCATCAACATAGATTTGAACAATAAGGAAATCTTTCCCTCTCGGTTCTTATAAAGAGAGTCTTGTCGATCCGACCTCTTCTAAAATCATTTTGAACCAAGAAATTGCTCAGCTCTTTCATACCAAGCTTTGGGAGCTTGTTTAAGACCATAAAGAGCTTTTTGGAGTTTGAAAACATGATTTGGAAATTCCGAGTTTTCAAAACCAGGAGGTTGCTCGACATAGACTTCCTCTTCAATAAAACCATTGAGAAAGGCACACTTAACATCCATTTGATATAATTTGATATTCATGCTAGATGCAAATGCCAACGAGATTCTAATGGCCTCAATTCAGCAACAGTGCAAAGGTTTCCCCACAATCAATCCCTTCTTCTTGATTGTAACCTTGAGCCACAAGTCTAGCCTTGTTTCTGACTACCAACCCACCTTCATCCAGCTTTGTTCTTCAAAACCCATTTGGTTCCTATGACTGGGTGGTCAAAAGGTCGTTTAGTCGGAGTCCGGACTTGGTTTCTTTCGAATTGATTGAGTTCCTCTTGCATGGCCTCTACCCATTCAGGTTCATTTAGGGCCTCTAGTGCATTTTTGGTTCAGTTAATAAAAGGAATGCAGTGAATGCACATAGATTTTAAAGAGAGGAACGAGTTCTTACCCCACTGTTGATATCGGATAATATGTTTTCTAGTGGATGACTAGAAGTGAACTTGAAAGCTCTACCTGTTCTCCGATTCACAAGATTTGTAGGCTGAACTATTTGATCTTAAGAAGCTTGTTCCGAGTGATCTTCTTCATTCCGAGTAAGCTCTTGATTTGTCTCATTCCGAGTCACTTCGTTCTAAGTGACTTCATTCCGAGTCGGTTGAGTTTGAATCTTGGCGATTCATGTTCATTACTATCATCTTCTCTGCTGAGCTTCAGTGTCCGAGTATGATGATTTACTTGGTTTTTCCTGTTCAATCTCATCAAACACAACGTGGATGCTTTCTTCCACTTTGTTAGTTCTCTTATTGAAAATGCGATAAGCTTTGTTATGAGATGAATAACCCGTAAAAATACCTTCATCTCGATCGAGCATCAAACTTGGTCAGTGATCCTTACCATTGTTATGAGCAAAGCATCTGCATCCAAAAGGCTTGAAATAGGAAATATTGGGTTTCTTCCCTTTGTAAAGCTCGTAAGGTGTTTTCTTCAATATGGGTCCGATGAGGCATCTGTTCAAAGTGTAGTTGGTCGTGTTGATCGCCTCAGCCCTGTAAATAGTAAGGTAGATTGTGCTCAATCATCATTGTCCTTGCTATTTCTTCAAGAGTTCTGTTCTTTCTCTCCACTACTCCATTTTGTTGAGGAGTTCTTGGTGCTGAGAAGTTGTGAGAGATTCCATTTTTGTCACAAAACTCGAGAATTCCGAGTAGTCGAACTCCCTTCCATGGTAAGTTCGAATTCTCCGGATCCGAGTCCGAGACTCAACTTGGATTTTTCTACAGAGCTTGCTGAACTCTTTGAATGCTTCATTCTTGTGCTTAAGAAAACACACCCAGGTGAATCGTGAATAGTCATCAATAATAACAAGCATATATGATTTACCTCCGAGGCTCTTAACAGGGATTTCACCACATAAATCTATATGCAGCAGCTCAAGCACTTTGGATGTAGAAACTGTCTTCGAGAGATTTGAATGATAATCCGACTTGTTTCCCTCTTGTACAAGCTTCACAAACTTTGTCTTTCTTGAAGGCAAAGTTAGGCAAACCTCTAACTAAGCCATGAGATGTTAATTTCTCAATAGTATGCATGCTAACATGGCCTAATCTACGATGCCATTTCCATGAATCATCATGAAGAGATGCTTTTAAACAAGATAAGTGACTCGGGTCGAAAGAGGAATAGTATAAGTGTTACCCGATCTTTTACTTGAGAGTTTAATCTCCTTGGTGGTATCATCCAAAATGTAACAATTGGTCCGAGTGAATCTTACCTCTTAACCTTTATCACATAGTTGAGAGATGCTAAGCGGATTGTACTTCGACCCTTTGACAAGGTAAACCGGGCTGACCAGATTGCTTCCCTTTCCAATCTTGCCTATCCTAATTATCTTGCCTTTGCTTGTCATCTCCAAAAGTGACTTTTCCTCCCTTATGCTCTTCTAACTCGGAAAATAGTCCCGAGTCTCCCGACATGTGTCGTGAACATCCACCTGTCAAGATACCAGTGTCCTTTTGATCTCTTCGAGTGACCCGCAAAACAGAGACAATCTAACCCTTCTCACTTCCTTTAACGAACCTAGTAACACTCTTTACTCGTGGTCCTCTTCCGAGGAAGAAGGTTTTTCGAACCCGGACTTGAATGACTTTGAGCTGAGTCCGATTCCGAGTCTTCCGTGTAGATAATTGAGTTTGTATCTCTTTTTTTGAAAAACTTTTCTTTTGAAAGTCGGAGAAGATGGTTTCTTCTTGTAAACCGATCCGGGCTTAGTCCTTCTTTTATTTTTATGAATCGGACCATGCTCGACTTTCGTGAACTTTACAGTTCGGAATCCTTTTGAAGAGTTCCGAGTAGGAATTGGATTCCTCCTCTTTGTTGAAACCAAGACCTTCTTTTTGAAAGAGACACATTGAGATCCTAGGAGCATGTCAAGGTTTTTCCGACCTTGAGTAAATTTTAAAACAAGATCTTGAGACTCATTGAGCTTTTGCTTTAGTTGCTCATTTTCTTTTCTAAGTAACTCGGACTCGGTCTCATTGGATTGAGTATTGGCTTTGAGTTCTCCGAGTGTAAGTCTCAGCTTTTCCAAATCATTTTTCAAAGAAATGCTCTCAGAGGAAATTGACTCAAGTTGTTCTTTGAAACGAGAAGAATCGAATTGGACTTTTCTTCCAAAGTAAAAATATACTTATCCAAATCAACTTTAGAGAATTTGAGAAAGTACTCAATTACCTCTTGAGGATTAGATTCCTCATTGTCCGATTCTCGAGTTTGACTCTGTTTCGACTTCCGAGTCGGTGATTGCCATCGGACACTTTGAGTCATCCGAGTCCTCGTCATCTTCCGATGAGTCCTCGTCACTCTATGTGGCTATCATAGCCTTTTTCTTCTTTCTGTCCCATTTTCTCTTTTGACAGTCTTTGACTATGTGATCCTTGCTACCACATTCAAAACAGACCGAGTTTTTAGTCGAGGAGAACTTTAAAGGAGATGAGTATTTACCTTTCCTATCCTTCTTGTTTTTCCTATAGAACTCTTCTTTTGACTTCTTATCCCATCTTTTGTGCTTCATTATTCTCTTGAAGCCTTTCGCAATAAGTGCCATGGGATCCTCTTCCGAATCGGAGGAACTCGGATCCGCTTCTCTCGGTTTCCGAGGCTTTCAACGCTATGTTCTTTTTGGTATCGCCCTCAACATCCTCCTCTTCCAGGTGGATTTCATGAGTGAGAAGCTTTCCAATGAGCTCGTCTTGCTTTAGAAGTGAAAAGTTCCGAGCCTCCTCTATGGCAGTCACCTTGGGACCCCATCTTTTCTTGGGTAGACTTCGAGTATCTTTCCGCACATTTCCTTGTGGGAAATCTTCTTACCCAGAGATTTGAGATTGTTGGTAATCTCGATGAAATCGAATGAACATCCGAGTGATGTTCTCTTCCGGCTCCATCTTAAATAGCTCATATTTGTGAAGATATTGGCTGATCTTCGCTTGTCCGACCCGGCTTGTACCTTCATAAGTGTTAACCAATGTGTCCCACACTTCTTTGGCTGAGTCACGGACAGACACTCGGTTGTATTCTTCCGAGCTGATGGTGCACATAAGAATGTTCATTGCCTTGAAGTTCTTTCGAACTTCTCTGCTTCACCTGGATTAAACTCGGCTTTTGTCTTGGGAACGAGTCTAAATTCTTTTGTCTTCATGGGAACGTAGTTTCCTTGTTGTATGATGTCCCAAACATCTTCATCATGATCCAGGAGGAAACATTCTATGAGTTTCTTCCAGAGTGTACAAAGTTGGATCCTTTGAATTTTGGTGGTCTCATTGGAAGATCTTCCTTCATCGAACTCTCCATTGTTCCGAGCCATTTGATCTTTATACCTTTGGATGGTTAAATCCTTTCCGAAAGGCTAGGCTCGATACCAATTGAAGGTTTGCTAGGGGAGAGACTAAGTCACCCTAGAGGGGGTGAATAGGGTGATGGAAGATTTTTCGAAAATCAAACTCTTTTGAGCAAGAGACAGACGTAAACAGATTCCGAGTTAAAAATGAGGTCAGAAAATTGTGAACTCGGAATTGCAGTGAGGAGTAAAGAAGCGGATAAAGTTGAAGCTTTTAATGCATCCGAGTTTAGAATGTACTCGTAAAGTAAGAACACGTAAAGTATGTGGAAACCCGCCTGGGGTAGAAAACCACGTGACCGTACTAATCCAAGCACGAAGTCAAATCCACTATTTTGAGTCCACAAAATATAGTAGACTAACCGAATCCGAGTTGCTCCCTTAAACAAGTCTTTACAAGTTTTCCTAAACTCGAAATTCCCTTATCTCGATCTAGTACTTCCTAACCGAGATAACCCTTACAGCTAAGGACAACCGAGCTGAGTTAACCCTTACAGCTCGATCAAGGGACCTTACTTAGATAGTAAGAAAAGAGTGTTTGTAACTAAGTACAAGACCTTACAACTCGTAATATAATGAATTACAGAGTGGGAGTTGTAAGTAGAAGATTGAGAATGAATACAATGACTTTGCTCAAGTATGTGTATCAATAATAGGTTCGGCAATCTTCAAGTCTTAAGAGTTGGCTTCTATTTATAGATGACCAGGTAGCATAGCCGTTATATCCATCTTCCGACCGGACGCCCCCTTATGATGGTTATAGATGACTTTCTCGAGTCACCCACAAAGTATCCGTTGAGATATGAACATTGAGCAACGGTTCTTGACTCGCTTTGGAAGTCCCAAAACCACTCGGTGGTGTCTTGAAAGATAAGGTGGAAACCACCGTTTAGCTTGGCGCCGTAGTTTTCCAGCTTTGGAAACAGACATGCCTCGACGCAATCTTCCGGGGCTAGGTTAGAGGTAAAAAAAGCCTTGTCTCGCTGGTGATTTGACGTTTTGAAGCCGGTTACTTTTGTATTTTCAAAAGGTGTAGCCTCGTTCGAATAACCTACAAAAGTAAATCAAATTGGTTCTCAAAGTATAAAATATTTTGGTCCAAGATTAGACACAGATAATAATATAATTAAGATAATTAAGTGACTAATTATCCGAGTCGGAAAAGGAATGGAATTTTCCGAGTCTAATATCCATGAAACTCAAAATTCCATCCGAGTTAGTCTATGCGAGAATCAAGTTACAAAAGAGACATCGTAGTGAAATAAACTTGATATAGACTAAGCATGGTTCGGACTAGAAGCGCCGACTATAATAGAATAAGACCCGTAACGTGGAGTCGGACTCGAGTGCAATTATGCGAATACTAGTTATTTGAACATGCGATAATTCTAAGTATTGGGTGACTCGGATCTGAGTGAGACAGTCGTGAGTACATTCCGAGTCACACAGAGACAAGCAAGAATACATGAAATAATTGCTATATCACTTAGAGGAAATACTATATCACTCAGAAAAGTTTCTAAGGTACAGAGAATGCCTTGGAATCAAAACTCTATAAGAGAGAAATTCTTATACCTGATTCCTTTGATAGAACTCGAAATGTGCGGAGTAAAGTCTAAGTCTTCAGAGCCCAAACCAGCTTATAGGAGAAAACCTTTTCCTCCTGTTTATAAAAGAAAAGAGTTTCAAAAAAAAAGACACGGACTCGGTTTTCTAAAAGAAAGTCTCATAATCAAACCAAACCTAAAGCTATTCAAATATGGGTTCCCAAGAGTCTTCTTCCTCGAAAAGGACCACAGTAAAGGGAGTTGTCGGGTTCGTTAGAGGAAGTGAGAAAGGTTAGTTTGGTTCGACTTGCGAGTGGCTCAAAAAAGAACAAAAGGGCATTAGTACCTGGATAGTGGATGCTCACGTCACATGTCAGGAAATCTAAGACTCTTCTCTCGAGTTAGAAGAGTACAAGGGAGGCAAAGTCACATTTGGACATGACAGCAAGGGCAAGATAATTGGGATATGCAAGATTGGAAAAGGAAACGATCCGGTCAGCCCAATATATCTTGTCAAGGGATTAAAGTACAATCTACTTAGCATCTCTCAATCGTGTGACAAAGGTCAAGAGGTAAGATTCACTCAAACCAACTGTTATATTTCGATGATACTACCAAGGAGACCAAGCTCTCGGGTAAGAGATCAGGTAACACTTACACTATTCCTCTTTTTGACCCTAGTCGAATTTATCTTGCTTAAAAGCATCTCTACATGATGATTCATGGACATGGCGTCGTAGATTAGGGCATATTAGCATGCATACTATTAAGAAGCTTGCTTCTCATGGTTTAGTTAGAGGAATGCCTAACTGTGCATTTAAGAAAGATAAAATCTGTAAAGCATGAACAAAAGGGAAATAGGACAAATCATCTTTCGAACCACTGAAAACTGTTTCCACATCCAAAGTGCTTGAATTGTTGCATATGGATTTATGTGGTGAAATCCTTGTCAAGAGTCTCGGAGGTAAATCATATGTGCTTGTGATTATTGATGACTACTCACGATTTACTTGGGTTTGTTTTCTTAAGCACAAAAGTGAAGCATTCAAAGAGTTCAGCAAGCTCTGCAGGAAAATCTAAGTTGAGTCTCGGACTCGGATCCGGAGAATTCGAACCGACCATAGAAGGGAGTTCGACTACTCGAATTTGCAGAGTTTTGTGATAAGAATGACATCTACCACAACTTCTCAGCATCAAGAACTCCTCAACAAAATGGAGTAGTGGAAAGAAAGAACCGGACACTTAAAGAAATAGGATGGACAATGATGATTCAACATGATCTACCAGTACTATTTCTGAGCCGAGGCAGATCAACACAACGAAATCGGACCCATCCTAAAGAAAACTCCATATGAGCTTTACAAAGGGAAGAAACCCAACATTTCATACTTCAAACCCTTTTGGGTGTAAGTGTTTTGTTCACAACAATGGTAAGGATCACTTGACTAAGTTTGATGCTCGGTCGGATGAAGGTACTTTTCTTGGTTATTCATCTCATATCAAAGCATATCGTATTTTCAATAAAATAACTAACAAAATAGAAGAAAGCATCCACGTTGTTTTTGATGAGATTGAACAAGAAAAACCGAGTGAGTCAACATTCTCGGACACTGAAGCTCAGCAGAGATGATGATCTTGGTGAAAATGAGCTCATCAAGAATCAAATCAAAGTTACTCGTAACAAAGTGACTCATAATAACCTCGACTCGAATGAGACAACTCGAGAGACAACTCGGAATGTTGAAGGCCAATCGGATGAACAAGCTCACTCGGAACGGACTTCGAAGATCAACCAATTCAACTTACAGATTTGGTGAACCAGAGAACAGTAGAGCATTCAAGTATGCTTTGAGCCACCCACTAGAAAACATCTTGTCCGATATCAACAAGTGTGGTAAGAACTCGTTCCTCTCTACAAAATCTATATGCATTGACTACATTCATTTCATTAACTCGAACCCGAAATGCACTAGAAGCCCTAAATGAACCTCAATGGGTAGAGGCCACGCAAGAGGAACTCAATCAATTCGAAAGAAACCAAGTCCGGACTCCGACCAAACGACCTTCCGACCATCCAATCATAGGAACCAAATGGGTTTTTAAGAAAAAATGGATGAAGGTGGGTTGGTAGTCAGAAATAAGGCTAGACTTGTGGCTCAAGGTTACAATCAAGAAGAAGGGATTGATTGTGGGGAAACCTTTGCACCTATTGCCGAATTGAAGCTATTAGAATCCTATTGGCATTTGCATCTAGCATGAATATCAAATTGTATCAAATGGATGTTAATGTGCTTTTCTCAATGGTTTCATTGAAGAGGAAGTCTATGTTGAGCAACCCCTGGATTTGAAAACTCGAATTTCCAAATCATGTTTTCAAATTGCAAAAGCTCTCTATGGTCTTAAACAAGCTCCCGGAGCTTGGTATGAAAGACTCGAGCAATTTTTGGTTGAACATGATTTTAAAAGAGGTCAGATTGAGAAGACTTTTTTATAAAAACCAAGGGGAAAGACTTTCTTATTGCTCGGATATATGTTGATGGCATAATCTTTAGAGCTACTAATGAAATTCTTTGTCGAGATTTTTCCGAGTTAATGAGACAGGAATTTCAAAGGAGTATGATGGGAGAACTCAATTTCTTCCTTGGTCTACAAATCAAGCAAGACAAAGATGACATCTATGTCCATCAATCAAAGTATATCAAGGAGCTGCTGAAGAAGTACAAGGTTCAAGATGTGAAACATGCAGCAACACCTATGAGCAAGTAGCATAAAACTGGACTCATACGAGAAAAGTAAAGCGAGAGATCGAAACTCTATCGAGGTATGATTGGATCTTTGCTATATCTTACTTCTAGTAGGCCAGAGATAATGTTTAGTGTATGTTTGTGTGCAAGATTTCAAGCTAATCCAAAAGAATCACATTTCACTGCGGTGAAGAAAATATTCAAATATCTTGCAGGGACTTAGAATCTAGGTCTATGGTACTCTAGAGACTCGTAACGGACTCTCACCTGGATACTCGGATGCTAACTATGCTAGATACAAAATTGATAGAAAGAGCACCTCAGGAGCCTGCCGGCTTCTAGGTCAATCCCCGATATCATGGCACTAAAAGAAGCAACACTTGAGAGATCTTGGACTTACATTTAAATCAATTCCAATCAAGTGTGATAATCAAAGTTCAATCACCATGACCAAGAACCCAGTTCAGCACTCAAAGACAAAACATATTGAGGTCAGGTATCATTTTCTAAGAGACCATTCTGAGAAAGGTGATATTGAACTTGAATTCATTCCTACCAAACTTCAATTAGCTGATATCTTTACTAAGCCACTTAGTGAGGATCGGCTTTTCTTTATCGGGAATGAGCTTAGCATGATCAATGCATAATTATGTGCTCTTCCGAGTGTGATTACATTGCATGATTATATGTTATATGCTTTCTCTCTAATAGCCATTAGTTCAGTTGAACCAGTGATACTCGAGCTATGAGTTATTGTGTGTTTGCGGTTTCGAGTCACTCGTAAACTTCGCTAAGTCAAACTTAGATTTTGAGAAAAATGGACATCAAACTTCGAAATTATCTCTAGATCGGTGGAGAATTTCAGAAATTTCTTTTAAAATCTCTCTTTTCTCTCTCTTTCTCGCGCGCATCGATCGGACAACTAGCCATTTGGAGACAAATGTCTGGAATTCTAACCGTTGGATAACAGAACAGTCACACCGGTCCGAGGCGACCGTTAAAGAGCCGGGTCAGAATGTACCCCGAAGGATATTTCTTTCTCTATAAATAGCGTCTACTTTCCTTCATTACGCTACTTTATTCTTTACACACTCTCTCTCTCACTTACTTCAACTCAAGCAAGCTTTTTACGTTCGAAGAAGATTTCATCGCTCTCAAGATAAGTGAAAGAAGTCTCAAGTAAGCACTTGTCACTCTCAGCTCTCTCTTTCTACTCTTTCATTTTCTTTTCGCTCACTTTCATCAAGCTATCTCTCTCTCTCTCTTTCCCTCTGTCTCAAAAAGTTCATCTCTCTCTCTTTTCTTACAAACATGCTAAAAAGAGGTTCCCACCCCGATTTTCTTGGTTCCGTCACCAAGAAACCTTGTACTAAAAGCCGGGAGGCCCCTCCAATCCCTCAAAATCATTGTCACCCAACATCTAACGTTGGATGACAAATTCTTCCCGACCACAAAGTTTTCGTGGTTGGCTCACATCAAATCAACAGGGGTTTACAATTTCCTCTGTTTCAGCGAGCTCATATACCCATAACTTATTTCGAGTTTTATTCTAACCTCGCTAGCTCCGAGGGCATCCTCACCTCTAGAGTTCAAAACGTCACGATTCGCATCAACACCTCTCTTCTTCACCGTCTCTTCAAAGTATCCTCTCTTTTCCTCAACAAGCAACTCCATACCTTTCAAAGAGGTTGCTAATGAATTCTTCGAAAAATATGCCAAAAAGTTTCCTGGGTCACGTAAAAACTTCTCCATGACTCAACTCAAGTCAAAAGCTCGTCTTCCGTGCTTTCGCCGATGAGGACTTTCTTCTCTCAACATTCTAGCAAGGAGAACCCTAACTCCAAGCATCTTAAAGCTCTTTACGACATCCTTGAGGGCTACGAAGTAGACCTCTTTCTCGCTATAGTCGAGCAAGTAGTAGCCGTGCCTGCTCGGACTCGGACAAAGAAATCCACCCCACTTCCTTTCGGGGCCCTTCTTACTATCATCTTCAAGTAATTCAAAGTCCCTATTCCCTTAGATCCTAATGCGGTTTCGAGGCTGCCATTGTCGTTGGCAATAAAGAACTTCTTGGGTATGGATACCAAGAGACCCAACCGGGTGTCGGGGTCCATAGCTCATAACCGAGGCCTCCTTCTCCGCCTCAAACTCAAACTCGGATGCAATCCCCTCTCTCTGCCTCCTCCACCTGGTGGTGCCTCCACCTCGGGTGTTTCTCATATTCTCTCTTCTGCTTTGTCCACTGCCATAATGGGCAAGCTTTCCTCGGTGTCCACCGAACTCAAGGACACCCTCCGATCATTTAAGACTGTTCTTCGACCTATGACCATCAATTAAAAAATTGCTTAATCCCAAATCCGAAAGCAACAACACGTGCTTCTCGAGATGAAAGCACCGGTCAAGGAGCAGAAGAGATGCTTGAGCTCCTTCAGAAAGGCGCTCCAAGGCGGCTCACAATCGGCCGACTCGGATACTTCAAAAGAATCCTCGAGTCCGGCTAAATCCCCTCTGCAGTGGAAAAGGAAGAAGAAGAAGAAGGAGAAGAAGCGGAGCTCGTAGTTGAGGTAGCTCCGTCTCGAGGAGAAAGAAGAAGGAGAGACGGACGCAGAAATAGGAGCCGAAGCAACCAAGGGCCAAGGTGCTCCGTAACCCCAACCAAAGTGATCATCTCGGACATGCAGTCCGAGTAGGTTGAAGACCCTACCGACCATGGTCGACCAACAACAGCAGAGCCAGCACCTCCCTCGGTCAAGTTCCAGGAGGATGAGCCTCCGGATGACTTAGTTCCGGGTCAACCACTCAAAGCCGAGCCCATTCCAGGAGGATAAGCCTCCGGACGACTTAGTTCCGGGTGGTCTTGGCACTTGTTGTGGACCCATAGGATTGTTATTCCGGTAGGAAAAATTAGGGTGATACCTCAATCCCGGGTTATAGAAATTTAAGAAGGGGTCAATGTTTGGCCTTGGGTTCGGGTTGCCAATAAAATTGGCTTGGTCGGTTGATCCATTGCTAGCCATACCCACAGGACAAAACAAAGTCTCATCCTCATAAGAATTGCAAGAAGCACATGGAAGGGAGGGGCAACATTTACATTTAGACGGTCCATTTTTTGAGTTATAGCATCTATCTTAGCAGAAAGAACGAAACTACATAAACATCAAGCTTACCTCCCATTCTCTTAGAACGGGCCTGGACCATTGAAAGTCGTTTTGTGTCATCTCGCTCAATTAAGGTGTGAAGTTCATCGACGGGCTTGCTCATGATGTTTCCTCCCGCCGCCGCAAGAATGGTGGCTCTCAAGTGATCATCAACCCCATTGTAGAAAGCTTGAATGGGACCCATGGCTCAAATCCATGTTGTGGGCATTGGCGAAGGAGATCCTTGAACCTCTCCCAAGCTTCATATAACGTCTCATCCGGCTCTTGGGCGAAGGGGGAAATTCGCTTCACAGAACCGGTCAACTTGCTTGGTGGGAAGTATTTTGCCAAGAAGGCACTTGCAAGTTGATCAAATGTGCTGATAGAGTTCGCTGGAAGAGAATCTAGCCATTCCCATGCCCTTCCTTCAAGCGAGAACGGAAACAATCGCAGCTTGATTGCATCCGATGAAGCCCCGTTCGCCTTGAAAGTATCATATGCTTGGTGAAAAATGCGAAGGTGTCGGTTAGGGTCTTCACTGGGGAGGCCATGGAAAGGAGTAGCCCTCACCAAGTTGATGAGCGAGTTCTTTAACTCAAAGTCATTTGCCGCTACACTCGGAACATTGAAGGCCGTCAATGGATTAGTGATATTAGGTGTCACATATTGCCCAAAAGTTCTTCTTTCTTCACCGGCCATCTTGGGCTTTTTCTTGGAGTTTTCTTCTTACTTCTTCCTAGCCTTCTCAAGCCTTTGCTTCTTCCGTCTAGAGCGGAAGGTTTGCTCGATTTCAGGATCAAACTCAAATAATTGAGCTTTTTGCATGCAAGGAGAGAGTACCTATCAAGAACAAAAACAAAACTACCAATGCAATCAAAACAGAAAAAGAAAATAAACACTAAGTCAATTTGAGAGTATTCGTCTAATGGCTACTAAAAATAGAGTCCCCAGCAACGGCACCAAAAACTTGATAGGCTGCAAGCACACGATGTATGGTTGTAGCTAGCCAAGGTTGATCCCACAAGGACTCGATCTAGCAACGCACTAAACTAGCCCTCTACTTAATTGCTAAGAAAATAAGATTTTTGGAGTTTGCTCTTTCTAAACTAGGTCTAACTATTAAAGTTAATAAAATTAATCTAGACATAAATCAATGGATAAAAACATCTAGGGATTTACTTTCCTAACAATGAGTTTGATAATTTAAACATAAATTGTGCAATCATTCTTTCAAGTTAATCAAGGATCAATAATCACAAAATTCTATTGCTCTTTCGATGCTTAATAGAATTGCTCTATCGATGCTTAATAGAATTGCTCTAATTAACCTATCAAACAACTTTCGTATGCCTTTTAAGTTAATCAAAGTTAAAGATTTCAAATTGTCAAGTGATCCCCTAATTTACTATTCTTTTCTCAAATTTCATAAATTAGGTAGAAAGGTTGGTTGTCGGATTCTTCTATTTCACTTTTCAGTACATGATAGATTAATCTCTAAACACAAGTATCCTAGGCCTTCAAAACACTCATGAACATGATAAAGACAACCTTCTATTGAATCAAAATCAGAATTCAAGCACAAATCATAGAAAACTAATCAAATTACATTGTTTCGGATTACAAATCCCTAGAAAAACTAAACTACTCACACATGTTTATTGGAAGCTTAACTAAAATCCAATACATTGAAATCAAACCTCAAACAGCAAGAAATGAATAAGTAGATGATAGGCTTGAATTGCTCCACTTGAATCTCTCGACTTTAAATGGAACCTCGCAACTCGCTTCAATCTTCAAAATTTTTGGTTTGTTGTGGATGAAAGGTATGGATGAATAATGGAGATGGATGAATATGGAGGAATGAACTCTGAATTCTGGACTGGATGGATGCAGGAATGGCCAAAAATCAGCTTAAATAAGCCATTAAGAAGCAATCAAGAGCCGAAACCGTCAAAACCAAATCGTCTCAGCCTAATTTACCTCCAACACGGGCTGCTCGTGTTGGCTGCCGGCACATCATAATTGGACGGAAACATTGAAAACGGGTCGTGTCCATCGACACGGGCTGCCCGTTCTCGATGCAAAGGCTCGACCTCCAACACGGGCCGTTTCCTCCTAAACGGGCGGACCATGTTGGTTGTTGGAAGGCATGCGTCAAATTGATTCAATCATAACTTCCTTGTCCGATGTCCAAATGATGCGATTCTTGATTTTCCGTAAAGCTCATTGAGTATAGTTTATTCTTTCATCATTATACTTTCTTCATTAGTGTGGGAAAAAATATAATTTAGAGAGTAAAGAAGTGTCCGTTACCGCACACTTCTTACCTTCCAACTCATATCTTTTTCATTCCTTAACGAATTGAGCTTATAATATGTCATTGGAAAGCTCTTTCAATAAGAACGTTAGAAACATAGACTTAAAAAAGTTTTGGACCAAAAATATGACAAAATCAGGTCCAAATCACTAGGATGTTGTAGAAACAGACAAAAACGCAAAACCCAAGTGTGAAGCATAAATGGCGCATAAAGTACATAAATATGAATATAAATCTCCAAAAATGACAAGCAACCTCCTATGAAATCTAATACAAATATGACACTTATCATTAACTCAATTAGGAAGTACTAGATCGGATAAGGGAACTTCGAGTCTAGGAAAACTTGTAAAGGAATTCTCTAAGGGAGCAATTCTAGTTAGAGTCGAGTCCGTGGTTTTGACTTGGTGCTTGGATTAGCACTGTCCATGGTTGTCTCGCCCCAGGAGGGTTCCCACGTATTTATGAGTGTCTAACTTTCCGAGTCCAATCTAGACTCGGAATCTATTTTTGTTCTATTCTCAGTGCAAAATGAGTTTGATTTTTCTTAAAATCTTCCATCAACCTATTCAAGCACCATCTAGGGTGACTTAGCCTCTCCAAAAGTAAACCTTCAATTGTCATAGGATTGGTTTTTAAGAAGAAGCTATGACAACGGTTCTCATGCACAACCATTATTGATAATCATATATGACAACAATTATAATTTGGAAATCGTTGTCTAAAGTTATATTCTTTTTGCTATAAATAGATGAGTTTTGCCCTTATATTGCTTGCTTCCTTCACCCAACACTTTCATCCGAATACATTACTTATGTCAGGAACAAGTGCATAACTAGAAGAATGTCTACTAAGTCATATATTTACATCGATTAGGGATGACAAAGCATTGTCAGGAGAGTAAAGAAAGAATTGGAGAACAGCCATAAATCCTTAATAGATTTTATTTACTAGAAGCTTTATCCTTCCGCAAGGGTCTAACTTGAGAAGTTTTAGTAAAATTACTTGATTTATGCTAACTATGGACTTATTTTATGTTCCTAATTTGTTAGTTCATTTGATGATTACTATGGGACATGAAATCAGTAAAGTAAACTATAAATGGACTATTTGTACTTATATAAATTATTTTTGAAGTGTTAAATTAATTTTTATATATATTTGTGACTATATACATCATGACTAACTTATTAATGTAAGATACGAATACGTGTTTCCTTGAAAGAATATGATAATATGATTTTAAGATATGTTAAGACTATGTTAAAAGGGGAATGAAGTTCATGCCCGCATTGGAATATTTCTTATGTGTTACGTTCTCTAGAGCGATAAGTCCTCGGATGGCATCTTGTGATGGCTTCGGTCGATCCACCATGATGTGTTTATGGTCCTTGTGTTTTGTGATAGTTCCTTTATGTTAATCATGAGTGGATTTCCCTAAGATTAACAAACTCAAAGACATAATTAAGATTATGATCCATGTGTTGAACTATGACTAAGTATGATATTATATTCATAAGATTATAAATATTTGTTACATCCATGATGACATGAAACCTATGTGAGAGTATGTCTTTGTGCATATAAAGATGTGGTTATACTCGGCTATTACTCTAACTTAACAGACCTTACTTTCTTCTTGACTCGAGTGAGGAGTAAGAGCCCAACGAAGATGGTTGGTATGGGACAACTATGGTTAGTTTAGTGAATAAACTAACAAGTGGTGTCTCGTTTAGGGACTTTAGTGAAAACAAGAGTATCTAAATCGTACTTGGTATGGGACAAGTATGGCTGAGTTGGACTAAGCGTCTGTTTTATAACATAAGTGTATATTTTGTGAAATATTAAGTGCATGATAAATATGAACGTACAATTCTACCTCGTAAGTGTGACTATGTATGTATACCACCTTCCACATGTTGCATGTTATGATTTAAGTTATTCGTGTTACTTCTTTATGTGCTTGTGTGTAAACCGAATAATGTGTAAAGTGTAACATCGGGAAATATAAGCATTATTCACTGGGCTCGTGGAGCTCATGACCTCACCATTTTTTTCAGGTTTTGTAAATTAAAAGGATCAAGATGCCTATTAGAAGATTAATGGTTAGCAATAATTTGGCGACCCATGATAGGAAGGCGGTCCATGTTTTTACTTTAGACTATGTTAGCAAATAAAAGGTAGGATGTATTTTGTATGAAATTTGCAAGGTTGTTATGGATATGATTAAGTACAAATTTAAGTTACATATATAGAAGTACCCGTTTGATTTTGTGTTAGAATTTAGAAAAGCTTCCACCGCAATTCATTTGAGAGTTTAAATAACGTTAAGAAGTTAAGATAGCTCGGTGGGTGTCCGAGTGAGATGTCCATGGCGGTGACATGCTTGACTACTCGGGGTTGGGGCGTTACAGTTCCTTTAAAAGAACCACAAGCCATAAGTCTTTTCCTTGATAATTCCTTTCACAACGGTTCATTAAGAAGAACCGTTGTCATATGTCAAAAGATTTTTAGGGTTTTTGATCCAAGATCGAAGGCCGCTTCCACTCGCCACATTTTTCTTCATTCACAACTAAAGAGACCACTTTTAACATGGTTGAAAGGACAAATCATCATGAAAATGGACCGGTGGCACTTTTATAAATAACCGGCATTGTGTCACACATATGACAACGGTTCTTTCGGATGAACCATCATCATATGTATTGTGAAGACATTTAATGACGGTTCTTTAACAAAACCATTGTGAAATGTCGCATCTAATGATGATTCTATGAAAGAACCGTCGTCATATGTCTTTCACATCAAGTTAAAAAACACGAGAACATACCCGTTGTTTCTACGCTCATCTATTATCAGTCTTATAGCTTTCTACGCTTCCTCTCCTTGACATACTAGATCCGGAATTTGTAGCTTCCTTTCTGGTTTAGATCTCCTCTCGGTCGATTTGAATTAGTAAGCCTCTCCTCACCCTCGCCGTTAAATCTCCTCTCTCTTAATCTTTCATTTGTTATAGTTTCCTCTCGTCTCTTTGAAGTGTAGATTTACTCAAACTAATTCTTGCTATCAAGTCTCTCCTCACCCTCGCCGTTGTCGATTCTTAGGTGTGAATATCTATCCTCTCTTATTTTCGGCTTTAATTTACTTAGAAAATGTGTTATAGTTAAAATATTGAATGTATTTTGCAGTAATTATGTGAATGTTGAGAATGTGGGTAATGTTTGAGATTGTTAAAATGTTGAATTTTTATTGAAATGTTGAATATTGAGAATGTGGGTAATATTTTTTAGTTTATTAAGTTGGAAATTCGTGAAATGTTTGAGATTTTGAGAAATTAGTCTAGGAGTTTAGGATTTGTGGTAATTAAAACGAAATATGATAGTTAAGGATGGTAGATCGAAAGGGTGCATCCAAATTTGTTTAGGATTTTAGAGAATAGAAACATAATTTGGATATAGGGTCATCCCAAAAATCTTCTCATAAAGATAAATGTGTATCCAAATTTGTTTATTTTGATGAGGTTATGTTGGGGTGAACTCATTTATCCAATTATCGAAATTGGTATCCAAATATGGTTACAGCTTTAGGGAGATAAAAATATTTATGGTTTAGGGTTTGAGGAAATAGAAAAATTTATGGTTATATGTTTATGGATCAATAGGAGAAAACATATATGTGAAAATGTAAAAATTAGAAAGGTATTTGGATATAGGGATCTCCACAAATACTTGTCATAAAGATAAATTTCTTATCAAATTTATTTCTTTCGATGAGTTGAAGTTGGGGGTGGACTAATTTATCCAATTATCTAAATTTCCGGTTTCCTTTTTAGTTGCAAGTTTGTTGTATTATACATGATCGTAAACTAAAAGACATGTTTTTTTGAAGTTTACGTAATTCATAAGATAATAATGAAATAGGAATGAAATGTTGAGGCCATCCATTTAGTTTTCTTTAACGATCGAAGACATAACAGGAATTAGAATTCTCTTGTTGTGATTAACAATGAAATTAGGTTTACAAGACAAGACAAAACATGGAGTGTACATGCAACATAGGCCGATCGACTAAGAAGGGCAGAAGGATCGAGGAGTCAATTAGAAACAATTTATGATCTTTTGTTTCCATTTGACTCCTCGATCCTTCTACCCTTCTTCATTGATCGGCCTATGTTGCATGTACACTCCATGTTTTGTCTTGTAAACCCAACTTCATTGTTAATCACAACAAGTGAATTCCGGTTCCTGTTATGTCTTGCATTGTCATCAAAGGAAATTAAAGGGGTGGCCTCAACATTTCATTCATAATTTCATTATTGGCTTATGAATTACTTAAACATCAAAAATATCTTGTCTAGTTTATGATAAATATATAATACATCAAAATTGGAAGCAAAAAGGATATATATATGGGAGGGTTCATATGAGAACCCCCTAAAAATGAGAACTATCCTTGTTATGAGAACTTATCATCTCAACCGTTTAAATTTAATCTTACAGCTTCGATATAAGGAATATATTAAAACCATTCACACTTTAATTTAGGCAAAAATAAAAAAAAAATTTCATTCCTCCTTCCTCTCGACCTCGCTCACTCTTCGCTTCATCTCCTTCCTCTAACCTCTGCCATCTCTCTACCTTCTTTAGCTTCCAAAATCGTCGACCACCACCTCGCAGGCCACCTCGCCGGCCACCTCGTCGGTCACCTCAAGACTGGAACCTAATCGCCGGCCACACCTGCCTCTCCCTCGTTCGCTTGCTGCCTCCCTAACCTCCTCGCTCGCTGGCTGCAATTCGCCAACTTCTACCTCTCACCGGCCACCTCCCATAATACCGGAACCCAATCGCTAGCCACCACCTACACTCGCGAGCCACCACAAGCACCGGAACCACATCTACAATGTCGTTGGATTTGAAACCCTCTGTTGCCTCCAATGACGGTTGCATTTCGATGGAGCCTTTAACATCTTTGAGTCGAACACATTTTCGGGCTGAGCATTCTTTCACCTTCATTAGTTGTGGTTGATAAGGTTTGAATGTTCTTTTCAAAAATTAGATTGGATTTCCGGGTTTGAATGTTCTTTTCAAAAATTAGATTGGATTTCCGGGGTTTGAATGTTCTTTTCAAAAATTAGAACGTTGTATGTTTTTAATTATTCTCGCTGCATTTGAAGTCCCTTTTTTATACCACGACTTTGGGGATATTTGCTATTTGTTCTATCTCCTAAATTTTCGAGAATATGGCAGAGTGGAAGTATAATGAATCTTAATTTTCATTAATATTTTATTTTTGTAATATATGTAGGAATTGATAGATACTATTAATGAGGAGGTGGAGGAACATAAAGAATCTGAAAACTTCAAGAGTCCGATGAGAGTATTGAAAGAGTAGGTGCCAACATGTGAGGAAGCATTGATTCCAAAAGAAGGTATGATATTCGACGACTTGGAGCATTGTGAGAAGTTCTACAAAACTTATGCTCGATAAAGTTAAATTTAGTGTTTGTAAGTCATCTTGTAAAAAGAAACAAGGAATTGAACTATTCAAGTATTTTGTTTGTTCAAAACAAGGTTTTAAAGAAAGTTATGCAAGCGCTAAAACCAAAGGGAAAGAGAAGGTTCGTAAAAGAAAGTTGACAAGGGAGGGATGTAATGCTATGTTTGGGTTTAAAATGACTGAAGATGGTAAATATGTTTTGTATAGATTTTATGAAGGTTATACGCATTTGCTTGTCACTCCTAAGAAACGTCACATGTTAATATCAAACTAGGGTTAAAAGCGTGCATAGGACCTTGTTTAAATTACGTACGCATGCTAATATTGATCCTAGTAAAGCCCACCTTCTCATGAAAGAACAAACAGGTGATTTTGAACATGTTGGATGCTCAAAAGAAGCAATTAAAAATTTTTAGAGAGATTTAAAAGCTTATTTAAAGGATTCCGATGCTCGCATGTTTGTTGAAAACCTCAAAAGGAAAAAGGAGCTAAATCAGTCATTGTATTTTGCATATGAGTTGCATGATGATCAATGGTTGAAGCATGTGTTTTGGGCCGATGGGATATCTAGGAGAAATTATGCATTATATGGAGATGTTGTTTCATTTGACACAAACAGATATAAGATGATATTTGTTCCTTTCACTCGGTCTTGATAACCATAGGCTTTGCGTGACATTTGGAGTCGCATTCTTAGGGGATGAAAAAGCCGAGTCATTCAAATGGTTATATGAAAAGTTCTTAGATGCAATGTGTAATCACAGATCGGTGTGTATTATAAATGATCAAGATCCTGCAATGAAACTAGCAATACAACAGGTTTTTAATACATCTACTCATACGTTTTGTGTATGACATATCATGAGGAAGCTTTCGAAAAGGTTGGATGCATATTGAATAGTAATGTTAATTTCAATACTCGGTTTAAGCCATGTGTTTACAATTCGGAGACACCAGTTGAATTTCAAACCCTTGCCAATCTATAATTATGGATTTTGGGTTAGCAAATAATGAATGGTTGTCTCAAATATTTCGAATTCGTGAGATGTGGATTCCGGCTTATTTTAGGGATTTGTTTTTAGGAGCAGTGGTTGAGGACAACTTCTAGATCTGAAAGTGAAAATAATTTTTTAGCAACTTTACAAATCCACATCTAAGTTTGGTGGAGTTGTGGATGCATTGGGAAAGTGCTATTGATTTGCAAAGACATTGTCGATCAAAGGCAGATAATGATACATGTAATTCATTACCCGAATTGAGGACAAATAGGGATTTGGAGAGTCATGCAGCTAAAATATATACTTACTCAAATTTTTATAGATTTCAAGTTATGAGTAGCTTGCATGGATTGTGAGATTGAGGATAGAAAGGAGATTGAGGAAGGTTTCTTGATAATTGTTTCGGATAGTAGCACAAAAGGTAGCCGAATAGAGAAATTATTTATAACCCAGTAGATTGTTCATGTAAAATGTTTGAATGTGAAGCTATTCCTTATCATCATATATTATGTATTTTCAAGGCAAAAGTGCATGAGCTTCCCACTTACTACATCTTGAAGAGATGGACAAAGATGGCAAGAACCAAACCTATTTCAAATGTGGATGGTAATGTTTTGGAGGGTTGTTCTCATATGAATGTTGAAGATAAGTTGATTTTTGACATTTGGAGGAGTTTATGAGTTGTGTGGAAGTTGCAGGTAGGAACCCAAATTGCTTACTTTGACTTTGAAGGGAATTTCAAATGTCACTAAACAATTGATAGAGCTAAAAGGCAGCGAAAGCAAAAGTAAGACACATGAGTTAGAGTCTTTTATTGGATCAAGTGCTCCGCAACAAGTTGAGATCCTTCCTCCAAAGCAATCAAACACTAAGGGTGGTGGTAAGCGAATCAAAGGTGGAAAAGAACAAGCATTAGAGGCACAAAAGAGAAGGAGACTTGTAAAACTTGTGGACAATAAGCAAATCATGATAGTCGAAATTGTCCTTTAAAAGGGTCATCTTAGCTATGGTATTTTTTAATTCTTGTATCGTATACTTATAACTTCTTTGAACTGAAATCACTAACTCGAACATTGGTAATTATTTATTTTCTTGAAGTTGCAGCACCTAGTTTGGGAAGACACATGTTTGTGGTGGCAAAAGCAGCATTTTGGGAGCAACGAGATCGTGACAACGAACTAGTTTTAGATGTAGGGATTAGAAGCTATTATAGGCTTATGTCAAGTTGGAGAATTGTTTTAAGAATCTACTTTATTAGGACTTTGTATTATTGTTGTTTTTACTTTGAGACGAAAACTGGATTATGTAAGCAAATCCTTATAAATATGTAATTCGTACCTTCTCCGAGTTACTCCATCATAAAGGGATCAATGCTGAACTTATGCCACAAGCCAACTGTTGTGATTGAAGTTATTTTTGTTTGAGATTTGGATTAATGTGTATTTTTGTCTAGTTTCCTGCATAGGAGATGGTAAAAAGGTTGCATTGTTTGCACATATGACAAGTGAACGATTCATGGACTTGTGCAAAGGGCATAGGTTTGTGTCATATGTTGGCGTAGAACTTGCCTCTATTACTCAGGGTAAATTGTGTTTGACAAAATAATTGGCTTCTATTTGCGCTATATTTAGTGTTATAGTTTTTATGATCTTTCGTACTCGAGGTGATTTACATGCATTCAGGATGATCCGGGATAATCGGATGTGTCGCTTCTCTAATCCATGGTTCTGTCTTCTCTGCATTTCATAGTGTTTGAGATGTTTGGTTACCTTATTTTGAGAGGTAAAGTCCACTTGTCGAGCATTGGTAACTGTCATTGTGTGCCTTACACCATATTCAGGAATATCTCGTTACTATACTTTACAATGTCGTTTTTTGCATTTCAACTTTGTAAAGACTTGGCTACACTTTTACCATATTCACTCGAATGTGTTATATGCAAAAAGCTGCTGGCTACTTCGAAGGGAAAGTGTACAGGATAAAAAATATGCCTTCACCGAGGAATATCTCGTACCAAAGGGGATGTAAATCTTGGAGTATAGATTAGGATGTCAACTCTACGACCTTTCTTTATGAACAGATTGCAATGTAGCTCTTCATTCTACTTTGACTCATTAGCCCATGTGGGATTTGAACCCGCATATTTTGTTTACGAACACAAATGCTCTATCAATTGAGCTAATGGACTATGTAAATCTCATTGTTTCAATTCCAATAATCAAACACAATTTGACACAATCCAACAATCATATCAAGTCACACTAAGACAATACCAACAAGACAGACAATGCAACTAGAGATATTAACTAGAGGCAATTGAACCAGCTCCAACAACCATCAGTATCTCGGAGAACTGATTTTTGTTAAAGCCAAAAGTCGCCTTCAGTAGTATTGCGAAGCATTAAAAACATATGAGGCTTCTATCAGCAAAAATTAAAGCAACAGTTATTAAAGTTTTCCTTTTTTTTTATATAGGAACAACCTTTCACTTAGATTTATGAGATATTGAGGACGAGATAAAATCAACCCCGATATTTGAGTTTCCAAAATTTAGATCGACAATTGCATCATAGGAATTAAGATTCTTCTCCTTTCATGAAGTGCTCTACCTTAGCATGATCAAATGATTTTACACGAATAGGGAAAAGTTTAATCTAGTTAGTAATGTGCTCGCAGACGTCTCACTCAACTTTCCGCAACAGTAGGTTGTGGTCGTTAATGCTCGAATCCAAGGTCCGACCAAGAAAAGTTTCAACATTTAATTTTAGAGGAAAGCCACAAACATCTAAACGCTCCACACCCTACCCTAGAAAGGATTCCGGTCTTGGGTAACTTGATGCCTTACAGGCATCTCAAATCCACGATCAACCGAGATGCCTCCCACTCACTCCCCACTTAGGTTAGGTTCACTAAAGTGACCTTCAAACTAATCACAAATTCAAAAAACATATTGATTAGTGTCATACCAATAAGACACTCGCGATGCCGGACATGCAACCACATCAACAATTACAGCTCATACAGTAGTAGTTGCAATGTACAATTTCTCACAACAGGGAAAGATAAGATACGGAACAAGCAGTTGACAACATCAAATGCATCAATTTCAACCCCAAATCCAAGAACAGATATGCATCAAACGAAATCCAAGAACAATCTCATGTTCAATTGTTGTGTTTGTTTTGAGGAGATTCTAATTCAATAATCTCATAAATCCAACACTCGTAAATCTAAGAAATCCAAACAGAAATCCAAGAACAACCCCAAATTGCGATTCTAATTCTAAAACAGAAATTTCAATTGAAATTAAATAGAAATTTAATATAGACAAGATAACAAAACCTAGATTCGGGATAGAGTTGGCGATTTGGGTTCCATGATTCCGGGTCTCTAGTAGTGGTATGGTGGTTGGTGAGGTGGTGGTTGGGGAGTAGACATGGGCAGCGACCGAGGTAGTGACCGGCGAATTGCAGTGAGAGAACGAGCGTTGTCGTGGAGAGAGAGATAGGGGCAACGAGCGAATCGCAAGAGGGTTAGGGAGACGTTCGGTGCTGTGGTGGTCGGCGAATTGTAGGTGGTGGCTGGCGATTGGGTTCCGGTGTTGTAGGAGGTGGCCGACGAGGTGGCCGGTGAAAGGTAGAGGTTGGCGAATTGCAACGAGCAAGCAAGCGAGAAGGTTAGGGAGGCAGCGAGCGAGAGGCAAGTATGGCCGGCGATTAGGTTCCGGTGCTAAGATGTCCGGCGAGGTGGCCTGCGAGGTGGTGGTCGGCAATTTTGGAAGGTAGAGAAGGTAGAGAGATGGCAGAGGTTAGAGGAAGGAGATGAAACCGGAGAGCGAGCGAGGCCGGAGGAAGGACGAATGAAATTTTTTTATTTTTGCCTAAATGAAAGTGTGAATGGTTTTAATATATTCCTTATATCGGAACCGTTAGACTAAATTTAAACGGTTGAGATAATAAGTTATCATCACACGGATAGTTCTCATTTTTAGGGGTTCTCATATGAACCCTCCCCTACATATATATATATATATATAGATATATGTACATATATATATATATGTACATATATGTATATATATACATATATGTATAAATATATATGTACATATGTATATATATATGTATATATATATATGTACACATATATGTGTACATATATATATATATATGTATACATATATATATATGTATATATATATATATATATATATATATATATATATATATATATATATATATATATATATGCACTTCCTTTAGGTGAGCACTTTTAATCGAACCCTTCAATTAAAATTTGAGGGTTCGGATTAAAAGAGCATTTTTAATTTAAAAAAAAAAAAGAAAAATCACAAAATGTTTGGAAGGGGTCGACCTCGTCCCTCAAATTGCTGCTCGTGCTCGTTATCCTCTACTCGTCTCCTCTTCTCACTCATTGGGTTCCTCTTAGCCGACGACCACTCGCCGGATTCTTCTCGATCGCCGATGTTCGTTCCTCTCCCAAACCGTCGGCCTTCCGGACCCTTTCTCGTATGTGGTCACTCATGCATTCTGACCATGGATTCAGCCCTAGCGCAGCACTCGCCTAGACGCTGGCCTCACAGCGACAGCCTTAGCCTCGGCGAAAGCCGTCCCGCCTCGCGTCCCTTCCACCACCGGCCGGACGCTCTTCCGTCCTCGCTCTCCGAGACTCGTCGGAAATCGCAAGTAAGAGTTTCAATTAAATCTAGGTTTGCAATTTTTCTCTGTCTCTTAATCCCTTCTTTGTATTTTTCTCTCCATTAAAACGCTCATATGGTGATTAATTTGCTCATTTTGTGGATTATGAAACTGATGATGAATTTTGTGGATTAAATTTTGTGGATTTTGAGCTCATTGGATGAATTTGGTTTTGGGGAAATTGTGTCGATTTGAATATTTGAGACGATTTTTCGAACATTAATCTCATTATTAGATAGTGACACGTAGGGTTCTGATTTTTGCTTTTAGTTGTTTGTTGAGTGAAAATGAGGCATAGGTTGCTGAATTACTTAGGATCAGATGGATAGCAAACCGAATGTGACTGAATGCAAGTATAAAATTGCAATGATAGTTATGGAGACATGGGAGTGTTTACTTGTTTAGTAATGCAGTTTTCTATAATCATAGTCTAAAAATTCTCAGTCTCAGCAGCTCATTAATTGATGATTATATTGATAGAAAGCCATGTAATGGTAGTTAATTACGAAGCAATTTAAAAATAGAACTGGGAATATACATTACTAACAATCAATGGCTAATGCTAAATTAGCATCTCAATTCCTTACATTACACTCTTCCAACTATTTTTATCAAAAACAAATCATCAAAGTTAACTACAACCATGTGAAATCATATGACTATTGCATGCACCAAGGATAAAGAATAGGAAGAGATCAACTCAATAATAAAGAATCTTGTGATTAAGGAATCATTTTGCCAAGTGACAAAGATTCTGCCCACAATCCCTTAGGTGATCAACCTGTCTCAAAAACACCATATACATACAAAAATCAGAAAATCAGGTAAGTTAGAGAGTGTGTTCTACAAATTCATACAAAGCAAATCCTTCAAATATTACAATTCTACGAGACATTGCCAAAAGGGAGGGGAAGTCAAGAAACACTACAAAAAGATTTAGGACACAAATTGATGTCAATTCTTGGTTATTTCATGCATGATGAAGCTCCAGTTGTATTCAGGGGGTAACCATTGTACCCAAGTCCACAGCAGAATATAATCATACAACTCCATCTCGTTTATGCCCCCCCACCCTTAAAGTTTCTTACGCTTTTTGTTGGGATTTGTGTAAATTCAGTGCTACAATTTCGGTAATCATCCTTTTTGTGAGGTTATTGAGAAATTTTACTTCTTGTGAGATTATTGAGCAATCATCCTTTTTTAGTAAACTACAAGAGAAGAAGATTGTAAGTTGTCAAGTCTCATCAATTTTCTTTAGAGAGTAACTGGTATGATTCCACTTCCGCTTGAGTTAGGACTTTGGGTTACTTGGCTTGATTACTAACTGGTTGATGCTTTCTTGGTGCATGTTGGTTCGAATCCCATAAAATTTTCACCCAGCTAGTACCCCACAAACTTTCTACACTAAGCATCGAAACCAACTAAGCAGTTGAAAGAGAGAGAGAGAGAAATGTGAACTGGAATCTCAAAAATTGAGTCAAGGTGTGTGCTCATCAGCAATAACTCTAATGCAATTTAGTGCCTATGGCTATAAAACCGTAGACGCCTATTAGCTCAATCGGTAGAGCATTTGTGTTATTACACAAAGATGTGGATTCGAATCCCACATAGGCTGAAAATAAAACTAAAAACCTTCAAAGTTAAAAACAATACATTTAGACTGTTCAAGCATGCACAAGTTCAGCTAAAAGTTAAAGACTTGCGTAAAACTTGGAGGCAATGCAGTTTGAAGCTATGAAGACCTTGGACATGTCCCAAAAGTAGTCAAGGAAGATGATTCATGAAGAGAAGGTTATTCCATGGAGGAAAGAGCTAAGTGTCACGCCCTCTAGTTCGGCCTTGGCCATAACAAATCCAATTAGTAAGACATGCATGTAAAAGTTGAAGGAAGTTCATTTTAAAGCAGCCAGAGCTATGGAAAAACCTAAAATAAAGTTAGGAAGGTTATTCCATAGAGGAAAAACCAGTCAAAGTAAGGGTTCCAATTTTAATGTATTGAGTTCTTGATTTTCAACGGAACTTTTTATTAGTCATCATACGAACAAGAAGAAACATTATGTTCAAAAAGATAAAGGAACATGTGAAAATAGGCTTTCCTTTACTTGATTATTTGCTTGAGACAAGTCCCTTTTGATATTGTAAATCGAACTTTCTTCAACACCATTAATGGTGATCGATAAGTAGCAAAGAGGAGCTAATTTTGATAAGAAGCAAAGAAGCAAAGTTCCATCAACGGTGATTAATAAGAAGCAAAGAGGCAAGTCCCTCTTGATATTGTAAAGAGGAGCTCGGTATGGAGTTGAGCCAAGAGAGACTAGCAACAACTGGTTCGGAAAGGATAATAGCGGTAGACAAGTTGCAAAAGCCTCCAAGTGTGATAATTTTATCTTAGTTAGCTTATCTATAAGCACTTTTGTTGTGATACTTGTGTGCAAACTAAGTATGAGTCCAAGTTGAAACATTGAATTGTAGCCTATGTGGGATTTGAACCCACATCTTTGTGAAATAACACAAACGCTCTACAAATTGAGCTAATAGGCTTTGCAAGTTTTAAGGACTATGCATTGGCTTCGAGATGTCAAATGTTTTGTGCACTATATGTTACCTTACGCATCAAAGAGCACTCTCTGCAGTGTATTTTAAAATAGTAAGAACCTCTAATTTTGAAGTTTTTGAGGCACGGGAAGAGATATAATACAAGGGAAATCTTACTTGAAAATAGTGATCAACTAGAGCCATGAATATCTTTGGACAGACTACAATAACACAAACAACAACAGACACCCAAATAGCAATAACAATTCCATTTTTACCGTTGCAACCCATTCCACGAATTTAAGTTTAGTAAAGCTTAAGTTCAACAAAAATAGGTTCGAGAAGAACAGGCCATTAGACTATCCACAAGACTATCCTAAGTTGAACCGAATTTAGAACATCCCCATTCAAATGTGACACTAGGTACAATTGAGAAAGCTACATCATTTATTACCACTAGTGTAATCTGCCAAATTAGCTTAAGGAGAGGAGCAATGAACCAGCACAAGTAATCAACTTCTAATGATGGTGCTAGGAGTAACAAGAGATCATCACCTGAAATGCTAGAGGATTCCAAGTCATCAACTAACAACTCTAGCATTTCGATGCTAGGAATGAAGATTGCCCCCTTCTTCCAAGTAAGTGGCACCGATAGATCATCCATGAATCCTATATTCCATCCAAAAAAAAGAAGATAAAATAAATCAGATCTGAAATATGTGAATGTGAAAACTTACATTGGGTACTATGTTCAGGAACATTTTTTAAGAATAATTATTCAACTTCAAGTAGGATTTCCAATGGTCGTGCTTAGAGCGGGTACACATTGCTCCAAGCTACCCAATTTCTTAGACACAATTCAGTCACTAATGCCCAACACTAACAAGCATAATTCAGTCTTTAACAGTTTCAACTTTTTGCCACAACTCCTATCAAATTTTTAACACAAGTAAGTCACTAATTCCCAACATCCGCAACCACAATTCAGTCATTAACAACTCCAACTTTTCACCACAATTTAGTGCAACTCAAATTAATTAGCAAACTCAAATCAAAAACTAAAGACAAAACTGAATTCTTTGAGCATGTATCGCCTAACACAATTTCAAGCAAGCATTCCGCTTCCGGACGAGAGAGACACAATTTCAGCGATGTACTAGAGAGATTCCGCCAAACAAACCCAAACTAGCACAATTTCAAGCAAGAATTTTAAAGCATATTCGATCGAGAGAACATGAATTATACAAAACCAAACTAATTGTCCCAAATTAGCGCAAACAAACCCATCAAACGGAAAGAACAAATTAAGCTTGAATTATGTAAAATCGTATATCCGATTTTTAGGGAGTGGGAAGAAAGAGAGAACGAACCTGACTAAATGTGAATCTCGCCAGCAGCTGGGTGCTTGGAGTGGGGATTACGACCGGGAGAGAAGGAGAATCCGACGAGAGCCATGAAGGGATGCAGAGAGAAGAGAGACAGACGACGGCGACAAGCACATGCCGCAGTTGTTCCGGTGAGTCGAGAGGCAGAGGGAGAGGGAATGTCAGGGAACCGTGTGCGAGAGCGAGAGAGAAGAACGAAAGGAACCGGAAAGTAGCAGGGATTCAGGCGACAGAGATACCGATGATCTTGATTCAGAGCGAAAGGAGGGAAGGCGCCATAGAGAGGATAGCGGCCGGAGGTAGACGCCAGTGGGAGGATATCTCGTAGAGGAGAGAGAGAGCGAGAGTTAGAGAGAGAAAGAGAGCGCTTGGGAGGGCTGGAGAGGATGGAAAATAACGATGATTTTCCAGTCCTCCCCTCTCCCGTAATAAAAAATTATTTTAAAAATCAAAATTTCCTCTTTTAATCTCAGCCATTGAATCAAAATTCAATGGTTGAGATTAAAAGTGCTCACCTAAAGTTGGGGCTCACTTGAACCCTTCCATATATATATATACACGTATATATCTATATATATATATATATATATATATACATATATTTATATATATATACATATATATATGTATTAACAGACTAGTCTGTTCATATCATTAACCCAATGATCTTTTATGGAAAAGCGTAATTGCTTATCCAATACTTATCCATCTAGTAGGGTTCTTATTAGGTTTAAATCTTTTAGAGAAAATTATTCTAGATCGAAGCTTCTAGTTCTAGAAGATCTTTTCGAATATACCTTTCACCAAGATTCAACTACAAATTCTCAAAGATATAAATTTATCGCTCCCATCCCAGAGCAAATTCCTTCCAATAACTCCCTCCAAACTCGCATATTGGGGAAGGAATTAATGTTCTTACCTTTACAAATTTCCAGATCGATTGGCCTATGCTTAAGAAATATTATTACAGCCTATCTAATGCTACCTTAAGAACTTGGTTTGAAGCAATGGATAAATAATTACGCTTTTCCATAAAAGATCATTGGGTTAATGATATGAACAGACTAGTCTGTTAATATTCCCTTTTTCATTTGGTTTCCTACCTTTTCGTCACAATTGGGACTCAATGATCCTTATAAGCAACCAAGTCTAAATGTTCAAACCAGTCTATCTAAAACATGGCATCTTTTATATGGCAAGTAGCATAGTTGCTATTCATCCGCCCACGGCTACTTCCATAAAAATCCCTTTACAAGGACAAGACATTCTTGCTTGCCCTTACAAAACTGGCTGGGAGGGAATGATATAGTTACTCGTTGAGGACCTTGCAAAAGTCCATCAACAAGCTAACTATATTAATACAATTCTTTCGACTATAGTAGAGCAACTAACTATAGTCTCCGCCAAGATAGACTCCCAAAATCTAGTAGCGAGTATTACTAGTAAGTCTACATCTTATACAGTAATCTATTTCTAGACCTTTCTTTAAGCTAGATAGTATTCCTAGAGAAACGGAAGAAGCTCTTATTAGAGAAAGTCCTTTCTCTAATAATCGCCTCCTTAACACTATATCTCAGCAGACTTAAAGATCTAGAAAATGCTAGCAGCTCTAAAACCGTTAGTTGTATAAACAAAACCCGTAGTATAGCTTAAGAAGAAACTTTTACGATTCCGATTCTGAAGAAAGTGATTTAGACCAAATCACAACTCTTCAAAAACCTTTGAGAGTGAAATGTAAGAAGAAAGAAAAAGGGAATCTTCTTCTTTAAATAAAATTAAAAATTTTAGAAATACTAGAAATTTCTATCCTCTACCTACTCCTCCTCACGTTCAGTATGAAGAGACGGGTCAATTCCAAACCAATCTTTTTGATGGCCAATCCTTAATAGAATGGAATATAGATGGTAAGGCGGAACATGAAATCCTGTCTACCTTACAACAAATGGGTATGGCTTGCGTAGCCTTCAAAACTAGAGGATTAACAGGCTGATAAATTTCCTGATGAAATTAAAGATAAAAAACAATTGCAAAGATTTCTAAGATGTCCGAATTATGTTTCGGACTTTTTCCCTAAACTTCGTCATCTCTACGCACCTTTGTATCAAAGACTTAGAAAGAAACCTAATCGCTGGTCCGATGAACATACTTCCCTTGTTAAACAAATAGAAGAAAAGGTTAAAGCCCTCGCCTTGCCTTAGCATACCTCATCCAAGTGCGTTCATGATAGTTGAAACCGATGCTTCGGATATAGGATATGGAGGTATCCTCAAACAAAGAATACCGGACTCACCCGAGCAACTAGTTAGATTTCATTCCGGTCTTTGGTTAGGACCTCAACAAAATTATTCTACTATTAAAAAGGAGATCTTAGCAATTGTCCTTTGTATTTCGAAATTTCAAGATGATTTATATTTCAAAAAATTTCTTTTGCGAATTGATTGCAAAGCGACTAAGGATGTTCTTCAAAAGGACGTCAAAAATTTAGTTTCTAAACAAATTTTTGCCGGATGGCAAGCTATCTTATCTTCTTTTGATTTCGAAATCGAATTTATCAAAGGCAAGAATAATTTTTTCCTGATTTTCTTACAAGATTCTCGCAAGGAAAGAATGACACAAAAGAAAATTTTTGCAAGAACATGAATAAAGATCATGGCAAAGGAGTACAAAAGGCAACATATTATGCAATTTCTACAAAAATACCTTTGAAACTCTTTTCCCTCCTCAAAAGTACAAAAATGCCATTACCAACCCCGCTAATCCACGTAAAGATACCTATGTTATAACTCATACGGAACATCTTTTCCTCACTTCATTCAAATCTATCCAACAAAACATATCCATCGAAGCATGGTTGAGCGCGCTTATAGTACTGATTTCCACTTCGCTACAAATAATTTCCAAAAAACTTGTAAATTTTACGAGTTTATCCTTGTTGACACAAAATCTGTTGACATATCCCATACCTTTGACACCACCAACAAAACCTACATTCATTACTCCAAGTGCATTATTAAAAATGTACTAGGGAGTAAAGAATAGAACAATCCAAGTGAAGAAAGACAGTTCTCTATTCCTTTCTCTCCTTCAACCTTTACCTATTTCGACTACAAATTAGCCTCGGTTCGTTGTATTTTTCTACGGACCCGACACACATTCCTAGTTCTTCAACTTTCATGACAAATGTCAATTTACCTTTCCTATTTGGTTTTACCATTGGTGGACAATGTTTGGTCCATCTACTACCATTCTCCCTCCCGAAGTTCACGAGTGGTTGGGAATTCTGGTTAAAGAATTCTTCTAATTATGAAACATATCGAAGTCGGTTGGCTTCTTCCGAACTTTCAACGTGGCATGGATATTTTGTTGGGAGTATAGACTACAACCTCATTTTCCAGTTCCATTTCCCTATCCATGGTTCGCATCTACAAAAGCAGATGGTGGACTGAATATAATACTCAACTCTGCTCTTTAGAAAATGTTGAGTACTATATTCGTACAAAAACCAAAAATACACATTTTATAATTTAAAGAAGACTATGACTGCATCCCCTGGTTCACAACTAAAGATAAAGGGCACTTGACCTTCTACTCCAGTAAAAAGGAATCCAGTCCTACTTCGTCTCGTACTACCAAAGGAAAAGTTTTCTCTGCTCGGGATCATCCTTAAGAAAATCAAGTAGATCCTTTTGTTTTCGTGTAAGGAATTTTCCTTTTCCTTTGGTAGTACGAGACGAAGCAGACTGGATTCTTTTATACATACATATATATATATATATATATATATGTAACACCCCAAAATACCCCCTGGGAGTATTACATCGCCGGAGTCCCTTAAAGGAACTCCCAAGGCTCTTTCTCGGTGTTGGTTTAGCTGTCTAAACTCAACTTAAAGATAATAAGGGTGGTTCTCCAAAAGAATTTGAGATTTCCTAAAATTTCAGCAGAGTTCTGTTTGTAATATGAACTATCCCATAGGCTTAAAGCCTTAAAACCCTGCATAAAAGCATAATATAACTCAACGAGCCACACGCTCGGAGTATACAACTCAACGGCTACACACTCGGAGTCCAACCAATCATGCCACAAACTTAAAACGATCTAAATGGTTCATGGTACATTGGGTACAAACTATATGAATTGAATTACAAAATACAATACTAGGAAATATTAGAAATGCATATCCGTAACACGAATCACTCGAGTAGGCAAGCAAACACCGAGTCAACGGAGTCCAGAATAAGCTAAGTACTGCACACATCTCCCGAGAATGCACCTGCAATACTGGGGGAAAATTTGTGGGGATGAGTAACAAACCACCGGCTCACCGGAGTCTTACACCCTTAAAATGGAAATTCTTTGCACATAATACTCATAATAATGAAATTAGCAAAAGCATAATAATATAATACAAATCCATATACTTTTAAACGAAATCTCTTGAATCATTTGCAACATAAAGCTTATAATACTTCAATCATTCAAAAGCACGGATTTCAATCATTTTGGGAAATGAATCACCTTAAACAAGGTGCTACACTTTCTTTCAAATGCTTTCAATCGAAACTGGATCATTTCTACTAAATCACTTCTCATGAATCATTTTCAATGAATCTCTTTTGATGAATCACTTCCCGGGTTGGGGACTCGAACTAGCACTTCGCAATTTCTCATAATTTCTCGGATTTCTCTAGTTTCTTTGGGGCGCGACCCCAAATAAAAGGCTCCGGGACCTATCTAGGAAGATTCCAATCGGGCGTCCTACTACACAGGACCCCTAGCTAGCCACCCCTAGCTAGAATCCTTCCTTGTGCTAAACGATCCAGGCAAAGTCGATTCACAACAGTTTCTTTAACACGTTCACTTATCAAGCTTGTTTCAAACAGACATTCTCAAATCAATTTCACTTATTAAAAGTACGTGTTCACGTTTTGAAAAGCACATATCACACAAATCACATTCAAGTACCATTTCGCGTAAAACATAAAACTTCTTTCAAAACCAACTTCGAACAACGTTTAACACAATCACTTGCACATATAGCCACAATTCAACACGGATAGTCATTCTCAACTTCTCTTCAACTAAACCTTTCTCAATTCTCCCATTTAGTAGGATTAATTCCTTTTTCTAAGCCACAATAACCACAAGTAGTTACCATTAATCTCACATGTCCCAACTTCTCATAATTTACCATCTTTGCTTCAATGTTTTCCGATTACACCTCCACATTACTAATCAATCTCTTCTTACTCATATTTAGTCGGATAGCTCTCATTCTTACTTCACTACTAAAATCCCTCGAGCTCCCTTCATCTCCCGAGTGTAATTTGCTCTCATCTTAGGTTTCTATTTCATTAATCGCTCTTTCTCGTCCAAACTCAATCATACAGACTCTTAATCTCTTTTCATCGCTCCACTTCCACTAGTTCCGCTTATCTCCAAATTTAGTTCAACCTCAAGGATTTAATTGTCTTTTGAACTCAATTATCCTAATACTCACCCACCTCTCACTCCCATGCCTCAATTGTGCATCACTCGGTATAAACTCACACTCGTCTTTTATATTTAACTCGTTATTTCCTAATATAAGTCGTTACCTTCCAACGCAAAGAACTTAGGAAATCTCTAAGCTTCAATCGAAGCATTACGAAGACCCAAATCATCATTTCTTCATTTCTAACTGCTAATTGAGACCTTCACAATACTCTTTATACTTACACAACCTAACTCCTAGACTTTCAGCATCTCAACTCAGCCCTAACCAACCACTAAGCTACTTGAGGTTTCGATTCGGACTTCATAGTTCAATTCGATTTTCTCATAACCTAATTCAGTCCTACCACTTCCTCACTTCATTCTATCACATAAACATCAATAATCACAACAAAACTCATTGGGTTTTGAAATTACTAATAGTTTAGAGTATAAGACTACCCGCCTCGGTTTCGCGGTTTAAGAAACGGATTGAGTACACTCTGCGTGTGCCGGTTACGCGTCCCGCTTCCCTGTTCCGGCTTGCGGTTCTCGGCCTCCGCCGTCTCTCGGTCCGGGCCCTCGCGCGTTCGCCACCAGTACTTCTCCCTTGTCGCCGTTATTTCCCGGTTTCCGGCCTCCCGGACCCTCTCGCGCCAGCCCTGCTCGGTTCCTTCCTTCGCCCTTGTTCCGCCTCGGTCTCTCGCTTTCTTTCCCTTCGCTCGCCTCGCTATCGTCGCCGGCAGCTCGCCTTCGGTCCTGCGATGGTCGCCGGCCACTCCTCGGTCTCCTCGACCCTCGCACCGCTCGCCTTTCCTCTCTCGTGCGTTCTTGCAACGGTGGCCCTCTCCTTCTCTACTCCTCCGTTTCTCTTGCGTGCGCCGGCCGCCTTCCCTCCGTTCGCCGCTCGGCTTGCCGGCCTCGACCTCGGCTTCGGCCCTCGCACACCCTCTCTCTCTCTTTCTCGGTCCTCCCTCTCGCGTTTCCCTTTCCTGTTTCCTCTGCTCGGGCCTCCGAGCCCCTTCTTGACCTGCCTCTCTCTCCACCACTTGATTGGCGGTTAATGATCCTAATTGGACCCCAATTTTGATTTCTATCTCATTTCTCCACTTAAACCAAAACCTACCTCCTCATTTCCTTTTTATTCCTCTTTTTCCTTTTTCTCTTGCTAAATGTAATAATAATTAAACCTACAATTTATCTTTCCCATCTCTTCATCATTCAACCAAAGTAATCACCAGCCCATATACGACAAGTCCATATCTCCTCCCTTCCGTCCTCTTACACTCCTACATCCTAACTTATTTTAATACGCTGCCACGACAATTCCTAATCACCCAACAGCAGATGGAAAAAGGAAGGCAATTTCCTTGATTTAGTTTGTTCAACGGTAGCTTCCGAGGGAATACTGAAGTAATATGTCTACCTATATATTAAATCGATCACGCACCCCTATAGATGCAGGGAATTATATTCAATAATTCTATGCTTTCCAGTGCTTCCTTTAAAATTCCGGGTATTACAATATATATATATATATATATATATATATATATATATATATATATATATATATATATATATATATGTATTTATGCTAAAAGGTTCATCTCTATTTTCCTAAAGAGATGTTTTTAGTAGATTGAGTTATGTATTTGTCTTTATTACTATATTGCTAGCTTGGAGTTCGTGCAAAGGTAGTATGGACTTCAAATATGATGTATATATGTTGTCCAGGCTACCTCTGCAACAACTCCAAGCAAGCAATATCATCATAAAGACAATAACATAACTAAATTTACTATAAAAGCATCACTTTGGGTAAATAGAGATGAACTTTTTCACACAAATAATGAATGAGTACTCTTTGTATTATAATTTCACATTATTGTAATATATTCATTGCGAGTAACTTACTTGTAAAAATTTATGGAATTGTATTCTCGAACTTGTTCAATGGAACTTGTTGTGATTGTAGTAAGTGAGAAATTTTTGTATATATTTGGAATTGCGGTCTGTTGGTTGTTCGTTGTGTAAGTTTTGATGTATTGTAAGTTGTGATGTATTTTATATTGTATTTTATACGAGGAGTACGGAAAAACATAAAAACTATAAAAAAGTCGGACATATCACGACGGTTCTTACATTAGAACCGTCGTCATATGCCCCTCCCTAATCAATTTTGAGCGGGACATATGACGACCGTTCTAGTATAAAAACCGTCGTCATAGTTAATATATGATGACAGTTCTTACATCTGAACCGTCATCATAAGTTATCTTTAACTACGGTTTTGAACCATAGTAAAAGATGCTATACAATAACAAGCACATACACAACGCCGGTTAACCATAGTTAAATGTTGTTTTTAACCGTAGTCAAAAGTGGTTCATGTAGTAATGATTTTATCTTCAAATTGAAAAGGAGTTCTAACGCCTTCCTGAGTGATCCCTTTAGTGGATCGCTGGCTGCCGAGAAAAGTTTATCCTCGGATGTCGAGAAGTCCCCACCTAAAGAGAAAAGTAGCCCCGCTCGTAGAGAAAATTCGAGGCAGCGATGCGGTAAAGACATGCACTCTCTCTCGCAGTAGGAATTTACCTGTAGAGAAAAGTGATGCTTTGATAGGGAGTGTTCCATACAAGAAGTGGAGACAAACGCAGAATTTGAAGAGAGAGTTTAGTTACCACAAGTTTTAACTAAAAATCTTTTTCAAGCATTATCCACTTTTTCTATGGTACATTTTCCCATATCAAGGTTGTTTACTCCAATTGAAGTATTCACCTATGACAACAATTCCTACAAAAGAATCAAAGTCATAGACTAACTAGACCTATAACAACATATAAAAGAATCGTAATCAATATTCTCATATATCACAACGATTTTTATAAAGAACCATAATCATAGGTCATGTTTTAACAACGGTTCTCACATAACCATTGTCAAAAGTCGGTTCCTTTTACGGATTATTGCAAAAATGTCATCTGCCTCGTTTTTTACAACGGTTTTATTTATAACCGTTGTTAAAGGCACGTTGTTAAAAGTCATTATTGTAGTAGTGGTATTACGTTCATTGAACATATGTTTGATGAACCTTAATAGCATACTTGTTAAGCATTATATCACACATATATTATTTTTGTATTATTAATAATAATCCTACTAAATAAAATGTTAAAAAAAAAAAACTTAGCATGCATCGGTTATATACTTCATGTGCATTGCGCAATGACGTATGTTGATGTCGGAATGTGAAGATTGAGCACCTGTTTACTTGCTGTCGTAGAGAACTATCTCTACTCTCGGGAGTACAATATATGTGTTTTTCAAACAAGTTATATTGTGTCACCCCAAACCATCGCAATAGATACTTGGGTAAATTAATGGGTCGATACATTTGGTATACCTAATATGGTAGGTCAAAAATTATATGTAATAATTAAAAATAAACATAAAATTCAGAATATAAAGCATTAAATTTCACACAAGACCAACAAGGTACACCATTTTATTTTGCTAATACAACAACATTACATTACATCTCCCCATATATCCACCCTAGATGTAGTAAGGGAAGGAAAGATACAATCACAAACTAGGGAAGCACAATTAGGCCAGGAAATTAATACTCCAAGTATACTTCTTGAGCTGATAATTAATACTTTATTAATGCTTGCACCACTTTATTTTAGCCATTTATTTAAGCGTAAGTCCGCTAAACGCACTTGATATATGATGGAGAGCAAGCATGAGCATGTGTGTTACTTAAAATACTTCAGTACACCGATGTCGCCCTTTACATCGGTCGTCTTCTTCACCGTGTACGGCCTGCCTTGGGCATTGATCAACGTACGGTTTGGATTTAAAATTCCGTTTGGGGGATTTCGTGGGTCAGGTGTTGCGTTTCTAACAGATTCAGATATCTTACCCCATTCATTGACAATGCTGAGCACTTTCCTGTCAGGTGTGAAGGACCCCGCATTGAAATTTCTATTTATCTGCTGCGTAATGTATTTGAACCGTACTGCCTCAGAAAGTGATTGGATGGCAACCAGAAGGAACTGTGCCTGATTTGTTATAAACTGATTAGGGTTAAACTGTGCCCCGTGAACTTTATTAATAAGACCATCGAGCTTCCTTATTCCCAATCCGACTCTCTCTCTAGTCCCAGCCCTGGCTTCCATTTGTTCATACGAACTCCTGAACACGATGGTTTGTTGGCTGGCCCCACTAAAAAGCTCTTGTTTTGCATTCGAAGGGGCGTCAGGAAAGAACCAAGCGCGTGCTCTTCCAGCAAATACGTCAGAATAGGCAACCACGTATAAGTCATTCCTGTCCAGTGCCACGGTGATGGACTTGGCTTGACTCGATCTCAGCTGGACTAGAATGTAATTTGGAGGTGTCACTGTTCGAGGCAACATCGGCATTCTAAAGAAAGCTCGACCGGTTGGATCCTTCACTTGGTTACGCAGCCTATTGATGAAATTAGGGTAAGTATTCGTATCCCTGCTTCCAAGATCCCATGTTAATGTTGCCCAGGCTGGAGGTGCCAGAATTACTAACACCATCCATGTTGATGTCACCCAAGTCAGAAGCACCGACTTTTCCATGCTTCTAACTGCTCTTTATCTGCAGAAAAAGAGACAAATTACGATTGATACACAGTAGACTGACTTTGAGCCTTTTAACCAAGTCAAATCACCAAGAATTCTTGGATCACACATTCAACATAAGCACCATAACAACCCCCCGCCCCCAAAAAAATTACCAAAAATGAGATTCCTAATTAAACTACGTCAGAATGAATGAAAAAAGGTACTAAATTTTAAGTGTCCATGTACTATTCAAAATTATTAAAATCATTAAATAATAAGAAAAAAATGCATGTTCTACTCAATAATCATTATGTATGTCACAAATAATATCTTTGTTTAATATAGGACTAGCTAAATTGCGTAAATGAGTATAACCTTTTCGATAAATTTTCACAAGCTTGTGTGGTGTGATTAAAAATAGAATTTTATGCTAGGAAAATAATAAAAGGATGTGACCAGTGACTAAATATAACAAATCAATGTGAAAGTAGATAAATAGGAGAACAATCCGTGCTTGGTAGTCCATTGTTCTAAAAACAAATTTGCTCACTTACTTGCACACGAGGGATTCGTGAGCTATCTATCTCCCAAGATAAAATTCAAATCGTTCAAACTGTGTACCAGAACAAATGAGAATGAAGAAGTTTGAATAATTAAGTAGAACATAAATAGAAGAGAAGAAGCATTTTATAATTTTTAGTGTATGAAAAATTGAGCGAAGAGGCTCAATTTATAAAGGTTGAGAATTGTACGAATGAAAAGGACAAGAGAAGTTGATTTTTGGGCGATAAATAAGTGATTATAATGACAACAGAATATTAGGATTCAAAACGGAAACCCTATATTTATAAAAGTTACTCAGCAAATTAAACAAGTTAGATATGGTCCAAAAAGGATAGTCAATAAATGTCCACGCCTATGCCCTTAGATAGGCTTTCTAGTTAGGAGGTCGTGGTAAGAATAAGTATATAATTAAATACAAAAATTCTCTTGTTGTCGTCTCGTTATTAGGATGTTTGAACATGAAAAATATTACAGAAAACTCTTGGTATTCTAATTAATGTGGGACACAAAAACGATTAAAATCAAGAAAATAGGTCTCATAAAGCAATGTAAGGTCAATTTTAAGCTCACAAAGTGATTGTCTACCATAAAAATCATCCCATAGTTAATTCTATGTGTCATAATTTTCATACTTCATAATATAAGGTCCATCACTAAGACTTCTCTCTCTCTCACCATAGTGCGCAACCCTATGCCACGTCATTTTTTCTCTGGCGTGCCTAGCATTGAGGATGCTCTCTCTTTGCCTCTCTCTCTTCTATGTAAGCAACTCCGACAGTATGTGTTCAAAATAATTTCAATTCTTAACACTAAATATCTAATTCATCTGTTTTACAATATATATTACTTTAATTAATATTTTTTATTTTATAATATATGTCACTTTATAATCTCAACAATATACTAATTAACTAGTTTATCAATTTTGTCTTTATTAATTATTTTTCTCTCTCCTTTTTTCATTAATTTTTTCCATTTACAAATCTTAGGAGAAGTGATCTCTTAACACACATTCTATCATAAATTTTATTTTTCCTTGATATTATCTCATAACCTTAAAACGACAAGTATTTGATTAGATGAAGTATATACGTAGAATGCAACTACTTGCTAGTTGTGGGAAATATCAATGGCATATTAGAGTGTCATTGAGATTTGTAGAATGCAACTACTTGCAACTGCTCATAAATAGCAAATGTTAGAATGTCAAATTTCTTGCGCTCTAACTCATAATTTATGTTTTTAATTGAGATAGTTGCAAAATATAGTACCAGTGCCTTTCCTATCATAGTAAAATTTCAAATTTGAAACTCGTTGCCCATATGTTGAGATTTTGCCTTAAATAAGGAAGCCTATAAAATCTATGTTTCAATCTCAAGAGTAAGGAAATGTCTTAGAGTATAAATTTTTTACTCTACTTTTCAACCATTAATGTAAACTTTTCATTGAAATAAGTCTTGAACAATAAAAATCTCTCATGCATTTAAAAGTGGAAATAATTACGCTACAATTAAAATTATATGTACTTATTGCTACACGCATATGTACTCATTAAGGATATAATTGATAAAAAATATTTTAAAAACAATGTTCCATTGATTGGGAAATAATTTCCGTGGACAGTCAATTTCCAATGCATTTGGGAAACTTAGCATCTAGTGGATAACATGTACACTTTTCCATAGCTAATGGACCAATGAAAAGAAGCATTTGTTCTAAGGGTTTTATTTTCAGGAAGCTAATGCACTTAATCATAGAAAGCTAAGATCGTTTGGCAATAACAATATCATTTATTAAGGGTCTTTTGGAACTTACATATATAACACACATCAAGAGAAATATAAATAAAAACAAACATAAAATAACATAAACGAATATAAAAAGAAAACGAATATAGACAAACAGAAATGAGTTGTTAAATGAGAAAATAATATAAACGAATGAACATAAATAACATAAAAGAACATAAACAAATATAAACGAACATAAACAAATATAAAGAATATAAACGAACATAAAACATAAGTAAATTATATTTTTTTAATGTAAAGTCAAATAGGCCATAAATCCTTAATACGCATGTTTTATCTAACCATGCATCAATCATAATCTGCTACAGATAAGGGATTTATAACTACTGTATTCGTATGGAGTCGGTGTATATTTGAATTCGTAAAATTGGGGGAGGGTCAGGGAACTTTACGAGTCCATATAACTCTATCATTTTTTAATATTCGTATGTAGTATGCCCATGTTGTCTGCTACAAATAAGGGATTTATAACTACTGTTTTTAAAACATGTCTTCAGTAAGGAAAAACATTATTTTTATACGAACAGATAATAATCATTAATGAAAGTCAAATGGTAACTACAATAAGCAACACTAACAAAATTAAATCTAAGACCTCAATATAACTCTGTATCTCAAGAATGCCCAATTGCAAATATATTATTAAACTGCTCTGAATTTGTAACATCATTTTTGCCACCAACTATGTTTTTAAATGTCAATAAAATATTTCTAAATGTCGGCGAATTACAATATAATCTCAGATTATTCTTGAAAGAACGATCACCATAATAGAACCATATAAAATTCCATTATTAATGTATTCCTTTATTGAAATAAATAAATCTAATACAATAATACCAACTGTCCTTCAAGAAAAATCACATTCCAATCTACAACAAATCGCAATAAAGCAGTGACTAAATCATACTATGGCGATGCCCAAATCATACTAGGGTAACAAACCAAACTCCAAAAAGCTGCTCAATAGTAGCTCAACCTTTGGTACAACTATTTTTAGGATCGTTACTTATAATGATTATGAGGTACCTTATATTTTAATCTAACAAATTTTTAGGATCCTTATTTTATTTTATTTGTTGATAGAATATCGTTATTTCATGTTAAAAGACATAATTGTCCTTTATTAAAGTAAAGAATTAAAAAAAATAAACTTAATACAAAAACATAATGAAATGATATAAACAAAATGCAAAAAATATGATAAAGTAATTTTCCAACTTTCATAAGGATTATGCTAAATTACTTTATTATATTTTTTATATATTATTTTTTTATTTTATTATATTTTTGTATTTAGTTTATTTTTAAATTTTTTACTTTAATGAAGGAAAATTATGTTTTTAACATAAAATAAGGATCTTCTACTAAAAAAAGTAAAACAAAAGTCCTAAAAATTATTATATTAAAAGATAAGGTACCTCATAATCATTTTTTATAAGTTAGAATTCTGAAAATAGTTGTATCAAAAGTAGAGGTACCATTGAATATTTTTTGAACCAAACTTATACTGAAGATGAGAAAAATAACAATCTAATTCTCACAAAATAGAAAGAAAATTTATTAGTAAAAAATGAGAGATGACTAGAAAAAAACCTTCAAACTTAATAAACTTTTAACATTGGTAAAATTGTGGCTTACTATCAATAATTGCGGAAACACATGAAGGTTAGATGTCAGGACTTCTTTTTTTTTTTAAAGAAAACATTTTTATCATGCAAAAATGACAAAAGCGATGTACTGTTGCCAAAGAAGTACAAAAACGTGCGAGAGCTTGCAAGACTGCAAAAGTTAAGTGAAGCATGTGAATGGTCCTAGAGTTGTGACCAATTGACCCAATCCTATGCTGGATTTGAGTGGGTAAAGTTAAGTGAAGCATGTCACTCCTGCGAACTGATTTTCTACAAAATGCACCTATGGCCATGGGCTTAGCTTAACGGGACCACTTGGGCCGCTGCGGAACCTGGCCAGCATGGTGACCAAATACACTTGTACATACCTATCACGTCAACTTCGTTTAGATAGAGCAAATATGATAACGGAGGTCCAACTGTCCAAGGATTTACATGCAACTTTACTAATTACTAGTTGGGAGAGCCGTGTAAGGCGCTCTGCAAATTAAAATCAAAGGAGCGAATTATAATAAATTTAGTTTTTATTTTTATATAATTAAATTGTACAAAGGTTTAGGGGTGTTTGGCAAACAATTTTTTGTCTCCGAAAAACTCTTTTAGTCTGTTTGATTGAGTCAAAAACTATTTGATCTGTTTGGTAAAAAGTTTTTGGAATAACTTTTTGACCCAAAACTCTTTTACAAAAACTCTTTGGAATAACTTTTTGGAAGAGTTTATTGTAATTCATACTTGAAGTTACGATATTACCCTCTACATTTTGGTGAAATTATGCTAATTGTCATTGAAATTATGCTTATGTATAAGATTTTTTTAATTCATATTTTTTTCACTTTTGGAACAATAGTAGAGGATGATTATTAATAGTTAAGTTAATTTTTTTATTTTAATATTTTCTATATTTTAACAAGTAATTTAATCTATCATAATAAATAAATAATTTTGTAACATAAATGTCAAATATATTATTAAAAATAAACTTCAAAAAGATATACATAATTAAAATTGTATAGAAGGTATAAATATAATTTTATATATCACATAATTCTTAATTAATATTGAGAAGAAATATGAATATGGAATAAAAATAATTATATTGTATAAAACAATTAATGAAATTTAGCTACGGGCATAAATGGGATTTCACCAAACAACTTTGTTAGAAACAACTCATTTTAAGAAAAACATTTTCCTCAAACAACTAACGACTTCATTGCCAAACAGGGCCTTAGTTATATTTTTTCAAATAAAAAAACACAATTATATGTTTTGCTTTAAAGCGATGTGGATGAGTTTTTATCCCCATCTCCTAAAAACTAGATGATTAAGTGTCCTTGGGTTCTTTTGGTTTATAAGTGGGATGGTTATAAGTTGGTGGTTTTTGGTCTCTATACTTTTTTTGGGTTCCGGGTTTGAGTTCTCCACTCCATCTTCTCGTGTATTTCTTCTTTTAGGTCTTCTTGTTCGTGTGTTTATGTTTATTTTTGGGTTCCTAGGTGGGTTCCGTATTGCCATGATGGTTATCTCTCGTATTCTCTTGATCTATATTATGTATTTTTTTGGGTTGTTGACTAGATTGTGTTGTTATTTTATTTTATTTTTTTTGCTTAGTTGGTTTTTTTATGATTTTGAGCCTTGATTCCTTGACTTTTGGTGGGTTCTCCGGGCCGCTGGCCTCGTTCCTTGCTTTTCATGCGTACGCCTTTGCTCTCTCCCCTCTCTGCTACCATTCTAGTTTCGGGCTTTTTGTTGGCATTTTTGGCGTTTGGTTTGTATATTTCTTCATGGATGGGATGGTTCAGTTGGTTTTCTTTGATTTTTGGTCGCTTTTTCGGTTAAGATTTGGGTTTGTTCTCCTATTTTCTTATGGCTGATGTGTTCTTTACTTTTCTATTTTTCTACCGATTTTTCCTTGTATCTCTGTTTAGTTTTATGAGTTTTTTCTATAAAAAAGTTGCCCCGATTTGGTGATAACTCTCTTCATTACTCTTGTGCATTCTCGCTTGTGGGTTTATTATTTATGCTTCTTGTAGGATTTGGGGTGGTTTTATTTGCCCTTTTATTTGGCTCATTCCTATTGGATTGGGGTTGTTCTTTTCGTGATAATTGGCATGCATGTTTCTATTTGGAACTTCCGAGGATTTAGTTTTTGGGTGGTTTCTATAAGGTTTGTGTGGGCTGTTGGTGAATTGGGTGGTGTGTGGTGACCCCTTTGATCCTCGTCTACTACTCACCTTTGCCGTGCGAGTATTACAAAAACATTTGAAATAGCGACGAGATTTTCGTCGGGATTTTTGAGGGACCCACCCGTATGAATTCCCCTCATCGTTGTGGATTGACCGATGGGCTCGTTAGACAATTCCAACGGGAGTTACGTCGAACCCGTCGAAATTTCGACGTAATTCCCGTCGGAATTCCAAAAAATGAACTTGGTCATTCGAGGCCGATGTAATACCAGTCGGATCTGTCCAACGAGCTCTTAACCCGTGGGACATTTTTCATCGCTATTTTTGTATTTTTTGTAGTAAGGGTGTCAGTCTTCTATGTCCGGGTAAATTATGAAGGTCGGGGTTTTCCTTGTGTCTCACGTGCTCGTTTTGCTCTTTGTGGGATGACATTTCTTCGCTATTCATTGCTCCTATGATGATATTTGCTCCTTCTTGCGGACCGAGTCCATTCATTTATTATGTTGGCGGATATTAATTTTGGTCCCTAAGCATACCATGGTGGCATTTTAGTGTTGTTGTGTTGCCCCAATTATGGGTTAGAAGTCAATAACTATTTTGCCACCTAGTATTAAGAAAGTCAATGATGGGATAATTTGTTTATCCGAGACTATTCCTCTTCTTCTCTATTTTCTTCTCGTTTTTAAAATGTTGTTGAGTGGTTGGGCTATACATTGCTCCTTGTTTGATGTTAAGCCCTTTGGATTTGGTCTATTTTCTATTGTCTAACAACCGCTCTTTGCTCGCTTTTCGGTTCCCGGATGCATGGTGGGCTTTGAGAGGAAGGGATGAGGACATCGCTATTTGGGATTGCTCCTGTTTATTTACTTCAACCGACTATGTTTGTATTGTTGTTATTCTAATGCCTTTAATGTACTCTTCTTATTGCTTCCTGTATGATTGTTTATTCGGGCGAGTGGAATTTCGATTCACCGTGAGATTCCCATGACTCTTACTCCGACCAATCCTATTAGGGTTCAAATATTGCTTTGCAAGTTGAAAACATTTACTTGCTGCATGATTTATGTTTTGTTTGCTATCTCATTTCTCACTACAATGGGTATTATAGGGGTTAAAGAAATTATAACGAAAATAGTTGCTTGGAATGTTCAGTGGTGCTAAAAAGCATCAAGTGAAATAAGAAATTCTAATACTCAATTAGAAAATTACACCGGATATTTTATTTTTGACTGAAACTATGACCAATGAAGAAAATACTAGGAAAATTATAGCTTCATTGGGTTTTGATCACTTTTATTACGTATTTTCCCGAATCATAGTGAGGGTATGTGGGTTCTTTGTAATAACCGTAATATCAAGCCAATGTGATTGTTAAAAATAAAAGGTTTATACACCTCCATGTCCTTGACAAGGTCAACCTTAAAGAATGTGTTATTATGGAAATTTATAGTCTTGCTCAAGCTATTGACAAACCGATTTTTGGGACCAATTAAATGAAATTAATTGTCCGATTAATTTTCCTTGGTGCATTATTGGTGAATTTAACAAAATGAAATATTTAAATGAGAAAAAGGGGGAGTTAGTCTTTCTCTCATTAATGTTCAACATATAACGAACTTTTGTCTAGGATCTAGAGGGAAAGTATCCTTACCTCCGGTAGAATTTTCATTTGGAAATTCTTTTTAAAGAGACATATGATATATGAAAGATTAGACAAAGCAATTGTGTGCAATGATTGGAGGATTATTTACCCCAATCGCTCTTTATCTCATGGGCCATTCTCGTGCTCGACCATAGCTGCATTATGCTAGATTCTAGTTCCGATTATAGCCATCGCCCTAATCGAAACTTCGATTTCGTAATCATTGGTCTAGTTATCCGGAAGCTAGTAAAATGATCAAGCAACATTAGAATGAAAATTACAGAGGGACAACTATGTTCAAGGTGATTAGAAAGTTCAAGAATGTTAAATCTCAGCTTAAATTATGGGCCTTTAAAGTTTGTAAAAACTACTCTTACAAGGTTGAAAGGAACTCGAACCTTTACAATGTGAGGAAGATAGGATTATCTCTAATCCTTGCAACCACCGAATGTTACATTGGCAGTGCTCATTTAATTAAGCAAAGGGAACGTCTTCTTTTGTTTAATCAAAGATTCTGGGGAAGTTTTATTGAAAGGAATGGCTAACTAAGAGTGATAGGAATTCAAATTTCTTTCATCGTATTTGCACATTCCGAAAGCAAAAACGACCATACGCAGAATCAAGGATGAATCTGGTGTCTATATTTAAATAAAGAGGATATCCAACAAAAGTTTGTTACCGATTTTATGCAGAGATTTAAGTCACAACAGGATGCTAATAGACCTTTTATCAACACCATTTTGCCGATTTGGGTTTCCAATGAGGATAATAAACAACTCATATACTTCCGATCTCACCAGAGGAGGTTAAGATTGTTGTTTTTGAAATGAACCCTGGTAAAGCCTCGTGGCCTAACGGATTTGGTGTTGGGTTCTTCCAACAGACATTGGGATGTTGTTAGTAAGGATATCATTGCGTGCATTATAGATCTCTTCCACCGAGGCAAGTTATTGAAAGAGGTTAATCACACCTTCATTGCCTTGATTCCTAAGGTTTCTTGCCCCTCTTTAGCATCGCAGCTTAAGACCAATTATCTTATGTAATTGTCCGTACATAATTATTCTAAGATTCTTGTTAATAGATTAAGACCAGTCCTGCAAAGGATTGTTGGCCCTTATTAGAGTGCTTTTGCACCTAGGAGGGATATCCATAATAATATCCTTTTGAAACATGAAGTTATTAATGAATTTGGTAACATAAAGGGTAGACAAGCTTACGTAGGCCTCAAGATGGATATGAAAAAAGCTTATGACAGAATTGAATGAGATTTCTTATTTTCCTTCCTTAAAGACTTAGGGTTCTATCAAGGCTGGATTAATTGGATTCGGGAATGTATTAGGCCAGTCTCCTATTATATCATCATTAATGATGAATCATGTGGTTTCTTTAGACCTTCTCGTGGATTAAGACAAGGCGATCCTCGCATCTCCATACTTATTTATTTTGTGTATGGATGCCTTGGCATATAGGCTTCATCTTAAGGCCTTGCAAAGCATGAATCCAGAATCGGGATTAAATCTGTTCACAAGCACGTAAAATTCTCTACTTGTTCTTTGCAGATGGTAGCCTTCTTTTTGCAAAGCTAATGTTGAGACCTATTTTAAGCTCCATAATGTTTTGAATGACTTTTGCTCCTAATCATGCCAGCTCATCAATTTCCATAAGTCAGCTTTAGTTTTCTCGAAAAATTATACTACTGTGATTTGAAAATCTGTTTCATTAGTATATTAATATTCCGCATAAGGAAGCACGTGAAAATATCTGAATTCAAATCTTATTACGGAAAGCAAACAATAAGCTTCGTAAATGGAAAGCCAACTCACGTTCTAAATTAGGTAGGGCTGTGCTTATTCAATCCAATCTTGAGTCTTTGCCCGCTCATACTATGTAAAGCTTTAGATTGCCAAAGAACATTTCCAACGGGCTCGATAAGATTAATAGATGTTTTTTGGAAAAAATCCCATGAGACCAAAAGGCTGCCTATGGTGTCATGGGATAAAATTTGTACCTCTAAGAAGTTAGGTGGTTTAGGTCTTCGAAAATCTGAAGCGGTCAACCAAGATTTCCGTGCAAGCTGGTGTGGAAATTCTTATTCGTTGAAGATAACTTCTACGAAAACCATGAGGGCCAAGTATCCTTTATCTCGTGGACTTTTTTTCAAGGAAAATCAAGGCATCTCGATTCTTGGGCATGGAAATGCTTGCTCAAGGAAAGAGATTTATTTAGAAGGGGTTTGCAATGGAAAATAGGGAATGGTAAAAAGGTGAAATTCTGGTCAAATACGTGGTGTGGTAATACCAACTTATTGGAATTTTATGATAGCTCACTCCCTCTTATTCCTTATTTGAACGCTACAAGTAAGTGAATTCATTACTCCAAAAAAAGTGGAATTTGGTTAGACTTAGTGCCTTCCTTCCATATGATATTTTCCAAGTTATTAAGAGCACCCCTACACCCTCTCATGATATTGAGGACGCTGTTTGCTCGGGGCTTGTCCAATAGTGGTAAGTTCACAACCAAGTTTGCTACTTGGAATGCCCATAATATTCCAACTAGTTTTCAGACATGGGACTTTGCGTGGGTCTGAAATATGGATTTGATGCCTATGCTAATTAGGTCTTAATATTCTACCTACGCGGGATAATCTGGCTAAGCGAGGGCTAAATATTGACACTATTTGCCCGTTTTATCGAATTCATAGTCAATCAATAGATTAACTTTTTTTCTTAATGTCCTAGTGTCTTGGATTTATAGGATACAACCTTTCGGCAAAAGTGGATGAAGGTGATTGTGAATCACCTGCAATGTTCCTCCTTGCCTAACCTTATTTTGGCATTTTGAAATCTGAAAAACCAACTCAAAATGATCCGTATGGTTCATTTATTATGGAGCCTATGGAAAGGTAGGAATGATATGATTTTCAATAATAGATCTTTCAATCATGTTGCTATTTTAATTCGGGCCAAATCATTCTAGGCGAGTGGAGATCTAGGTGCAGACTAGATCAACTATTCAATCCCCCTTCTCATACCCCTCCGATGCATGTCAACTCTCTCAATCAATTTGTTTGTTGGCACAAACCTCCTGGTGGATTATCAAAGTTAACTTCGATGGTTCGAGGTCATCTCGCTGTGGTGGTGAGAGGGTTCGTGATCGGAGGTTGGGATGATAGGTTTCTTCAAGCAGGACCTTCACATCTCGGGGTCTTCTTCGTTCTTTGTTGCATAAGCGACCGCCATGAGAAATAATGTTAAAGCTATGGTCCAGATCGGCTTTCATTCAATTTTTGCAAGGAGACAACTTGACGGTAATCAAAGCAATCCGAGATGAAATTCAGGTCCCTTGGAAGGTCCAAACGCTCATTCAAGATACTCGGTGCTTTCTCCGGAGATGCAATCAAGTTTTTATTAATGACACTTTTATAGAAGGAAATCAAGTTGCGGACCGGGTGGTCAAGTTTCGCCTTAGTGTTTCTTCTAATTTAGTTTGGTATGTTATTTCTTCTTCTACTTTTCTCTCAATTTTAATGGAGAATAACATGTAGAACCCTTGTGAGAAGGGCTATCTGCTAGTTGTTCTTACTTTTTAAAAAAAAAAAAAACCAAAAATGAGAAAGTTGCAGGTAAATCTTAAATTTGAGATACTAATTAGTATTTATTTAAGCAATGATGAACATATTTAAGTGTAAATAATATTAAAAAGGCCTCGGAAAATAGATATCAAATAAGTAACAAATATATTTATTAGTTTAATAAAATTAATTTTCTAGTCAAACTACTATTTAGGAACAGAAAACTTATAGACAAGGTCTTTTTAAGAAATTATTTCATTAATCCTCATCAATTGTTATAATTTTATTGTCCTTTAGAAATTATAAAAACGTCATATACTATTGTGTGTATAAAATTACATCAAACTAAACAAGTAATAATTTTTACAATTCTTAACTCCATAAGTTCCTTTAACACTTTTAGGTTCATAAAAATAAGAAATATAAGTTTTTTTATTTGAACAAGGTAAATAATTTCATTGAATTCTCCCAAAACAACCGATAAGTACAAGAGAGGTTACATTTCAACTAAGTCCTCCCATTTCACCATATGTTTTTCAGCCTTCACACTACACACATATTGTATTTGCCTTATAATCATGTCCGAATGTCTATTCCGTAATAATAATTAGTCGATAATTAATGATTAAATATATAGAGACTCAAATCATTACCCTGTTAATCTATTCTGTTATAATAATTACCCAAAAGCCTTTGTATTGTTAATTATTAAATCACTATTAATAAAAAGTTATATAATTTTTTAAGATAAAAGGTTGCAAGAATAAGGTAATATTTACATGTCGAAAGATGAAAAAAGATTTATAATGTATCTTGGGTCTCCGACAAAGGGTAAGGTAGTAGAAGAAGGGGAAAAAGGAATGCCTTTTGTCTTACTAGTTTGGACCCGTGTTATGCACGGAGTAATGTAGTATAATGTATAACTTAAGAAATTATTGAATTACGGAGCGATCATTTAATTTTATTGAATGTTTTCACTTTCAACAACATTCTTTTACATGTTATTTCCTCATATCGAAAATGCTTTCGTGACTCATCAAAGTTATCGTAACCCAACACATAAAAATCATTAGAGCCCATCACACATTCATCTTCCAATCATTCTAAATTTCAAAAGAATAAATAAATAATCTAAAATAATAAATAAAAAGTAATGTTAAAAAATATCATCAAGGTTTTAAGATTATACTCGTGATTTAAAATATTAAGAAGCCAAACCCTCGTAGGAATCAAACAATTTAAATAATCCTAATTCATACAGCTTATAAAAATAGTGTGACAATATATTTGGGTATCAAAAGGTAAATATTAGTAGGAAAAGAAATAGTATATGATTGGTAATATTGAGTTAGATGACCTATAAATGACAATAAATATCATTATGTCACAAATTAATATTACAACACAAAGTACATCAAATTAATAAAATAATATCAAATTTATAACTTATAACTCTTTACAAAGTCAATACTAATTTAACTTAATAGACGCCTTGTAACACCCCAAAGCCCACCCTAGGAGTATTACACCGCCGCAGTTCCTCAAAGGAACTCCCAAGGCTCACTCGGATGTTGACTTAGCTATCTTAATCCCACTTAAGGGTGAGAAATGAAATTCTCCTTAAGGGTTAGAAGTTCCCTAAAACTTTTGGCGAGTTCTGTTTGAACTATGGCCCAACCCATTGGCTAAAAGCCTTAAAACCTGCATAAAAGTCATAATAAAATTCAACGAGCCACACGCTCGGAGTACACAACTCAACGGCCACACGTCGGAGTATATTCACAACCACAAAACTCACATTTCGAATGAATTCAACAAAAACTAGATTTACAACCACTTGAGATCAAAATTGCCGGAGAAAGAAATCTCCGGCTTGTCGAGCTACTAGTTCGGTCTCGATACATACGTCTAACTTACTATACATAAATGTCTATTTACATAAGTAGCCGAATAGATACAATATACTAGACATGAAACACATAGACTTGATCGCAACCATAATCGCCACCAAAGACAAGCATTCCAGCCATTCGCCTCGGGGGTACTCCGCAATCGGGAAGGGCGGGGCAATTTGTGGGGGTAAGCAATAATCCACGGGCTCACCGGAGTCTTACACCCTTAAAATGGAAATTCTTTACACATAATACTCATAATAATGAAATATGCGAAAGCATAATAATATAATACAAATCTATATACTTTCAATGAAATCTCTTGAAGCGTAAAGATCAAGATTCTTTTAATCATTCAAAAGCACAGTTTCATAATCATAAACAATTCTTTTAGGGTTGAATCAACTTTTCCGGGCCTTCCGAGGATTCGAACTAGCACTTCTTTTCTCATAATTTCACGTAATTTCTCCGATTTCTCTTATTTCACTGGGCGCGACCCCAATAAAAGGCTCCCGGACCTATCTTCTAGGAAGTCTCGGATCGGGCATCATGCCACCGCAGGACCCCTGTTAGAATCCTTCCCTCGAAGTTTCTAGTCAGGCGTCCCCTAGTTCGAACCCTTCGGTATGCTAAACAATCCGTAGCCTGTTGATTCAAAACTCTTTGCACATACTCAGTCATCACATTCACTTTACAGACTTTCTCAATCAATTTAATACCAAGGAAGGCATGACACCACGTGTCATCCTTATAAATTCACTTTCTCAAATCAGATTTGCTTCTTTAGAATATAATCACATTTGAAAGACATTTCACAGAAATCGCATTCAAGGGTCATTTCACGTAAAACACAAAACTTCTTTCGAAACTACTTTTGAGCATCACATAAAGCAAACACATAGCATGAATAGTCACCATTCAATGCAAGCAATCATTCCTAACTCTATTCCAACTATGCCTTTCTCAATTCCTCAATTTAATACGATTATCTCTATTTTCTAAGCCACAATAACCACAAGTACATATCACTTAAGTTACGTTTCAAATTCGTCACAATTCATTTCCTTTTGCCTCACTTACTCATTTTACGCTTCTACTTTATAACTCAACTTCCTTTTCAGCCACACGACTCTTGCTCTCACTTTATCACTTAAGTCCCTCTCGCTGTGCTTAACTTCGAACTTGATTTCATCCCAAAGATCGAGATACGTTCTAAACTCGTTTTAACCTTAGAATTCCCAACTCGCTATTTCTCTACCTCAATTATGCCCTAATCAAGATGAAGTCATGTCCCTCCTTTATACTCAAATCATTATTTCTCAATACGCATCGTTATCTTCCAGAGGCAAGAACTTAGGAAGTCTCTATGGTTTAATCGAAACATCGCTTCGCAATTTACTCCCAATTTACCACTTCTTATCCTTAAGTGCCATTTGAGATCGTTACCATATTCTTTATACCTCCACAACTTAATATTTTCAGCATCTCATCTCAGCCCTAACTAACTACTGTTGTACTATAGAAAGTACGGTTGTCGATCTCGGGGAGCTAGGTCTCTTAAAAGTCTAAGGTCAATGTCCTTTCGAACTAAGCAACGAAACAATTCACTTGGGCGATGATATAAACACTCAAAGAACAAAATAAAATCAGATAAAGAAAACCTTAGGCGAGGATTTGCCAAGCTAACATGCCAACAACCTTAATTACATGCTTCTACACTATTCACAACTCGCGATGAACTAGGGAATCGATGCAGTTCAAACCACCTAAGCCTTCTCTCGAAGGTCATTAAGCTAACTCAATTGAATTAATCGTTGTTCTCACAAAATTAAAACCAAAGAATTACAAAATTATCGATTCTCGCCCTTAATAACAACCTAAATTATTCTCATATCTAAGTTGTAATCATCCAACAAGTTGAAGTAGAACTAAGCCTCTCCTCTCGAAGTCTACTCAATTCCCAAAAATAATAAAGGCAGGATTCTCTCGAACCTCACACCAATTCGCAAGTATCAACAAGTCGGAAATTCATCAAACAATTGCAAATTAGCATGAAAGCATGAATTACGATTAAGCTAACATATTAGTGGCAAATCCCCAACCTAAGTTGGAAATTTAGCCACACATATTCATGACATGTGACAGCAAACCGAGAGAAGAATAGCAAAAGAATGAAAGATAAGAGTAGAGAAAAGAATGACAATACCGTAAACTTGAATTAACTTGCGATTAAATGAAAATAACTCCAAGCTTTGATCCCTTAACAATGGAAAATAAGTGCTTAAACATAGAGAGAAACTAGCCTAGAAACGAAGCATAAAAGTCCCCCTACGAAAAATGACAGCTTCGGAATAAAAGATGCAGAAAAACGTAACCGCCGATTGGCACGACCAGTGCTCGAACCCGTGCCGCACCCGTGCAAGCTCACGGCTTCTTCAATTAAATCTCAAATTCTTAGCATGGCCTCGTGCTGAAACCGTGCTTAACCCGTGCAAGCTCACCGCGCCTTCGCTTGATTTTCGAATTCCTAGCATGGCCTCGTGCCGACCTCTTCTCGCTTCAGACACGACTGTGCTAGGTCCGCTTTCCTTCTTTTCTTTAGCACAGCCCAGTGCTACAGCCTGTGCTGACTTGGCTTGAACTCTTTCTTCGCTCTCCGACCTTCTATGGCCTCCCGCTCTTTTCCTTATCACTTTGAAAGATGTATTCTTCATCATAAAAGGCGAGATTACCTCAAAACATAGAAATTCACACACTTTAATCATAAATGAAGAAAGTAAGCGAAATCAAATAAGAATTTAGGTGAGAAGGCCTTTGAAGTGTCGAAATTAGCCAATAAGAGAATGAAAAAGCACGTAAAATTCCGGTTTATCAACCCCCATGCTTACTCCTTGCTTGTCCCCAAGCAAGACTACCATGAAGTGCTAAAGAAACGGGGAGGTAAAAAACCGAAGCCGCCCTCCTCAGGTGAAGGGGTGCACTAGACAACCAAAGCAAGTATATACAAAAGGCTCCTTGGCAAGATTGAGAATCAAATTGAAACAAGAGTTGCAACTCAAATCAAGATTGCAAAGTCTAGTAGCAACACAACCAATCTATCCCAACCCGAATGCAATCATGTTCCATACAATGTTTGGCGAACTAGTTGGGATTGGTAAGACCTCACTTTAGGGTATGTGGAACACTCCCTTATGTGTTTGAAAAAGTAATGTGATACACTCAAAACTCTCCCAAAACCTGCACACTACCATAAGCTTGCCAAATATCTCAATCCTCCACCATTAGAGACAAACCATGCAAGTTTTCCAATCAAGAGGACTTTAAAGAAGGTTGTAATGAGGCTTGGGCTAAGGGAAAAAGGAGGGAAAAATATTTAGGAATGTGGAGCTTAATAGCCAAAGCTAAGGAGCACAACACTTTCCACTACAACAACGTCACACTTCCAAACATCTAAAACATAATATACATCACTCCAAGCTTTCAAGTAACGAATGAGTGGAAATTTCTCAATACAAAGCACCATTCATGCTTACAACACTTTATTCCTTTTCTAATTCTTCTTTTTCTAATTTTCTTCTTTCTCTTTTTTCGACCTTTTTTTTTTTTTTCAATAAAACTTTATAAGCAAGCTAAGCAAGGTAAGCGTGAATGGTTAGAACTAAAATCCATCTCCACCGATAACTTCTTCGATTAACCAATGAACCAATTACCACCAATAAGGTAACACCCAACAAATTCCCAATCAATAGAAATGCTCCACTAGACCAAGGCTTAAGGATGGAAAAGAATGAAAAAGGCCAAAGGTATATTGAGCAAGGTTAGTGCAAGGGAAGGGGAAGGCTTGAAGGGTTTGAAACAAATGATATATAACATTCGAGTGACTATTTGGCTCATGTGGTCTATCGAAATGAATGCCTCTATCCTCTTGGTCAACATGCATGTGTCAAATGTGATTTTGAAGAGAAAGATGGCAAGTTCTAGAGTTGCAAGCATGGGAAAGTAACACTCATGAGAAATGAGACTACAAAAATGGTAGTCGTTAAGGCACAAAAGAGTCTCACAGGTGATTTCTACCATAATCACAACAACTAGTTCATTTGATGTACCAAACATATGAATTTCACAATTATGCACAAGAATTGTTCAAGACTCGATAAATCGCAAACAGGACAATCAATCTCAATCAATTTAACAACCAAGTCTCTTTCATCATCCAAACCAAGCCAAAAATCCCAAAGTATACACTTCCTATGAGGAATTCAAGTGCACACTTCCTTCAAAAGTTCATCATAGGAGGATTTTTATTTTTATTTTTATTTTTTATTTATTTATTTTTTTAATTTTTTTTTTCGACTAAAAGGAGACTCGAATGCAAACCTAAGTGAAAAAGATAGTTAAAATGTACAACCTAAACTAATATGTACAACTAACACATGAAAAAGCATCATTTATAAACAACCCCCATGCTTAGGACTTTCATTGTCCTCAATGAAAAGCAAAAATCGAAATGAGCAAAGGAGGGAAGGGGAAACTCACAACGGGGTCACTCGGACTCCGGATGCGCCGGCGGCGTCCAGTCGGAAGGAGGATGTGGCACCCCATAATGATAGTAGGCGTAATGGGCAAGGTGCTCCAGGTGACCGACTCTACCGTCAAGACTCCTAAGGCTCGATTATTGGAGAACATCATGTCGCGCAGCTCTCCTCGGCCCACATGAAGCCGATCGAGCCGATCAAGGATGGTCTGGAACATGGTGGGCTCCGCGGTGGAGGAAAAAGGAGGAGGCTCCTCGGTACGGGTATCCGCAGGTGGTGTGGTCGGTGCGGAAGAGGAGGTGCCCGGTGATGGGATTGGCCCGCAACGATGGCCCGAGAATAGCACAAGTTGGCCATATCGGTAATGGTAGTGCGGCTCTTATTGGGGAGAGCAAAGAAAAGCCGTCGGTGGTGACGGACCCGAGTAAATGCCATTGAGACACTCCGAATATCCATGTGGACCAAGGCACGGCCGTCGATGACGGAGCTGCGATGGAGGATGGGTAACATCGAGATGTCGAGCTCCAAACCGACGGCCAGTGCCGTGATCACCCCACCATGGGCAAGGACAGTGCTAGCACTAGAACATTGGGACCGGATATGGGCGAGAAGATGGATGCCACAATTCACGTGATGACCATGCAGAGCAGCCCAAAGCAGGAAAAGTTCATCACTCGCTCACGAGTGTTGTGGCTATCACCCCGGGCAAACACAGAATGAGCAAGGAACCGTTGCAGAATGCGAATGACAGGGTTGCAAAAGCGGTGGCTTTAGTTTGCCGTGCATCATAGTCCGTGGCCTCGCGCATATCGGAGAGCCCACAAAATACAACGGGCGCTCATCACAAGTAATGGACATGTAGAAATCAGTAGGCTGGTAACCGTCCATATCCTTGCCGAGAACACCCCGATAATTGATATGAAGACGGCGACGAATTCCTCACTAGACATCCCAAAATCTTGATTAAAAAGACGAAATGAAACCTCGGGTATGCCCAATTGGCCTTTTCTCCTCGTCCTCAAATTTGAATGAACTATAAAATTCCCGAACTAACCCCTCATGGACTCCCCACCGAACATCAGTAGCAAACTCAAGTAATCCCAAAACATTAAGCAATTGATACAAGTCATCCCAAAGATCAATAGATTTCAAAATTCAACATCAAAGTGTCTTGGGGCACTAATGGAACGGGATTCTAACTTTCGTATCGATCATACCGAACATCACTCGGAGAAAACGATACCAAAGGGGTTGGAAGAATTACCTCGGGGTGGAGCACCCGGCGTGAAGATGACCCCGAGTGTCGTACGAGCCCGCTTTGAAGGAGCCATGGCTAAGCTGGAGGGTTCGTGAATAACGGATGCACGTGCTTGAAATTTGTAAACGCAGTTGGAGCCCCCAAATGTGTGCGATAAACCCACGAAAATTCGGGCAGAGGGGGCGAAATCGGCGTGGCTACGATCCGCAACAACTTCAATGGCTAGGTCGCGGACTCCTCAAGCTTCAAAAGTTCAACAATGGCGGAAGAACCCGAGGAGAGAGAAAACCGCAGAATTTGGTAGGACAGACGTGAGAAATGGAGATGGTGAGGGCGAAAATCGTGGTTGGGATGGCGATGGAAGGTCGATTGGAGGGAATGAGAGAGAGGTAAGGGGATGGCAGAGGAGGCACGGCGTGGGGAAGAGGGAGCACGACAGGTGCTTAGGGTTTTGAGGAAGAAGAAAGTGAAAGAATGGAAAGAGGAAACATAAAACCGCGAATTTCAATCCGGGCAATTGCGTCGCATGACCAGTGCTACTCCCGTGCGTAACCTCGTGCCAACTCACGGCTGTGCTGAAAAATTTCATCCGGGAAAAACACGTAACCCGTGCTAAGACCGTGCTGCACCCGTCGCCGACCCACGGCAAATCTGGAAAATTTTGTCCGGATAAGTCGCACAACCTCGTGCTACCACCGTGCCGCACTCGTGCCGGCATGCGGCATTTCGGGAAAAAGTCATCCGGGCAAGTGCACAACCCGTGCGGTACCCGTGCGAAACCCATGCCAACCCACGGCAATTCTAAAATTTGATCCGGGTAGGTCGCACGACCCGTGCCATACCCGTGCCACACCCGTGCTGGCCCTCGGCATTGTGAATAAATTCAGATTGTACAACACTCTCGTCTTCTTCTTTTTTTATTTTTTATTTTTTATTTTTTTATTTTTTATTTTTCGTAAACTAGAAAGCTAGAAAACTTGGGTTGCCTCCCAAGAAGCGCTTGTTTAAGGTCCCGAGCTTGACCAAAACTCCTTAACCATTTGAAATGGGGGAAAGAGTGCTTGAAACCGCCCCGAATAGGTTCTCCTCGGAGATAGTGCTTGAGTCTTGAGCCGTTCACCTTGAATTTATCGGTTTCATCATCACGGCCTATTTCGACAACCCCAAAAGGATGCACTTTGAAGACTTTATATGGACCGGACCATCGAGAGCGGAGCTTGCCGTAAAAAGTTTCGATCCGGAATTAAACAATAGTACCAAATCACCCACATGAAACTCCCGTCTATTGATATTTTTGTCATGCCAAGCCTTCATGCGCTCCTTGTAAATCATAGAGTTATCGTAAGCATCTCTCCGAATCTCATCGAGTTCATTGAGTTGGAGCAGTCTTTTGTCCCCCGCTGCTTGCAAATCAAAGTTGAGATGTCGCACCGCCCAATGAGTCCTAAACTCAAGCTCAACAGGGAAATGGCAAGGCTTTCCATATACCAAACGATAGGGAGTAGTACCAATTGGGGTTTTAAAGGCCGTCCGATAAGCCCAAAGAGCATCATCAAGTTTGTCCGCCCAATCCTTCCTAGAACTAGCAACTGTTCTCTCCAAAATGTGCTTGATTTCACGGTTGGAAATTTCCACTTGGCCACTAGTTTGTGGATGATAGGCCAAACCTCTTTTATGTGACACACCATATTTAGCTAGCAAAGCCTCAAATTTCTTCTCAATGAAGTGTGTCCCATTGTCACTAATCACCACTCGAGGCACCCCAAACCCGGGAAATATGGTCTTCTTGAAAAATCGAGAAACGACTCGAGCATCATTAGTGGGACTAGCAACGGCTTCAACCCATTTGGATGCATAGTCGATCGCCACCAAAATAAACTTATTCCCCTTGAGGAAGGGAATGGTCCCATAAAGTCAATGCCCCAAACATCAAATACCTCAATCTCTAGAATATAATTTAAGGGCATCTCATTCTTACGGAAATGTTACCGCCCTTTGACATCTATCACAGCCCTTCACATAAGAATGAACATCTTTAAACAAGGATGGCCAATAAAAACCGGCTTGAAGTACCTTAGCAGCAGTCCGAGAAGTACTTCCATGCCCACCACAAGGTTGATCATGACAATGTGAAATGATTCTCGGGACTTATGCGTGGGGAATACACCTTCGAAAAATGCCGTCATTGCAAAACCGAAAAAGGTAAGGATCATCCCTAGAGTAAAATCTGATGTCATGGAGGAACTTCTTCTTCTAGTGGTAACTCATATCGGGTGGTAAAACTCCAGCAACGAGATAATTGACGATGTCAGCGAACCAAGGGAGTTCTCCCGTTATGGCTGCCATTAGATGCTCATCGGGAAACACATCGTCAATGGGGTGAGTATCACTTTCTACCAAGAGCCTGGATAAGTGGTCAGCTACCACATTCTGCGCTCCCGCTTTATCTCGTATTTCCATATCAAATTCTTGCAGGAGAAGAATCCATCGTATGAGACGAGGCTTGGCATCCTTCTTCTCCAAGCAAATGCTTCAGAGCGAGCATGGTCGGTGAAAACAATCACCTTGGAGCATAGGAGATAGGGGCAAAACTTCTCAATAGCATACACCACGGCTAACAACTCCTTCTCTGTTGTGGTGTAATTTTGTTGGGCTCCATCAAGTGTCTTGCTCGCATAATAAATGACATGAGGCTTCTTGTCCCTTCGCTGCCCCAACACAGCTCCAACCGCGTGATCACTTGCGTCGCACATAATCTCAAAGGGAAGAGTCCAGTCCGGCGGTTGGATGATAGGGGCGAAATCAATGCTTCCTTTATGCTGAGAAAAGCTTCATGACATTCGTTAGTAAAATCAAACGGGACATCTTTGGTGAGGAGCTGAGTTAGAGGCTTAGCAATTTTGGAGAAGTCCTTAATAAAGCGGCGGTAAAAGCCGGCATGACCAAGGAAACTCCTCACCCCCTTGATAGAACTAGGGGAGGTAGCTTTTCAATAACCTCAATTTTTGCTCGATCGACCTCGATGCCCCGATTAGACACAACATGACCCAAAACAACGCCCTCTTGTACCATGAAATGGCATTTTTCCCAATTCAAAACTAGGTTGACTTCCTCACATCTACTTAGCACTTTCTCAAGATTTTGCAAACAATGGTCAAAAGTGCTACCATAAACAGAGAAGTCATCCATGAAGACTTCCATGATGTGTTCTATGAAATCGGAAAAAATAGCCATCATGCATCGTTGGAAAGTGGCCGGGGCATTACATAAACCAAAAGGCATCCTACGGTATGCAAAAGTACCATAGGGGCATGTGAAGGTGGTCTTCTCTTGATCATTTGGATGTATAGGGATTTGAAAAAACCGGAAAAACCATCCAAATAACAAAAGTATGAATGCTCGGGCTAATCTCTCCAACATTTGGTCAATAAATGGGAGGGGAAGTGGTCCTTCCGGGTGGCTTGATTCAATCTTCTATAGTCTATACACATGCGCCACCCGGTAACTCGTCCTAGTGGAAATGAGCTCATTAGCCTCATTCTTGACCACGGTCATACCCCCTTTTTGGGTACTACTTGGACCGGACTTACCCAATCACTATTTGCAATAGGATAGATAATCCCAGCCGTAAGTAGCTTGACAACTTCCTTTTTGACAACCTCTTGCATATTGGGATTCAATCGCCTTTGAGGTTGTCTAGAGGGCTTATGACCGTCGTCAAGATCAATTTTATGCATACGAAGGATGGACTAATTCCCTTGAGATCATCGATGCTATAACCAATGGCACTTCTATGCTTTCGAAGCACATTGAGAAGGTTTTCAAGCTGAGTGTCGCGTAATTCAAGCATTAATAATCACAGGGAATGACTCATTAGGACCAAGAAATGCATACCTGAGATGGGAGGGTAGAGGTTTGAGCTCTACCTTGGTGACATGAATGGGAACTTCCTTGATGTCCTTGGCCTCCGTGGCTTCTAAGTTGTATATGTCTAGGCTCCCATGCTTTGACAAGGATGGAGGAGCCACATCTAACAACTCGGAATAGAGTGTTGCCTCCTCATATTTTCCTTTAGAATCATCACCCATTATGCATGCCTCCAAAGGATCTCGCACATGCCGATGTGGTAGCCACTCATCATATATGATTTGCTCCAACACATCCACCCTACAACATGTGTCTTCGAGAGCGGGGGTGGACATAGACTTGGTAAGATTAAACTCCACCTTCTCTTCCCCAACATGCAATGATAGTTTGCCGTTCTTTACATCAATCATGGCTCCAGCAGTAGCGAGAAAAGGCCTTCCCAAAATGATTGGAATTTGTGCATCTTCGGCCATTTCCATAACCACAAAATCACACGGGATGAAGAATTTCCCGACTTGAAGTGGCACATCTTCTAGAAGTCCAATGGGGAATTTGACGGATCGATCTGCCAACCGAAGAGAAATAGTGGTTGGCTTCAACTCTCCCATTTGAAGGCGCTTACAGATGGAGTAGGGCATAAGGCTAACACTTGCTCCAAGATCACACAAAGCCTTACTAATGGCTACATCTCCCACAGAGCATGGTATGGTAAAACTACCCGGATCGAAAGCTTTGGGGGTAGCTTGTTTTGGATGATTGCACTGCACTCCTCGGTGAGAGAAACGGTGGCATGTTCTAACAATTTCCCTTTGTTAGAAAGCATCTCCTTCAAGAATTTTGCATAGGATGGCATATCGGTGATGGCTTCTAAAAGGGAATGTTGATGTGCAGCTTCTTCAACATCTCAATAAATCTGGAAAACTTCTTTTCCTCTTTCGCCTTCACAAGCCGTTGTGGAAATGGAATGGGAGGCTTGTAAGGTTGAGGTGATGGCATGGATGAACTCTCAATCAAAACTGGCTCCTTTTCACTCCCCTTAGCAACATCCTCAACAACACCTTCCTTCTCAATATCATGCACATCCTCGCTCTCCTTCTCCTTCCTCGTTTGATGCACCGTAGGTCCCTCTAGCTCCTTCCCGCTCCTCAAGATAATGGCATTGATATGCCCTTTAGGATTTGGCTCGGGTTGTGCTGGCAACTTCCCTTGGGATTGGGTAAGGTGGTTCACTTGTTGAGCAATTTGTGCAATTTGGGTCTCTAACATCTTTTGATGAGTAGATAATTGCTTATTAGTCTTGGTTTGAGCTTGGATGAAACCTTCCATGAGAGTTTCAAGGTTAGATTTCTGTGGAGGTGGAGGAGGAGGATTATTGGGGTGAGAAGGATTGTATGGAATGGGAGGCCGGTTTTGTGGTGGTGGATGGAAACCGGGTGGTTGAGACAGATTTTGGTGAGGATGGGGATTGTTGTTGCGGTAGGAGAAATTGGGATGATTTTTCCAACCGGGGTTATAGGTATGAGAATAGGGATTGTTTTGTGGTGGTGGTCTAGGAGGGAAATTGTGGAGAGCATTAGCTTGCTCGGATGTAGAGAAGCTAGAATGACACTCCAAATGAGGATGAGGACCGCCACATGCTTCACAAGAATACCCCATCTCTTGAGCGAGTGGAAGAAGAGGAAGTGCCAATTGATGGGTTTGTTACAAATTTCTCCATTTGCAGCGTGAGAGCTTCTACCTTGTTGGCCAAAAGAGCCACTACATCCACATTATGCTTGACTCGTTCACGATCATCCCTTCCAACGCCCCAATTGTAAGCATGGGAGGCCATCTCCTCTAACAAAGCATCGGCTTGCTCTGTTGTCTTCTTCATGAATGTACCCCTGAAGCATTATCCACGGATAGTCGCACCGAGTCTAAAAGCCCCTCATAGAAAATTTGAGTGAGCATCCATGGTTGAATACCATGATGAGGGCATTCTCGCTGCATCCCTTTAAACCGCTCCCAAGCTTCAAACAAAGACTCTCCGGAATGTTGCTTGAACTGGAGGATGTCAAGCCTTAACTTGGAAGCCTTGCCTCGGTGGAAAGAATCGATTTAAGAAGGCAAGATTCAACTCAGCCCATGTGCGGAAATAGTTGGGAGCACAATTCTCTAGCCGGTTCTTTGCCTTATCGGTGAGGGAAAAAGGAAAGAACTTCAACCTCAGGTACTCGTCATTTACTCCCGCCATCTTGATCATACCGCAACGCTCAAGAAATGAGTTGATGTGCTTGATGGGGTTCTCCACCAGTGACCCTCTCGAATTGATTCTCGCTCAATGAGGTGGATGAAACCGGCTTGAAATCAAAGTTGGTTCCCTCCGGTAGATCGGGCAACACAATAGCGGAACCTCCCGTACCCATTAAAGGAGCTGAGTAGGATTGAAGGGTACGAGGTGGGGGTGGAGTTTCAGCCATATTTTGCTTCTTTCTTCGCTCGCGAGCTGCACCACTTATGCGCCCGACAGTTGCTTCAATTTCGGGATCAAGAGGTGCTAGTTCTTCACCTCTATGATTCCTCTTAAGCATACACTCAAGAAACTATACCAAGCGTAAGTGGGCTCAAGCAAAGATAAAAGCAAAAAGGAAGAAGAAAAATAAAAAGAAAAATAAAAAGCTCAATTCAAAAGTGTCACTTTACTTAAACTAAGGAGTGGCGCTAGTTCCCCAAGCAACGGCGCCATTTTGTTGTTGTACTATAGAAAGTACGGTTGTCGATCTCGGGGAGCTAGGTCTCTTAAAAGTCTAAGGTCAATGTCCTTTCGAACTAAGCAACGAAACAATTCACTTGGGTGATGATATAAACACTCAAAGAACAAAATAAAATCGGATAAAGAAAACCTTAGGCGAGGATTTGCCAAGCTAACATGCCAACAACCTTAATTACATGCTTCTACACTATTCACAACTGCGATGAACTAGGGAATCGATGCAGTTCAAACCACCTAAGCCTTCTCTCGAAGGTCATTAAGCTAACTCAATTGAATTAATCGTTGTTCTCACAAAATTAAAACCAAAGAATTACAAAATTATCGATTCCGCCCTTAATAACAACCTAAATTATTCTCATATCTAAGTTGTAATCATCCAACAAGTTGAAGTAGAACTAAGCCTCTCCTCTCGAAGTCTACTCAATTCCCAAAAATAATAAAGGCAGGATTCTCTCGAACCTCACACCAATTCGCAAGTATCAACAAGTCGGAAATTCATCAAACAATTGCAAATTAGCATGAAAGCATGAATTACGATTAAGCTAACATATTAGTGGCAAATCCCCAACCTAAGTTGGAAATTTAGCCACACATATTCATGACATGTGACAGACAAACTAAGAGAAGAACAAAGAAAAAGAATGAAAGATAAGAGTAGAGAAAAGAATGACAATACCGTAAACTTGAATTAACTTGCGATTAAATGAAAATAACTCCAAGCTTTGATCCCTTAACAATGGAAAATAAGTGCTTAAACATAGAGAGAAACTAGCCTAGAAACGAAGCATAAAAGTCCCCCTACGAAAAATGACAGCTTCGGAATAAAAGATGCGTAAAAACGTAAACCGCCGATTGGCACGACCGAGTCTTGAACCCGTGCTGCACCCGTGCAAGTTCACGGCTTCTTCAATTAAATCTCAAATTCTTAGCATGGCCTCGTGCTGAAACCGTGCTTAACCCGTGCAAGCTCACGGCGCCTTCGATTGATTTTCGAATTCCTAGCATGACCTCGTGCCGACCTCTTACGCTTCAGACACGACTGTGCTAGGTCCGCTTTTCCTTCTTTTCTTTAGCACAGCCAGTGCTACGACTGTGCTGACTTGGCTTGAACTCTTTCTTCGCTCTCCGACCTTCTATGGCCTCCCGCTCTTTTCCTTATCACTTTGAAAGATGTATTCTTCATCATAAAAGGCGAGATTACCTCAAAACATAGAAATTCACACACTTTAATCATAAATGAAGAAAGTAAGCGAAATCAAATAAGAATTTAGGTGAGAAGGCCTTTGAAGTGTCGAAATTAGCCAATAAGAGAATGAAAAAGCACGTAAAATTCCGGTTTATCAACTACTAAGCTCCTTCCAGCTTCTGTTTCAACTCAACAATTCCATTCGATTTACTCATAATCCGCTTCGGTTCTAACAGTTCCTAGCTTCGTTCCATCACATATGCATTCAATAATCACAACAAACTCATTTGGGTTTCGAAATTACTAATAGTTTAGAGTGTAAGGCTACCCACCTTGATTCGGGGATTGCTTGGTTTGTGGTTTGCTTGAGACTCGAGCTCTCCGGTTTAGTTCCTTCTTTCGTTCCTTTTCCCGTGCTTGCTAGCCTCGGTTTCCGCTGCCCTCCTCTGCGCTCGATACCGTCGTCGGTCGCGGTCCGCGTTCACCGGCCGCCTCCCTCGCCCTCGCGTTCGCTTCCTTTTTCTTGGCCTCGGTTTCGCCCTCTTTCGCTCCTGGCCGTTTCCTCGCACTCGCCGGCCGCTTCACTCTTCCTCGCCGGTCCCCGGCCTCTCTTCCTCGCCGGTCCCGGCTTCTCTTCCTCGCCTTTGCTCTCGCTCGCCCTCTCGGTCTCACTCTATCTTTCCCGCTCGGCCTCTCTCTCTCCTCTCGGTTCCCGATTCTGCTTGGTTTCCCCTCCCCTCTTTTCTTTTCCTCTCCTCCTCTCTTTCCCTTTTCGGTGGTTTCATTAGGTGCAGCCAGCACTTGCTGCAGACAGCACACTAATCCTCCCCACAATTAAACTTTTATTTTATTTTTTTAGCATAAGTCCGCCTGGGATCCTATCTCTAATAGCGACGAACGTGCAATCACCTTTACTAATAAGCTATATAAACACACAAGCACATAAAATAAATTACGTAAAAATACTTAGCTTAATTTAACTATAAAATTAATCTACTCAAAATTCCGGGTCTCACACACCTAAATAAATATTTATATGCAACCAACCTACTAAAACATCATTGACTTAAATATTACACGAACTCTTAAAAGTATACATATACCCATAATGGGATCTCATTTTTTAAAAATTATAAGGTGAATATAATGATTTATCCATTCTTATCTAATCTGTACACGAAGATAATTAACTATATAATAACTACTTATATTGAGATTAATAGTGAAAAATATTATAATGATAGAAGTGATCCAAATATATTTAACAATAATAGGTAATTTGTATCATAGTAAAGGGCATGATAGGTCAATTCGCGGCGTAGGGTAATAAAATCATCTATGTTTTGTACTTATATTGAAAATTGATCGCGATTTTAGTAGTGAATCAATGGGGCAAAAATATTGATACAATTGAGATTTTATAAATACATGTTTTACTTGATTAACAACCAATTGCTTCCCTTGAGACACAACTCTTCCTCTCAATTAATTAACATAATAAGAGTAACATGAATTTCTATTTCAAGATGGTGGGGAGGTATGATGGCAAATACTCATCTTTTAATAATTTAGAAAACTTACAATATTAAAAGATATGATTTAAATATGCTTGTCAATAATAAGTCACGAGATAGACATGTTAGGAAGAAACTAAAATAAACTTTATTTGTAACCCAAAAAAAAAAAATGATCTGTATGTTGTGCAAAAATTTTGAGACTAATGAATTTATTCGAAGTCCTATGGGCTTAATAGAAGTTGGCATGTTAAGTTTACAATCCTTTAAACATAACACAAATTACGAAATGAAGTAATATAATTCCTAACTTTTTATTCGTTACGTTTTATTCCACAATATTTTTGAATCATAACTTTCTATCTTGTAGGCATTTTTAATTATTAATATCAAGTATATATGTAATTGTTATATTTTTATTATATTAATTTATGATTTCTTAAGGTTTATTAAATTATTACTGTACATAGGATGAATGTAATAACCAAATTGCTTCCTCGAGATAGTTAAATATTTAAGTATTATTTTCATAACATGTTCCTGTTAATTTTAATTTTAAAACTTCTTATAATAAATATATTTTGAATTAATACAATTTTATGGCACCAAGTTAAAAAACACAACCAATAATGAAAAATTAATAATGTTAGACAAAATTATTATATTTCAGGCCCAAAATAATATTGCATATCAATATACATAAAAATAAATGAAAGCTAATATACAATCCAAACCCTAAATAAATAAATACATAACTATATATATTACTTTTATTTTATGTCTTAATATATTTCAATTTTCAAATTACTTTTCTGTTCATTTTTGTTATTTTTTAGTCGGTTTGTTAGAAGTTAGAATAAAATTAGTCTTATTCGATTAATTTTATTTTTATATTATTATAGGGTTTAGTTAGAGTCTTTTTAATCTGTTAGTATTAATTTTCTTAGTTTTTATAACTGATTTGATAATTTTTAGATTTTTTTCTAATTTAGGTTCAACAGGTCTTTAATTTAATACATTTATAAATTTAGTTTTTTCATTTTGATTTAGGTGTTTAGGATATATTCAGGTCCAAAAATAATTTTAATATTCTAGTAATCTAATTATTTATTTTCTCATTTATTTAGTGCAGTTTATTATTTGTTTTACTTTCTGTGTAAGATTATATTTTTATTTTATTATTTTTAATTCTGTTTAATTTTTTTGGAAAACTATAAAAAAATATTTTTGGGTTTTAGGTTAGTTTTATATTTTTTCAGATTTTTTATTTAATTTATTATATAATTTATTAATTTTTTTATTTATTAATTTGCTAGTTTGTTTTGCTTTTATTTTCTATTTTATATTTTTATGAATTAATTAGGATGATTAATTATTATGTAATTTTTATATTAAGATTAGATAATTTTATAATATATAACTGATTTGATAATTTTTCAAACTTATTTACTAATTTAGGTTAAAGCATGTTTTTAATTTAATAAATTTATAAATTTAGTTTTTTCATTTTTATTTTAGGTTTTTAGGCTATTAGATCCAGAAAATAGTTTTAATATTTTGGTAATTTAATTATTTATTTTCGTATTTATTTAGTGCATTTTATTATTTGTTTAACTTTCTGTTTAAGATTATATTTTTATTTTATTATTTTTAATTTTGTTTAATTTTTCTGAAAAATTATTATTATTATTATTATTATTATTATTATTATTATTATTATTATTGTGGCATGGAGTAAAAAAGAGTCCATAGAGTAGAAACCCTTTTTTTTTCAATGATAAATTATTATTTTTTATTGAACGAAACTCCTAAATTCACTCTCATACCGCCATGTCATCTTTTTGAAAAGATTGCTATTATATGTACTATAGATATGAATAACGGGATCTATGAGAGTTATATTTATTTGTAAAATAAGATAAAAAAGTAAATAAAATTCAACAACTACCCAAGCAAGTAAGACACAACAAATAAAAATGGAAGGCGGAAAAATATCACAGTTACTTAGTTTTTTTTGACATATATGAAGCAAAACTCTCCTTTTTCCATTGTAATAGTATTCATTTAATTACATTATATTATGTTGATAAAAATTTAATATTCACTTTATTAGTATACTTTAAATGATTGAAAATATTACAGAACACTCATACATAGGTCTCTATATTAGTTTGCTTTTTTAGATAAAAACACTTATATTATTAGTTAGAAAAACATTATAATATTTCTATTGTTTACAACCAAATTAATAAGTTATTTAAATATTATGCTTTATTTAATACCACTTTATGAGAAAAAATTAAGAAAAATATTATAATATAATTGTGCTATTTTCTGGTAACTATAACAAAAGTTCAAAAAAACAAATACTATAAACACGCCTTCAATATGGTTTACAATTTATAAATATTACATCTAATTATAATCATACTAATAAATATTAAATTTTATGAAGGTTTGCTCTTGGAGAGTCTTAGTCACCCTAGAGCGGGGTGAATAGGGTGATGAGGAAATTTTAACAAATTTGGAAGATTTAAGTTTGAAAGGAGTAATCAAGACAATCCGAGTCTAGATTGGACTCGGAAAAGTGTAGACACGGATATACATGGAAACCCTCCTGAGGGCGAGAAAACCATGGACAGTGCTAATCCAAGTACCAAGTCAAATTCACTATTTTGAATCCACAAAATACAGCAGATCGACTCAACCAGAATTGCTCCCTTAAACAATTCCTTACAGAGTTTTCCTAGACTCGAAATTTCCTTATCCGATCTAGTACTTCTTAACCGAGGTAACCTTTACAATTAGGGACAAGCGAGCTGAGTTAACCCTTACAGCTCAGTCAAGGGACCTTACTCGGAAAGTAAGAAAGAGTACGTAACTTATTACAAGACTTTACAACTCGGAACGTATGAATTACAAGTTGGGAGTTGTAAATAGAAGATTGAATATGAATACAATGACTTTTGCTTAAGTAATGTGTATCAAAACAATAATTCTAGCAATCTTCAAGTCTTGAGAGGTGGCTTCTATTTATATATGACCAAGCAGATTAGCCGTTGTGACTAATTTCCGAATAGAAGTCCATTGTGACCATTGTAACAGTTTTTCGAGTCGCTCGAAAAGATTCATTGAGATGTGAACGTTATGCAATGGCTCTTGGCTCCTCAAGGTACTCCAATCAGCTAATGATGTCCGAAAAGTAAGGTGGAAACCACCGTTAGGTTAGCGTTGAAGTTTTCCAATTTTGGAAACAAACAACCCTAACACGGTGTCCGAGCCTTGTTCGAAGTAGAAAAGCCTTGTCTGCTGGTGATTGACAGCTTGAAGCCGGTTACTTTTGTAATTCAAAAATAAGATAATCTCATTTGGATAACCTACAAAAGTAAATCATTTTGGTTCTCAAAGTATAAAATACTTTGGTCCAAGATTAGGCACAGATAATAATTTAATTAAGACAATTAAGTGCATAATTATCTTAGGCCTAGAAGAGTGGAATTTTCTGAGTCTAATATTCATTATACTTAAATTCCATCAAAGTCGAGTCCTAAGAAAGATCAAGTTATAAGAGTGAAAACATCGAGTACACATACTTGATCTGGACAAATAATTCTCAAATAAACATGCTGACTTAGAAAGATGAATTAACGCTTTAATTCACTTTACTTCAAGATATGCGATCGGAACTCGGATATGAAGTGTTAGAGAGATTATTTGAACATGCGATAAATTTGAGTGATGTCCGAGTGACTCGAAACATCAATGTGAGAAGATAGACAAGAATATGTGTTACGAATTAGTCGGAATCAAATGAAAACTTATGTAGGAGTTTCTACAATACTTAGAATGACTTGTAATCAAAAGATAAGAGGGATGAGGTTTGTACCGAGTCTTTGGTAGTATTCGAATGATATGGTTTTAGAGTCCGAATCTTCAAACAATTATTTGTATGCACCGTAGTCATAAGTCTGTTTTAAATGAACTGTTGTGCCCCTTTCTCATAACATTTTGCTCGCTCTCTTCTCTCTTTTCTCACAAAACACTTGTCTCTTTCGCTTGGACTCAGCTCTCCTCTCTAATCCGGTACCATCGATGAGGTCGCTTCCACCACCATCGCTGTCGTCATCAGCCACCGTTGTCGTCCCATCTACCTGCGTCTCTTTTGCTCTCGCTTTATTCTCTCTCTTTTCTCTCTACCATTTCTTCTAGGTATCGAACATGTCGCTCTTTATTTTTTTCCCTTTGAATTCTTGACATGTTAGACATTTTGTGATGTGGGTTTGTTAAATTATAAGAAACAATACAAGGAAAATATTCATTTTTGGGATTTCGGGTTCACTTTGAGCAATGATGACACCCGTCTCTACTTTTGGTTATTCATTTTGAATTGTTGAAATGTTAGACATTTTCAGCGAGTGGGTTTGGTAAATGATGACAAACGTTGGTATGGTTTACTGATGTACTTTGAGCAATGATGACACTTGTTTCTATTTTCCTAGAGCTGAGCTATATGTGAGTGTATGAACAGTTTAGGGTTTAGAATTTAGGGTTACCTACCTTGTTTATCTAAGACTGAGTTATCTGTTAGTGTATGCATAGTTTAGGGTTTACATTTTAGTGTTTACGAAAGCATTACCATTTTAAGAAGTTTTGAAATATGCTTGAAATTGTTAGAGTTTAGAGTTTAGGGTACTCCTAAGTATGTGAATGGTTAGAGTAAAAGGACTAAAAATAATTTACTGTATCCCTTTTTAGGTTACAATGGAGCTGCAGGGCATTCCCTCTAAGTCTTTATCTACTACTACGAAGAAGATAAGAGTTCAAACTACGATGACCAAGGAGAAGTTGGCACGTAGACATGAAAATCGTTTAATGTTAAGCATGTTCATTTCGATCACACCAGCAACATCATTGGTAAGGAGAGAGTTTGATTCAATAGCTATGTAGGTGCGCAGCCCACACACACGTACCGATCATCTTCGATCATTAGCGAGAAGTACCGGACTCGGTAAAAAAAACGTTTCAAATGATGTCTCATTATAAGTTTATTACACTAATGCCTATCTTATTAGTGTACACATATTACTACTAATGCATGTCGTTCTCGTGTTTCGAAATCATTTTGGTTAGTAGTGGATGACAATCTCCTCCCGTTGGTGAAATCGAAGACACTCTCTTGAGCTGCGAGCGCTGGAGATTGTTCAAGACTTACCTGCACCAAATGTATATACAGAAAACAAAGCCTACCGAGTTACAAGGCGAACCATGGGAGGCGTACAATTTCATCAAGGAATATGGATGGGAGACGGTTGAAGAATAGGTCAATGCTTGAAGACTTCCTGGTAATTCAACATTTGTTCTTTATTTTCTTTTCCATTTATTATTGTATTTTAAAAATGTTTACCGTTGATTTAACGTTTGTTTTATTACTTCTTATTGAAACATTGTTGTAATCTATAAATGTGAACTTCTATAGGCGCTAAGTTAAGCCAACCGAAAGAGGATTAAGTCTAATGTGTATTCCCATGTCATGTCTCATGGGGCATATGCATTGGTGAACGAAGAGTTGTTCAACCGGAAGCTTGAACAACTTCAAAATAAAGTAGTTAAAAGTGCCATCATAGACCCTTTATAGATTACTATCGACGAGGGACTAGTCATGGGTGGAAGAAAGAGGAAATATGGCACCTTCATCACACCGAAAATCAATATGTTGTTTAGCAACTTGTGAGTGTCATTAATAATTAATTATGTTCATGCACTTAGTGTTTAATATGAAATATCTAATGATAATTTCTTTTCTTCTTATAGGAGTCCTTGTCACAACAATCGACTTTTGAAGACGACAACACCGAAAGGAAAGACAAGCTAGCCTTGGCTCTGGAAAGAGATGAGTATCCCGGTCGGGTTTGAGCTGTTGGTGGCTATGTGGGTATTTCTCAGCACTTTGGGGCTAGAAAGAAGCGCAACACCGGTTCCACCTCGGTCGACGTCCGAGGCCCTTTTGTTCAAATGGAGAGACCAAATAGCGGCCAACATTGAACGACAAGTGATGTCCGAGGTGATAGCAACTATCGAGGAGTACTTTTCCAACATGGGCATGCAACCACCCAACTTCGAAGCCCTCCATAAGGGTCAACTCATAGCACATACACCGACAATTGAGAAATTAAGCTTACTCGATGACATTATCGAATCAACGAGAGAAGGTATGATTTGCTATCTACTGCATGTTTTTCAACTAGGTTTAACTTTCAATGTTATGCTTGGAACTCAAGCTTGTGGCCATTGAGTTAATGGTGTATATAATTTGTATATGTGGAGATACGGTTTAATGTGTACTTTGGGTTGTTTTGGAAATCGGAGTGCGTGAACGGTTAGTAACCCGAAATATACCTTCATCCGGCCTTGCATCAAACTTAGTCAGATATTCCTTACCATTGTTATGCACATATCATTTACATCCGAACGGTTTAAAGTAGGAGATGTTCGGCTTCTTTCCCTTGTATAGCTTATAGGGTCTCTTCTTCAGAATGGGTCCGATGAAGCATCTATTGAGTGTACAATTTGTCTGTGTTGATTGCCTCTAACCCGAGAAATAGTATGGTAGATCATTTTCAATCATTATTGTCCTTCCTATTTCTTCAAGAGTTTTGTTCTTTCTCTCCACTACTCTATTCCGTTGAGGAGTTCTTGGTGTTGAGAAGTTGTGAGAGATGTCATTCTTGTCACAAAAGTCTGCAAATTTTGAGTAATCGAACTCCCTTTTATGGTCGGTTCGAATTCTTCTTATTTGTCTCAAACTCCACTGAATTTTCCTGTAGATCTTAGTGAACTCTTTGAAGGCTTCATTCTCGTTCTTCGAGAAAACAAATCCAGGTAAATCGTGAGTAATCATCAACAATAACTAGCACATATGATTTACCTCCTAAGCTTTTTACAAAAATTTCACCACACAAATCCATATGAATTAATTCAAGTACTTTGGATGTAGATACTAGCTTGACTAGTTTGAAAGATGATCTTACTTATTTTCCTTTTGTGCAAGCTTCATAGATTTTATTTTTCTTAAATGCACAGTTAGGTAAACCCCTAACTAATCCATGAGGTGCAAGCTTCTTAATGGTATGCATGCTAATATGTTATGGTTCTATGTCAATGAATAATCATTCGGAGAAGCTTTCAAACAAGATAAATCTTGACTAGAATCTAAGAGAGGAATGGTGTAAGTGTTACCTGACCTCGGACACTGAGAGCCTTGTCTTTTTGGTGACTGCATAAGAAATGAAGTAGTTGGTCCGAGTGAATCTTACCTCTTGACCTTTGTCACATAAGCTGGGATATGCTCATAAGGTTGTACTTGAGCCCTTTGACAAGGTAGATTGGACTAATTGAGTTATCTCCTTGACCAATCTTGCCAATTCCAACTATCTTGCCTTTGCTATTATCTCTAAATGTGACTTTTACTCCTTTTATATCTTCTAGCTTAGATAAGAGTCTTAAGTCTCCGGACATATGGCGTGAACATCCACTATCTAAGTACCAATGACCCTTTCGTTTCGAGGTACCTGCAAAACAGAAATAAACTAACCCTTCTCCCTTCCTCTTACAAACTCAATAACAGTCTTTACTGTGGTTCTTTTTCAAGGAAGAGCACTTTTGGGAACCCAGATTTGAATAATTTTGGGCTTAGTCTAATTCCGATTCATCCTTCTAGAAAACCGAGTCTGTGTCTCTTTTCTTTGAATACCATTTCTTTTGTAAACAGGTTGAGAAGGATTTTTCATGAAAATTGGTCTAGGCTCAGTCCCTTTTCTTTGTGAATGAATAGGACTATGCTTAGCCTTCCTGAATTTAATAGTTCGGAATCGAGTTTTGAATAGATTTGAATAAGAATTAGATTTCCCTTCAGACATTATAACCAAGACCTTCTTTTAGAAATGAGACACACTGAGAGCCAAGTAAAAAATCAAGTTTTTCTAAACTTGAGACTTATTGAGCTTTTGTTTCGATTGCTCATTCTCTATTATGAGGCACTCGGACTCGGTCTCATTGTCTTGAGTATTGGTCTTAAGTACTTTCAGATTTTGTCTTAAATTTTCTAACTCCTTTTTCAAAATGATGCTCTCAGTAGTATGAGACTCTAGTTGCTTTTTGAAATCGAAGAGTCGAGTTGGACTTTTCTTCCAAAGTAAAGATATATCTAGCAAGATCAAGTTTGGAAAACTTAAGGAAATAGTTAATTACCTCTTGAGGATTTGTTTCCTCAAGCATTCGAATCATCACTATCTAACTCGGATCTAACTTCGAGTCTATCGGTGCCATTAGACACTTTGAGTCATCGGAATCATCATCTTCGGAGGAGTCATCATCGCTCCAGGTAGCCACCATAGCCTTTTTCTTCTTTCTGTCCTTCTTTCTCGTTGGATAGTCCTTGACTATGTGCTCCTTGCTATCACACTCAAAACAGCCTGAGTTCTTAGTTAAAGACAAATTAGAAGAGGATGAATATTTACATTTCTTGTCTTTCCAATAGAACTCCTGTTTTGGCCCCTTTTTGCCACTTTTTGTACTTCATCATTTTCTTGAAGCCTCGTGCAATGAAAGCCATGGGATCTTCTTCGAATATGAGGAGCTTACACTTTGTCGTATGTCTTTTAAGGCCTTAAGTGCAATGTTCCTTTTGGTGTCGACCTCTGCTTCCTCTTCTTCTAGGTGCAGCTCATGAGTGAGTAGCTTCCTAAAAAGCTAATCTGGTTTTAGCTTGGAGAGATCTTGAGCTTCTTCAATTTTTGTCACCTTGGGACTCCATCTTCTCTTTGGTAGACTTCTTAAAATTTTTCCGACAACTTCTTCATGAGAAATATTTCTACCCGGAGATTTGAGATTTGTTGACAATCTTAGTGAACCGAATGTACATGTGAGTGATGTTCTCCTCGGGCTCCATTTTTGTAATGCCCCCAATCACCATTACTTAATAATCCCTTGATTAGAGAATATAAGTATGGTTGCAGCGAAAGTTAACGACCGAAGGCGTTACCGCCGTCCTAGAAATAGGACCGAGGCTAAACATAATGTATATAAGGAGGCTTGCTTCAATCACTTACGCTTATACGAGTCCCGATAAGAGTAGGTATTGGTGTCCCAAAGAGTTAAATTATACCACATCATTAAACCAACTCCCAACATACATTTCGAGACATTTTATACATTATGCAAACCCCGCAACGGACTATCCGAAAATATGCCATATGTAATACCTTCCAAAGGCAAACCCAAAACCCGATGTGAAGAAAAATCACTCGTGAGCTTCTAGATCCATCACGGATCGGTGATAACGATATTTCCAGCTAAGTCTTGCTTGCGGCGGACCTCTTAGGCAATGAGCTGTTCACACATGCTTTCCCTAAAAACAAAAACAAGTGAAATATTTCAAAGAATGAGTCGAAACTCAGTACGAACATTCCTGCACTCGTAAAGCAACTTTGAAAAATATTTTAATTGAGCGCGTGCATTTCAATTCCTTTTAGTTTGAAATCGGGGGAGAGTATATAATTAAAACTTGCTTGCCGGTTATTATCTCGAAAGTGGAACCCCTTGATAATTGATACGATCTTAGTAAGGTGCACACCTCCCGGGCCGACCGAGAACCCGAGTTGAAGCCGCGCCGGTTGGGCATAAGCCCCGATGATTGATAATTGATGGGCATAAGTCCCGATAATTGATGATTGGGCGGGGACCACTTGATTAGGTGGCAAAACTTGATTTGCAAATGATTCATTATTAATTATATATATGAGAAATGTTGAGATTTGATGAAATATGTGAATTTTCGCAAGGCACGAGCAATGAACGTACTCGAACCGAGAATATTTGTTTCTCCCCTTTTGCAGAAATTTGAGTCACCGGCTATTCGGCAACGGAAGTGGCCTCGGTTCTGTTTAAAATGGATTTCTAGGGTTAATAATGTTTTCTTGAGTTTTAATGCTTGAGTTTGTATAAGCTTTAACAATTTATTTCATTTCCTATATTCGTATGAAAATCGATTAAACTAATGTTTGTATTACTCAGCTTTACTGCGTTGATTCCGCTTCAATTATTGAATACAATTTATATTAATTAAAGAGGTTGATTAGGCTAACTAAATACCCAATGATGTTGGTGTGATTCGATTTGCTAGTTGACTTGGATTGAAAATGGTGTACATATATATGCACAAACACTTATTTTTAATTCATTCCCCACTTCTCCTTTCTCTCGTACTCGGAACTCATAGTCAAGTGGTTAATTAATCCGTCAAATGCCTTTCCATAGGAAGGTTTCACAATTTGCCGAATTGCCCAAAGTTCATACATATACCACTTTATGGTCATAAGCGTTGTTCTCCCGACGGACTTCACATTCACAACCACCATTAGGTATGCCTAATGCTCAATTATTTTCCATGCCTATACACTTGCACATTATCGAATTTCAACTTTTACGCACACATTCCCCTTTGTTTGCTCAATATAACGATTTTCAAAATGTAACAATTCCACCAAATTGTTCAATTCGATAATAAAACATCCTCAATCTCATTCACTAGTTCATAAATTCCCAAAAGGAGTCCCATTCATTCACATTCGCACAATCGATTCATCAAAATACCAAACCTCAATCCTCCATACCAATTCGAATTTTCCCCAAATTAATCTTTAAGTTCACTCCACCAACATGTCTATAAATCCGATAATTCAATTTCACAACTACAATAATTGAGTAAATGACAAAGTGTGATAATCTAGGGTTTGAGGTTTTACCTTCAAATACACAAGTGAGGAAGCCAGGGAGGAGAGGCAGAGATGGTGGCGTGTGGCGGCTGCACCGGCGACCACCGGGCGGGGATGGCGGCTGGCTCCGGCGGCGGCTGCTGGTGGTGGTTGGCTTGTTAAGTGCCGCGGCTGAGGGCGGGGAACAGGGCCGCACGGAAGGAGAGAGGAAAAGCGATAGCGTGAGAGAGGGAGGCCGGTGGCCTATGGCCGGTGCTAGCGTCGGCCGCGCCGGCGTTAGCGGTGGCCGGTCGCCGAACCGGTGCGACCGAGGGGAGGTTTGGAGAGGCAGGGCGGAGGCAGGGAGAGGAAGCAGGGGAACGCGAGGGGAGAGAGAGAGCCATCGCGCGAAAGCGAGCGGGCGCTCGCCGGACGGCGCCTAGTGCCGGCTTCGGCCGGCGTTGGTGGCATCCGGTGGCCGAACCGTGGGCCGGTAGCAGAGAGGCGGTGAGGCAGGGGAGATGAGGGAGGGAGCACGGGAGAGAGGATGAGTGTGTGAGGGATGAAATGGATTTTTAAGCTGCCTATCATTCTAGAGACATCCTTCGGATTTTTCTTTCAAAATATCGGTGTCATTATTTTTATTTTGTTTTTATTTATTTATTATTTTATTATCTGTCTAGTTTTATGTAATTACTTACGTTGTTATTATTATTATTATTACTCCACTTTAACAAAGTTGTAAATAGGTTATACGATCTGTTTTAAATGTAACGTTTCGTTTAAATATAACCTTTAGTAACTTTTGCCGGATATCTTTACATTTATATGCGATATATATATTTATACGAATTTCTAAATCTTCTTTTCATACATATCTCGTAAATTTATAATTACTAATATGAAATGTTATTGGAGGCCATTTCGTCACCTTAGCTGCATAATTCACAGATGAAATAAATTGAATATAAAATACCGAATTGAAGTGCACGTGCTCAATGATATTAGTCTCGTAATTGATAAGGTAAATAATATAATTTAAGGGCGGGTTGTTACAGTCTTCCCCCTTAAAATAAGTTTCGTCCTCGAAACTTGAGCCTTCTGCAATGAGGTTTGCAAACTTACCTTAAAATAAGTGGGGGTATTTGTTTCTCACATTTTCCTCGGTTTCCCATATGGCTTCCCGAGGATGTATGGTTAGTCCACAGTACTTTCCCCTCAAGGAAGTGCTTTTATTGCAGAATTTCTTGACCTTGTAATCCCAATAATTGCACTAAAACTTTTTATATATTAAATTTTCAATAATTTCTAGTAGCTCGCCACAATATCATGGTTTGGAATTGGTATATGCCGCCTGAGCTGCTAGATATGGAAAATGTTATTCTCATATTTGGGTTTAGATGAAATAGCTATATATATATAAGCTATTGGCTTGCACTTCTTTATAACCTCATATAGCCCAATATACCTAGGACTTGACTTTTCTTTAGCTTTGAATCTTTGACCCCCTTTTCAGTGGGGACACTTTCAAAAACATTTTTGTCTACATAGCTTGTTTGTCGCTTTAAGTTAAATCTTGCTAATCCTTGCAGTTGTTCCTTAGGTATTCCCATATAACCTAACGACTTCTTTGATGTATAATTGTGCTAGTATCTCTACATCGTTGGTACAGAATTTGCAGACTTTATAAGTTGATCAATAATCGCTCAAACAATTTTCGTTGAAACAATAATAGGTAATCCTATGGCAACATTCATTGAAATTGAATCTCATCCCCATATAGGAATCTCCAAAGGTTTCAATTCACCAATAGAACATTGATATCTCTTGTCATATTAGACCCTCCAACGTTCGGTCTTAGCCATTTGACAAATGGAACACTTATCTTCACATTACTCCCCCAAAACATTGTTTCAAGTCTTTATACAGACTTGTTCCTCTTAGATGTACCAAATAGCGTGTATTGTGTGCTTCCTCAAGAGTTTCCTTTTCAATTCCTCTTTCTTCAATACACAAAATTGATTTTGAAATCTTAAGGTTCCACCCCGTGTATTCCTTGAAACCATGAGATTTTTCCTTTTTATATCTTTCTTAATCCTTTCCATCCCGACATCATCGTTTTGGCCTAACTGAATACCTTTCATGATTATATATTACACCTCTATCACAGCTAGGGACCCATTCATTTGTCCATGCGAGGCTGACTCAATACTTACGTTGTGGAGATCTCATATAACCACAAGCTAAGTTGTCACTATTACATTCAACTTGTGTTTTGTCTCCGTACTCCACGCATTTGTCACTATATTCATTTTCATTAGGTGATATTATACTTGTAAGTCATAATCCTAAAGTAATTCTTCTAACAAGCATTGCCTCGGATTGACCTTCTTTTGGGTACGGATGTACTTCAACTATGATGGTCAATATAAATCTTATATGTTACCCCATGCAAGTAATGTCTCCAAATATTTAAAGCAAAACAACAACAGCCTACTTCAATTCGTGAGTGGGATAAGTCTTTTCACATGATTTGAGTTGTTGAGATGCATAAGCTATGACCTTGTCGTCCTATCTTAATACGCATCCTAACCCATTTTTAAACGCCTCACTATAGATGGTATACTTTTTACCTTCCATGAGCAAGGTAAGAATTTGAGTTGTGGGTAACATTTTCTTTAATTTCTAGAGTGTCTCTTCACATGGTATCATTAGGGCTCGACAATTCCCTTCTCTACAACTTTCTGTCCTTTTGGAAAGTGTTTACTAAATGTTCGAGGCTACCACACCACATACATTTATTACTACCCATTCAACAATTTGATGCGGGCGTGATTTGTTTGGCAACATTTTCCCCAAGATTCAGGGATGATCAATGAGTGACCCTCGTTGAAACTAGTAACATGTTTCTTTTGAACTATACTCTCACTTGTGTTGTTCAGCTCCCTTTGAGTCTCCGGAATTTAAAGCCCTTAGTCCACTCTTTACTCGTCAACCTCTATGTCTACCACTCTTCCATATAATCCTTGACAATCTTTGATAGTTTAATTAGCAAGTTAATGTCGAATATGATAGGCCAAGCCATCCTCAAATCTTAACATTTTCACCCTATCAATAACGAAAAGGTCCGAGTCATATCTAGATATCTCCATAAATTTATTGGCATACTCCACTACCGTCATGTTGTAGTCCATGTCTAACTCCATGAGCCCCTATTCTTTTTGTCCATGAATTGCGATGGGGTAAAATTTAGCTCTAACCTCATCCAGAGATTTACCCCAAATGAACTCACAACCTTATTTTTCATTATGCTTCACCATATGTCTACTACACCGGTTAGATAATATGTCCCTATACCTCTTTTCCCTCAAGTGCAAATATCTCTTCCATTCCCCTAATCCATTCCTCTATTTCTGCTGCATCAATTTTTCCATCATAGGTCTTAGGGTTATGACGAGTCATTCTTGTATAGGCTTATAAGTAGATTCGGTAGGTGTAGGGGAATCCTTTTTATTAACTTTATCACCAAGTCCCCCTACTAATTTGGGTCCGTGTTATCAATGGAAATCTCTAAAGGTATAAATTGAGTTTCACCAAGGATTTGTTGTGAGTTCGGAGGGGTTTTCTAATGCCTATTTGACAAGTCCTCAATCATAAGCCAACTCTATAGTCACATTCGAAATTACGTTATTGCTTTCTAGTTGAGACATGCTGAATCATATAAATTTAAACTTTCCTCATTAGTTTCCTTTCCCTCTCCTAGAAACAAATTGTTAACAACTTTTAACATAACCCAAACTTAGTTAACCCCAACTTTTATTGCGTTTATATAATAAGAAACAACAGATTGTATGTTAGACTATCATTTGACTCTAGAAATTCTTATCGGTTGAGTAATCCTCAATTAAAGGAATTCCCAAAGCTTATGCAAATGTCGGTTTTGCTTTCTAATTCCAACTTAAAGGTAATATAGGGAATTTCCTAAGAGAGTTTGGTATTTTCTAAAAATTTCAGCAGAGTTCCGTTTGTAATATGCCCTATCCCATAAATTTAAAGCTTTAAAACCCTGCATAAAAACCACAATATCACTCAACGAGCCACACATCGAGTACAACCAATATACATTAAGGCTTAAAACCACCCAAATGGCTCATAATACATCCGAAACAAAATTTATGAACTTAATTACAAGCTACAAAACTTAAAAGCATATGAAATGCATGTCAGCAACTTAAGTCATTACGTACATTGTTTATACTTAGCATCACCCAAAAGTATATACCTCAATTCAATATTAGTTACACCACATCCATAAATACCAAATGACAACTTGAGGGAATAATAGCCACGTAATTTTCCTAAAGGTCAAATCATGACACCTTAAAATCCTATTGCTCACGAGTGATTTCTAGACCTCGCTCCGATACCACAACCGTAACGTCCCCAATCACTATTACTTAATAATCCCCTGATTAGAGAATATAAGTATGGTCGCAGCGGAAGTTAACGACCGAAGGCGTTACCGCCGTCCTAGAAATAGGACCAGGCTAAACATAATGTATATAAGGAGGCTTGCTCCAATCACTTACGCTTATACGAGTCCCGATAAGAGTAGGTATTGGTGTCCCAAAGAGTTAAATTATACCACATCATTAAACTAACTCCCAACATACATTTACGAGACATTTTATACATTATGCAAACCCCGCAACGGACTATCCGAAAATATGCCATATGTAATACCTTCCAAGGGCAAACCCAAAAACCCGATGTGAAGAAAAATCACTTGTGAGCTTCTAGATCCATCACGGATCGGTGATAACGATATTTCCAGCTAAGTCTTGCTTGCGGCAGACCTCTTAGGCAATGAGCTATTCACACATGCTTTCCCTAAAAACAAAAACAGTGAAATATTTCAAAGAATGAGTCGAAACTCAGTACGAACATTCCTGTAGTGTAAAGCAACTTTGAAAAATATTTTAATTGAGCGCGTGCATTTCAATTCCTTTTAGTTTGAAATCGGGGGAGAGTATATAATTAAAACTTGCTTGCCGGTTATTATCCGAAAGTGGAACCCCTTGATAATTGATACGATCTTAGTAAGGTGCACACCTCCCGGGCCGACCGAGAACCCGAGTTGAAGCCGCGCCGGTTGGGCATAAGCCACGATGATTGATAATTGATGGGCATAAGCCACGATAATTGATGATTGGGCGGGGACCACTTGATTAGGTGGCAAAACTTGATTTGCAAATGATTCATTATTAATTATATATATGAGAAATGTTGAGATTTGATGAAATATGTGAATTTTCGCAAGGCACGAGCAATGAACGTACTCGAACCGAGAATATTTGTTTCTCCCCTTTTGCGAAATTTGAGTCACCAGCTATTCGGCAACGGAAGTGGCCTCGGTTCCGTTTAAAATGGATTTCTAGGGTTAATAATGTTTTCTTAAGTTTTAATGCTTGAGTTTGTATAAGCTTTAACAATTTATTTCATTTCCTATATTCGTATGAAAATCGATTAAACTAATGTTTGTATTACTCAGCTTTCTTGCGTTGATTCCGCTTCAATTATTGAATACAATTTATATTAATTAAAGAGGTTGATTAGGCTAACTAAATACCCAATGATGTTGGTGTGATTCGATTTGCTAGTTGACTTGGATTGAAAATGGTGTACATATATATGCACAAACACTTATTTTTAATTCATTCCCCACTTCTCCTTTCTCTGTACTCAGAACTCATAGTCAAGTGGTTAATTAATCCGTCAAATGCCTTTCCATAGGAAGGTTTCACAATTTGCCGAATTGCCCAAAGTTCATACATATACCACTTTATGGTCATAAGCGTTGTTCTCCTGACGGACTTCACATTCACAACCACCATTAGGTATGCCTAATGCTCAATTATTTTCCATGCCTGTACACTTGCACATTATCGAATTTCAACTTTTACGCACACATTCCCCTTTGTTTGCTCAATATAACGATTTTCAAAATGTAACAATTCCACCAAATTGTTCAATTCGATAATAAAACATCCTCAATCTCATTCACTAGTTCATAAATTCCCAAAAGGAGTCCCATTCATTCACATTCGCACAATCGATTCATCAAAATACCAAACCTCAATCCTCCATACCAATTCGAATTTTCCCCAAATTAATCTTTAAGTTCACTCCACCAACATGTCTATAAATCCGATAATTCAATTTCACAACTACAATAACCGAGTAAATGACAAAGTGTGATAATCTAGGGTTTGAGGTTTTACCTTCAAATACACGGTGAGGAAGCCGGGGAGGAGAGGCGAGAGATGGTGGCGCGTGGCGGCTGCACCGGCGACCACCGGGCGGGGATGGCGGGCGGCTCCGGCGGCCTCCGGTGGTGGTGGTTGGCTTGTTAAGTACCGCGGTCGGGGCGGGGAACAGGGCCGCGCGGAAGGAGAGAGGAAAAGTGATAGCGTGAGAGAGGGAGGCCGGTGGCCTATGGCCGGTGCTAGCGTCGGCTTACGCCGGCGTTGGCGGTGGCCGGTCGCCGGAACCGGTGCGACCGAGGGAGGTTTGGAGAGGCGGGGTAGAGGCGGGGAGAGGAAGCGAGGGAACGCAAGGGGAGAGGGAGAGCCACCGCACGAAAGAGCGAGTGGGCGCCTGCCGGACGGCGCCTAGTGCCGGCTTCGGCGGCGTTGGTGGCGTCCGGTGGCCGGACTGTGGGCCGAGTAGCGAGAGGCGGTGAGGCAGGGGAGATGAGGGAGGGAGCATGGGAGAGAGGATGAGTATGTGAGGGATGAAATGGATTATTAAGCTGCCTATCATTCTAGAGACATCCTTCGGATTTTTCTTTCAAAATATCGGTGTCATTATTTTTATTTTGTTTTCATTTATTTATTATTTTATTATCTGTCTAGTTTTATGTAATTACTTACGTTGTTATTATTATTATTATTAATCCACTTTAACAATGTTGTAAATAGGTTATACGATCTGTTTTAAATGTAACATTTCGTTTAAATATAACCTTTAGTAACTTTTGCCTGGATATCTTTACATTTATATGCTATATATATATATTTATACGAATTTCTAAATCTTCTTTTCATACATATCTGTAAATTTATAATTACTAATATGAAATGTTATTGGAGGCCACTTCGTCACCTTAGCTGCATAATTCACGAGATGAAATAAATTGAATATAAAATACCGAATTGAAGTGCACGCGCTCAATAATATTAGTCTCATAATTGATAAGGTAAATAATGTAATTTAAGGGCGGGTCATTACAATTTTGAACAGCTCGTACTTGTGAAGAAACTGACTTATTTTTGCTTGCTTCACCTGACTGGTTCCTTCATAGGTGTTGACCAATGTATCCTATACTTCTTTGGCTATGTCCTGGATGAAGCATTCCATCATCTTCTTCCGAGTGTGCAAAGTTTGATTCCTTGAACTTGGGTGGTCCGGTGAAGGATCTTCCTTCATCGAACTCTCCATTGTTTCGAGTCATCTGATCTTTAGACCTTTGGATTGTGAGATTCTTTTGAAAGGCTAGGCTCGATACCAATTGAAGGTTTGCTCTTAGAGAGGCTAAGTCACCTTTGAGGGAGGGTGAGTAGGGTGATCGAAGATTTTTGAGAAATTACAAACAGTTGTGCCCAAAACAGACTTAAAAAATAATTCGAGTTAGAATGAACTCGAAACAAGTCAAACACATAAGTACATGGAAACCCTCCTGGGGCAGAAAACCACGAACAATGCTAATCCAAGCACCAAGTCAAATCTACTATTTTGAATCCACAAAATACAAGGACCGACTCTTTACTGAATTGCTCCCTTATATAATTTAATTACAAGTTTTCCTAAACTCAAAAATTCCCTTATCTAATTTAGTACTTCCTAACTGAGATATCCTTTATTGTTAGGGACAATTGAGCTGCGTTAATCCTTACAGCTTAGTCAAGGGACTTAGAAGAGAATTGAAAGAGTAGAAGTGATTACAAGACTTTCTCTTTACAACTCAAAAAGTAAAGACTTAAGACATAGAGTTGTAAATACTAGAAGATTGAGTGAAAGTAGAATATGTTAAGTTCCAGCAATCTTTAAGTCTTGTGAAGTGGCTTCTATTTATACATAGAAGGGTCGATTAGCCATTGAGACTTATTCGGACTAGTGAGCTTCAATAGTCGTTGTAATGGCTAGTCCGAGTCACTCGAAAAGGATCCATTGTAATATGAACGTTGTGTGGTGGTTCTTGGCTTAAAAGTGGACCCTCCCTCTGGTTGTGACTGAAATCTGGGGTGGAAACAACCATTGGACTCGAAGTTCAAGTTTATCGAATTTGGAAATAAACAACCACGACACGGTGTGTGAGCCGTGTCAAGAAATGACAATTTTCGTCTACTAGCGTTTAACGACTAGAAACCAGTTGCTTTTGCTTTTCAAAAATAGATTAAACTACTTTAATCAACTTGCAAAAGCAAATCAAAGTGGTACTCAAAGTATAAAAATACTTTGGTCCAAGATTTAGCAAAGATAATAATTAGTTCAAATTAATTAAGCACTTAATTATCTTCGGCCTGTAAGGATGGAATTTTCTGAGTCTAATATTCATTAGGTTTAAATTTCATCTTGAGTCAATTTTTAAATGATTAAGTTAATAAGAATAAAGAATCAAAATACATAAACTTGATCAAGTAAATAATTTCATTAAATATGCTGACTTCGAAAGTGGAATTAATGCAACAATTCATTTTCACTTAGAACAGGTAAGTCGATGGTCAAAATAAAAATATTTGTGAAAATATTTACTCATGCCATTGTTCCGAATTATTTACGAGTGAGTCGAAACCCGGTTAAAAGTGATATGCTAGATAAATGGTTTACGAGCGGGTCAGAAAATATTGAAAACTTAGATATGAGTTTCTTAAAAAATTAGAATTACTTGAAATCAAAACTATGGAGAGATAGAGAGTTGTACTTGAGTCTTCATTGTCCATCTATGACGACGGTTCAATGAATGAACTGTCGTTAAAAGTTAAGTTTCAACTTTTAACGATGGTTCATTCATTGAACCGTTGTCATATATGTATTTATGATGACGGTTCAATGAATGAAGCGTCGTTAAAAATTGAAACTTAACTTTTAACGACGATTCATTCATTGAATTGTCGTCATATGTATATTAATAAAGTCTTTATTTACAAAAATGTCACCACATAATTTTTTACATCGGTTTTTCTTTATAACCATCATTAAAGACCTGTAGTTAAAGTATTCTATTCCAACTCCATTAACATGACGTCAAATTTATGAACAAGTGAAGGATCTTGATCCGGAGTTCGACAAACCATACCGACGTCAATCCGAAAACGATGTGTGGAAAAAAGATCAATATTTTCTAATCTTATATTGGAAACAATTGTATGTGAGACATAGTCTTAATGTGATGTATATAGAGAAAACATCTCGTGAAAGTCTCATTGACACTCTTTTGAACATTCCGGGAAGACCAAGGACGAAGAGAAAGTAAGACTCGATTTGTGTGAAATGGGAATATATGAGCAATTAGCACCACAACCAAAGGGGAAAAGAACATTTTTGCCTCCTGTGTCTTATACATTAAGTAGAAGGGAAAAAAGTTTGTGTGAGACCTTAAAGAATCTCAAAATGCCACAGGGATACTCTTCAAACATTAGTAGACTCATTTCGATGTCTCATTATAAACTAATAATCAGTCTCAAATCTCATAATTGTCATGCTTTGATGTAATAAACTCTGTCGGTTGGTATCCGAGCCGTGATGCCCAAACATTTCAGACAATCGATTATAATACTTTGCTTTCTTTAATGCCATATTGTAACAATTCGACCCTAATAAAACATATTAACATTAATACAACAAATTATTATGAGCACGTGCATTTCAACTTTTCAAATTTTTATTTCGCATTATACATGTGTATGTATATCAATGAAGGACCCGGATGGTAACGACGATGATGATCGCCATATTTCGTAAAATTTAGAACATGACTCGAAAATTGTCAATTACAACATATTATTCCCATACTTATCTGTTTCCAAGTAATAAAGTAATTATAAGTAAGTATCATATTCAAAGAGGTGTTGGTTTTGTTGAAACTATTACTTCAAATGTCAATAAGTTCTTCTTTTAATTTATTTTGTTCTCGGAATTTTTGTGAATCGAGATTAGTATAATTTTACTTTATAAATTTAATAATATTTAAAATAAAAATATTATAGTCAAACATAATAAAAATATTAGTAGAAAAATAAATTATAAATTTTGAGGTTAAAAAAGAAAAGAAGAAGATATATTAGAAATTAAATTTGGATAATATATTATGGATTAAGAGTTTGGGTCTCAGAATGATTTACGCTAAGTTTGCCCATTTGGGAAAAAGGGGAATGAGTATATATGGGCATGCTGTTGAACCCCAAACATATTCCCTCTTTCACTTCACTCTCTCTCCTCCTTCACCTCCCTCCCTCTCCTCTTATTCGACCCACCGCCAAACAAGATCGACAACACCGACCCACCGCTGCCGACTGCCGATCCTCACCATCTGCTGCTTCCACCGGCCTCTGCCTTCCGGCCACCTCTCTGGCCACTCCTTCTGCCAGCAACCGCCACCCAAAACTCCTCTAATCACCATCAAACACCAACCCTCCACCACTTCACCTTCCCACTGAGCTTGCACTGCCCAACCACCGCCGGGCCTGCCGTCGCCACCTGCCACCTTTCAGTCACTACCCACCACCATTAGCCACCACCATCACCATCATCAACCACCACCAACACCACTAACGCCACCTAACACCACCAAACTACACTTCCTCATCCTCCCTTTTTGGCTTGCTCTGCCCACCACCGACCAGCATCGCCGGACAGCCACCTCTGCCGCCGTCTGGCCACCACCCCAACGCCGGCCAGCTGCCACCAGAATCAGCCAGCTGCTCCTTGCTGAACCACCTTTAAGCTTTCCTCGTAGCCTCCTTCCCCTTTCTTTTGATGTAAATCCTTAATTAAGTTTTACACTAATAAGTTAATTAAATTACAAATAGTTATTGTATGAGTATGCATATAGATTTGATGTTATGATGTAAATGTTCAAAAGTTTGACGATGATGTTAAAGTACAATGAGGAGGTTAATTAATTAAAAATGTTATGGAAGCTAGTGTTAAAATTATGTGATATTGATATGGATGCATATGTTTGGGTCAGTGAAATTAAGGCAAAAATAGTGATAATAGTAGTATTGATGCATATTGAATTAATAGAAGACTATACATAATTAATTTTGATTAATCATGATATATATGTGATGTGGGTAAATAATAATTAAAGAAAGTATTTTGGATAATTGGTGAATTAATTCTCCCTTTGAAGGATATATAATTTGAGTGAATTAAGGGAAAATGTTAGATGATTGATGTAAAATCTATCATCCTGTGCATTGAGTTATAGTAATAGTTAGGGAAATAAATACATAAATGTATACGTGATAAAATAAAATAGATAGTAATAAGAGTATCTAATATTTTAAATAAAGATTGATCATCCTTTATATTTTTTAAAGTAAAATATTATATTATATTCAACCTAATATTAATTATTCTTTAAAAGCAAAATGAACTCCCTAAAGGGGAAAAGTAAAATAGAACATTTTGTATTCATATATACATATATATACATAAGGTAAGATAAATAGGTTATAATTGTTAAAGTTCATAATTGATAAGAGAAATAATATTAAAACTTTAAGGTTTCTTTGTATTGTGTAAAAAAATTAAAATAAAGTTTATATAGTTGCCAACAATAAAAGCAAATGGAATTTATAATTATGTATGTTATTAATTTAATTATGATAAATATTAACATTATTTATCTTTCAATTGAAATACCAATGAAATGTTAAAATAACTAAATAAATCAAAAACGAAAACTTGATTTTCTTAACGAGATTTACTTTTATGAAATTATATTCAAGGTCATCAATCATCACTCGTTTGGGTCATGCTCAAGATCACAAAGGAATCAAATTCATTTTATTAATCAATTTTAGTTCATTAGATACGTTCATTGCTCGTGCTCTTTAGATTTTATTTATAAATCAAGGTCGAATATGGTCGATATTGATAACAAAAAGAACATTTGCAAGCAGTATTTGCCATATAAAAGTGGACCTATCCATCAACTACTATTATTTGGTATCATCAATACTCATCATCAATTCAGGTAGGTCTAACACGGTAAATGTTGACCACTTTCAACTAGACTTCCCGATCGGTCGAGTGTGTACACATGCTTTAGGGAAAAATCCAATTATCACAAGGATAAGCACTCGGATAATTAATCAGCAACTGTTTTGAATTATTCTCTTCTCCTTCATTTCGAAATGAATTGAAATGTGCACGCTCAACTCAACTATTTAATAATTTTTATTTTACAGACATATAAGTGGACGTATTGGGCTTCGGTTGACATTTAGAAAATATTTTCTTGTTATGTTTTAGGTAAAGGTATTGAAGGTTAAGCAATAGAAGAATTACTAAGTTCTACTTAGAACTTAGAGGCTCGCAGATGGCAACTATGTTGGGGTGTTAGCGGTCGAGTGTGATTGACTTCATTTATCGAATATTAACATGTACTTTTGTTTATCATTGTATCAATTGTAATTGCCTAGAAAAATGTAACCACGGGTAAAAATACATATAATTATATTTAGAGCCTTGCCCTTTCCTCCGGTACAGGTGGCGGTAACGTCCCCGAACCTCATTTCCGCTTCGCTAATCATCGGCTTGCGGTTTTTAGACTAAGCCAATGATTATAGGTTGGGGCGTTACATATATGTAGCAAAGTCGTTAATTTGGAGAAATTGGATGATCTTGAGTGCAACATCGTCGTTACAATGTGCCAACTTGCAATGTGGTTCCCACCTTCTTTTTGATGTCATGGTGCACCTAGTTGTCCATTTGGTAAGAGAAGTGCTATTTTGTGACTCGGTTTTTTATCGATCGATTTACCTTTTGGAATGGTTTATGAAAATTCTCAAAGGATATTTTAGAAATCGCACCGACCTGAAAGGTGCATTGTTGAGGCATACATAATTGAGGAGTGTGTTGAGTTTTGCTATGAATACTACCCCCAAATGGAAGTTGTTGCTATTCCTAAACATTGATTTATGGGGAAGATCCACTGGCGAGGGAAACTGGGCCGATGATTCAAACAATAAGTCGGGATATGAGGGATCAAGCACATCTTGATGAGCACAAATCTCTTATAAGGAAACAAGTACCGAGAAAAAAAATGAGATGTGAGTATTGGCCCAAGCATAATCTCACATTTTTCTAGTTCGGAGATAGAATCATCACTAACCAATGGAAGAATCACAAGAAGATATCTCGCAAACTTTTATAAGCTTGGCTGGAGAGCTCCAGTTGGATGTCATTTCTTACCGTGGGTATGACATCAATGGATTCTCTTTCTATACAAAGACTCGGGACTATAGGAGCACCGTGCAAAATAGTGGGGTCACATTCGATGCCCATGTACTTGATGTTTTGAGCTCCAAGGACAAACATCCCATGGTTGCAAAAATGTCGTATTATGGAGTCATTGAGGATATATGGGACTTAGACTATGTCGACTTCCGTGAGTCCGTTTTTCGGTGCAAATGGTTTGACAATAACAAGCGTGATCCGAGTTGATGAGATGGGATTCACAATAGTCGATCTCACAAGAGAATGGCATAAAGGGGATCAATTCGTTATGGCGTCCCAAGCAAGACAAGTGTTCTACGTTGAGGACCCGGGCAATGAAAATGTGTGTGAGTTTGTTGAGGAGACCCCAGCCTTCTCCTCGGGAATTCCTGTCAAAAATGAGGATGACAATTTTGAAAAATTGTACTTAAGGGTTGACCAAAGGGAGGGCATATATATTGAAGATTATTCCAAATGAGAGGAAAAAAGGGCATAAACCATTTAATTATATCAACTTGGTAAGAACATTATTATATAATAATTTTAGTGATGGATATCCATTGAAGACTCAGGTATGACTGACTAACCCCTTGAATGTGTTTTGATTTCATGCATTCATCTAAATTTAGGATAAAGCAAGAAGCATCCTAAAAATATTCATTTAACTAAGTCATATGCTTTATAATTCATCATTTTAATATGACTTATTCTTGATCGAACTCGAGACTTAAGCATATTAAGATTATCCGACTAAGTCCGACCCACTAAGTCGGACTCGGACTTAGAAAGTAGAATCTGAGTTAGTTATGACAGAATGAGTAAGTCCGACTCACTCGGATCCGACCTACTCGGAAGACCCACTCGGATCGACCCACTCGGAACTTAGATTGAGATCCGACCCACTCGGAACTTAGGCCGAGATCCGACCCACTCAAAACTCAGATTGAGATCCGACCCACTCGTAACTCGGACTCAAAGCCGACCCACTCGGAACCGATTTTGACCCACCGAGAACTCGGATTCTCACCCACTTAATTAGACTCGGACATTTAGTTTGCCTAAACTATTATTTGTTTAATCATGCGTAATTGTAAAATGTATATATAACTCTTGTGCCCATTAAGATTGAATGATTTATTTATGAGTTTTAGCATATCCGGAATATGAGTATATTGAATATTAGACTTGAAATATTCGAGATTAATAGATTAAGGTAATGAGTCATTAAATGCTTTATTTAGACTAATCCTTCTCTAATTATGGACCAAAGTATATTTATACTTTGAGAACCATTGTGCTTAATGTTTTTGCAGGTTTTTCTAATGTCAATTATCTGAAGAAAAAGCAAAAACAAAAGGCTTCTAACCATTAAAGCACTACCGGACAAAAAGTCGAAATTTCTAGAAAAGCTCATAACTTACTAACGAGTCTTGTCATTCTTGTTTTGGGTAATATTTTATTTCGAGTCTAACGGTCTTTTTGTTCTGCTTTTTCAGTTTACAAAAGGTGGAAAAAGAGTTGTTGGAAGCTAGGACCAAGGCACAACGGCTATTTCTAGGTGGTCCAGAAATCGAGTGACGCAGACTATCCGTTACAACGGCTAGTTGACTCGGACAGCTTTAACAGAAAGACGTTGGAGGCTCAACGGCTATCTCTTTAAGGCGAGACTATTTATAGAAGCCTTAGCACAAGATTTCAACTGATGAATGGAAGAAAAAGAGAGACCATATTGAACATCTTCGCTAGTATACAACTCCCAAATTGTAATTCTAATATTCCGAGTTGTATTTTTCTCGGTCGGTTGTATTGCAATTCCGACTACTCTTCCACTCTTTCTCTCCGACTGAGTTGTAAAGGTTATCTCAACTTAGTTGTCCCAAACTATAAAGGTTACCTCAGTTTGGAAGTACCAGGTTAGATAAGGGAACTTCTAACCCCGGGAAAAATTGGAGAATCCCAAGTTGATAAGTTAATTTCAACTTGGAAGTACTAGGTCGATCGGATAAGGTAAATTCGAGCATGGGAAAATTGTAATAGATTTGTTTGGGAACAAATCTGGGTAGTCATATTCATTATAATTGAGGATTCAATTAGTGGATTTGACTTGGTGTCCGGATTGACACTGTCCGTGGTTTTCTCGCCCGGGAGGGTTTCCACGTAAATGCGAGTTAATACTTTTTGAGTCTAATTTAGACTCGGAATGCATTTCTGTCTCTATTATGTGCGAAAGAGTTTGATTTTCTCAAAAATCTTCCATCACCCTATTCACCCCCTCTAGGGTGACTTAACTTCTCCAAGAGCAAACCTTCAATTGGTATCGAGCCTAGCCTTTCAAGAAGATCTCACCATCCAAAGGTTTAAAGATCATGGCTCATCGTACTCGGAGAATTTGAAGAAGGAAGATCTCTTTTGAGGCCACCCAAGTTCAAAGGCTCAAACTTTACACTTTGGAAGAAGTTGATGCAATGCTTCATCCAAGATCTTGATGAACAAGTGTGGAAGGTCATCACCGAGGGAAACTATATTCCCACAAAGCAAGAAATGACCAAACAAGTGGCAAAACTAAAGTCCTAATACACCACCGAAGAGAAGGAAAGGTACGGGAAGAACTTCGGAGCTATGAACATTTTTCTATGTGCCATAGATGCTTCGGAGTACAATAGAGTCTCGGCTTGTGACACAGCCTAAGGAGGTGTGGGACACCTTGGTGACAAAATATGAAGGAACAAGCCAAGTGAGACAAACTAAAATCAGCCAATACCTCCACAAGTATGAGCTATTCAAAATGGAAGAAGTCTGAGAGAATCACCGAGATGTATATCCGATTTACAGAGATTGTTAATAATCTCAAATCTCTCGGTAAGAAGATGCCTAATGAAGAAGTTGTTAGAAAACTTCGAGGAGCCTACCAAAGAAGAAATGGGGTCCAAAGGTGACTGCAATAGAAGAAGCACAGGACCTCAAGCAAGCCGAAGTTAGATGAGCTCATAGGAAAACTTCGACCCATGAGTTACATCTCCAAGAAGAGGATTCCGAGGACATCCCAAGAAGGAACATTGCATTAAAAGCCTCGGAAGAAGCTGAACTAAGTTCAAGTAGTTCCGACTCGAAGAGGACCCAATAGAGCAAATTGCAAAAGGCTTCAAGAAGATGATGAAGCATCGGATATTGAAAAAGAAGCCTAAATCCGAGGTCCTTAGACGATAAAGAAAAGGTTAACCCTCACATCCTCTCAATTCTTTTTCTACTAATTATTTCGGGTGTTTTAAGTGTGGTACCAAGGAACACACCATTAAATATTGCCCGAAAAGAAGAGAGATTACAAAAGCGGAAGACCATTACTTATAGTAAGGATGAGTAAGAAGAAGAAGGAGACTCATCCGACTCGGACATAAAGGATGAGTCCAAGTGTCTAATAGCAATGACCGACTCGGACACGTAAACCGAATCGGAATCATCCGACATTTAGGAAAATGGCCCTTAAGAGGTAATCAATTACTATCTTACATTTTCTAAGATAGATCTTGCAAAGTACATTTTTCCTTTAGAGGAAAAGTCTAACTCGATTCTTCCCTCTTTAAAGAAAAACTTGAGTCTCTTAAAACCGAGAACAATTTTTCGAAAAATGATCTAGAAAACCGAGACTCGGTTTAAAGGTACTTGAGACTAGCTCACATGATAATGAGACCGAGTCCGAGTGCCTTAGATCCGAGAATGAGCTTTTAAAGAAAAAGTTGGATGAGTCTCAAAAGTTGATTTTAGAACTCACTCAAGGTCGAAAAACTTTGATCTCCTTCTTGGTTCTCGGTGTGTTTCTTTTCGAAAAGAAGGTTTGGGTTTTAATTCGAAAAAGAGGATAACTCCTATAAAGTTCCTTTCAAGAGGGATTCTCGAAAAATCTTTTCAAAAATTCCGAGTCCAGTTCAACTCACATAGTGATAAAGAGAACCGAGCTCGGAAAGGTTTATCAAGAGAAGTCTCGCTTAGAATTTTTTCAAAAGAAAAGATTTTAACAAACCCGAAACTTAGTTTTCAAAAAGGAAGACTCAAAATCAAACCCTTCTAAAAATTATTCAAATTTGGGTTACAAAAGTTCCCTTCCTCCAAAACTAACCTCGGTAAGAATAGTTACTGGGATTAGTTAGAGGAAGCAAGAAGGGTTAGTTTGTTTTCTTTTGCAGGTACACTACAAAGCAACAGAAGACTCATGTCTAACCCTCGGAGAGTGCTAAGAATTTTAATTTGGTAAGTTAGAGATTTGGAAAAGCACTCGGATAAAAGTCTAGTCATCTCCTTGATAATATCATTCCGGACATCAACTAAGGTATGATTGACCTTACTTATCATTACATTCAATTGGTACCTATATTTCTTCTGTTCAAAATCTCATTCTCTCCTTGTTTATTTTTGACGAAATGCATTAGGGGAGAGAATAATGAACTTTACTGATTCATCCGCTTAGGGGAGTTCAATGGTTTAGGGGAGCGAATTTTGAAATGTTTTTCAAATTTAAAATGCTCCTCATGTCATTTTAATTATGTTCGATAATTATGATGAATTTCTTTGATTCATTATTTAGTTGAATGCCTTTCATCAAAAAGGGGAGATTGAAGACTCAAGTATGACTGACTAACCCCTTGAATGTGTTTTGATTTCATGCATCCATCTAAATTTAGGATAAAGCAAGAAGCATCCTAAAAATATTCATTTAACTAAGTCATATGCTTTATAATTCATCATTTCAATATGACTTATTCTTGACTAAACTCGAGACTTAAGCATACTAAGATTATCCGACTAAGTCCGACCCACTAAGTCAGACTCGGACTTAGAAAGTAGAATCTGAGTTAGTTATGACAGAATGAGTAAGTCCGACCTACTCGGATCCGACCTACTCGGAAGACCCACTCGGATCCGACCCACTCGGAACTTAGATTGAGATCCGACCCACTCGGAACTTAGGCCGAGATCCGACCCACTCGGAACTTAGACCGAGATCCGACCCACTCGGAACCAAATTCGACCCACTCGGAACCAGATTCGACCCACTCGAACTCGGATTCCGACCCACTTAGTCGGACTCGGACATTTAGTTTGCCTACACTATTATTTGTTTAATCATGCGTAATTGTAAAATGTATATATAACTCTTGTGCCCATTAAGATTGAATGATTTATTTATGAGTTTTAGCATATCCGGAATCCGAGTATATTGAATATTAGACTTGACATATTCGAGATTAATAGATTAAGGTAATGAGTCATTAAATGCTTTATTTAGACTAATCCTTCTCTAATTATGGACCAAAGTATATTTATACTTTGAGAACCATTGTGCTTAATGTTTTTGCAGGTTTTTCTAATGTCAATTATCTGAAGAAAAAGAAAAAACAAAAGGCTTCGACCGTTAAAGCACTCGCCGGACAAAAAGCTGAAATTTCTAGAAAAGCTCATAACTTACTAACGACCTTGTCATTCATTGTTTTGGGTAATATTTTATTTACGAGTCTAACGGTCTTTTTGTTCCGCTTTTTCAGTTTACAAAAGGTGGAAAAAGAGTTGTTGGAAGCTAGGACCAAGGCACAACGGCTATTTCTAGGTGGTCCAGAAATGCGAGTGACGCGGACTATCCGTTACAACGGCTAGTTGACTCGGACGGCTTCAATAGAAAGACGTTGGAGGCTCAACGGCTATCTCTTTAAGGCGGACTATTTATAGAAGCCTTAGCACAAGATTTCAACCGATGAATGGAAGAAAAAGAGAGACCATATTGAACATCTTCTCTAGCATACAACTCCCAAACTGTAATTCTAATATTCCGAGTTGTATTTTTCGAGTCGGTTGTATTGCAATTCGACTACTCTTCCACTCTTTCTCTCCGGCTGAGTTGTAAAGGTTATCTCAACTCAATTGTCCCAAACTGTAAAAGTTACCTCGGTTTGGAAGTACCAGGTTAGATAAGGGAACTTCTAACCCCGGGAAAAATTGGAGGATCCCAAGTTGATAAGTTAATTTCAACTTGGAAGTACTAGGTCGATCGGGTAAGGTAAATTCGAGCATGGGAAAATTGTAATAGATTTGTTTGGGAACAAATCGAGTAGTCATATTCATTATAATTAAGGATTCAATTAGTGGATATGACTTGGTGTCTGGATTGACACCGTCCGTGGTTTTCTACCCCAAGAGGGTTTCCACGTAAATGCGAGTTCATACTTTTACGAGTCCAATCTAAACTCGGAATGCATTTCTGTCTCTATTATGTGCGAAAGAGTTTGATTTTCTCAAAAATCTTCCATCACCCTATTCACCCCCTCTAGGGTGACTTAACTTCTCCAAGAGCAAACCTTCATCCATATTTTTGCTTATTTCCGATAGCATCATGACTTACTTTTTCGAGTATTTCTAACCTTAACCCTCATGTAATAGATCATTGTTCGATATTGATCAAAAGGATTAAGTTGGCTAATGAAAGGGGATAAAGTTTTTCAGGTAAACAATTGATTTATATGTTTGTCTTTCGCTATTCTCAGCTCTGCTTCTCAACTTGGAACTTTCCGGTATAAAATCAACTCTAAGTGATTTATACCACGAAGTTCCAAGTTGAGGGTGGAAGTGAGAATAGTGACCAACGTTAGTGTTGATGTCCTCTCTAATTTATTATCCTTCTATGTTTTTTTTTTCTTGTGGAAAAGTTGTTGCTTAACGCTTTCCTCTATTTTAAGTATATGTTCTACGAGTTACTCGCTGCAAGAACTCCAAGCAAGCAATATATTCATAAAGACAAGCGTCACTTTCGGTAAATGTAGGAGCATGCTTGCTTTTTCGGTATTTCCTGTAACTCATGCTTGTTTTTTTCGTATTTTTGACCTTAGCGTTTTCCTATAACAAATCATTATTCAATGCGGATCAAAAGGAATAAGTTGTCTAATGGAAGGGGAGGAAGAAGTAGCATAATTATTGAGTTTCTTATCAATCCGGTATTCAATATATGAGACCATGACAAAGGAAATAGAGAATGCTACTGAGATTTCCTTCTATTGTACTCCTTTTTCAATATTTATGCTAAAAAGTTTATCTCTTGGTCTTGGAATTTTTTGTATAAATGATTTCAATATTTATGCTAAAAAGTTCATATCTTGGTCTTGGAACTTTTTGGTATAAATAATTTCAGTTTTTCGCCAAAAAGTTCATCTCTTGATCTTGGAACTTTTTCGTATTAATAACTTGTTTAGCATAAATATGGTAGAAATATGGTACTCCTTGTGTTATATCTCATATGTAATGTATTCTTTATTAAAAGTTGTGAAACATGGAACTGTTATGGTTGCAAAATGTGTAAAATTTTTTGTGAAACAAGTGAGGTTGTTTGTCTGTATAAATTGTTGCGTGGTTGTACTTGTGTCCATTATGTTTGTATAATTGTACAAGGGGTACAAAAAATTTTAAAAATTATAAATAAAATCCAAACCTATTACTACGGTTCTTAAGGAAGAACCGCAATAATAGGTCAAAGTACAAGCTATTAATATGGTTTTTAGTTAAAATCCCTAATAATAGGTTTGGGTCTAAAATTTTGGCCAAATTTGTGGGTGTTGGACACATACCTGTTACTATGGTTTTCAACTAATAACCGTAGTAATAGATCAATATATTACTACGGTTGTTTATCCAAAATTGTTGTAATAGGTTATCTTTTACTACAATTTTTCAAACAAATCGTAATAATAGGTAGTCTTTTACTACGGTTTTGAATCGTAATAAAAGATGTTCATCTGCAATTACGGCCGCATACGCGATGTTAGATCACCGTAGTAAAAGGTATTTCAAAACCGCGATGTTAGATAACCGTAGTAAAAGGCATTTCAAAACCGTAGTAAAAAGTGGTTCTTTTAGCAGTAAAATATGACATTTTCAACCCAACAAAAGGAAAGGAAAACTAACTTTCTGCCTGCAAATTGCCTACTCACTACCCACGGTGACATCAACAGTGGCCTTGTTATGCCTTCTTTGGCCGCCCTCCCCAAGTGGATTCTATGTCAAGTTTAGTGGGAGAGTACAAATTAAATTCCGGCTCCTCGAGATCGATATAACACAAACTCAACTGAACCTCTCATATTACAAAATAGCGTTGAGGGAGTGATATGAGGAGAAGTTGATGTACTATGGATGAAACAATGGAAGATGCCAATCACCAAAAAAAGATAAAAAAAATTAGAATGTGAAATAAGGAATTTTCCATTATGATTTCTGCATCCTTTGGTTTACTAGCTTTAATCATAATATACGTTAAATGAACAATTCAAATTCAATTTGCAACATAAATAAATGTGCAACGATAATTCAAACAAATATTAGAAAAGAAAATTGCCAAATTCATTCAAGTAAATTATAGCGTATCATTCCATTAATGAAGCAAGAACATAATGCTCATTTTATTATATCTCCCATTATATAGACATATAGATATGCCAAATGCATTCATGGGAAGACACAAACTAGGACAAAGCTAGAAAAGGAAAATACTATTACAACTATTTGCACACCTCTTTTATCCTTGACATTTAAGACGAGGCTACTAGGTACGTAGCTTATTGGAGACAGAGACATAACACCATAATAATACATGTCAAGGCAAAGTGCAATATAGCTAAGCTAAGTTATTCAGGTTTTCATCCCCTGATTTTAGCTTGGGCGTGCATTTGGGTTAGGGGCCGGCTACTTAGAAGAGAGCTTTTGCATTTGGTTGAATCATACTTGAGCATACCCATCTCGCCTCTTACATCGTCCACTTTGGTCACCGTGTAATCCTTGCCATTGCGATCTACAAAAGTGGTCGGCTTACTAAACGTCCCATTTGTGTCTGCATTTGTAATGGCTGTAGAGATCTTATCCCATTTATTCACTACATGGACCAATTTGGTGTCAGTATAGCGTTGGTCAGTATAATGTTTCTTCACCACGTCCGCAATGTAATTAAATCGTACCGCCTCAGAAATCATTTGGATGACAACAAGAAGAAACTGACCCTGTCTTTTCTTAAGTGCATGATTTTTGTCAAAATCTTTGCCATTGATGTCTTGAATACGACTGTCAAGTATCGACACACCGACGGTCCCTCTACTCATCATGCCAGCGTTTTTTCTACATCGGCATATGAACCAGTGTACTTCAGATCAACAAGTTTAGCTCTAGGGAATGCATTTGTACTCGCATTATTGAAGTAAAAAACCGTTGTGCATTGTCATAGTAACCCACCAAATATAAGCTTGATTCATCCACGCCTACCCTGACTTCATTACTGCGTTTGGCTAGAAGCCTTACTATTATATGCTGTGGGGGTGTTGATGGTGGACCTAACTTTCGCATTCCAAAGCACGTTGTACTCGTGGCTTGCCCACGTATAGTTTGCAGCAAATTTGTCTATATATTGGGATCGTCACTGGTAAGGTCCTAGGTTAAATCAGCTGCAAGATTGAGCGTTACCCATGTTGATATCAGTATCGTAGCTAGAAGCAGAGCCTTTCCCATCTTGACTGTTATTCTGAAATTAGTCAAATTAATGGATCCAAATTATTGACCATGGACACAATAGGTTGCAAATTCTTGTGTGAGACAGTTATTTTTATATAAGAGTTATTTTAACACAAACTCTTTCACTGTTAGACCTTTTAAAAAATATTTTTTGAGATAACTAATAATATATTTTAGAATGAATTGGTAATTTAATACTCACTTTTATTTCACACTCCTAAATAAACTACTAATCACTCCAATCATATTAAAAATCATCACAAGACTCACTAAATAATATATAGACATGTTAGTCAATAATATATAATAAAATGGTATTACGTAAGATTTATTAAATAATATATAAAGATATATTAGTGCATAGTACACAATAAACGGAATCTAACCTATATATGCAAATGCAAAATGACAAATATCTTATAAGATAATAACCTCCGTTTTCTAATTAAGGCAGATGGTAGGATAAAGATTAGTATATGAAATTTCACATCAAGCATCTTTATTTATTTACTTATTGGGATGTCATCATATCTCCCTTGAGGTATGATCGATAATTTTTATAATTATTACCTTTGTAATTATTTTTGTACCCACTTAACTGTGATATCAAATAATTTTTGACCCTAAGTAGTTTCTCACACTTTCAAATTTAAATTTTAAATATACAATAAAAATAAGTATCACATAATTTTGGACTTTAAATTTGAAAGATTTAAGTTTAAATTTATAACATATGATATAAAAAAAAAAAAAAAAGAGAAGCAAAACTCAATGTATACTAGTGGATGTTGTCTTATATTGATTAACCAGATGGTGTAGAATATGTATACAGCTCATCTAATTTAAATATGCTTTTCCATTGATTAAAGGCCCAACTAGTATAAAATTGAACATGGTATCAAAGTCAGCATGTGTTAGTTTGCCACCTCACCACACCACATCATGCCACGTGTCGAGGGTGTGAAGAATATATATTGGGTATTGTCTCATATGGATAAAATAAATGACCTTAAATATGTATATAAGCGTATGAGTTACTTTCCTCATCATCAATTAGTTTTGAAATGGAAACTTATAAATTTGTGTACATTGCTCTTTAAATTAAAGCCTAATTATCTCAAATTTGACATAATATCGGAGCAAGGTTACACATGAATTTTCCAAACAATTGAGGTTTGTAAAAAATTCAAATTAAAGTGAGCATCTAAGGTGTTCCTGAATCAGGGAAAAAAAAAAGAAACAGAAAGAAATGACTCTTAGGATGAATAAGAAAACAGTTTGGAAAAGAGCTACGTACTAAGGCTCTATTTGATTCTAAGAAAATAGGTTGGAAAGAAAATTTAAATAGAAAAAAAGTAATGAGGAAAAAAAGTTAAGAGGAAATTAATTTTTTTCTAATGTTTGGTTCAAGGAAAAATAGAGGGAAAAAATTATAATCATTACATTGTCATGGAGAGCATAGAGAAAATACTCAATAGCATTGATTAATTGAGAGGAGAGATAAAATTTTTAATGGCATTTCTTAATAGAATTCTCTCTCTTTTTTCATTTCTCTCTCTTTGTGAAGTTTTTCTTCCATTTTCCTCTCAATTTTGGAAAGAAAATATAATTGACCAAATTGACAAAATTTTCCATGAGTTTTTCCATCAAACTTTTTTTCTCTCATTTTTCTTCAATTCAAATAAGGGAAAGAAATTCATTTTCCATATTTTTTTCTTTCCTTCTAATTTTCTTAGAATCAAATAAAGCCTAAGGGCTCGTTTGGTTGGAGGTATTAAGAGTGGTAATGCAATTAAAATAGCATAGTCGATTACATTGCTGCGTTTGGTTGAAAAAAATGTATGCAATCAAAATTACCTTGTAATTACAATAACATAGAAAGATGTAATTAGAATAACATGGGCTTATCCCAAACAATCCTAATTACATCATTCTATGTAATCAATGTTTGGGCCCTTGTAATCAAATCCCGAGCCCGCGGTTTGGGCCTTGTAATCAAAACCCGACTCCCGCTGCCCGTCTCTCTCCTCTTTTCACTTCTCTTCTTGCGCATCGGCAATGGCGTTCTCTCTCTCGTCTGTCTCTCTCCTCGCGGCGCCATGGCTCAAGCTCTCTTTCTCCTCTTTCGTTCTCCTTTTTCAATCTCTGATACTGCTGATTTCTCCGTGCTCTAGCTCGGGTTTCTCTATGGTCTCTCGTCCTCCGGCTCTTTCCTTTACCGAGAAAACACGATTTCTCATTCTGTCTCTCTCTCTCTCCCTCTCCCTTCCCCACTCTCCCTCTCTCTTCCTACCCAGCCATCGCCATCGCCATTGCCATCAGCTCTGGTGTAGCTCGCTTCGGTCGACTTGTTGAGGACGATCGTTGCAAGGTTCATCCCTATCCGCAGCCTAGGGTTTCGGCACAAATTTTTCGGATCCGGTTCGTCTCTCAATCACTACTCACTCGGTAATTTTCAATCTCTTTCTTCTTTTTTGGCTCTTGCTTTTTCTAAGCATATGAGTTGATTCCATGGGTAATTGTAGGTTGTGTGATTTTGAGTGAATTTAGTTAACTAGGAAATGAGATTCGGATTCAGCTTGTCCATAGTTGGACTTGGATAGTTTATTTGCTAGCTATTTGGAATTATGAATTTGGAGATATGATTAGATGCTTAATTTGACTACAGATTTTATTGTAATTTAGCTAACTAGGGAATGTTTTTGATTTCTACTCGGGAATGTTTCTCATTATTGTTATTGCTAGGAATTAATTCATCTTTACTCCTAATTAGCCGTAATTAATGCATCTTTCCAGATTGATCAATTGTGCATGTACTTGTATGTGTTGTTCTTCACTGTTTATTTCCTTATTTTGGTTTTCTCGTTGTTGCACGCATACACTGTTTGTGGTCAAGTTAGGATGTGCTTATGCTAGTGGGGCTGTACATGGTGTGATTCCTAGTTGTTAATCTCTATTGAGGGTCATAACCAGTGAGGATTGAAGAAGACACGAGTAAAGAGCAAGTAACTTGGCATCAGCCGAGCTGGTGAGGATGTTGCATCTGCAGAGAGGGAGAGAGGGGGGGACCAAGAAGCAGACAGAGGGGGCAGAGCTATCATAAGTGGATTTTAGGGTGACATTTTAATTGATCATATTCGTTAACTTTATAGAAAAATAATTGCATTTTCATGTATACTTCGGCTTTTGGTGAATTAATGCCAAGAGAAAGTAGGTGATACATCCTTTGTAAATAGACAGCCATCTAAAGTGATTGTTTGATGAGAATTTCTTGTCGGCCTAGACATACTTAAGGGAAAATGGACAATTATGTATGTTGTGGGATCGGAGGATTAGTGTTATGCTACTTCGTTATTAGCAGACTAATAACTTTTTTTTATGAGTACATGTATCATGTTATTCATGTATGGACTGCAACATCCGCCTAGGCCTCCAAAAACCCTCTCATCTAATATGATGGATCACTACTCTCACTCGCTGCCACTCGTTAATTACTACTGCCTTGCTTTTATTAGGTCACTCTTAGTTTTGAACCCCTGTTCAATTCTATTTATTTTCCTAATAAATACCTACTTCATTTTACCAAATTGTATAAATGCCTACTTATTAACACAAATTCTCGAGTAAAATAATTGCATTTTCATGTATACTTCGGCTTTTGGTGAATTAATGCCAAGAGAAAGTAGGTGATACATCCTTTGTAAATAGTCAGCCTTCTAAAGTGATTGTTATCTTTGTTTTCTAAATGGGCTCAATATGCTGTTCCGTACTCCTGTTTCTATTTGTTTGATGCGAATTTATGGTCAGCCTAGACATACTTAAGGGAAAATGGACAATTATGTATCTTGTGGGATCCGCAATTAAGCTATATCAATGGCCTGTAAATGATGTCATCCATATCACTCTTTGTAAGCCGGTTAACTAATCATAAGTGGATTAAATCTTGTTTCCTCTACTTAATTTGCGAGATATGGCTAGTTTGAACTTAGCCACAAGGAAAACAAAGAAGAGAAAGCAATTTGCAAGCTTGGTCTTAGTTTGGTTGGAAGTTTTGAATGTCATTGACTTATTTTTTCAAATTGTTTGTCATATCTTGAAGTACCACAAAGAAAAGTACTCTTTAAAGAAGTCATACTCTTTGTCGAGCATACAAATTGGAGAATTGACTATGTAAATGGCTTTATTCGTGAGAGTGATACAAAATGCATCGATCATCTTACAATGGATAGACATACTTTCTTTAAGTTGTGTAGTATGCTAAGAACAATAGGGAAGTTGGACGATAGTAAACATGTCCCATTGGAAGAGCAAGTGGCTTTATTTCTAAATATTCTTGCTCACCACACAAAAAATCGGATTGTTCATAATGCATTTAAGAGGTCGGGGTGGACTATCGGTGAGTATTTTAACAAGGTGTTGAAGGGCGTTATAAGATTGCAGAGGGTATTACTAAAACAACCGGAGCCTATTGAAGAGAACTCTAGATATGAAAGATGGAAATGGTTCAAGGTATAAATTGTACCTTGTAATGCTTTTAACAATTATTTTCTTATGAGATTTTTTTTCTTGAGTGTTAACCTAACTTAGTGATATTGTCTTGGATCTTAGAATTGCATTGGTGCCTTAGATGGAACATATATAAAGATGAGGGTGCCGGAAGTGGACAAGGCTAGATATCGAAATCGTAAGGGTGAAATATCCATGAACTTGTTAGCTGCTTGTTCACAAGACATGCAATTTATATATGTTCTATCGGGTTGGGAGGGATCCGCGGCCGATAGTAGAGTTCTTCGGGATGCGATTAGTCGAAGAGATGGGTTAAAAGTCACACATGGTAAGAAAGTAATTCCTTAAAATAATCCCTTTTATTTCCAAAAATAGTTTAGGTGTTAATATTTTAACTCTTCTCTATATATTATAGGACAATATTTCCTTGTGGATGCGGGTTTTATGAACTCGGAAGGCTTCCTTGCCCCTTATAGAGGACAAAGATACCACCTAAATGAATGGAGAGATGGTTTTCGACCAACAACTCCAGAAGAGTTATTTAATATGAAACATTCATCCGCTAGGAATGTAATAGAGAGATGTTTTGGCGTATTGAAGATGCGTTGGGCTATTCTTAGGAGTCCCCCATTTTATCCTCGTCCGTACGGTGAATAGAATTGTCATGGCTTGTTACCTTCTTCACAATCTTATTAGAAAAGAGATGGCTATAGATCCTATGGAAGAATATTATGATATGAGGGCATCAAGACGACAAAGGAGAGATGAAGATCATATAGATGTTATTGAATCTTCAGATGAATGGAAGGAGAAGCGCGACCAATTGGCCAAAGAGATGTTTGATAGATGGAGAGCAAGCGAAGAAGACAGAGATAATCTACTTGTTTTTCTTGCTTTAATTGTTGTTTAGTAGAGTACTTGTAATTTGGAATTATGCTCCTTCTTGGCTTTGTTGTTGACAACTTTATTTCACATTTAGTGGTTTCGGTTTTGGTTTCTATTTCAGTTTTTGTTATGGTTAAAGTTTCGGTTTCGGTTTTTGTTTCTACATTTATTTTTGCATTTTCTACTCTTGTTTTTTTTTTTTCTACTTCGGTTGCTGCTTATCCGCAATTGGGTTGTGCTTCTGTTTTATTTTGTGCTTCGCTTTTGGTTTTTTTTCCTTTTTTTTGCTTCGGTTCTGTTCTTTTATTTCGCTTCGGTTCCGTTCTTTTTTCGCTTCGCTTCGCTTCAGTTCTGTTTTTTTCGCTTTTGCTTCGGTTCCGTTTTTTTTCTACATCTGGTTTTGGTTTTTTTTTTCGCTTCGGTCCTTTTTTTTTGCTGCTTCTAGTCCTTTTTTTTGGCTGCTTCGGTTCTGTTTTTTTTTTTTTCTCGCTTCTTCGTTCTTTTTTTTTTCTCGCTTCGTTTTTTTTTTTTTTTTTTTTGCTTCGTTGCTACCTATTTGCTTCTACATATACTTTTGTTTTATGTGTGAGCTTCAGGCTACAAACATCAATGGCTTCACCAAGAGATCGTGGGCCGGGAAAAATAAAAGAAAGTGGACGAAGAAGAAGACGATGCACTTATTGAGGTTCTTAAAGATCTTGTCAGTGGTGGAACATCATTCAAAGCCGACAAGGCTTCAAACCGGGGTTTTTAAATACAGTGGCGAGAGAAACTTAGGGCCAAATTACCGGAGTCAAATCTGAAAGCTCAACCACATGTGCATTCACGACTTCGACACTTTAAAGGCATATATACTATCATGCATGATATGGTAGTCGGAAGTTGTACAAGTGGATTTAGATGGGACACGTAAACAAAATCGGTGGTGGCCGAGAGAGAAGTCCGGAAAGTTTATGTAAAGGTAAATTATTTCAACTTAATTACTATCTTATATATTCGTTATGGAGAAGTAATGCCTTGCTTTATGGGAAAAAGGAATGATTTAGTTATATGCGTATGTTTTGTTTCTAATGTAGCATCACTCTAAAGCTGCTGATTGGAAAGGTAAACCATGCCCATACTATGAGGATTGGTAAGGACCATGCTTCGGAAAAGATGCTCAAGGCCCCGAAGAGATGGAAAAGGAAGTTAATGAAGAGGAAGAAATTGAGGAGTCAAGTAAGAAAGATGAACTCGAATCATCATCAACTCAAGAGCCTTCTAGGGTCGAAGCAAGTTCCGGGAAGTCAAGAAACTTAGAAAAACGGGCTAGAGCATCCGATAACTTAGTTAGAAGATTGTCCGAAGTTGCCTCTATTCTTGGGAGAAAGATAAGGGCTGCAAGCACTGAAATCGATCGAGCAGTTGGGTTTGATGTCGAGTTAAGTGAGAAGCGCTCCAAATTGAATGAAGAGTTGGTCAAGTTGGAGTTGATGACAATGGAGAGGCATCGAGCAGCAAGAAAAATTGCATCCGAGCCTCGAGACTATCGATCTGTTTTTCAGTATTTCGACGCCGAAAAAAGAGTGGGTGCAAGCTCTTCTCCGAGGAGACATTTAGATTCGGTAAATAAATTAGCTGTTTAATTTTAAATAAAGTTATTTTTTGTTGATCTTGTTGACTTCCTCTACTAATGGTTTCTGTGTTTTTTTTTTTCATGTTTTATGTGTACTCAAGGTGAATCAACTCATGTTGATGAAGAAGGTAGACATGGTTCCTCTACTAATGTGAAGCCGCATGCTTGTCACAAGAATATGTAGTTGATCTTTCAAACTTGTAGTTTGTTACTTTGTTAGACAATGATACTTGATAATTCGGCATTGTTTATGAGTTGTTAAAAATTGTAGCACATGATTTATTTATCGTTTTTAGATGCATTATCTTATTATATATGAAGAAGTTGGGATTCATTTCGTATTTTAATTTTTAAATTATAGACATTGTTTGCACCCAAAAATATTGAATTGATTTATTTGCATTACATTGTTGAACCAAACATGGTAATGCAATGGTGATTGCATTACATAGGTGATTACTCCAAAACCAACCAAACATAGTAATGTATTTCTTATTGCATTGCATTACATTGTTGATGGCATTACATTATTGATTGCATTACATAGTCATTGTATTGCATCCAACCAAACGCCACCTAAGAGATGGATATCGGAAAATAGTTAGATAATACATGTTACAAAATACTATAATCATGCATGATATCGATGGTTAATGAAACATATTATGCAGAGACAGACATAAAAATAATGGAAAACCATAAATTTACAAATGAAGGATGGATAGAAACATACTGAAGAGAGTAGGAGGAATGATAGACAATTTCAATTGGCGAAGTTGTAATTCTGTTCTGGTTCAAGCCGTATCCTCTCCGCTCTAAATAAGGAATGTGTGAAAACAAAATAAAAGAAAGCATAATTAGTGGGTGGATAATTGGGGGAGGGGGATTATTAACTTTTTGGGTAATGATACGTGTCTTGTATAAAGACACTTTTAAAATATTTTGTTTTGATCTATATAAATGTATTTTATGATCTAAAACTGTTATTTTTTAAATAATTATAAAGGTAAAATTTTAATAATCGTCGGTTATGTTGACAAGTATCAAATAACACCCTAATTGAATCAACCCTACCTATAAGGTGTATCATATACATAATTTTACAAATATGAAAAATGATGGATAAAATAGTGAGTTTATATAATTTGTACGTTGTAATACAATTCTACTATTCAATCACACCTTTTTTTAATTTATTGAATGATATCATAATTTTTAAGTTGAGATAAGACACTTAGCGTGTGATTGGTTGTGGGGAAAATATTTTCGAAGGAAAATATTTTTCATGGGAAAATAAATTTCCAAGGAAAACCATTTTCCACCCACATTTTCCTTTGTTTAGTAGAAGAAAAATAATTTTCTAAAATGGCTAATTAAATGCAAAAACCAATTATAAAAACCCCATAAATATGAAAAGAAAAGGTAAATAACTAATTCAACTTCAAAACCTATATATATATATATATATGTTGAGCACCTAAATTTGACAAGTTTGTACATCTCCCTATGATCAAACTTTTTCATTTATAAAATAATAGAAATTAAAAAAAGAAATAAATACTGTAAAAAAACTTTTCATTTATGAACTTTACAAAAAAAAAAAAAAAAAAAAGGGAAAAAGACAAGGACAAAATTTGGAAAAAGAAATTGAATGTGGCACATCAAGAGAAGCTTAGAACTTGAACTCCCATAAATAAGACTTTATTTTCCCTTGATTGAGGCGAGAGAAAATTAACTTCCTTCCTCGTAAAAGGAAATTTATTTTCCATTGATTGAGGGAAATTATTTTCCCATAAAATATTTATCCACCACTTATGCTACCAAACAGTGAAAACTAGAATGATAATTTTTTGAGAAAATATTTTCCACCCAAACAAACACACAAAGTGTGGCTTATATAAAACAAGTATCATTTTCCTAATTACTATAAAGTACAGATTATAGTGGAGAGGGAGGACGCATCTATACTACATATAATAACAATCTTTTTTACTCCATGCCACAATAATAATAATAATAATAATAATAATAATAATAATAATAATAATAATAATACTATATGTGTTGGATTCCGATAACTTTGATGAGTCACAAAAGCGTTTTCGTTATGAGGGGATAACATGTAAAAGAATATCTTTGAAAGTGAAACTATTCAATAAAATCAAATGATCGAAAAAAGAAACTCACAAGTACAACATCGCTCCGTAATTTAATAATTTCTTAAGTTATGCATTATACAACATTACTCCGTGTATAGCACGGTACAAACTAGTATGGATAACGTTGTTGTAATAGTCTATTTTTATTAAGAAATTAAATTAACATTCGAACGTTCATAAATAATTTCAAAATGTTTTTTAATACTATGCATTTAACCAAGCATATCAGTATCCTTTGAGTTTGAAACACACCCCCTTTTGCTTCTTTTCTAAATTTTTTTAATTCTAAACACTAATTTTAAATTTATTACTTCTTTTTCTCTTTTTAAGATTAGTGGGGCTGTTATCAACCTAATGACAGTTAGTGATAAGCCCCTTTTACTTCAATTTTTTCAATTGAATTAAGATCCGAAGATATTATTTTTTTTTCTAATAAATTTTATCTCCTTCTTATGAGAGTTTGAGTTTCTTTCCTATAGAGTTTGGGGTTTCTCTCCTTTTTGTGAGAGTTAGGGTTTCTCTACTTGTGAGAGTCTTGTTTTCTTACTTTTGTACGAGTTATTTCTCTTATTAATACGTGCAAGTTTTTATTAGGGTTGTTGATTCGATTGGAAGGTGCATTTTTTATATTTTGATCGATTAGTTTCATTGAAAATGCTTTACGATGAGACTCCTAATTAAACTATGTCAGAAATAAACAAAAAATGGTACAAAATTAATTATATATATATATATATATATATATATATATATATATATATATATAGTTTTCTTATCAAAATTAAATCTAGACCTTTAATTTAGATCTAATGGCTAATATTCACTCCTCTCATCTCTCACCCTATCCGTGTCATCTTATTGGATATATATATATATATATATATATATATATATATATATATATATATAGCGACACGTAGGATGGAAATAGGTAGATTCAATGTAATTTTAATTAAATTTAATGTTGCAACTATTTAGATTAACATTAAATATAATAAACATTAATTAAGAATATGTAGTATATTTATATATTAAAAGTTGAGTTGAAGCAATGTATGAACGATATGTAGGATGCCACGCAAGATGCCATGTTGGATGACAAATAGGTAGATTGAATGTAATTTTAATTAAATTTAATGTTGCAACTATTTAGATTAACATTGAATATAATAAACATTAATTAAGAATAAAAAATATATTAATCAAAATAGAAAAAGTAAAGAGACATATCTATTTACTATTTATAATAAATTATATAATCTAATATATAATTTCTTACTGTTATTTGAAAAAAATAACTGTTTTTTAACTCGTAATTAATTTTAATTGTTATAGATTAATTAGAAATAATTAAATTAAAAAATTATTAAATTATTAAAAAATTAATTAATACCCTTATATAGCAAGGGCTATAAGCCTGGTATAATTAAATACAGCGGACTCCGAAGAATTCTGTTGTCGCCCAAGAATTCTGTTGTCGTCCAGCTATTAGGATATGTTTGAACAAAAAAAAAAACAAATTACTACAAAGTACTATTGATATTCTATGAATGTGGGACACAGAAAAGATAAGATCAAGAAAATGGGTCTCATAGAGCATTTACAATGTGAGGCCAATGTTAGGTTTATAAGGTGAGTGCCTACAATAACAAATTATTTAATAGTTAATTTTTTTCTCTCTAAAATTCCATACTTAACACTGCAAGGTTTATCACTTAAGTGCACGAAATCAAATATATATCCTAGATTCACACTACAACATATAATTTTTTTTTTAAACAAAAAATATATTAGAGTATAAATACCGTATTTTCAACCATTACTGTGAACTTTTCATTGAAATAAATCTTGAAAAATAAACATCTCTCTCATGCATGTAAAAGTGGAAACAATAATGATTTTTTATAGGAAAACATTTTAATCGTGCGGAAAGGACAAAAGCGATGTACCATAGCAAAAGAAATACAAAAAACGTGCAAGAGCAATGCAAAGTTAAGTGAAGCATGTCACTCCAGCGAACTGATTTTTTTCAGACTGTATCTATGGCCATTGGCTTCTACTTGAATGTCTTAGCTTAACGGGACCACTTGGGCGGCTGAGGAACCTGGCTAGTATGGTGACTGCATACACTTCTACATAGCTATTACGTGAACTTCGTTTAGATAGAGCGAACATGATAATGGACGTCCAACTGTCCAAGGATATACACGCAACTTTATTACTTATATTTGTATATATGATGAATAGCCACATTAGTGGGGGAAATTGTGAGAGGTTGTCTTTTTTTTTTTGGGCTTAATTATCTTAATTTGTTTTTGAAATTGTGAATCTTCTCTAGCCATTAGATTTTCATTGCCTCATCAAATCTGCCGGCCTTCAAATTCTCTTCTATGGCTTAAATTCATTATCTTGTTTGCTGCTACTAATCATGAGAAATAATGATTTTGTTTCTTTTAGGATCGGAAGCTCACTCAAACAAATAAAATTGGAATAAAAGAAAGAACAAAATGGGACACAAGATTTTTAACGTGGAAAAACCTAAACCGGAAAAAACCACGAACCGATACACTAGAAATCGGTAGCAACTAAAACAAATTTACAAGGAAAAAACATGACTTGGAGGGTTTTTGGATAGTAAAATAGTAAGATCGTAAGATCGGGATCGGAAGCTTAATAACCATGGCTTAGACCGCTATACTCGTAGAGCCACTTCTTCCTCATCCACCCCCACGACCTCCACGACTTGCTCATCCTCTACCTCGACCTCAACCTCAACCTCCACGAACCGTCCATCTAAAGAGATACCCAATAAGTTCAAAACACTTTGGTTCCTCGTGCCCTATTTTTCAACGAGTGTTTGCATGAGATTTTTCTCCCGGATATTGCATTGATTTTGATTAGGTAACCGCAAATGCTGCTGCACTCTCCTGTTTGTTATCATGGTATATCATCACTTTTTGTGATTCTCTTCTTGAATAATAATATTGAAAATTTATCAAGTGATGGTGGTGGCTCTTGAGCAAGAATTTGCCCCCGATAGTAGAGTATGAGTCATCATTCAATCCCATCAAAAATTAATAAGCTTTCTCCGCTTCATGCATAGCAATTATCTTGCTGGTTTGCATGGTGACCTTCATGCATAACACCTCCTAATTCTTTTACTCCATTGCAACGGGTTTTTCTCTGTGGGGTTCATACAACTCCTTCTAGTATAGGAAGTCCTTGATTTGCATTTTTCGAACGCAAAGTCATTTCTATCGAACCTCACAATTTTCACCTTGCGACTCTCCATTTTGATGTGAACTCTCAATCTAACTACGCTCTTATACCACTTGTTAGGCGGGAGCTCACTCAAACAATCAAAACTGGAACAAAAGGAATAACAAAAATAGGATACAAGATTTTTATGTGGAAAAACCAAAACTAGGAAAAATCATGAACCGATACACTAGATTTCAAGTAGTTTACAAGGAATTTCACTCAAGCTAATTATAAGTTTACATCTTGAACTCTCACTATTTAATACAACAATGGAGGATTTTCACTCAGTTAAATAGTGAAACCAAGCATTTACAAGCCTTTATATGCATTAACACAGAGAAATAAATGCAAGAAAACGGAAGAAACGGACACAAAACCGAGACAGCCCCAAGCATTGCAATCGGCACAGGGCTGTGTCATCTGACACGGCCAGCCCGTGTCGGCTACTGCCTCCCCACTTCTTGATTTCTTCACTTGACACGCCCGTTCTCGATGTATTGCGGTCGTGCTCGCCGTCTTTTTCCTCATAACTCGATTTCTTGAGCCCGAAATTCACATTAGGCTCCATATATCGAACAATTTCCTTTCTCCTTGTTTATGTTGTTTATTTTGTTGCCCACTCCTCTCCATTTCTTTTTGTTCGATCTAATAAGGTTGAAGGGCAACACATCGCTGGAGATGTTAACTGCATGTATTATATGTTTGTAATTTGTAATGTTTTTTGGATAAGTTCTATTTGACCATTCTTCTAGATTTGATTCCTGATTGTTGGATTCCTCTTTGTTTGGATTTTGTTGTTGATTTTTCGCTTTATGTTTTTAGATTCTAGTCATGCCAACCCGTCTCGATTGTTAAGTTATGCACTATCTCTGAGTTGTGATCGAGTACATTTTAAGTGTTCCATTGTGGATTTTGGGTACAGGGTCTATTTTACCTCTTTAATTTCTCATGGTTGTTCCTCATTGAAATGGTTTGGTATTAACATTAGAGGATGTTATTGTGCTTACCCCACTAGATTACAGTGTTCACTTTGCGGAACATGTCATGTCCCTATGCAGTGAGGGCTACATGAGTATGGATATTAGTGGTTTATCAGACTAGAAAGAAGCTCTATGACAACCTTAACTACATAAACATCCCTTGAACTAATATTGTGTATCCCTTTTGATAGCTGAGATTTTGATTCCAATTGCCTAGCATCCTAGATGCCTCCCTGGTGGTTGTGTATTCAATGTTCATTGCCCTTTTGTATTCTATTTTCTTACATGTTTAAAGCCTTGATAACGAAATGTCGACGTCCAAGACAAAAACTACCCTTTAGGCAAAAGGACGCTGTTGAGAATGGAAATCGAAACGTTAACGAAGTTTAACCTTGAAAAAGCTAGTTGAGCATTGCCTTATATTCAATCACACAGGACTATATCCAGGGCATATTAGCCTTAGTTTTATAGTCGCATTCCTGTTACTGGCATCATATAAAATGACCATTAAAGGCTCATATATCATATGTACCCATAACTCGTTAACCTTGAAAACGCTAGTTGAGCATTGCCTTATATTCAATCACACAGGACTATATCCAGGGCATATTAGCCGTAGTTTTATAGTTGCATTCCTGTTACTGGCATCATATAAAATGGCCATTAAAGGCTCATATATCATATGTACCCACAACTTTCTTACATGCTCAGTGCGTTTATGATAATTGTCTTCGTCAATTATAACTAACGAGCATGAGCTGTTAAGGATATCTTATGAATTCTTTATTTAACCTTCTTGCTAAATTTCTACCAACGAAGTCCCTCTTCAAGTCATAATTGTTGGTGCCTAAAACACAAATTAACGGACTATTTGTTATCTCTTATAATTCCTACGACATGATATGTGGGTCGCACAAAAATGATGAAATTTGGTAGTAATGGTTGGTAACTTCTGAAAACTGAACTTATATCTATTAGTGCAAAGTGTGGGACGCATAAAAATGATAAAATTTTCAATAAATTGAATCACTTATAAACTTTGTCTTGCCCAGTGGGCCAAGTGTTGCAGTAGTTCACAGGTCTGTCTCAGGGTCTTGCTAGAACATGCATTATTTAGGTTCTTTTTTCTGAAGGGGAGATTAGACATATGATTAAAGTTTATGGAGCTTTGCACATCAGGAGAAGGTTGATCGACCATGTAAGTAGTTAGAAGAACCATTAGTAATAGAGCCTTATGAGTACAATCTTCAATCTTTATTGATATATTCCCACATCTGTGAACAGTCACCGCTAAGTTCTCTATTGAATTGTTTTGTATTGGTTCTTGCATATGGGAAAAGTAATACACCACGGGGTTGCTTTGTATTAGTTTGCTGTCTTTTCTCGCGAGGTGAGGCTAAATGGGAATATAGTACAAACTTGAGAATGAACAGATATTAGGGGTGGAAATATCTCTGTCATTATTTGGTGCTAGCTTTACATTGACCCCCCCAATTCTTTTCTTTTTCCCTTCTATTTTGTGTTTTGCTCGAGAGTTGCTCAAGCTTGAAGTATCCCACTCTGAGCACATTTTCATTTCAATTTGTGGAAGGTGGTTGATAAGATCTGAATCTAATCTTATCTTTATATTTGCTCCTTTTTCTAAATAAGAAAGCTTTGATATAGGGTTTTACACATTTACTACTTATGTTTATGACTGTTGCATATTACTTCTCAGTCATGTCTACTGCCCTTTGAGGACTACTGCATATTGTGTCCATTGCGCTAAAATCTAAATCAATGTTAATATATTTTTTGCTACCTGTGTTGTATGCATAGCTAATTAAATAGTTTTCTTTAGTTTATTTTGTATTTATTAGTAAGGACCTATGCCAATGCTCTCTTTCTTCTTAGGTATCAAGTTCGAGGGATTACCAGTAGGAAGAATGAGGAGAATGCTCAAATTTGGTGGTCTCAACTGCTTAGGTCCTCTACAGTTTCCCTACTCCACCCCCTCCTTTCGCTTTATTTAATTCAATTTAAAGTTTTCCTTTCACATGCTAATCTTGATTTAATTGTGGAGTTCTTCTAATTAGGTTTTGAGAACTCCGTCAAGCTCCATCTGCCATCTGCGCCCATGCACAGATGTCTCCCACTTTCTCCATCTTTCTCCCAAAATTCTTTCTCCCACACCACCACCGTTAGACCATAGAACCTCATCATACTTCGGCGACAGTATATAGGGTCTTGCACCACCGTGCTCCACCACCACACAGCCCCAAATAATAGTGTCAAAATGAACCAATTCTTGTTGAAATGAATTCCAAGTAAATGTGTCATTAAAATTCAAAGATTAACCTCTGTTGAAACGAAAATTGAACACCATTACAATAAGCCCTGACGAAAAGTGAATCCAATTAGCCTAGATTTGGGCAAAATACACAGCAAATTTGCTCCATATAGCAGTGATATGAAAAAGATGAACTAGAACTGAAAATTTGCTCTAAAGAGGGCCTTGCCAACCACCCTAGTCCATATGCGTCGCTGTTAAACCTCATATTTACCGCCTTCTTACCCTGTTATTTTGCCCATTGCCATTGTAATTTTTAAGATGGTATGTTTGGTTTGGGTTGGTTTTGATTATTTCCTCTTAATGGCCATCTAATTTTGTAAAACTCTTAATAACAGGTATTTGAGCAAAAATAAGCGAGATTCAAGGTTAATTTGATTAAACACAATGAAGAGGATGGTTCGAGCTTAAAAGGAAGCAAGAATAATGGCTAAAACTCACTAAGTCAAGTCGTTGTTTGTGTAAACCTTTAGACAAAGAGCAAAAATCAAGGAAAGGCTGCACGGTCACCAATGTAGACTCACACGAGTCATGCGAAAAGTTACAACAAAGGTTGATGTCATGCACGGTCTACCATGCAAACTCACAAAGCGATGCGTAAGAGCTAAAAAGGAGGTAGAAAGTCCAGTCATTTCACATGATTGGTCGTGCGAAAGTGCACGATCGTGTGAGAACCATTGCCGGAAAAGCCATACGACTACTCATGCGGATATGATTGTGTTGTCCGATTTCGAAACTTATTAATTGATTTTTGGTTTTTATTTTGGGGATGACTTTTCATTCTACATTCTTTTAGGGTTTTTTATTAGAACTTTCAGTAGAGCGACTTCTCAAGATTTGAAAACACAAGATTAATTTCAATTGAATCATTCGGATTTCTATTCGATAAATTCTAAGTCTCTATCTTTATGCTTCTCTTCGTGATTTCTCAGTAGCTTTCATACCTATGTTTATTGAAGTGTGTGATTCATTTAAAATGATGTTTAGAGGCTCAATTCCTAACTTAGGTTGAGATTAATCCCTATTATGTCTTGATAATCATGATTTGAATATGCCATTGAGTTGTTCTATGCTTGTTTATTTAGAATTCGCTTTGCTCAACATCTATTCGGTGAAAGCTTGAAAGATAAATCATCCAATCCAATTATTTGGGTTTCGTGAACATTGAAAGGTGGAATCTTTACCTAGAGTGATGTAATGAATGATTAAAACTTTTATAGAAAAATAATTAAGGTTTTACATCGAGGATTTTGATATGCATATCCCGTAATTTTTCCTTTTTAATCCCATAAATATGCAATTGCAATGAAGAAAATTAGTCTTTGACCTTTCAAGCATAGACAAGTCCCAAGCGGAATTTGAGTATGATTTCGGGCATAATAGTATGATTAACCCCAGTCTAAGGCCTTTTATTATTTGAATTCTCACTTCATAATTTTAGCTATAATTTAGTGTAGTTAGTAGCATTATTCATCAAAATTAGATTACCTAGATTAAGTTTAATAGTGGATTTTGGTATTTGGAAATGAGTTCCTCAAGAACACAACTCGTACTCGCTGGTTGTTAGCTACAGCTATGTCGTGCACTTTTAGTATTTTCTCAACAGTTCCCTCGAAGGGCTCTAACAAAAAAACTCAAATCTAAAACCGAATTTAAGATTGAAGGGAATAGAGAGAAAAGACCACTCGGTGGAGCAACCGTGATCATGGGCCAACAAGTGATCGTTAGCGGTTCACCTATCGTGAAGGTTTGTCATGCTCCGGCAACAAGGATGAGAGAGGGAATGAGATGGGAAGAGAGAGGGAATACTAGCAGTAGAAAACTTAGACTCGAAGCTAGAGGAAGATAGAAGAGTTGGAGCATTTGAAATTACGCATTTTCCTTAAATGACCTCTCGCCTCTATGATTTTTAGGTATTTAATAGTAGCCATCAAATTTTACAAATTAACCATAAAAAATGAGTTTGCATGAAATAATAGTTTGCACTAAAGTAAGTGTTGCACATGAACCTAGCTCTCTCTCTCTCTCTCTCTCTCGTGTGTGTGCGTGGGTGGGTAGGTGGGTGGGTGGTTGGGTATGTGTGTGTATGTGTGTGTGTGTGTGTGTGTGTGTGTGTGTGTGTGTGTGTGTGTTTGTTTGTTTGTTTGTTTGTTTGTTTGTTTGTGTGTATAAAAATATGGTATGCTTCCACCCTCATATAACCACACATGATTATGTGTTGCAGGGAAATAAGTGTAAATAAGGAACCAACATCATCCCCGCACTTAATAAGTGAGGAAAAAATATATCCACTTTGAAGGTTTGCTCCTGGAGAGTCTAAGTCACCCTAGAGGGGGTGAATAGGGTGATGAGGAAATTTGAACAAACTTAGAAACTTTTTGCTTGAAAAAGATAAACACCCGAGTCGAGTCTAGATTGGACTCAAGCAAAGTAAACACTCGTAAATACGTGGAAACCCTCATAGGGCGGAAAACCACGGACAAGTACTAATCTAAGCACCAAGTCAAATCAACTATTTTGAATCCTCAAAATACAAAGGAATGACTCTACCGAATTGCTTCCTTAGACAATTCCTTACAATGTTTTCGTAGACTCGAAGTTCCCTTATCCGATTTAGTACTTCCTAACCGAGTTAGCCTTTACGGTTAGGGACAATTGAGTTGAGTTAGCCCTTACAGCTCAGTCAAGGGACCTTACTCGGAAAGTAAGAGAATTATGTAACTGTTTACAAGACTTTACAACTAAGAAAATATTAATTACAAACTGGGAGTTGTAATAAGAAGATTTGAATATGAAAACAATGACTTTCGATTAAGTAATGTGTTTCAAGCAATAATTCCAACAACTCTTCAAGTCTTGTGAAGTGGCTTCTATTTATAGACGACCAAGCGGAGTAACCATTGTGCCTTGGTCCTGAACGAAGTCTTTATCGACCATTGTAACGACTCTTCCGAGTTACTCGAAAAGATCCGTTGGGATGTGAACATTGTGCAATGGCTCTTGGCTCCAAAAGGTACTCCAGTCAACCGGTGATGTCCGAAAAGCAAGGTGGAAACCACCGTTGAGCCTAGCATTGAAGTTTTCCAATTTTGGAAACAGACAATCCCGACACGGTGTCCGAGCCTCGTTTAGGGGCGAGATAAAGTTTGTCTGTCGGTGATTGACAGCTAGAAGCCGGTTACTTTTGTATTTCAAAAATGTGATAACCTCGTTTGAATAACCTACAAAAAGTAAACCACTTTGGTTCTCAAAGTATAAAATACATTGGTCCAAAATTAGGCACAAATAATAATTAAATTAAGATAATTAAGTGCATAATTATCTTAGGCCTAGAAGAGTGGAATTTTCCGAGTCTAATATTCAGTCTACTCAAATTCCATCGAGTTAATCGTGAGGATGATCAAGTTAAAAGAATAGAACATTAGAGTATAACAACTTGATCCGGACAAATAATTCTCAAACAAATAAACCGACTTAAAAAAGAAATTAATACTGTAATTCACTTTGCGTTGAAATGTGCAGTCAAGTACTCGGAATAAAAGTGCTAGAGAATATATTTGATCATGCGATAGTTCCGAGTGATGTCCGAGTGACTCGAAACATCGGTGTAGAAGATATACAATAATTTGATTTCGAGTCAGTCGAAACGAATGAAAACTTATACAAAAATTTGTATAACACTCGGAATGACTTGAAATCAAAATTTAGGAGGGATGAGGTTTATACCTGAATCTTCATGTAGTTCTCGGAATGACTCGTAGTTAGGATCCGAGTCTTCACACTCTTATAAGAGGGATAACAACCTAACAAGGTATGTCCATGCTTATTGCGAGTGACGGTTTACATATCCTGAAATTGTAATATTAATTTTTCTATACAAAAGTTCCATTGATTATGATAAAATACAATGTGTAGTAATAAGATGGAGAAAGAAGGAAGTAAAAAACTTTTCTCTATACCTCACCAATCCATAAGTACAAGACATATATATATATACTGCTAATAGCTTCTTATCTCTTACCAATAACCTATAACCAACTAGATAATATAAAATAACCAAATAGATAAAGTCTTAAATAACTATATATATAGAGTCCTATATAATCACATAGATAAAGTCTTAGATAATTACAAATATGGAGTCATAGATAATCATATAGATAATCCTAAATAGAGTCATATTTATGCTTGACACTTCCCCTCAAGTTGGAGCATGTAAATTTACAATGCCCAACTTGTGTTGTAGGAATTGGAACTATTGCTTCCCTAAAGCCTTTGTAAAAAGTTTGCAAGTTGATACTTAGAAGGAACATAGGTTGTCTCTAGCTCTCCTGAAAGAATAAGTTCTCTAACAAAGTGACAATCAATTTTTATGTGCTTAGTTCTCTCATGAAATACAAGATTGCCAGCAATGTATAGCTTTGCCTGATTGTCACAAAATAAATTCATTGGTTTATCAAGAAACACTCTTAGAGAAGCTAGGAAGGACTTAATCCAAATCAACTCACTTGTCACCGAGGCCATAGCTCGTATTTTGCTTCCGCTGAAGATCTAGATACGGTATTTTGCTTTTTAGTTTTCCGTGAGATAGGAGACCTTCCGATGGTAACAAAATAACTAGTTAAAGATCTTCGAGTAAGTGGACATGTTCCCCAATCCAAATCACAATATGCATAAACCTACAAATCTGAATCACTTCTTATCAATAAACATTAACCTCGTTGTACTTTCAAAAATCTTAAAACACGTTGTGCAACCTCTATATGCTCTTTATTCATATCATGCATGAACTGATATAGGACGTGGACTACATGGCATAGCTCCATTCGTGTAATAGTAAAACATATAAGTCGTCCTACCAATCGTCGGTACCTTGTTGTATCGTCAAATGACGGAGTTGTCATGAGCGCAAGTTTGTGGTTGGTCTCCATTAGAAAATCCATTAGAAAATCCACTTGTTTGGAGCCTAGAAGACCACACTCCTCAATAATTTCTAAAGTATATTTTCTTTGATATAAAAATAGCCCTTGTATGCTTCTAGCAACTTCAATACCTAGGAAATACTTTAATGATCCTAAATCTTTAAAGTGGAAACAATTATTTATATATGTTTTGAATTCGGTGCAAGCTCCCGAATTGTTTTGTAGAAGTACCAAGTTATCCATATACACTAACAAGGCCATGAAGATATTTCACATTTTATATGTTAATAAAGAATAATTGGCATAAGATCCAGTGAACCATTCTCTAGCAAATTTAATGATAGCTTTTTAAACCATTATTGAGGGTCCGTCGAAGCCTATAAAGACACTTTTTGAGTCTACACACCTTGTTAGATCCTAATGGCTTGAATACATGTGGTAATTTCATGTATACTTCTTCATCTAAATCTCTATGTAGGAAGGCATTATTTATAGCCATTTGATGTAATTCCCAACTTTTTGCAACAACAACTAATAGAAAACATCTCACATTAACCATTTTTGTAACTAGGGAAAAAGTCTCATTGTAATCAAAGTCTTCAATTTCTTTCGTCTCCTCGTATCACTAACCGAGCTTTGAAGCAATCGATGGACCCCTTTGAGTTGTACTTGACTTTGTACACGCATTTGTAGTTTATAGGTTTCTTTTCCGGCAACAAGTCTACAATTATTCATGTCTCATTCAGCTCGAGAGCATCAATCTCTTTTGCCATTATTTCTCACCACTTGGGGTTTTTTACCACCTCATCAAAATAAATGGGCTCCACAATCTTGGTAATAGCCGCTAATATTCTATGCTTTTCAGAAAAATTTTCACAAGTAACATAACTAGCTATAAGATATGGTTTACCCGAAGAGAATTTTTGAAGTAGGTCATAAGAGAGAGAGAGAGGGGTTTTTGGCCCTCGTTGTGTAGAAAACATAATTAATCTTCCAGGTGGGCTGGGGCTTCATTTTTCTCGCTACCCATGGCCCAGTGGCTCGGCCTTCATCATCCTCCTATTGCCAACAAGGCCTGCCAGCACCTCAAATTGGGATGGTGCACGCGATCGTCGGTTGGGTCGGAGTCATTCCCAACACCTCAATTTGGACTGGTGTATGCATCCCGAGTTGTTTGGTCTAAAGATGCTTCCTACTGCTATTGTTACCCCATGGTTCTTCCATCACCTACATGACTAGGCCCATTAGGCCGTGCTTGCCTAGAAACCATAATCTTATCATCATCATGCGACCCGGATGTTGTCCATAATTGCTTCTAAGCATCAACACTCTTTTCATCTTTATTTTTATCACAATATGGAAAAATTTCCTCATGAAAAATCACATCTCTACTTACCAATACTTCTCCTATTTCCAAATCATATACGCCTTCCATCACTTCTTTCAAAAGGAATAACCCACAAACATACACTTTCAGCTACGTGTTGCAAATTTGTCTTTTTGCCTTTGATACTCGATCCACATAACATAAAGAACCAAAAGTTTTGACTTGATCATTGGTGGGTTTATTTTTAAAAATAATCTAATATGGTGTTTGACCTTTCAAAACCAAAGTAGAGATCCTATTTATCAAATATGCAACAGTTAGAATACATTCACCCTAAAAATCTAGAGGAAGATGGGCTTAAAAACAAAGAGCCCTAGCAACTCTGTAAAATATGTCAGCGTTTCCGTTCAACCCTTCCATTTTGCTGGGGAGTATCGACACAACTTGCTTGGTGTATTATTCCTTATTCTCCATAAAACCTTTCACGGACCCGGAAGTAATTCACTTCCATTAGCACTCCTAGTTACTTTCACGTTGACATTAAATTCATCTTTGACCATCATGCAAAATGCTATAACCAACTTAGAAGCTTTTCCTTTTTCTTTCGTTAGGTACACCCAAGTACCTCTACTTGCATCATCAACAATAGAAAAAAAAGAAGTTTATTTCAGTCAAAGACTTACTATGATAAGCTCCCATATATCACAATAAATTAAATCAAAAATTTCGAAGTTTTATTATCAATTAAAGAAAAAGGAAAACAAGTCTGTTTTGCTCTAAACACACATACAAATTTCATTATGACACTTACTACCATGGGTATTAAAAATGCTAGGAAGAAAAGACATAGTCTTATGCAAAGGATGACCAAGTTATCGATGCCATAAGTCAAAACCGATAATACTGTTGACTTGAATATGTTATGGTTGGACATCCATAAGATAGTAGACCCCTCTCTTCTATTTACCCATTCTAATCGACCTCCTCATAGTATGACCCTGTATCACACATAACTTGTGAGCAAATATTATTATGCTAAATAATTCCGATATAAGTTGTGCAATAGAAATTAAATTACAGTTTAACCCAGGGACATATGAAACATCATAAAGATTTAATTTTGGGTTTAATTTGGACCAAACCCCTCTTTGTAAAAATGCTAGTTTCACCACTCAAGCATACCGACCGGAATTGGATGAGTATCATACACATGCTCAACCTACTTTTATCTCCTACCATATGATAAAAGGCCCCACTATCCAATAACCATTGATCATTACTTAAGAGCTTCTCTGATCCTTCCTTCGAAATGTTATTAGACTAAGTAGTTTTTAAACTTGTTATGTAGAAAAGCCGGGAACTTGAGGTGGTGGAGTACTAATGTCATTAGTATGTTGTTCTTCCACATTTTCTTGGACCGCATATACTATAGTGCCACTTTTTCCTCATCCACCACCACTACCTCCACGTCTTGCTCGTCTTCCGCCTTGGCCACAACCCCCACGAACCATCCATCTAGAGAGATACCCAATAATTCCTCGTGCCCTATATTTCAACAAGTGTTTGTATGAGATCTTTTCGCCGAGATATTGCATTGATTTTGACTGGGTAACAGCAAATGTTGTTGCACTATCTTGTTTGTTATCATGGTACATCATCACTTTCTTGTGATTCTCTTCTTGCATGATAATGTTGAAAATTTTATCAAGTGATGGTAGTGGCTCTTGAGCAAGAATTTGCCCCATGATAGTAAAGTATGAGTCATCATTCAATCCCCTCAAAAATTGATGAGCTTTCTCCGCTTTATGCATTGTAATTATCTTGTCGGTTGCTCCATAGTGACATCCTTTGCATGTACAAATTGGAATGTTAATATGGCTATCGAGTCTATAAATTCATCAAATTGGCATAAAATTCTCCAACTTCAAGATTTTCTTGTTTGTAATCAACAATTGCTTCATTTAATTGATAAATTTTAAGAGCATTGGCAACCGAATATCGCTTGTTTGGACCTCCCACATCTCTTTGGATGTGTCCGTATATGCAACACTCATGTGTAATTTTGGATCTATGATATGTAGAATCCATGAACAAAGCATGGAGTTAACCACGTCCCGGACATGAGATTTAGAAAATCTTAATCTTTATTTTCTGTTGGACGTTGTAAGGTTCCATCAATAAACCTTGATTTCTTTTCTACCTTTAGAGCCATTTTTACGACTTTTTTCCACATATTGGCTCTATTTGGCAAACAATTGTTAGTCTGTTTGTATTAGATGTTTGTTATTAATTGTTTGAATTAGGTGTTTGCATTAGTTGTTTGAATTAGTTGTTTCTTGAAAAAGGTGTTTGGTAAAATTAGTCTGTTTGAGGAAAAAATGTATGGTGAAATTTCATTTATACCCTTACGTCTAAGTTGTCTTTTAAATAAATATATATAATTTTTTTATTAATCATTTTATTTGTTTCAAATATAATTATATTATGTTATATATAAAAATTATCTTCATTTATATAATTTTATTTTCTTACTATTTTTACAAATTTTATATTTATTTTCTACCTAATATAATATTTATTATATTCAATTTAAACAAAAACTAATATCAAGTAGTAGTAGTAATAGAAGCAGTAATAATAATAATAATAATAATAATAATAATAATAATAATAATAATAATAATAATAATAATAATAATAATAAAAAATAAATAAATAAATAAATAAATAAATAAATAAATAAATAAATAAATAAATAAATAATGGTTGGTAGCTTATGTCCTAATTTCTCCTAACTTTTGGGCAAATGTGTCATTTTTACAAACAGACTCTTCCAAAAGGATAATGGGAAGAGTCTGTTTGAGAAAGAGTTGTTTGGGGCCAAACAGACTCTTTTAAATAGCTGTTAATCAAACACTACTTTAGTTGTTTTGACCAAGTCAAAACAGTTAAACCCCAAACATCTCTTTTTTCCCAAACAATTGTTGTAACCAAACGAGGCCATTGTAATTTTTCCAACGAAAACTACTACTGTTATCAATACCCCAGGACCTTCGGATGGATGTAGATAATCCGGTGAGTGTGATTGATTGTGAACCTTTTGTTCTACCCTCCATCAGTCATGATTTTCTTAGTTTTAATTATGTGGCTCTAATACCATGATAAAATACAATGTGTAGCAGTAAGATGGAGAAAGAAGGAAGTGAAAAGATGTTTTTGTATATCTCATCAATCTATAAGTACATGAGATATATATAGTAATAGCTTCCTCTCTCTTACCAATAACATACGACTACCTAGATAACATAAAATAACCAAATAGATAGAGTTCTAGATAACCATATAGATAGAGTCCTAAATAGAATCCTATTCATGTTTAACAAATTAGTTCTAAAAATCATAGAAAAAAGGGCAAAGTATAATGCAATCACAACCAACATTTTGGGTAGTGGATTGTATTTCTTTTTTTTTCTTTTTTGGTTTTCATGAGTATTGTCTTTCTTACGGGTACTAGTCAAAATCTCCTACATTTAACTACTAACGTATAGGCAACATCTCATTCTAATATCGCACGTGCTAAACATTCTAATACCCTACATACTAATACATGCATGCTTATAATCTTATGACCAATTGATAATAGTGTTAGTTCACAAGATTCTTCAAGTATGGATTTTGATATTTGCTGCCATTCACAAGCAAGTTCAATTTACGCGGAGTTTAATGGTGATTTATTTTGGGTTATTATGAGGAGTTACATTCAGCCAAACATGCCAAAAGTCATCTTTCATCCATCATTCAAGCCTTTAACTATGGCGATTCTTCAACCATTTTAAGTGTGGCTTTATTCCACCGAGTATGGTTGTGAACCCACCTTATGGTTATCGGGAGTGCTCGAGGCACCTCCCTTTGTGGACAGTTTTAGTGAGAATTTCGGTACCAATCTATGCCTCCTATCTTTTATATTCTATACTATAATGAAAGTTTATTAGTCAAAAAACTACGTTGAGATACCTCAACTTCTTGGCAACTATTTTTAGACCCAAAATTCTCAAAAATGATTTTGAAGTACATTAAATCTATACCTCCTAGCTTGAGTGTTTAGGCAGGATTTTTGAAAATTAAACTTAAAAGCCCGAATTTACCCTTAATGAGGTGTAAAAGCTAAAATTAAATCCCTAAATTCTCTCTCTCTCTCTCTCTCTCTAACGGTCATGTTCAATTATAATAAATTTCGCCCATTCTTCTTCTTCACTCTTATTCCTGGTTTTTTATTTTTTTGTTGCTTCTTGCTATTACTTTTTCTATCTTCATCAAAAGGTTTGTTGCTTTGTGAAAGCTTCAAAGCGTAATGTTGTTTTGCTCGTTGTTTTGCCTACTGCCCTGTTAAAGCTTCAAATCTTGTTGCCTTGTTAATGCTTCAAAGTTGGATCCTTTGTTGTTGGTATAATTGTTGTTTAATTTTGTAGTAGAATATGTCATTTTAAAATCGTGTTTTTTTGTTGCAAATAAAGGTGGAGTTTATAAAAAATGGAAGACATTTCTTCATCAAGGAGCAATTGGTTCAATGTATATGAGGAAGACTTATGTCGAAGACGCAACATGATGGGAACAAGGAAAGTGTCCCATTGGAAGTAAAATCCAGGGAGGGAATACATAAAGTGCTTGAGATGTGAGAAATTCTTGAAATGATTTAATGAAAATCCCGAGTTTGACAAGTAGAGTCATAAGGATGTTGAATGAAATCAACACCGAGTTGGTTGAACTAAAGATAATGTACAAGTTGATTAAGGAAGGCTTGAGCATTGTTAGCATGTTAATAATAGGTTTAATTGTTGTAGTTGGTATAGTCCTTGTTATTTGAATAAGTTGTTGTTGAGACTGATTAAGATACATGGTGAAGTTTAAAAGGTATGGGGGATGTTCTTTGAATAATATGACAATTTAATAAATAGAATTTCCTGAGTTGTTGAATGAAGAAGAATTAGCAATAACGTTATAAATATGTCAATGATAATCAACTTAAAAATTTGTTTGTCAAACTTCCCATAATAAGTACATCACAAGAGTTGAGGTTGCTGATGTCAATCCAAAAGCCATAGTACATCACATTATATCAAATTTCCCAAAATACATCACACTAATTTTAGTTTGTCAAACTTCCCAAAATAACAACCCAATTACATGCAGATGTCAATTTTCAATCCAAAAGGAACTTCCATTAGCAATTTCTATCTTGGCCTTAGTTGAGGTTGCAGATGATGATGGAGTTTTCCGGAGCGAGCTTTAGGAGCCTTGGTAGCCGAGGGACGAGATTTGGACTTCTTAGAAATAGGTTGAGTAGAAAGACTTGATGTTGAAGAGGTGCGTTGGACTTTCCTTAACTTGCCACGAGGCTTGGGGTTCTTATTCCGAGGATTTATTTTTTCTCTTCCTCAATAGTCTACCAAATTCATTTCTAGGCTCATCACAAGTTAAAGCATTATTTCCTAACGTGGCATTTAGAGCATCTATTATGAAGTGGGATAAAGGAATTTAGTTCAAGAATAAAATGAGAAAATAATGGAAAATAATGGAATGAGTGATACTTACTTGTGCCGGACCCAATGAGTTGATGTGATATCTAATATGAATCAAGATATGGTTTAAACTCCCTTCTTTTGTGTTCGGGTGGCCTGCCGGTTTTGATTTGGTGACGAGGGAGGGTCTCACTCGGGCAAGTTCCTGCTCTCCCACATTCAAGGATTAGGGATTGGATGAACAATGTGATTGTAGAGTTTTTTTTATAATTTTCCCAAGTAAAATAATCATCTACGTAATCTTATAAAGGATGTTTTGTCCTTAAAATACACCTAGTTGTGCCTTTGCATGGAATTCTAGTATGTTTCCACTTTCTACAATCACAAAACTTGTCTTTCAGCCAATGATATGTTGTTGGATCAACTTGCTTGATTTTTCCATAACCTTTATATGAACATATAGGGCATATGCATTTGCAGCAATATAAAAATAGGCATGGAACCAAGCATCTAGGTAAAAGGAACACAAGTAAATCTTGGTATTAGAAATGCAAAAGAAAAAAATTAACAAATGTCTATATATTTATGTGGCTTACCTGGAAAATGTGTAGCAAAGTTCTTGAAATAATGTATGATGTAAATCCTCCTTGAGGTAGTGGGCATGACTTTGTTTAAGGCATATAAGATTCCCTTAAAGAAAAAACAAAAATGAAGGAAAACAACTAAGTAAGAAACTCGAAGAGGAGGAAGAAGTTGCATTTTAGAAACCAAGTAAGAAACTAAGCAAGAAATTAAAAATAAAGAAAGACTAAACTTGTGCTTGTCTAATATGATAGTGTATCCGGATTGATCCTCTAATACATCAAGATCGCTTACCAAAAAATTGAGAAAAACTCCACTCTTCTTCATTTTTCATTTCAGCCACTAAATACGCTAAAGGAAACTACCCATTATTTCCATCTAAAGTCATGCAAGTGAGAAACACTCCCTTATACACTCCTTTAAGGTGAGTTGCATCCATGCCAATGAGAGGCCTATAGTGTTCTTTGAAAGCAACAATAGCAAGACCAACATATATCACCATATGCTTAAAAATTGGGTTCTTGGTAGGCCCTTTATCAACCCATGTTATCATGCAAACAAAACCCGGGCTTTTGGCTTTAAACTCCTCTCGTGTAGTGTGCCAAATACTCGTACCCTTCTTTATTCTTCCCTTCAATTGTAGATTTCATAATTTTCTTAGCCCTCCAATGAATGTAATTTGCGACATCAGTTGAATACGTCCTCATGATGATTGTTTGCATGCGTTTGACATCCATTTTTAGGGAAATTATGAAGGAAGGAAGAAGCTTTTCAATAACCGAAGTAGATGATGTCATCCTATTTCTCTCACGCCTATCACAAATATGCTTCCCAAGTATATACCTTCACCATCCTTGTTTTTCTGTCTACAAGAGCACTACAATGAATCCTCCAACCGTATCTAGGATCCTTACATCTCTAAGTGTATCTCGGCAAGCTTATTCTTCAATTTTTTTCATGTGAAAGCCTCTTGTATGCAATACTCCTTCATGACTGCAAGTCAATTGTCCTTGTATGTAAAGATGTCACCAACCATAACACTAATTTTTCCATCCTTGTTCCTTTTCGCAAGGTTCCTTGAGCCAATATCCTAGCCATTTTGTTGGTTACCATGTCCATATCTCCGTCACTGTCAACAATTTGTGCACCTAATTGCATTCTCCTACTAGCCTTAACTTCAGCCTCATCTACTTCTTCTAACTCACTAGAGAAATTCTTCTCCTCCACGGATACTTCTTCATCATCTGTCGAGCATCATCGTCATCACCTAAACTAAATCCTCATCCTCAATGTCATTAGTAGGTAGTAGTTCATCAGCACCAAGTGTCACAACGAGCCATATCACTAGCATCATCACCTCTAAGAATTGGAACTTTAATCTCTTCACCATCATCCTAGTCATCTCTACTCTCCTCCCACTCGGGTTCTTTGGCCAATGACTCTACATCAAAATCAACTAACTCAATATCATTGGGTGAGGCGAGGCTTGGTTTTGGTTTGGGATGACATGGTGTATGCTTTGGTTGGGGAACCTTTGGTTTATTTAGGTTTGGACTTAGGTTTGGATGAGGCAGGCTTCTTTTAGGATGACCTGGTGCATGGTTTGGTTGGGGATCTTTGGTTTCGTAGGTTTGGACTTAGGTTTGGGTGAGGCATGATTGGTTTGGGAAGAGCTGGTGCATGGTTTGGTAAGGATGGACTTAGGTTTGGGTGAGGCAGCTTTGGTTTGAAATGACTTGGTGCATGGTTTGGATGGGACATCAACTTCAGGTGAGGCAAGCTTAGATGGGGGTGAATTTCTGCTTGGTTTAGGGGAACAAAATGCTTGCCTTTTCTTTGGGCGGGGCTTTAGGGCTTTGCCTTTTTGTGGACCCAGTGTAGTAGCTTTATTGGGGAGTTTGTCACATATCTTGTGACTGGTCTTTTAGGTATTAATTTTGTATGCTTTGGGAAGAAGGGGTCAAAATCGGTGTGTCAGCCCAAGTATTTACTTAGCTAACTAGTAAAGCCTCATTAGCAACTTTCAGGTCGGTGGTTGGTTCAACTAAAGGCAAAGGGTGTTATTACAGTTTATTGAGATATTAAATTGATTAATGCTTTCAATGGTCTCTTATGCTAATGAAGGATTCCTCAATTCAACCATGTAAATAAGAATAGCCACAAAATGTTTTTCACCTCCCAAGTGTTTCACTAAGGCCATGCACTTAGGATCACTATTTAGTAATCATCTTTGCCCTTCTCTATTTGGAGGGTGCTATTGAAACCTAGAATATTTAGGAAACTCTATGCCTAGCTACCTTGCCAATTAGTGGCGGACCTAGGAATTTACGGAAGGGTGGTCGAAATAAACTAAATAATAGTGTACATAAGTGAAAATTTCGGCAGAATTTCCTCCGTAATATGGCTAATCCCATAGGCTTAAAGCCTTAACCCTGCATGAAACACATTCATAAACTCAACGAGCCACACGCTCGGAGTATCAACAACACAAGCTCAACGAGCCACACGTTTGGAGTATTCACATAGGTCTTTTATATTCATAAACCTAAGTTCACATACAACCGATCTTTACAAACATCTTTACAAACACAAAAGTTAACATCTATTTTGAAAATTAATATTACATAAAGAATTTTCAGATTTCAATATGGTGAATTGACATTCAATGGTGAATTTTCGATTTCAAATTTGAAGGAATGGAGGGTTCCGCAACTATTTTTTGAAATATCTAAGCATTTTGACCTATAATGAAAACTAAATAACAAAAATCAAACCTCTATCATGAAATTAGTATAAAGAATGAATGAAATGAAATTTAAAAATCAATAAAATCACATAAATGAAGGATAAAATTAAAGAAATTAAATCTAATATCACACAAATTTTACCTTAAATTGAATTGAAATTGAAAAATTTTAAAGCTGTGAACTTACGGATTTGGGAATGATAGAGAGAGTGTGGTGCGGGAGAGGAGAGGAGGCAGTGGCGGACCCACCGGGCACCGGGCGGGCAGCTAGCAGTGGTGGTGGACGGCGGTGTGCTACAATCGTTTGGGGCTCCTCCTACTGTGGTGTGGTTGTTGGCTGGGAGAGAGAGAGTGTATGTGTGTGGGAGAGGAAGGGCTGCAGCTGGGCTGGCAAGACAGCACGGCAGCGAGTGGTGGCCGGTCCGGTGGTGGGGGCAAAGCAGAGCAGGAGCAAGTGGCACCGGGGTAGAGTCGTGGGCTCTCGCTAAGTTAACGAAGGAAATAAGTGAATGAAAGGAAGGAAGAAGTTAAATTTTGAAAAAAAAATGAGATTGCTTGCATTAGGCTTCAAACCCCGGACCTCGCTTATGACTATTAAGATTCTCACCATATCGCCTACGTTCATTCTCAACTTAATTTCTATTCTATAAAAAAAATGTTTTGAGAGGGGGTCCGCCAATGCTGTCAATCGTCTTGCATCCCTATATAATTCGTTACTATTATACTCATCCAACATAACATCATGGAGTCTTATCATTTTATCTTTAAAATAAACAATAAGAGTCCTACTGTGTTTCCCTATTACACATATATATGACAAAATTTTCCATCAAAGCAAAATTACAAAAAAAAAAAAAAAAAGTCTCACAAAACATCAAAAACCATATCAAGAACAAACTTAAATACAAAAACGTCAACAAACATACACGGATCAATTTCCAACAAACCCTAAAAATTCTGATTTTTAAAAAGAATCATTTCATGTAAACCACACTAATTATTCATCATAATTTCAATTAACATCATAATTGTCATATGGGATCCTTCTAAAACACATAATTCCACTCAATCAAAACCAAAAAATCCACCGATTTCATAAAACCCATAAAATTCGAAGATGAAATCTATACAACAAAAAAATTAAAATCCCATACCATTTCGTAGTAAAATCTTCGATTTCGCTTCACTTCAACTTTCTCCTTCAATTTCGTCTTCTACGCTTGATGAAAATGTTCATGATGAAGATCTTCCGTGGCTGAAATCGTTTAGAGATAAGAGAGAAAGTGAAAGATAGATAGAGAGAAAGACAGAGGTACATAATGGAGGGGAGAGGAAAGAACGAAGATCGAGGGAAGTTAATGAAGCTTAGGGATTTCTAGTAAGACAAATTTAATTTTCAATTCTCCTTTAACCCTTTCATTTAATTGCGCAAAAACTTATGGGCATTATAGATATTTTACACCTCCGTTAACCCTTTGGGCGGGAATTGAACCTCCAACATAGTTTACTCCATAATTTAAGGTATTTCAAAATCATTTTTCAGAACTTTGGGTCTAAAAATAGTTGTGCAAGACATTGAGGTACCTCAAGCATACTTTTTTAGTTTATTAGTTGAGAGAATTTTATATTTATCTCGTTGAGCTTTCATGTCGTTTGAAATTCGTCTCTTTATTGTTTGATCTCATTAGAAATCTAGCCTTGTAGATCGTTCTTTTACTCTCATTTCTATCATAGTGGATTTTGTCGTTTTCCGCCTAAGATTTTCTCCCGATTTGGATTTCCACGTAAAAATTCCGCTATCCATTTTAATATTATTGTTGATCTTGGCTATACTTTTATAATATCTAAAACCTTCTGTCTTCCACTTAATACACTCTAATTTAAAATGCATTAGATGTTCTAATTGGATCATGTATATCTTCAAGGCATTTGTTCTTGAGATATCTTAAGAAGTAAAGATGTGGGAATTGGAATGAATCTAGGTTATTAGTTTGCCTTTGTTTTTGAGCAAATAAAGTTGTAACCGAAAAATGGCTAAAACTGCAATGTAGAAGATGCCTCATTTTTGGTGGTTGATGGTTAGTTTGTTACTTTGAGATTAATGGTGAAGACGAGCATTATTATGGGCTTTAGGGGCTTTTATAGAGCTTATAAAGGCGTTTTGGAGATAAAGATGAACTCTTTTGAGGTTGTGATGAATGATTTTTCATTTCTTTTTTTATCTTTTATAAAGTTTTTAGGTTGTGATTATATATTTATATTATAAAGCTTTTGATAGACTACTCTGATCGATCTCAGGAATTGGTAGTTGTTCTTTTTTTTTTTGGAAGAAAAAGGAAATGCATTAATCACAAGAACAACATACCAAAGTCCAGTTCAAGAAAACATAGCAATAATAGCAACTAAATTGAAACAATAACAACAAAAAAGCTTCACGGTAGCACAATTAAGATAAACTAAACTAGAACGAGGTGAGCAACGAGACATCTAATTGTGTTGGGCATTAGCAATCATATAATCCCACTTCTCCATCATTTCTTTACCGATTTGAAGTGCTCATTCATCAGCTTGAATCATCACAGGTTTCATCTGATCTTTGTTGACATTAGCTAAGGCTGTTGCAGCAAGGTTGACAACCCCAAGTGTATGATTGATGATGACTTCCAATTTTCTTTAGACAAGTTCAGTAACTTGCCTAATGACATAGTCAACCAGTTCAGTTGTGTTAGTATTCATACTTTCTTTAAGTTGTTGGATAACTCCTTCCTCAAGGTCAATTTCCATTTATAGAATATTGTAGTCTCATGCCTTTCTAAGAGTTTCTTTCATAACTTCAAGAATGATTATAATTTTGTCATTTGAGTGGACAATTATAGTGCATCCAAGAAACCACTTATGGCTAGCAGTCCTAACGAGTCCCCCAGCCACGAATCTCTTTTTATCTTCATCTTTGAAAAGCCTGAAGTTTATCTTGAAGTGGGCCTGTGAGGGGTGTTTCCATATTACGACAGCCATGTTCTTCAAATAGTATGATCCCTGCATACTTCAAATGGTATTACTTTGAGCTAATTCATAAGTTAGTTGATTCCAAAAATTATGCATATGTTGACATGAGTAGTTGAGTGCCATGAGTAGATCTATATATCAAGATATTATATTTCTTTTTAGTGAAACTAAAACATGTTATTAGACAGATAACTTTGGTCATGTTCGACCCCAAACAATTAGTTGTTTGTATTATCTATTAACCTGTTAGTTGTTTGTATTAGTTGTTTGACATAAATATTTGCACTAGTTGTCTATGGAAAAGGTGTTCGGTTAATTTAGTTGTTTCTAACAAAACTGTTTGGTGAAATTTCATTTATGCTCATAGCTCAATTTCATTAGCTATTTTAAACATTAAAATTCTTTTTATTCTATATTCATATTTCTTCTTAACAATAATTACAAATTATATGATATATAAAACTATATTTATACCTTATGCACAATTTTGGTTACAAGAATATTTTTTGGTTTGTTATTGACATAATTTTATTTTTTATTATATATATTTTTTAAGTTCACTTTTAATAATATATTTGTCGGTTATGTGACAACTATTTATTTATTATGATAGACTAAATTATTTGTTAAAATATAAAAAATAAAAATAAAAATATTAAGTTAAATAGACATAACCATCCACAAGTCTTCTTCCAAATGTGAAAAACATGAGCTATAAAATCTAAACATAACATGCAACATTTGGGTGTAATTTTACCAAAACGTGAAGGGCAAAATGATAACTTTAGTTATTAATTACACAAGGTCTCTCAAAAAGCTCTTCCAAACAACTTTTTGTAAAAGAGTTTTTGAGTATAAAAATCTAATACAAAAAGTTATTCACCAAACAATTTAATTAACTTTTTAACCAGGTCAAATAGCTAATTACCCTAAAAAAGAACTTTTTAAAGGCAATGAGCTATTTGCCAGCATAGTCTTTATTTGAGACCCAAAAAAAAGTTATCAGCTAATTTTTACACTTTGTAGTTTTTATTTGATCTCATAAAGATTCTGTTTTTAATTTTCTTTAATTATCACCTATCATATTATTTCTAGATTGTAATGGGAATTATGCATTTATTAGTAAAATGTGTAAAACGAACGAAAGATGTGTAAGTTTAGAAAGGAGAAAGTTGGACGTTATTGTACTATTGGTCCGCATTTTTATTATAACATTAGGGGTAGACACTGGGTTGAGTGTATATTAGGCCTAGCAGAAAAACCCTTTTGAAACAGGATGGGTAAATTTAAATCAAAAGAAATGAAAAGGTTGGACATTATATGGCACTATTGACCCATGTTCTTATTATAGAGAAAAAACCAGGGTGATTGAGAAAGTGGAAGGAGAGAGAGAAAGATTGAGAGAGAGAGAGAGGATAGAGACAAAGATAGAGATAGAGGAGAGGAGAGGGGGAGAGAAAGTGATTCAGAGAGGGAGAGGGGCGAGTGAGATAGAGTGAAAGAGAGAGAGAGAGACTGGGAAGAAGAGAGAGGTCCAACACAAATTAATCAATTTGTCCAAATAAACATTGAAGTCTTTCACAAATTTAACCGACATCCTTTAATCAATTTACCTTTATTATAGCGTTAGAGGCGGACAATTCGTCGAGTCTACATTAGGTCAAGTGGATAGACTCATTTAAGATAGGGGCAACAAAGATTTGGCTCACCAACAGGCTACCCCATTTAACAAGTTAATTAGTTTTATTAGATACATGTCCTATTAATTTATATGATACAGTTGGCTAACTTTACTATGGCTAAAATTTAAATGTAATAATGATTATTGTATGGAGTTTTTTATGCATGATTGCTCAATTTTAAAATAGAACCAAACGCTCGCTAGGTGCAATAGCTCATTTACGTACGTAAAATAGCTTGATCTAACCTACTTTATTTATGAATATTCATCCAAAATCTGACTTGGCCACTTTATTAACTGGTTGATCCTATCCTACACTGGCCAAGCCTATTGCTCACCCCTATATTAATGGTGTAGTTACATATAGCAAAACTAGTACTATTAGCTTGTCCTATAGGTACAAATTAAATCACTATTTAAGCTTATAATAAACAATATAGTATAGGGAAGTAGGAATCGAATCCACGAGGAAAGATATAATAACGTGCAAGTTTTAATCTAATTAAATTTACTACTCTTAAATCAAAATAGAAAATATAAATTTAAAAAATCAATAACTAAAAATCATAGAAAATTATCTACAACTTAAATAAATAATTTATACATAATAAAAAAACTATAATAACCCAGAAATATTTTTTGTATATTTTTTTAGAATAATTAAAACAAAAAACTAAGGCAGAAAATAAACAAATTCTAAAACAGAAAATTAAATAAGTAAAATTCCGCACTAAATTAATTACGAAAATAAATACTAAAATTATCCAGAATATTAACACTAATTTTCTAGACCTAAAAAACCCTAAAAATATATAAATAAAATTTAAAACCGAATTTACGAAATTATTTAACTAAAAACCTACAGTAATTAAATTCAAGAATTAAATCTGAAAAATTATCAAATTAATTCAAAAAATTCTAAAATTTAATCACATCAAACTAGCACTCTATCTAAACCATTAAAGAAGATAAAACAAGAAAAATAACAAAAGAAAATATTTTTAAACTAATTTCTAACAAACTGACTCAAAAATAATAAAAACTGATAGAAAAATAATCTAAAAATTAAAATATATAAAGACTCAAAATTAAATGAAAATAAAATTACTAAAACTAACCTAAAATACTGATGTTTAAGGGGGATAATTAAATTGATAATAAAAGACTATAAATTTATAAAAAAAATTGACAAACTAAAGAAAATGACTAAAAAGCAAACAAATAATTATCAAAGATATCAAATTTATAAAAACACTTAGTATAATCTATGTCCACCATGTAAATTATTATTTGTCATTAACACACAAATTGATCTACCCATGAGCTAAACTGTAGAAGACAACCACTAGCAGATATTCTCCGTTTTTCCTTAGTTATTAGTTTACTTAGGTCTAACCCTAATATAAACCCTACTAATATTGATAACCCTAGCACTAGAACTAGAATTTAATCAAATTAGAGCATTAAGTATTAGAAAAATATCATTTAGCACATAATAACCAATCTACTAGCAAATTGATTTAAGAAGGATCTATGATAATTTCCTAATTAAAAGAGATGAGTATGAGTCATCTATGATTAGTTAGGGTGATACTTACGTTTAAAAGACCAACCGATTACGTACTTAAACCCTTTAAACTATCATATGAATTTATATAAAACTAATTAGCGTGCACTCCAACTAATTAGACATAAAATCATAAACGTTAAGAACAAATTATCATAAAATCATGGATAAAATCAATAAGACAATAAAGATCGAAACTTTGTTTCAAAATAAATAATTTAACCATGGTTTCAAGTAGATTATATTAAGTATAAAAAAACTACCCAAACATGATGTAATTTAAAACACTTAAACTAAATAAAAATAGCATCTTTAATATTAATCTAACAATAAAAATTCAATCTTTATTAGTAAAAAATTACAATACTAAATAATACTACCGATATAAATTTCTTCGGTTGCGAAACGATGACGTTGATGATGATTAGCGATGATGTTGATGGCTGGTGTAATACGCTGATGATGATGATGAAGATGATTATGGGATTGTGATAAAGATTATGATGATGGTGGATAAAAAAGGGGCAGGCAAGCAGGGGGTGACAAAGAATTATGATGATGATGGTTTGGCGAGAGGTGAGGGTGTGATAGCGTGAAATTATTGTGGCGTGAGATAAGGGAAGGCGAGAGAGGTTTATGAGCAGCGAGGGAGTTTGATGGACGGCCAGCGTGAGCAAGGGATATGCAAGTGTGTGACGTGATGAGCAGCAAAGGGTGGGCAAGTATGGGATTAAATAGCTAGTGAGGTTCTTGGTTTGATTCATCTTTCCTCTCATACAACTCTAAGGAGGAGTCCTAATAGGTCTAGAAGTATGATTATCTTCTCTCTCTTCTTCAAATTAAGACTTCAAAAATTATAATGTCATAAAATAAATATTTTATGACACATTATATTTATGGACCGACTTCATGTCTTTTCTTGAACGCTTGTCGGTAGCTAAATATCCGCTTTTAACATCTTTTCTTTTCTTCCCCACTTTATTTGATAATTACCTATAAATAGATAAAATTAGATAAATTAGATAAAATAAACTATATAATATAAACTAAAAAACTACTAAAAATACGTATAAAATATAACTTAACAGTACATATTTGAATACCTTACCCAAATGATTTTGCCCCTATATTCAATCAAGTTTTTGGAAGAGAGCCCAATTGTTTTCGACCCTACTTTAGTTGATTCTATCCAAAATTCCTTTCTTACAATGATAAGCAAACTTACTAAAGGACCCATATCTCATCGGTATAAAAATGTCAATTATACACCTGTGAGTACATGCTCCAAGGATATATGTCACTAAATGGTTGGACAAAATGGAAAATAAAGGGAATTTTGTGGCCTAACTTTATGACATGTCCTCTTAGAATATATACTCACGAGATGGATATAAAAATTTGCATCACGAGTATACCTCGGGTATGAAAAGACATTGGGGAAAGAGGGTGAACAAGGGAAAGGGAATTGTCGTTAGTACCTCTTATAAGATTTAAACCTAAACCTCTATGTTGGAAGATGGATCTCCTCCTCGCTATACAACCCTTTTAGTGGTTATTAATTTAGCCCAAATATATTTGCCCAAGTCTGTTTTCATGTGCAAAACAAATCCCTTGACACATTCTTCAACAAACTATAACTTAGTCACCCTAGAGGGGGTGAATAGGGTGATGAGGAAATTTTGTCAAATTTGGACGATTAAAGCTTGAAAGAAGTAATCAAGACAATCCGAGTCTAGATTGGACTCGTAAAAGTGTGAACTCGGATATACGTAGAAACCCTCCCGGGGCGGAAAACCACGGCCGGTGCTAATCCAATCACCAAGTCAAATCCACTATTTTAAATCCATAAAATACAGCAGATCGACTCAACCGGAATAGCTCCCTTAAACAATTCCTTATAGAGTTTTCCTAGACTCGAAGTTCCCTTATCCGATCTAGTACTTCCTAACCGAGGTGACCTTTATAGCTAGGGACAACCGAGCTGAGTTAATGCTTACAACTCAGTCAAGGGACCTGACTCGAAAGTAAGAAAGAATATGCGACTGATTAAAAGACTTTACAACTCGAAATTATGAATTACAAGTTGGGAGTTGTAAATAGAAGATTGAATATGAATACAAAGACTTTGTCTTAAGTAATGTGTATTGACAATAATTCTAGCAAGTCTCAAGCAATCTTCAAATCTTGAGAGTTGGCTTCTATCTATAGATGACCAAGCAGATTAGCCGTTGTGACTCTCTTCCGAATAGAAGCCCTTTGTGACCATTGTAACAGCTTCTTCGAATCGCTCAAAAAGATCCGTTGAGATGTGAACATTGTGCAACGTCTCTTGACTCTTAAAGGTGCTCCAATCAGCTGGTGGTGTCCGAAAAGTAAGGTGAAAACCACCTTTGAGTTTGGCGTTGAAGATTTCCAGTTTGGAAACAGACAACCTCGACACAGAGCATCCGAGCCTTGTTCGAAGTAGAAAAGCCTTGTCTGGCGATGATTAACAACTTGAAGCCGGTTACTTTTGTAATTCAAAAAATAGGATAACCTCGTTTAGATAAACTACAAAAGTAAACAATTTTGTTTCTCAAAGTATAAAATACTTTGGTCCAAGATTAGGCATAGATAATAATTTAATTAAGATAATTAAGTGCATAATTATCTTTGGCCTAGAGGAGTGGAATTTTCTGAGTCTAATATTCATTACACTTAGAATCCATCAAAGCCAGTCTTAGAAAATATCAAGTTATAAAGAAAATATCAAAGTATAAGTACTTGATCTAGAGAAATAATTCTTGAACACACTAGTCGACTTAGAAAGGTGAATTAACGATGTAATTCACTTTACCTCGAATATAAAGTCGAACTTAGAAAAAGTGTTAGAGAGATTGTTTGAACATGCGATAAATCTATGTGGTGTCTAAGTAACTCAAAAACATCAATGTGAGTTGATGAACAAGAGTGTGTATTCCGAGTTAGTCGGAATCGAATGAAAACATATGCAATAGTTTCTATATCACTCAAAATGACTTGTAATCAAAACTTAGGAGGGATGAGGTTTGTTTTGAGGTTTGTACCTAAGTCCTTGATAGTACTCAGAATGTTATAAATTCGAGTCCGAGTCTTCAATCTCCCCTTTTTAATGAAAGGCATTCCATACTCGAGATAGAAACTTTCTTAGTGAAAAGATCAAGAGTTTTCATTCTTACATATTTGACAAAGAGTATATCGAGCTTAGAATAAAATATCGTAGAAGAATAGAATAATAAATGAAGTGATTCGGACTTACAATATTGCTGCAGATAGCTCATTTGAAGAAAAATTGCGAGTATTTATATCGGAGCAAAATAGAGAAATGAGTTGATATATCGGAGCGAAACAGAATAAGAAATTTAAACTCGTAAAGAAGTTATGCTCGGAAAGCAATATGCTCAAAATCGAAACTTCATTCATATCAATATAAACACAAAAATACATTAAAAAACATACAAAAGAGAGGGTGAGAAAACTCCCTCTAAACAAGACAACAAATTTTCGAAGTATTCTCCCCTTTGCCTTTCAGCAAAAAAACAAAAATCAAAATGGGGAAGAATGTATCAAGTTGATACAATTTGATTGTCCGGACAAAAAAAAAATGAAAATGAGAACAAGAAAAAGAAATTAGGATGGTGGACTGGGAGCGATCCGAGTTGAGGCGGATGAGCGTGCTTTGGGCCTCGTGTTGATACGGTTGTGAAGACGTTGAAAATCTTGGCAGTCACACCACCGGGATTTCTGGAATGGGCTCAACTCCGGGTGGCCGACCCGCAACAAGGTCATCCAGAGGCTCATCCTCTTGGAACGTCATAGCGGGAGGTGCTTCATCTAGCTTGACGGCCGCCGACCGTCCAACATCGGCAGGGTCTTCGAGTCATTCAAACTGCCGTCCGAGCTTATCGGTTCCGATTGAGGAGTGCGAGCACCTTGTCCCTCGGCTTCGTCCCGCTTCTCTCCTTCCTCTTTCTCTTCTTCCTTCTCTTCTTCCTCTTTCTCCTCGTAAGAAGCCGCTCGCACTGCAGCCTCCTCTTTTTCTTTAGTCGCCTCTCCGGATGGAGACTTGGTAAGGCTCGAGGACTCTTTAGATGTTTCGAGCAATCCGGATCTCGAGCCGCTTTGGAGCGCGAGTTCTCTAAGGAGCTCAACCAACTCTTGTTGCTCCTTGACCAAGGCCTTCATTTTGAGGAGCACATCTTGCTTGCTCTCGAATTTGAGATTAGGTCTGTTTTTGGTTGATGGTCATAGACTAAAGGATAGTCTTGAAGGAGCGGAGAGTATCCCGGATTTTCGTGGATACAAAGGAGAGCTTGTCTATCATCGTGGTAGAGAAAGTGATAGTGGCTTGAGGAGGGGGACCCGAGGTGGATGCGCTGCTAGGTTGAGGAGGGAGTGAGAGAGGAGTCCGAGTCCGAGTCCGAGGCGGAGGAGAGGGTTACCTCGGTTATGAGTCGTGGACCCGGACACCCGGTTGGGTTTCCCGGTATCCATAGCCAAGAAGCTCTTTTCCGCCAACTACTATGGTAGCCTCGGACACTTCGTTAGGGTTTGAGGGAGCGGGACCTTGAATTGTTTAAAGATGAGAGTGAGGAGGGCTCCGAAAGGGAGAAGAGTGGATTTCTTGTTCGAGCTGGTAGAGGGGCCATCCGCTCGATAATGGCTGGGAAGAGGTCCGCATCGTAGCCATCGAGAATGTCAAACAAAGCCTTGAGAATCTTTGAATTAGGATTCTCTTTGCTAGTATGATGAGAAAAGAAGGTTCTCATCAGCAAGAAGCAAAGAAGACGAGCCTAGGTCTTCATCTAAGTCACAAAAAGTTTTTACGTGACTCAAGGACGTCCTTGGCATGTTTTTCGAAAAATTCATTAGCAACCTCATTGAAGGGGATAGGGTTGCTGTTGAGGAAAAGAGATGAAACTTTAAATAGACGATGGAGAAGAGAGAGGTTAATACGGACTACTATATTGCGAAATGTGGAGGTGATGATCCTTTCGTAGCTGGAAAAGTTTGAGTAGAACTCAGCTACGAGTTATGGGTAAATAAATTCGCTGAAACAGAGGAAATTGTATACCCCGAGTGGTTTTGATGTGGTTCAACAACGAGAATTTTGTGGTTGGGAAGGATTTGTCATCCAATGTCGGATGTTGGGTGACAAGGATTTTCGAGGGGTTAGAAGGACCCTCGTGGCTTTTGGTTCTAGGTTTCTTGGTTGCGGAACCAAGAAAATGCGGAGCGGAACCTCTTTTAGGCATGTTTGAGAAGCATTGAGATGAAAGTGAGCTAACCGAGAAGAAAGTGAGCTAACTTCGAAGAAAAGAGAGAGAGAGTGAGAGTATTGAGATTGCTTGAGAGCCGAGATTGTACGAGTCACTATGCGAGAGTGAATGGTAGCAGAGAGTAAAGTAGCGAAATGAAGGAAAATAGATGCTATTTATAGCGAAAGGAATGTCCTTCAAGTATCTGTTCGACCCAACTCTCCAACGGTCACCTCGGACTGGTGTGTCTATTCTCGCTCTCCAACGGTTAGAATTCCAAGTGTCTGTCTCCCAAAGGCTAGTTCTATGCACGAGAGAGAGAGAGAGAAAAAAAGAGAGATTTTAAAAGAAATTTTTGAAATTCTCCATTAATCTAGAGATGATTTCGGAAGTTTGAAGTCCAATTTTCTCAAAAACTAAGTCTCGACTCAGTAAGGTTTCGAGTGACTCGTAAAGTGCAAACAGATAATAACTCCTAATTCGAGTATCATTGGTCAATCGAACTAATTGTTATTAAGACAAAGGGAAGAAACATGTAACACATAATCATGCAAGATAATTTCACTTAGAAAAACACATAATCATGCATTTATCATGTCAAGTTCATTCCTAATAATGCAAAACCGATCCTTACTAAGTGGCTTAGTAAAGATATCGGCTAATTGAAGTTTTGTAGGAATGAATTCAAGTTCAATATCACTTTTCTCATAATGGTCTCTCGAAAATGATACCGACCTCAATATGTTTTGTCTTAGAGTGCTCGAATTGGATTCTTAGTGATGTTGATTGCACTCGATTGTCACACTTGATTGGAATTGATTTGAATGATAGTCCAAGATCTTTCAAGTGTTGCTTGATCCATAAAATCTAAGAACAACATGCTCTAGCTGCAATGTACTCAGCTTCAGCAGTTGATAGAGCAACCGAGTTCTTCTTCTTTGAATGCCAAGATATAAGGGATTGACCCGAAACCGGCATGCTCCTGAGTTGCTCTTTCTATCAACTTTGTATCCAAGCATAGTCGGCATCCGAGTATTCAATGAGGGTCGGTTCCGAGTCTCTTGAGAACCATAGACCTAGATTCCGAGTCCTTGCAAGATATCTAAAGATTTTCTTCACCGCAGTGAGATGTGATTCTTTTGGATTAGCTTGGAATCTTACACACGGACATACATTAAACATAATGTCCGGCCTACTGGAGGTGAGATATAGCAGAGATCCAATCATACCTCGATAGAGTTTCGATCTACTACTTTACTTTTTTTCGTCCGAGTCCAGCTTTATGTCTGCTACTCATTAGTGTTGCTGCATGTTTCGCATCTTGAAGCTCGTACTTCTTCAGCAACTCTTTGGTATACTTGGATTGATGGACATAGATACCATCCTAGTCTTGTTTGATTTATAAACCAAGGAAGAATTTGAGTTCTCCCATCGTGCTCATTTGAAATTCATGTCTCATTAACTCAGAAAAATCTCGACAAAGATTTTCATTAGTAGCTCCAAAAATTATATCATTGACATAAATCTAAACAATAAGAAAGTCTTTCCCCTTGGTTTTTATGAAGAGAGTATTGTCAATCTGACCTCTTTTGAAATCATTTTCAACCAAGAAACTGCTCAGTCTTTCATACCAAGCTCCGGGAGCTTGTTTAAGACCATAAAGAGCTTTATGCAATTTGAAAACATGATTTGGAAATTCTAAGTTTTCAAATCTAGGGGGTTGCTCAACATAAACTTCCTCTTGAATGAAACCATTCAAAAAGCACGTTTGACATCCATTTGATATAATTTAATATTCATGCTTGAAGCAAATGCTAATAGGATTCTAATTGCTTCAATCCTAGCAACCGGTGCAAAGGCTTCCCTAGAATCAATCTCTTCTTCTTGATTGTAACCTTGAGCCACAAGTTTAGCCTTATTTTTGACTACTAACCTATCCTTATCTAGTTTGTTTTTGAAAACCCACTTGGTTCCTATGAATGGGTGGTCGAAGGTCGTTTGGTCGAGTCTAGACTTAGTTTCTTTCAAATTGATTAAGTTCCTCTTGCATGGCCTCTACCCATTCGAGGCTCATTCAGGGCCACTAGTGCATTTTTGGGTTCAGTTAATGGTATGAATGTAGTGAATGCACATAATTTTTGCAAAGAAGAATGGGTTCTTACCCCACTATTGATGTCGACAAGATGTTTTCGAGTGGGTGACATGAAGCATATTTGAAGGCTCTACCTATTCTCCGATTCACCAGATTTGTAGGTTGAATTGGTTGATCTTCGATGATCCGATCCGATTGAGCTTGCTCATCCGATTGACTCTCAGCATTCTAAGCCGGCTCCTGAACCGCTTTAGTCCGAGTCATGGTATTCGAGCTCTCTCATTCCGAGTTGCTTTTCCTCGACTCGTCCGAGCTCGGCTTCGATACGATCATCTTCATCTCGACTGAGTTTCAGTTCGAGAATGTTGAATCACTTGGATTTCCCTGGTCAATCTCATTAAAAACAACCTGGATGCTTTCTTCCACTTTGTTAGTTCTTTTATTGAAAATGCGATATTCCTTACTATGAGATGAATAACCAAGAAAAATACCTTCATCCGACCGAGCATCAAATTTGGTCGGATGATCCTTACCATTATTGTGAACATAGCACTTACATCCAAATGGTTTAAAATATGAAATGTTGGGTTTCTTTCCCTTGTAGAGCTTGTATGGAGTTTTCGTCAGGATGGGTCCGATGAGGCATCCGAGTGTGTAGTTTACGAGTGTTGATCGCCTCAGCCCAAAAATAGTAAGGCGGATCATGTTCAATCATTATTGTCCTTCCTATTTCTTCAAGAGTTCTATTCTCTCTCTCCACTACTCCATTCTGTTGAGGAGTTTTGGGTGCTGAGAAGTTATGGGAGATGTCATTCTTATCGCAGAACTCCGCAAATTCCGAGTAATCGAACTCCCTTCCATGGTCGGCTCAAATATTTCGGATCCGAGTCTCGGACTCAACTTGAATTTTCTTGCAGAGCTTATTGAACTCTTTGAAAGCTTCATTTTTGTGCTTAAGAAAACACACTCATGTAAATCGTGCGTAGTCATCAACAATTACAGGTACTTATGATTTACCTTCGAGACTCTTTACGAGGATTCCACCATATAAATCCATATGCAACATTTCAAGCACTTTAGATGTGGAAATAGTTTTGAGAGATTTGAAAGATGATCTGACTCGTTTCCCTTTTGTACATGCTTCACAAATTTTATCTTTCTTAAATGCGCAATTAAGTAATCCTCCGACTAAACCATGAGATGCAAGATTTTTGATAGTTTGCATGCTAATATGACCTAGTCTACGGTGCCATGTCCAAGAATCATCATGCAAAGATGCTTTTAAACACGATAAATTCTGACTAGAGTCGAAAGAGGAATAGTGTAGGTGTTACCCGATCTCTTACCCGAGAGCTTAGTCTCCTTGGTAGTTGCATCGAAATATAGCAATTGGTCTAAGTAAACCTTACCTCTTGACCTTTGTCACACAGCTTGAGAGATGCTTGAGTAGATTGTACTTTAATCCTCGACAAGATAGACCGGGCCGACCAGGTTGTCTCCTTTTACAATCTTGCCTATCCCAACTATATTGCCCTTACTGTCATCTCCAAAAGTGACTTTGCCTCCTCTCGTAATCTTCCAACTTAGAAAAAGTCTTGCATCTCCCGACATATGGCGTAAGCATCCACTGTCTAGGTACCAATGACCTTTTGTCCTTTTCCGAGTTACCCGCAAGTCGAAACATACTAGCCCTTCTCACTTCCTCTAACGAACCCAAGTAACTCCCTTTATTGTCGTTCTTTTCTAAGGAAGAAGACTCTTAGGAACCCAGATTTGAATTACTTTAGGTTTGGTCTGATTTTGAGTCTTCCTTTTAGAAAACCGAGTCCGTGTCTCTTTCTTTTGAAAACTTTTCTTTTATAAACTGGTGGAGAAGGTTTTCTCCTGTAAGCTGGTCCGGGCTCGGTCCTCCTCTCATTCTTATGAATAGGACCATGCTTAGCCTTTCCGAACTTAACAATTATGGAGTCCTTTTTGAAAAGATCCGAGTAGGAATTTGATTCCTCCTCTTTGTTAAAACCAAGTCCTTCCTTTCTGAAGGAGACACATTGAGATCCTAACAAGCATGTCAAGGGTTTTTGACCTTTAGTAAACTTCAAAACAAGCTCTTGAGACTCATTCTCATTAGCTTGAGTACTAGTCTTGAGATCCTAACAGCATGTCAAGGGTTCTTTTTCTCTCCTGAGTTTCTCGGACTCGGTCTCATTAGCTTGAGTACTAGTCTTGAGTTCTCTTAGAGTGAGTCTCGGTTTTTCCAATTCATTTTCAAACCAATGCTCTCGAAAGTAAGAGACTCAAGTTGTTCTTTGTAATGTGAAGAATCGAATTGGACTTTTCTTCCAAAGTGTAAATATATTTGGCTAAATCAACTTTGGAAAACTTGAGGAAATATTCAATTACCTCCCGAGGATTTGTCTCATCATTGCCTCGGTTGTCGAGTCCGACTCGGATTCGGCTTCTAAGTCCGATAGAGCCATCGGACACTTTGAATCGTCCGAGTCTTCATCTTCTTCAGATGAATCTTTATCACTCCATGTGACCATCATAGCCTTCTTCTTTTCTCTATTCCTCTTTCTTCTTGAACAGTCCTTGACTATGTGATCTTTGCTGCCATATTCAAAACACCCGAGTTCTTAGTTAAGGATAACTTTGAAGGAGATGAGTATTTACCTTTTCTATCCTTCTTATCTTTCTTGTAGAACTCTTCTATTGGCCTTTTCTCCCATTTCTTGTGGTTCATCATTCTTTTGAAGCCTTGAGCAATGAGTACCATGGGATCTTCTTCCGATTCTAAGGAACTCGGATTTTCTCCTTTGCTTTCGAGGCCTTCAACGCAATATCCTTTTTAGTGCCGACTTTGGCATCCTCTTCTTTCGGATGGATTTTATGGGTAAGTAGCTTCCCAATCGGTTCATCCGGCTTTAGTTGAGAAAGGTTCCGAGCTTCCTCGATAGCTGTCACCTTGGGACCCCATCTTCTCTTGGGTAGACTCCTTAAGATTTTTCCGCACATCTCTTCATGGAAAATTTTTCTACCCAGAGATTTAAGATTGTTTGTGATCTCAGTGAAGCGTATAAACATCTCGAGTGATGTTTTCTTCGGCTCCATTTTGAACAGCTCATATTTGTGAAGATATTGACTTATCTTCGCTTGTCTTACTTAGCTGGTTCCTTCATATGTGTTGACAAGAGTGTCCCACACATCTTTGGCCGTGTCACAAGCTAACACTCTGTTGTATTCTTCTAAGCCGATGGCGCACATCGAATGTTCATCGCTTTAAAGTTCTTTCCGACCTTTTCGCCTCTTCAATGGTGTATTCGAACTTTGCTTTAGGCACAGGTCTTGTATCTTCCATCTTCATTGGAATATAGTTGCCTTCTTCCGATACATCTTCATCATGATCCAAGAGAAAGCATTCCATGAGCTTCTTCCAAGTGCACAAAGTTTGATGCTTTGAACGTTGGTGGTCCGCTGGAAGATCTTCCTTCATCAAACTCACCGTTGTTCTAAGCCATTTGATCTTTAGACCTTTGGATTGTTAGATCCTTTTTGAAAGGCTACACTCTAATACCAATTGAAGATTTGTCTGTTAGAGAGTCTTAGTCACCCTAGAGGGGGTAAATAGGGTGATGAGGAAATTTTGTCAAAATTGGAAGATTAAAGCTTGAAAGAAGTAATCAAGACAATGTGAGTCTAGATTGGACTCGTAAAAGTGTGAATTCGGATATACGTAGAAACCCTCATGGGGTAAAAAACCACGGCCAGTGCTAATCCAAGCACCAAGTCAAATCCACTATTTTGAATACACAAAATACAATAGATCGACTCAACCAGAATTGCTCCTTTAAACAATTCCTTACAGAGTTTTTCTAGACTTAGAAGTTCCCTTATTTAATCTAGTACTTCCTAGGGCTGAGGTAACCTTTACAGCTAGGGACAACCGAGCTAAGTTAACGCTTACAACTCGGTCAAGGGACCCGATTCAGAAAGTAAGAAAGAATATGTGACTCGATTATAAGACTTTACAACTCGTAAAGTATGAATTACAAGTTAGGAGTTGTAAATAGAAGATTGAATATGAATACAAAGACTTTGTCTTAAGTAATGTGTATTGACAATAATTCTAGCAAGTCTCAAGCAATCTTCAAGTCTTGAGAGTTGGCTTCTATTTATAGATGACCAAGCAGATTAGCCGTTGTGACTCTCTTCTAAATAGAAGTCCTTTGTGACCATTGTAATGGTTCTTCCGAGTCGCTCAAAAAGTTCCGTTGAGATGTGAATGTTGTGTAATGGCTCTTGACTCTTAAAGGTGCTCCAATCAGCTGGTGGTGTCTAAAAGTAAGGTGGAAACCACCGTTGAGCTTGGCGTTGAAGATTTCCAATTTTGGAAACGAGATAACCCTCACACAGCGTCCGAGTCTTGTTCGAAGTAGAAAAGCCTTGTCTATCGGTGATTGACAGCTTGAAGCCGGTTACTTTTATAATTCCAAAAGTAGGATAACCTCGTTTAGATAACCTACAAAAGTAGACAATTTTGTTTCTCAAAGTATAAAATACTTTGGTCCAAGATTAGGCACAAATAATAATTTAATTAAGACAATTAATTGCATAATTATCTTAGGCCTAGAGGAGTGGAATTTTTGAGTCTAATATTCATTACACTCGGAATCCAATAGAGTCGAGTCTTAGAAAAAAATCAAGTTATAAAGAAAATATCGGAGTATAAGTACTTGATCTAGACAAATAATTCTCGAACACAATAGCTAACTTAGAAAGGTGAATTAATGTCTGTAATTCACTTTACCTCAAAATATGAAGTCGAACTCGAAAAAGTGTTAGAGAGATTGTTTGAACATGCGATAAATCTAAGATAAATCTAAGTGGTGTCCGAGTGACTCGAAACATCAATGTGAGTTGATGAACAAGAGTGTGTATTCCGAGTCGATCGTAATAGAATGAAAACATATGCAATAGTTTCTATATCACTCAAAATGACTCGTAATCAAAACTTAGGAGGGATGAGGTTTGTACTCGAGTCCTTGATAGTACTCGGAATGTTATAAATTCGTAGTCCGAGTCTTCAAATCTTATTATCTCCTAAACATGACTAGATTTGAAATTGACATGTTATCTAGTCGATAATACTTGGCCTATACATTTTGACACTTATTCTCCGAAGTTTTATATTTGAGCGTTATGGATAGAGAAATTTTGTGGTGGATCCAAGACTTTAAAAAAACAATACTTACCATGTCTCTGTCGGATCCGGCTTTAATTTGTATACACAAAATTAGAAGAATCTTCGAGTATCTTTATGTTGTTGTTCCCTCCTCCGATGATGGTGCTAATTTGATGGAGGAACTATACATGAACCTAAACTTCGATGCTAGAAGTCATTGTGATTTAGCTTTTAAATTAGATTTTCGCAATGTAAAAGGATTAATTTAGTAAAGACCTTGCTCTTTCAAATAAGGGTATGGTAGGGGATACTCGAATATAGGTATATGGTGGGGGATAACGTATGGACCTTCTTATGGCCCTTAAATTTGATGACTTGATAAATGAGGAAGACAAGAAAGAGTTCGATAGAGTCAAGGCAAGGTGTGAATCAACCCATTGTGATTATCAAAATGAACTAAAAATTTTCGGAGTTGCCTTGTTGGGATGCTAGCTAACCCGGTAAGAGTTAGGGATATCCAATCCTTTATGCTTAAGCGGATCTTCCCATTTAGAAACCTTATTCCTAGAGAGCTCTATCATCGGTGTTTTAAATGAAGTTTCTCCAGATCACGAGTAAGAGATCCGGCCACCATGTTTCAAACAAAGATGCAATATGTTAAGTCGGACAAAATCGGCCAGTCGGACATGCTTATCCATTTTATTTATCCGACCCCGTTGAGTTTTTATGTGTTTTGTACTCAAGGCAAATATTCAGTATCTATATGCATTCCATAAATATCCTTTTTATTATTTTTCATGCATTAGATTTTATACTTGGATATTATTTCCTTAATTGGCATTATATTAAATGTTGATTTAAGGAAAGATTCTACACTAATTATAATCCCTAAAATCTCGGATATAGTGCAACATATTATGGTATGATTTTATTGCATGAAATCTCACTCTTTCCGCAGATTTTATTGTTCTTATTTTTGGAAAGAATCAAGTCGGATCATTCATATAATAGTTTGCAAGAAGTAGAAAATGCAATCTCGGAATTCAAGTCATTACTAAAAGATAGCCAAGGCAGGAGAAGCACTAAAAGATACACAAGCATCTCAAGAGACAAACTAAACACGAAAAGTATCAAGATTTTGACCTGTAGTCAGATCCTACCAAAAGATCAAGTTCCTAAGTTAGACAGTGAAGATCTCATCTCAAATGGTAACTTCAACGGTCGAACAAATGAAGGGAACACTATAAAGATACAAGCCAAGAATGTAGAAGATAAATAAAGCAAGAGAATACACTTCATATCTTATCTTAATCTCTTGTAATTGTGCTTACTCAAATTATCCTTGTAGCAAAGTCAAATACTTTGTGAGTTGTAGAGTCTTAGGGAAGACTCGCTTTATGAGTTGTAACACTTGAGAGAAGTGTGAGCGGTGGGCCTTGAGAGGTAATGTACTCAAAAGGTCAGTCAAAAGTTAAGTGAAGAACTCATCCGACAGTCGAGTAATAAGAAAAGTAAAAGATAATCCTAAGGGAGGAAACCTTAGGCGGTCACTAACCCAAATATTTGGATCCGGGCCACGATCGTGAACAAACAAACTTGCATTGTCCCATTTACTTTTCTGTTTGTTTGTTTTTCATATATCCGACCTCTCAACTCTCGGTCAGTCGGACGCCTCAAAATTTTAAAATACCCTATTCACCCCTTCCCCTCTAGGGTATATCCGATCGTCCGAGACTTTTCACAATATGATCGGGGAAGTGACAATGGTTGATGTGAAGAATTTAGATGTTGAAAGGTCAAGATGTGAGTTAGATGTTGGGCACTCGTATGGAGGTTCTAGGTTTCCTTCTCTATGTTGAACATTATGACATGCATAGAAGGTATTGGTTGCACACTCCGGCTAATGCGGATTCAAGAACTAGTTTAGAAAATACCATTTCATTCAACGTTGTGTGTCTCAGTCGAGAGTAACAAAAGGTCAATGTCTTCAACTCAATCAGAGATCATGAGTTGCTTTGTCAAGGGCAATAGCTTTAGTTTTTTCATTCACAAAACATGGGTTGGATGGCTATACGCATACGTAGAATTGGCTCGTCAATCCCAAAGAGGCAAAAATCAAAGTATGGCCCCGATGGTATAGACAACAACAAAGGTTGTAGAGCAACTTATTGATTTGAATCATCAAGATGGGTTCAGCTTTACCACCACCTTTACGAGTAAGGATGGACTTAGATTAGACAGAGTTGACACGATATTTGACCTTGGCCCACTTAAAGTGAATGGGAATTGAAAAAGACTTGTAAGAAGTTAAAAGTCAGTAAATTTGACTTGCTTGAAGCTATAAAATAAATTATTTTTAAATAAAAAGGAGGTTCATGTATCATGCAACCAGGTTTAAGAAGCTATTGCTACCAAGTCATCGCAAGTTCGGAGAAAGCATAGTAAGTCGAACTAAGATACCGCTTATATGTTAACAAGAATATCTTTGATGTATATGTTGGGAATATGGAGCCTAATGGATTGTTTGGGGTCGGGAATCATAAGCTACTGGGTGGCACGGTCATGACGCAACGCAAAGCAAAACACAGGAAAGGGACAGAACATGGGCACATTTGTGACCGTGCCAACCGGCACGACCATGCCAAGTACATGGCATGCCTATGCCATGTGTTCCTTGGTCCCGACGGTTGTTCTTCGTCCGTTTTTGTGCGTTATTTGTTTTAAAGTCTCATTTAATGCTTGTAAAGGCTTGGTTATTGCTATATAACTTTAGTGCTTAACATCCATTGTTGATGGAGAGTAGTGGAAATACAAAGTGTAAGCTAGGTTAGCTTGAGTGAAATTCTTTGTAAGCTATTCGGTTTCTAATGCACCGATTCATGGCTTTTTCCCGATTTGGGTTTTTCCACGTTAAAAAATTGTGTCCCACTTTTTGTATTTCTTTTTGTTCCAATTTATTTGTTTGAGTGAGCTTCAATCCTAACAATTGGTATCAGAGAAAGGTGAGGTTAGTGAGTTCATCAAACATGGAGCGCGAAAAGTGAAAATTGAGAGGTTCGATGGTAAGGACTTTGTATTATAGAAAATCCAAGTCGAGGACTTGCTATACCGTAAGGAGTTGTTTCAACCACTCACAGAGAAGCTTGCTGATATGGAGCAAAAGAAATAGGAGTTGCTTGATCGGCAAGCACTTAGGATGGTTAGATTGATGTTGGCGCGGAACGTGGCGGTCAACGTGATGGAACAAACAACGACGAAGGGGTTGTTGGAGGCGTTGTCCAACTTGTATAAGAAACCTTCGGCAATGAATAAGGTATATCATGCGTCGGTTGTTTGATCTAAAAATGATTGATGACACGAGTGTAGCAGATCATATTAATTAGTTTAATACGATCATCTCTAATCTTACTTCGGTGAAAATAAATTTTGAGGATGAGGTTAAGGCTTTAATCTTATCATTGTCCTTACTCGAGTCATGGGATAACATAGTGTCTGCAGTTAGTAATGATAGGGGGTCTAATGCATTAAAATATGATAAGGTCCGGGATGTAGTCTTGAGTGAAAGCATTCGTAAGAAAGATGCAATGGAGTTGTCGGGAAATACATTTCATATAAAAGGTAGGGAGAAACAAAAGGGTCGGTCAAAATCCAAAGCAAGGGGTCAGCCCAAAACCCGGGAGGTTGTGTGTTGGGGTTGTGGTAATAAAGGACATTTTAAGAAAAATTGTCCTAAAAATTTTGATGATCGAAATCTCAGTAAATTCTATAGAAGATGTAGGTCATACATGTGTGGTGAGTGCAGAAACTTATTTCATAATTTTGTTGCGCGAAACATTGGGAAAATGTTCGTGTAAGATGGAAAAAGTTTGGATACATTAGGTGAGGGAGATGTGAGGATCAAAACCTCAAGTGGGGGTTTTGGACATTGCATAGTGTTAGGTTTATCCTGGGATTGGCGAAGAATCTAATTTTAGTGAGTTAATTGGATGAGTCGGGATATCTAATAAAGTTTTATAACGGTGGTTGGAAAATCGTTAAGGGGGCATTAGTTGTGGATAAGGGTGTAAAATCTGGCTTTTTATACTCTATCGAGGGTTGTAGTGACTTAGCCATGAATGTCGTGGTTAACGGTTCCAAGTGGGAGTCTTCGGGGTGAAAGACTTGATAGGAGTTCTCGCTGTAGTAGGAGTTGGCAATGATAACAGGAAATTTGGGTGTTCAAATGGGTCATCAAGTGTTCTACAAGGCAAAGTGCAAGAATTGGGGGTAATAAAGAAGGCGACATTGTCAATTGAAGACTCGTACACTATTCTATATCTTTCCGAGTCATGCAAAAGGAATCGGTATAACGATGACATTCATATAGTGTTTTGATTCCAAGGCATTCTCTCGTGTCTTAGAAACTTACTTGAGTGAAATAGTATCTTTTCTATGCGATTTGGTCTTCACTTATCTCTTTAATCGCTTTTTAGTTAGCGACTCGTAAAACTTGTTCTTTATTCTCGAATCCACTCTCACTCGTAATCCGACTTGTGATTATTTACTCTATTGTTTGCAAAGTCAGCATTCGTAGTTCTTTTCGTGCTTAGTCTACATCAAGTATTTCCCACTCGATATTCGTTATGGAACTTGATTCTTTGCTTCGAGACTAAGTCATATGGAATTCTGAGTATCATGGATATTAGACTCGTAAAATTCCATTTCTTCTCCGACTCGTATAATCTGTTGGTTAATTATCATGATTATATTATTATCTCGTGTCTAACCTTGGACCAAAGTATTTTATACTTTGAGAACCGAAGGTGTTTTACTTTTGTAGGTTATTCAATCGAGGATATCTTTTCAAACTACAAAAGTAGCCGGCTCGTAACGTCAAATCACCAGCGAGATATAGCTTTTCACCTACACTCGCTCTAGTCCCGTAAGATTGTGTCGAAACCGCTCGCTTCCATATCCGGAAAACTGGAAGGTCAAGCTTAACGATGGTTTTCACCACACTTTTCAAGACACAACCGATGGTTTTGGGACTTCCAAGAGAGTTGAACCGTTGTCCAACGTCCATATTTCAACGGATACTTTCGAGTGACTCGTAAAGCCCTTATCAACGGTCACAGAGGACTCTCGGTCAGCAGATGAAGATAACGGCTAATCCGCCTGGTCATCTATAAAAGGAAGCCACTTCACAAGACTTGAAGAAGAGCAGAACATATTGTCAATACACCAACTTGATCAAAGTTATTGTATTTACTTTCAATCTTCAACTTACAACTCCCACTCTGTAATTCATTACTTTCGAGTTGTAAGGTCTTGTACTCGCTACAAACACTTCTTACATTCTTTGTAAGGTCCCTCGACTAAGCCGTAAGGGTTAACTCAGCTTAGTTGTCCCTAGCTGTAAGGGTTATCTCAGCTAGGAAGTACTAGATCGGATAAGGGAATTTCGAGTCTAGGAAAACTTGTATAGAGTTGTCTAAGGGAGCAACTCGGGTTCCGTCAAGTTCACGGTATTTTGTGGACTCAAAATAGTGGATTTGACTTCGTGTCTGGATTGACACGGGCCGTGGTTTTCTCGCCCCAGGAGGGTTTCCACGTAAAATCTCTCGTGTTCACTTTCCGAGTTCATTCTAGACTCGGACAGCCTTGCTCGAACGTGTTTACTCCGATTCATTACATTCCGAGTCCAATCATTTTCCGACCCCTTGCTTAGACTCGTAATCTGTCTTTGACTCTTCTCGTCAAAAGGTGTGTGCTTTCGCAAAGAATTTTTCATCACCCTATTCACCCCCTCTAGGGTGACTCGAGACTCTCCTCGAGCAAACCTTCAATTGGTATCGAGCCTAGCCTTTCGTAAAGGATCTAACAGTCCAAAGGTTTAAAGATCGGATGGCTCGTAACACCGGAGAGTTTGACGAAGGTAGATCTTCCAACGAGCCACCAAAATTCAAAGGTTCAAATTTCGGTCACTCGGAAGAAGCCGATGGAATGTTTCCTTATGGATCACGACGAAGAAGTATGGGAAATCATACAACAAGGAAACTACATCCCAACGAAGACAGATGAATTCGTAATCCTTCCAAAGACAAAGGCCGAGTTCACGCCGACAGGCAGCAGAAGTTCGAAAGAACTTCAAAGCCATGAACATCCTCATGTGCGCCATAAGCTCGAAGAATATAATCGAGTCTCCGCTCGTGACTCCGCTAAAGAGGTGTGGGACACTCGGTCAACACCTACGAAGGTACAAGCCAGGTGAGACAAGCGAAGATCAGCCAAGTATCTTCACAAATATGAGCTTTTCAAAATGGAGCCAGAAGAGAACATTACTCGGATGTTCATACGCTTCACCGAGATCACCAACAATCTCAAATCTCCGGGAAAGAAAATCTCCCATGAAGAAATGTGCCGGAAAATTCTCGAAGCCTACCCAAGAAACGATGGGGTCCTAAGGTTACTGCCATAGAAGAGGCTCGGAACCTCTCACTCTTGAAGCCGACGAGCTCATCGGAAAGCTTCGACCCATGAGATACATCCGGAAGAAGAAGATGCCGAGGGTACTTCCAAAAGGAACATCGCGCTTAAAGCCTCGTAATCCAAAGAAGCAAGTCCAAGCTCCTCCGACTCGAAGATGATCCCATGGCACTCATTGCAAGAGGCTTCAAGAGAATGATGAAGCACAAAAGATGGGATAAAAGGCCAAAAGAAGAATTCTACAAAAAGGACAAGAGAGACAGAAAAGGTAAGTTTTCTTCACCCTCAAAGTTATCCTTGTCTAAGAATTCTAGATGTTTTGAATGTGGCAAGCAAAGACCACATAGTCAAGGACTCGTCCAAAACGAAGAAGGGACAGGAAGAAGAAAAAGGCCATGATGGCAACATGGAGTGACGAGGACTCATCCGAAGACGACGAAGACTTAGATGACTCGAAGTGTCCGATGGCAATTTCGACTCGGAAGCCGAAAGAGAGTCGACTCGGACTCGCACAACGAGGAAACCGATCCTCAAGAGGTAATAAACTATTTCCTCAAATTTTCCAAAGTTGACTTAGCTAAGTACATCTTCACTTTGGAAGAAAAGTCCAATTCGATTCTTCTCATTTCAAGGAACAACTGGAGTCAATCACTACCGAGAGCACCTTTTTAAAAATGAATTGGAAAAGCTGAGACTCACACTCGGAGAACTCAAGACAAGTGCTCAAACTAATGAGACCGAGTCCGAGTTACTCAGGAAAGAAAATGAGCAACCGAAACGAAGCTCATTGAGTCTCAAGATCTGGTTTTGAAGTTTTCTCAAGGACGAAGAACCTTGATATGCTCTTAGGATCACAATGTGTCTCATTTCGAAAAGAAGGTCTTGGTTTCAACAAAGAGGAAGAATCTAATTCTTACTCGGAATTGTTCAAAAAGGATTCCAGAAATGTTAAGTTCAAAAAGGTCGAGCATGGTCCCATTCACAAAAATGAAAGGAGGACTAAACCCATACCTATTTACAAAAGGAAACCATTTTCCTCTATTTCAAAAGGAAAGGTTTTTAAAAGGAAAGAGACACGGACTCAGTCCTCCGAAAAGAAGGAGACTCAGAATCGGACTAAACCCAAAGTCATTCAAATCGGGTTCCGAAGCACCTTCTTCCTCGAAAAGGACCACGAGTAAGGAATGTTACTGGGTTCGTTAGAGGAAGTGAGAAGGGTTAGATTTTCTCTGTTTTGCGGGTCACTCGAAAAGATCAAAGGACACCGGTACCTGGACAGCGGATGTTCTCGACACATGTCGGTGACCAAGGACTCTTTTCGAGCTGGAGTCATATAAAGGAGGAAAGGTGACCTTTGGTGATGACAAGCAAGGGCAAGATAGTGGGCATTGGGAAGATTGGTAATGGAAACAATCTGGTGAGCCCAGTCTACCTTGTCAAAGGACTTAAGTACAACCTACTTAGCATCTCCCAGCTTTGTGACAAAGGTCAAGAGGTAAAATTCACTCAATCCAAGTGCTACATCACGGATGAGACCACCAAAGAGGTAAAGCTCTCGGGTAAGAGATCGGGTAATACCTACATCATCCCTCTCTCGACCCAAGTCGAACTTTTCATGTTTAAAAGCATATCTTCAAGATAATTCTTGGATTTGGCATCGTAGATTAGGTCATATTAGCATGCATACTCTCAAAAAGCTTGCATCTCATCATCCGGTTAGAGGATTACCTAACTGTGCTTTTGAGAAGGATAAAGTATGTGGAGCATGCACCAAAGGGAAACAAGTCAGATCTTCATTCAAATCTCTCGAAGACAGTTTCCACATCCAACGTGCTTGAATTACTACACATGGACTTATGTGGTGAAATCCTCGTAAAGAGTCTCGGAGGTAAATCTTACATACTTGTTATTATTGATGATTTTTCAAGATTTACCTGGGTGTGTTTTCTGAAGCATAAGAATGAGGCCTTCAAGGAATTCAACAAGCTCAGTAGAAAGATTCAAGTTGAGTCTCGGACTCGGATTCAAAAGATTCGAACCGACCATGGAAGGGAGTTCGACTACTCGGAATTCTCGTAGTTTTGTGACAAGAATGGAATTTCTCACAACTTCTCAGCACCCGAACTCCTCAGCAGAATGGAGTAGTTGAGAGAAAGAACAGAACTCTTGAAGAAATAGCAAGGACGATGATGATTGAACACAACCCGCCTTACTATTTTCAGGCGGAGGCAAGAAACACAGCCAACTACACTCTCAATCGATGCCTCATCGGACCTATTCTGAAGAAAACACCTTATGAGCTCTACAAAGGAAGGAAGCCAAATATTTCCTATTTCGGATCTTTCGGGTGTAAGTGTTTTGTCCACAACAACGGTAAGGATCATCCGACCAAGTTTGATGCTCGGTCGGACGAAGGAATTTTTCTAGGTTATTCTTCTCATAGCAAAGCTTATCGTATATTCAACAAGAGAACTAACAAAGTGGAAGAAAGTATCCACGTATTGTTTGATGAGCTTGAACAGGGAAAACCAAGTGAATCTTCATACTCGAACCGAAGCTCGAAAGGATGATGACGAAGATGAGTCTATAAAGACTCGAAGGAGACCACTCGTAACGAGGAAGCTCGGAATGAGACAACTCGGAGGTCGTTCGTAACGAGCGAGTCAATGAAGAGGATCACTCGGAACAAGCTTCGAAGATCAAGCAATTCAACCAACAAACCTGGTGAATCAAAGAACTGGTAAAGCATTCAAATTTACTTCCAGTCATCCCCAAGAAAACATTATTTCGATATCAACAGATGGGGTAAGAACTCGTTCCTCTCTTCATAATCTATGTGCATTCACCGCATTCATTTCACTAACTCGAACCCAAAAATGCACTAGAAGCCCTTAATGAACCCGAATGGGTAGAGGCCATGCAAGAAGAGCTGAATCAATTCGAGAGAAACCAAGTCCGGACTCGACCAACCGACCTTCCGACCACCCAGCTTATAGGAACCAAATGGGTTTTCAAAAACAAACTGGATGAGGGTGGAATAGTTGTCGAAACAAGGCTAGACTTGTAGCTCGGGGTTACAATCAAGAGGAAGGAATTGATTGTGGGGAAACCTTTGCACCAGTAGCTAGAATTGAAGCCATTAGAATATCGTTGGCATTTGCATCCCGCATGCATATTAAATTATATCAAATGGATGTTAAGTGTGCCTTTCTCAATGGTTTTATTGAAGAAGAGGTCTATGTCGAGCAGACCTCCTGGTTTTGAAAACTCGGAATTTCCAAATCATGTTTTCAAACTCCAAAAGGCTCTCTATGGTCTTAAGCAAGCCTCTAGAGCTTGGTATGAAAGACTCGAGCAGACTTCCCGGTTCAAAATGATTTTAAAAGAGGTCGGATCGACAAGACTCTATTCATAAAGACCAAAGGGAAAGATTTTCTCATTGTTCAAATATATGTTGATGATATTATTTTCGGTGCTACTAATGAATTTCTGTGTCGAGAATTCTCTCGATTTGATGAGTCAAGAGTTCCAAATGAGCATGATGGGAGAACTCAACTTCTTCCTTGGGCTGCAAATCAAACAAGACATAGATGGAATCTTTGTCCATCAATCAAAGTACACCAAGGAACTGCTGAAGAAATACAAACTTCAAGATGCAAAGCACGCATCTACCCCTATGAGCAGCAGAGTATAAAACTCGACTCGGATGAAACAGTAAAGCAAGTAGATCGAAACTCTATCGAGGTATGATTGGATCACCGCTATATCTTACTTCAAGCGGACCGGATATAATGTTCGGTGTTTGTTTATGTGCACGATTTCAAGCTAATCCAAAAGAATCACATCTCACTGCGGTGAAGAGAATATTCAGATATCTTGCAGGCACTCGGAATCTAGGACTCGTGGTACTCCGGAGACTCGAACCGAGTCCGACCGGGTACTGCGACGCAGTACTACGCAGATACAAAGTTGATCGAAAGAGCACATCCGGAGCTTGCCAATTTCTGGGTCAATCCCTAATATCCTGGCACTCAAAGAAGCAAAACTCAGTAGCTCTATCAACTGCAGAAGCTGAATATATTGCCGCTGGAGCTTGTTGCGCTCGGATTCTCTCGGATAAAACAACACTTGAAGGATCTCGGACTATATCTCAACTCGGTTCCAATCAAGTGTGACAATCAAAGCGCAATCGGTATCACTAAGAATCCTGTCCAGACACTAAAAACAAAGCATATTGAAGTCGGTATCATTTCTTACGCGATCACTCGTAAAAGGGTGACATTACACTTGAATTCATTCCTACTAATCTTCAATTAGCCGATATCTTTACTAAGCCTCTTGGTGAAGATCAATTCGTTTTATTCGGAATGAGCTTGGTATGTTAAATGCTTAGTTTCGCGTTATGATTCTTGCATTTTTCTCGTGCTATGTGCTTTAGTTGTCAATAACCATTGGTTCGATTGATCATGTGATACTGGGCTGATAGTTATTTCTGTGTTTCGAGTCACTCGTAAACTTTTCGAGTCAAACTCGGATGTAGAGAAAATTGGACATCAAATTTTCGAAGCTATCTCTAGAACAGTGGAGAGCTTCGGATTATATTTTCAAACTCTTTTCTCTCTCTTTCTCGAGCGCTGCGATCGGATCTTAGCCGCAGATTTCAAACCACCGATATCTCAACCGTTGAAGAAGAACTGTCACACGGGCATTAATGATCGATGGACGGGTAAGACGGAACGGAGTTACTTAACGGATAGTGAACGGGCGCGCGTATTCTTTATAAATAACGTCTATTCATCTTCCTCTCGGTATTCTCAAACTCCTTCCCTCTCAAACGAAAACCCTCTCGCGGAACTTTTCTACGTGAACAGTGTTCCCTTGATCGTCTGCAAGCGTTGAAGAAGCTCTCTCTCTCTCGTAAGTTTTCGATCGCTCTCTTCTCATTTTCGTTTTCTTCTCTTCTACACCTCCATCTCTTTCTCTTTCTCTTTCGAAAAGTTTCATCTTTTCATCTCTCACAATGCCTAAAAGAGGAAACCACCCCGACTTTCGGGTTTCTTCATCCTCCAAAAGCCTCGCACCAACAAGCCGTAAAGCTCAGCCCCTTCAAAACCCATTGTCACCCAAAGCATCTTGCGTCTGGACGACAAGTTCTTCCCAACAACCAAATTTTCTTGGTTGTCCAACATCCAAACCATAGGAGTCTACCATTTCTTGTGTTTCAGCGAGTTCATCTATCCCGAACTCGTTTCGAGTTTTATACTCACCTCTCTCACTCTGAAAATGTTCTAACCTCTAGGGTTCGTAACATTACCGTTCAGTATCAACACCTCTCTCCTTCACCGTCTGTTCAAAGTTTCTTCTCTCTTCTTGAACAAGCAACCCTATCCTCTTCACTCGAAGTCGCCGACGACTTCTTTGAAAAGTACGCTAAAGAATTCCCCGGGTCCGAAAGAACTTTTCGTGACTCGGTTGAAGTCGAAGCCAGGCTTCGTGTTTCCTGCCGATGAGAACCTTCTTCTCACAAGCATTCTAGCAAGGAGAACCCCAACTCCAAGCACCTCAAAGCTCTCTTCGATATCCCGGAGGGATACGAAGTCGACCTCTTCCCCTCCATCATTGAGCGGATGGCCGCCGTGCCAGCTCAACTCCAAACCAAGAAGAACACCTCCCTTCCTTTCGGTGCTCTTCTCACCCTTGTCTTCAAACAATTTCAAGTTCCTCTTCCTCTCGACCCTAACGCGGTGTCCGAGGCGGCCATTGTGGTCGGCAAGAAGGAACTCCGAGGGTACGGATACCAGGAAACTAACCCCGGTGTCCGGGTTCACAACTCGGAGCCGAGGCCTCCTTCTCCACCTCGGACTCGAAATCAACCCCTCTCCCTCTTCCCTCTTCCCCTGGTGGTGCCTCCACCTCCGGTGCTTCCAAAACTCTCTCCGCCCTCTTGTCCCCTGTTTTCATGGACAAGATCACCTCTGTGTCTTCCGATTTCAGAGACATGCTCGGAGGTTTCAAATCTGTTCTTCGGGGTCGACCATCAACCAAAAGACCGGTCGGTCCCAAATCCGAGAGCAGCAATCTCTCGTTCTTGAGATGAGAGAGCTGGTTAAGGAGCGAAGGAGCTGGCTGAGCTCCTCGAGAGAGATGGTCCAAGGCGGCTCAGGACCCGGAAGACTCGGACCCATCCGAGGCGTCTTCGAGCCCGAGCCCGACCTCCTCGGAGAGCGAGGAAGCCGAGGAAGCGAGAGGAAGAAGCGTAAGATGCAGTGGAGGACGCCGAGGAACCCGCAGCTGAGGCAGCTCCTTCCGGGCAAAGGGAAGAAGAGGCCGTGGCAACCGCCGAGGGACAGCCTCGCTCCCCAAGCTCAAATCGTCGTACTCGGCTCGGACGACGGTCCGAGTGGGTCGAAGATCTCGCTCCTCCAGCGAGTCGGCCGGAGCAGCCCCTCCAGCCCTTGAGGTCCCAAGGGAAGAACCCCTCGATCCACTTTCTCCGGGTCGGCCACTCGTAGCCGAGCCCCTGCGAATTGTCCCGGTTCTCCCTTCGCCGCGCTCAAGCACATCGTCAAGATCTTATCGGTGCCGGCGCACCTCCGCCTCGACTCGAAATCCCCTCCTTCCTAGTTGGAGCCATGCACTGCGTCACGATTCCTCGGTGCCTCCGAATTTCGTTTTTCAAAATTTTCTTTTTGTCCGGACAAATTATGTGTATTACTTGTACTTTTCTCCCTTCTTTTTGTTTCTTGTTTTTGCTTGAAAGGCAAGGGGAGAAATGTAGTCGAAACTGGTTGTCTTGTCTAGGGGAGTTCTTTCCGCCCTTGTAATATTTTTTAAATGAACTGAATGCATTTCCTTATTAATTTATGAGTTCTTTATTTTCCGAGTTAATGAGTTCAAGCATACTTTATTTTGCTCGATATAGTATACATTGCTCGATTCATTCAATATGCCTTACTTTTACTCAAACTACTCGGAATCGATCTATTTCCCTCTAACAAAGTTTACGTGTAAGTATGGAATGCCTTTCATCAAAAGGGGGAGATTGAAGACTCGGACACTATTCTATATCTTTCCGAGTCATGCAAAAGGAATCGGGTATAACGATGACATTCATATAGTGTTTTGATTCCAAGGCATTCTCTCGTGTCTTAGAAACTTACTTGAGTGAAATAGTATCTTTTCTATGCGATTTGGTCTTCACTTATCTCTTTAATCGCTTTTTAGTTAGCGACTCGGAAAACTTGTTCTTTATTCCGAGTCCACTCTCACTCGGAATCGACTTGTGATTATTTACTCTATTGTTTGCAAAGTCAGCATTCGTAGTTCTTTTCGTGCTTAGTCTACATCAAGTATTTCCCACTCGATATTCGTTATGGAACTTGATTCTTTGCTTCGGACTAAGTCATATGGAATTCCGAGTATCATGGATATTAGACTCAGAAAATTCCATTTCTTCTCCGACTCGGATAATCTGTTGGTTAATTATCATGATTATATTATTATCTCGTGTCTAACCTTGGACCAAAGTATTTTATACTTTGAGAACCGAAGGTGTTTTACTTTTGTAGGTTATTCAATCGAGGATATCTTTTCAAACTACAAAAGTAGCCGGCTTCGAACGTCAAATCACCAGCAGATATAGCTTTTCACCTACACTGCTCTAGTCCCGTAAGATTGTGTCGAAACTGCTGCGCTTCCATATCCGGAAAACTCGGAAGGTCAAGCTTAACGATGGTTTTCACCACACTTTTCAAGACACAACCGATGGTTTTGGGACTTCCAAGAGAGTTGAACCGTTGTCCAACGTCCATATTTCAACGGATACTTTCCGAGTGACTCGAAAGCCCTTATCAACGGTCACGAGAGGACTCTCGGTCAGCGAGATGAAGATAACGGCTAATCTGCTCGGTCATCTATAAAAGGAAGCCACTTCACAAGACTTGAAGAAGAGCGAGAACATATTGTCAATACACCAACTTGATCAAAGTTATTGTATTTACTTTCAATCTTCAACTTACAACTCCCATTCCGTAATTCATTACTTTCGAGTTGTAAGGTCTTGTACTCGGTTACAAACACTTCTTACATTCTTTGTAAGGTCCCTTGACTAAGCCGTAAGGGTTAACTCGACTTAGTTGTCCCTAGCTGTAAGGGTTATCTCAGCTAGGAAGTACTAGATCGGATAAGGGAATTTCGAGTCTAGGAAAACTTGTATAGAGTTGTCTAAGGGAGCAACTCGGGTTCCGTCAAGTTCACGGTATTTTGTGGACTCAAAATAGTGGATTTGACTTCGTGTCTGGATTGACACGGGCCGTGGTTTTCTGCCCCGGGAGGGTTTCCACGTAAAATCTCCGTGTTCACTTTCCGAGTTCATTCTAGACTCGGACAGCCTTGCTGAACGTGTTTACTCCGATTCATTACATTCCGAGTCCAATCATTTTCTCGACCCCTTGCTTAGACTCGGAATCTGTCTTTGACTCTTCTCTCGTCAAAAGGTGTGTGCTTTCGCAAAGAATTTTTCATCACCCTATTCACCCCCTCTAGGGTGACTCGAGACTCTCCCCGAGCAAACCTTCATCAATGAAAGGTAAAGCCCGGAGGTATAAACTCTTTCTTCATTATGTGTTGTTGACTAATACCGGTGAGCCAGCTTTGCATGGTGAATCCGTGCAAGAGGTTGATCAATCTGAGTGAGAGATCACATCGGGTGGTGATGGGCTTGAAGGCTTCGATTATGGGAATCCGAAAAGGAGCTAATCTAAGGTGAAGGTGCTGAAACGGTGAGGCGGTGCAAAGCCTCGGTTGGTCTCTCTTGATGAAGGGGTTGGGTTTCGGTGAACTAGATGGATACAATAAGGAGGTGAGCCATTAGTCTCCAAGTGGGAGATTGTTGGGATTATGGAACCCAATGGGTTGTTTGGGCTTGGGAATCACAAGCTACAAGGTGGCATGATCATGACATTACGACACGGCCATGATGCAACGTAAAGCAAAACACCTGAGAGGGACAGAACATGGGCACGGTTGTGATGAGCATGCCAACCGGCACGACCGTGCCATGTGTTCCTTGGTCCCGATGGTTGTTCTTCGATCGTTTTTTGTATTTGTTTTAAAGTCTCGGTTAATGCTTGTAAAGGCTTGGTCATGACTATATAACCGAGTGCTTAACCTCCATTGTTGATAGAGAGTAGTGGAAATACGAGGTGTAAGCTAGGTTAGCTTGAGTGAAATTCTTTGTAAACTACTCAGTTTCTAGTGCATTGGTTCGTAGTTTTTTACCGGTTCGGGTTTTTTCACATTACAAAATCTTGTGTCCCACTTTTTTTTTTTTTTTTTTTGGTTCCAATTTATTTGTTTGAGTGAGCTTCGATCCTAACACTATATGACCCAAAAAAAGCACTTGTCTATCAATTCATGCTGCACACAAATGAGGATTACAATTGCTACAACTTTGATGTTAAGAGAATGAGTGAAGCTATAAGGTTAGATATAATGTAATAGAAGTGTAATATAATCAATTATATAATATAATTAGGTATGCAATGTAATAGGATAATAATTACATTACCATGTTTGGTTATAGAAAAAGAGTAATGTAATCACAAAACTTATGGATTATTTCAACGGTAAAAAAATAGTAATTAAATTATTGTAATGGAGATAAATCTTATCTAAATAAAATTTTGAGCAATAATCTTTTCTATCAAATAATCAAGTTTTTTTTTTTTTTGGTCAAAAATATTAACTATATTATTCTAATGGCAATAAATGTTTGTCGTAATGGAGATAAATGTTATCCACATGAAAATATTTTATATTCGAAATTACATTTGAGATTTTTTTGTCTTTTCTATCATTTTTCTGAAATTTAAATTTTTTTGTGGCAAAAAATATCAACTGGATTATTATAGTGGCGATAAATGTTGGTTGTAGTGAAGATAAATATTATCCCAATGACAACATTTTAAACATGAAATTTATATTTGTGCTTTTTTAATCTATTCTATCATATAATCAACTTTTAAAAAAATTTTATTTATAAAAGATATCAATTGAATCATTTTATTAATGATAAATATTTATCGAATTAAAAATAAATGTTAACAAGTGAAAAAAAATTTGATTTAAAAATTTAAATTGAACCTTCTTTTATCTTTTTAATCGAATAGTTAAATTTCAAATCCAAACTATTGAGTTGAATTTTTCTATTAATGACCAACCGATCATATTATATATTAAGATAATAGAAAAAAGAAAATCAATTTTCTTCTCAAACGGATGAGGTTTTTTTGTTTACGAAGGAGGAGAGAGAAAAAGGATATGGAATAGAGAAAGAGAGAATGATTGTAAGTGTATTAAAATTTGATCATAATTGTTTAGTGAATGTTAAGTAATTGTAATTGCATTGGTAGAGGTTAATGTAATTACAATGCAATTTTAATTGAATTATAAAATTATGACCAAACATAATAATGTAATCACTATTACCAAGGTTAATTTCATTACCACTTTGTTTATATCCAACCAAAGATGTCACATGTGTGTTCATCGAGATCATGTCTCAGCAGTGTATGTTTTACTTGGATTCCTAGAACCATGACTGCCTGGAAGAGATAACTGGGGACTCTGATAGATATTATTAATCCACTGTTCCTCTATAGGATGGACATTGACTACTCTCTGATCATATGATAGAACAGTAAATTAAACGATTGAATTGCGATATTCACTTTCTTGCACCTTTTAGTTTGCCCTTCAGAAGTCTTAAGTAAAGCTTTGCTATTTTCAGGTAAGGATATTACATTACAATTTTTTTCCTGTTAAAGAACCTGTCTTCCTTTTTATCTGGTCATATTAAATTACAATTTTTTTCTAATAAGTAACAAAAGAATTTAATTGTACAAAATTGAAAGAATTTCGTCAAAACAATAGCTTTTTGTCTATGAGACTGAGGTGTCATTCAATCACTGTAATGATTCTTCTCTTGCGGAGTGGCTTATTTTTTGCGCTTGCGGGACCGCTGTGAGCTCTTTTCCTCTCATCCCTCCTCCTCTCAGCTTCAGTCATCGTGCGTCTGAGATTCTGTGCCTTGTACACTGCTTTAGGTAAGTGTCTATATCTGCACATTTGCAAACAAGAATTACAAAGCGCCAACATAAGACCACAGTAAGCTTAACTGAAACGACGAGTACTCAAATATATGTGTCCAAGAACATCCTTTTCCCAATAAAAGGATACCCTTGACAAATCAGCTAGCCAAACACAGGTCTTCATTGTCAATCCACGATGTTCAACTTCAAGATAAAATCCAGTGAAATCACCCAAACTAACTAACCTTACGATACGCTGAATTTCTGGTAGGTGCTTGTAACGATTTATTACAGCCTCATGATATTCGTGCTTCTTTTGCTCCCTATGAAGAAGCTGCACATGATAATTTTTCAAGGTCAACATCTTGACAGTTCTAAAGAAGTTGACAAGATAAACGACCAATGTTACCTTTTAACTGGAGGAAAGTCTGCTACAACTCACAATATAAAATGCTATATATTTCGGTCAATCATTAAATGAATTTTAAGGAAGAATCTAAGGTTAACATGGCTGATTTATGAACAAATTTCCACCAGTAATGGCCATCAAAAAAATGTTTAAGATGTCAAAATGGGAAAAGAGAAAATAATGTCAACAATCATGATGACATAAAGAGATAAATATAGGGCTCATAAGGATAATGGTAATGGGAATATGTGGAAAAACAGGAAAGTAGTACAAAGGATCCCCTAATTCATTCCAAAATTTTCACTTTGATTATAAAAGAGTTGAACCCAACAAAGTGAGATCTGTGGAGTATGAACAAGCATAAAGTATGCAGCTCTGCCATATGTTTGCCAGGAGAAGCCATATTAGAATGAAATATATGTAGCAGAAAGCATGGCGGGGGGAGGAGCAACTTTGTGAGCTCATATCGGGCAGCTATCAGGTACAGCAACAAGTTCTTGAGTACTTACAACTCCTAATTGTTCAGAAGCTTTAGCTTTCCATAACCGAAGGTTTGTGTCATCACTTCCTGATATAACATATGAGGCATCACAACTGAACTTGACACAGAATACCCTGCATAAAAATTAAATGAGATAAATATTCAACTAAAGTGGCTTCAGCCCTTGTATAAAGCACAAAAATGAGAGGGACAATAAGCTTGTTAATGACCAAGCAAACCTCTGCATCCTCTTTGTATGATAGATTTCCCGGCTATGGCCACCATTAAATGGGAATATCCTCACCTGAAAATAGCAAGGCTTTACTTAAGACTTCTGAAGGGCAAACTAAAAGTGGCAAGAAAGTGAATATCACAATTCAACCGTTTAACTTACTGTTCTATCATATGATCCTGTAACAAATTCCCGGCCTGTGGGAGAGTAGTCAATGTCCATCCTATAGAGGAATAGTGGATTAATAATATCAATCAGAGTCACAGTTATCTCTTCCAGACAATCATGGTTCTAGGAATCCAAGTAAAACATACACTGCTGAGACATGATCTCGATGAACACACTTAGCTTCACTCATTCTCCTAACATCAAAGCTGTAGCAATTGCAATCCTCATTTGCCTGCAGCATGAATGCATAATAATATAGTGATTATAATCAAACCAAACCAGAAGGGATTTCAGCTTTGGAATATGAAAGGAGTTCATTTCAACTGCCCCTCCAACCCAATGCAATTAACAGTTAAAGTTAACTATGGCAATAATCATATCAAAACAAATTCACTTGGGATATCAAGATTGAGTAGCAGAAGTCCCATGTAACTTTGAAGAGCTGCTAATATTACAACAATCAGAGACAACTGTTTGAATTGGATGACAATCATGAATGCAAGTTGAACACCACCATCATGTAAAGAGCAGTTGCAATGTGAGAAATTATTGTTTCCAGAAAAGCAAAGGATATCAGTAATGCTTACTGCAGTAAAGTTAGGTGACTCCATCGGGTTCCATGAAATCGAATTAGTTTTTGTCTGCATAGACCAAGCACAAATTAGAATCATCAAGACAGAACCAACAGCAAAATCTCTGAACTTAGATGCCATCATTATAGGAGATACATCAATTTAATGAGAACTTTCATATTTACCTTTCAAACTAAAGGGAAACAAGGCATAACATAACTAACATGCAATATAGAATGGAAAACAGTTTGGAACGACCAAAGCAGCCTAATGTCACTATTTATAATTGTTCATATGTCATCTACTGCTTCAAATGACAAGCCAGAACATCTACTTTTACCATGTGCTTAATTTCTAATTATTTATAAAGGCTGAATAACTAAAACGAGAAAAACTACTCTACCACATTAACCATACTTAGTAGCTATTGTCATCAATGAATAGAGTTGGCATATTTGGAGAACCATAATTTCCAAGATTCTCTACATTTATAATGCAATATTACACCAAAAGAATGTTACAATAAGCAGCAAACAACTTGGCAATGCCTTTCAAATATTCTACAACTTCAGCATACAGACAATCTTAACCCAACCCAACCCCCCACCTTTTTTTTCTTTCTGATGTTCTGTGAAGAGATTGACAGAGTTCAAACTTTAATTATAAAAAAAATGACAGGGTAACCAAGTTATTTAGCAGCAATTGGTCCAAACCCACATATCTTAACATTAATCAGATATGTTGTCTGTCTTATCAATGCCAACATTCAACAGGTCTACTTTTAGAACAGAACATCTATAATGGCAAACAAAATGGAGGGGGAAAACAACTAAAAACTGGGACATGATCAGGACTATGAGATTAATGCTATTCATCCAGGTAATTATGCTCAGATCATTAATGATGCTAGAAGGTATAAGGGCTTCAGTAGTTTCTCTGCAAAGCCATTCTTACACCAAATGGGCGGTAGTTTGCAGTCAATGGTCTTTAAATCCACCAAATGTACAAATAAAAGAAAACGGTATGAACACAACACTGTCCTCAACATTGTTTGATTTGTTTGTTTCTCAGTCAAATGCATGTCATGTCACAAGAAAGAGCTCTAAAAAATTCTTAAGGCAAAGTTGACAAAACCAGACCATTGTAGTAATATTAAAAAACTCAAGAAAGAATATCTAGTCTAAGTATATATTGTGTGGGCCACTGGTACCTGCATGATTATCCTTATTGCTGGTTTAGATGCGCGAATATCATAGATCGTAATGCTGCGATCACTGGACAAAAGACAGAGAAAGCATTTTATAAATCGAAACTAGATCACAGAATTTATGACAGTCAACTATAGCATGAGAGAACCATTAATTCAAAATTTCTCGCATAAAGAAATCCAAGTCATAATTTTTTTTTGGATTTTTTCGCAAATTTTTTAATACAATGCCTTTTGAGTTTCCAGATAAAAATATTTTATTATGTACTCTTTTTAGTCCCTAAAAAATAAAAAAATTTAAAAAGTCCCTTTCCTTTGCTAAAAATATTACACATCACATAGAATATGGCATCTCTTGCAATCAGCCTTTCTCCTAGTAGGGGAACGATTGCCTTTTCTCAGGTAGGGTCCACAATGGATGTTATGGTTGTTGTATCACATAGAATATTGAAACCAAAACTATGTAACCAGATGTGATGGTATAGTCAATTGCATCTCCCAAGCCTTAGTTAAGCAGTATCTACAGGTTTTCTGGCATCATGGAGTACATGGAGAGGAATAGTTGGACAGACAAATAAGTTTTTCTATTTTACTGATGATAGAAGTCTAATTGAATACACGATTTAACAATATTACCCCACTAGACAAAAAGTTAAATGCCACACAGAAATTCCGAAGAGAAGCAATATTCAGCTAAAGTGCTTAAACATGAAAACAAGAAAATCCATCAGATGCCCCCCCAAAAAAAAAAAACCTACTCCACTGGTAAAGACCTTCCACAAAAAGAAAGGTAAAAGTACCCATCCCAGATCATAAAATTTTTATGGTGCAGGAAAATTATGTATATCATATTGAAAAACATGAGAATGATGCAACATTAATTTCTCTCACCGACTTTCCAAAACAAAAAAGAACGAAGGCAGATGCACATGTTTAGATGATCTGATAGATAATTCTCGGTGTGAATTTATATGAGTTGACATATAGGACTCTATTTGGGAAGATTTCAATTATAGCTTCACAAATAATGAAGTAGATGCATGTTCGTGATGGGTGCACGTGAAATTAAGACATCAATGTGCTAGCCACAAATCATCTCATACCTTTTACAATTAACCTAAAACGAAATCTACATTTTTTCTCACCTGCCTGATGTAGCCAGTACATTCGGTTCTTGAGGGCCAAAACGAACAGAGACAACAGTGTCTACTCCCCATTCAAAGCTATTCACTGGCTGGGACCTGAATGCCACAAAATAAAGCTATTTAGAGCAAACACACTCATGGAATGAAAACAAGGAAAAAGACGAAGAATGAAACCTGTTATGATCCCATATATCTAGCTGGGCACCAGCTGTAGCAAAAAGATTCCCATCCCGCTGGTGATCAGCTCCTCTATAGAATATCAAGCACGACGGAACCCAAGTCATATGAGCAAACACAGTCTCTGTCTATTCTTAGGAAAAGAAATTAACTCAATTTCCTTGACAAGGTAAACTTACTTGTATGCAAACTTCCCTGAGTACTCTGCCAAAGGCTGGAACAGATTTTCATTATATAGAACAGAGAGATTGCACCATACAACATACATAAATACATAGGAAAAAAAAAAAAAACTTACAGACGGGAAGGCATTAGAAGAGTCATCTGATTCCATGATAGAAGGAGCTCGTACACACCACAGCCTGACCCTGAAGTGTATACGATTTTTCAAATGTTAGCAAACTGCAAATACCAACAATATGGTTCAACAGATACTGTTAGTCTAAGTAAAATTCCTAGCTTTATGACTTACATGCAATCAAGCCCACACGATACTAAAACACGTCCGTCTGCTGAAACCGCCAAACCCTTCACAGGGCCCTGATGCCCAAGAAAACGGCAGACAGTTTGCCTGTATTTGGAAAAATATCAAGCACCAATTTAAAAGATTACCAGGAAAAGCAACAAACAGAACTGATATGAAAAGTCAGACCAACCGCAAATAAAAGTTATCCCATATAAATTTTTCTCATATGTCAAGTTAGTAAAGAAGGCTAATAAGTTAACTTTGTTCCCCTTTACACCCCCCAACCGTGGTCTCTTGGTCTAGATTCTGGATCCCACCACAGGCTAAGCCAATCATCAACTTAACGTTCCTACTTGTAGGTCATGTTGGTGCTTTTCGCCTAGTATCTAAAAACAATTTTCCTACTCTCCACAAAAAGCAAACATGGAAAGTTCAGATGCAATCTGCAGCCACAAGAGTGAGCACACACGACAACACATATAGCGAGAACTTATAAATCAAGCTTAAGATTCAACTGGAAGGGAATCAAATAAGGTTACATATACAACTGAGCAGTAAGCAATAGTAAGGCCTCCAACTTTATGTATCTTTTCTGAGGCAAGTATCAAGAAAGTATTACCATTACGTAGAAAATCAATAAAGGTATCTCAGATTATTCAAAATCTGCATAAATTACCTGGAAGCTATATCCCATAAACGAATGTCTGAAAAAGGAGGACAGACAACAGAACCTCCATGAGAAATTCGAATCAACAAACATACCCAGAATGTAATATTTAACAAATCAAACAAAAAGCTATGCAAATACAATCTTCAACAATAGGAGACATACAGTACCTCCATCCATTGACCCGGAAAATATCCCTTTCAAGTAACTAGGGTTCTTGGCCATACAGGAAATTGCATCAGAATGCCCGTCCATTGCTCCAACAAAAGGCCTCGCAAAAATCTGTCAAAATTCCCACATCATCAGCCCACCAAAAACAAAAAAGAAAAACAAAAAAAGATGTATTTTTCTCAATCCCAAAATCAAAATTGAATTGATTTAATGGCCTACGTACCTTGTCTAACTTAGCAGCATGAAGAGCTCGAACATATTCCCCCGCCTTCTCTTGAGGCCGAAGATCAGGATCATAGTTTCTAAATACTCTCTTGATAATTTGGTTCATAAGAGGGGGAAAAATCTCAACTTTAGCATAATTAAATTATGAAGTGAAAATCCATGATTATGAAATAAATTGGCAGTTGAGTTTTAAGAAAAGGGAGTGCACCTGGAGATCTTGACTCCGTTCTCGAGTAAATTCATCTGTTGCACGAGAAATCAATTTGAGCCTCATTAATGGATGTGCGTGTGTTAGAGAGAGCGAGCGAGAGAGAGAGAGAGAGAGAGAGAGAGAGAGAGAGATGCAGCTTAAACCCTACAGAGGGAAAATAACGAATCATTTATACGTTCGGATTCAAGCCCAACTATTAGTATTTTACGTAAATTTTCTTATTTTAATTTTCTTTCAAATAGGACTTTTATTTTTTTATAGTTTAACCATAGGAATCTTAACTCATTGGATGATAGGGAAAAAAGGAATTTTTTAATTCCTCCAAAACAAAGTTATATAACGGTTTGAAATTGATGAAAATGTATTTTAATTAAATACACACAATTCTCATAATAACAACATAATGATAAAGGAAATATTCATCACATCCGTATGGATAAAACTAGAATTGATATGCAAGTTGGTCCTCAATGGGTGCCATAAACTAGAAAATTAACTCATTTATATAAATTGTAACCCTATATAGTTCAAAAAAAAAAAGTTTAAATACAGAAGATTGAGTGGGGTTGTCACCCCCTCCTACTCTCTAAGAACTTTGTGGCCAGTGTACACCCATATGTACCTAATAAGGTACACGTAGACACAAGCCTTTGAGGCAACTATGGATGAAGGATGTAATGGTACGGTAATGCAATCAAACTTGTAATGTAATCATCTTAACGTACATAGTTTTGTGGTAATCATGATTAGAAAATAATTTTTTTACAATACGTAATCTAATACAACTAAACAAGATAATGTACTTGTAATTCAAACTTGTTTGTATTAAAAAGTTAATTACACACAACCAAATATTACATAAGGGATAATAAATATATTCAATCCCTTCGTTGTATATGTTGGCTGGGCTCCTTTGTTCATAATGGAGTGGACTTTGGGATTGTATTGGTTAAACAGAATTGATTAGTAAAATATAATTTTAATTTTGAGTTTGTGAATTTTCTAGGTCTAAAATATTTATTTCGATCACATTATCAGAACCAAAAACCTAGTTAGGATTACTTGCGGGTCCGTAAATTAACATTGTAATATTTATTTAAATAATGAAAAATAATATTGACAAGATTTGATATTTTTAAGAAACATTAACAAAAAAAAGAGAAATTGAATTCATTAATACTCTATGGAAAATTTGATACAAGTAATATATCATAATAATATTTACTTGAATATAATTTTACAATAATGATTACACCAAAATATCAAAATAAAAGCTTAGTGATATTCCTGCTTGAAAAGAGAGACAAGATCTTATAAGGCAGGAAGGAAAAAGGTCGATAAAAGTGTTGAATAAAATAGCACAATAGAAAAGCATAGAAGAAAATAGCATATAATAGAACCAAATAGTATGTAATAAGATCCTATTCGGTAAAATAAGTTGATTGAGTAACGGATAATTGTCTCGTATAACTCGGTAACTATTTAGGTACCGGATAGGTCTTAAATATTAGTTGTTAGCGGATAGCTATTCAACTTAGCGGTTGAATAAGTTTAATGTAAATTTAATGGTTAGGCTAGCTCATTATTAGAAATTAACATAAAAGACTATAAGGGGTTGTTTGGTTCACCAACAAGTGGAATGGAATGAAATGAAATCGAAACCCGAGAAGAATGGAATGAGACTTGATTCATTAAATTAAGTGTTTGGTTCATATCAGGAATGAAATTAGAACTTAATTTCTACTGTTTGGTTTAGTTGTAGAATAGAACCAAAACTATTTTTCAAATACATTTTCCTAAATATTCTTGTAAATTCAAAATTTGGGGGGTTTGAGGCACAAACCTGTCTGGGGATTCGAAGGGGGAATCACGAGGGCAAAAACCGACCATCAATTTGGAGGGATGGGGCAAAACAATCTAGAGAACACAGGGGTAGCGTTGTTCGCTGGCTAAAACGTGATGGGGGCATATATTGTCCGGCTAAAATTTGACCAGCGATATTGTTCGGTGGGCGATGTTCTTCTTCGTCGGGGCCCGGTTAACGAAATTAGAGGGAGGGGGAAAAACAACTGTCGTCGGAATCTGGAGGGGAGAGACTGGCGTTCTTCTCCGGCAGGGGTGGAGAACCAACGTTCTAGGGGTAGCGTTGTTTGCCAGCGAAAATGTGAGGGGGAGACCACGCTCTTCTCTCGCCCTAAGGGGCAACGTTCTTCTTCACCGAGGTGGGGAGGTGTGGGGAGGCCAACGTTCGCTCCGGGGAGACCAGCATTCTTCTCCGATCGGGGGCCGGCGTTCTTCGTCTGGGGAGGGGCAATGTTCCGCTCCGGGGGTTCTTTGTAGTCGTATGATGAAAGAAATGGATTTAATGAATATTTTTTTCTTAGAAAAATAAAAATTTGATACCTTAAAGGAATGAGATTTGATATATCTAAAAAATGAGAGGAATCAAATTCCTTAGGTTTGGGGAGGGTGGGGGAATTTGATACCCCTAGATATCAAATCTCATTCCTTAAAAGTCCAACCAAATACAAGGTATGGAAACTTGATGCCTAAAAGTATCAAATCCCATTCCTAAACCTTCAAACAAACAACTCCTAATTAATTTACCAAATATAATTTAATAAAGGGATAATTTTGTCAAAAAAAAATTATAAAACACTACTTTTAAATATGCAAAGCTATAGTCGAAAGAAGGGCCACCTTCATTATAAAATTTTTCCTTAAAGACAAATTATATGTCACTACACCATCATTCAACAAATGGACAAGTTCCTCAATAAGGGGTTGCATATATATATATATATTCCCTTTTGGATTCTTTGGACCTGGATAAGAAGAGAAATGAAAATGAATTGTTTCTTCATACATATCCATGGTGGCAAATTGTAAGGTGTAACCATCATTGGCTAACATGAATAGGTTTGTTTGTAATGTCCACAGGAAGAGAAGCCGTCCGTACACAAACCCAACCTTACATTATGAGGTCCGTTAGCAAACTCTTGATATGTAGCATCTAGATGTTTCCATGCTTCACTGTCGGATGAATGGACCATGACCCCAAGAAGACATATGTGCTCATAGTGCCAACTCATATATTCTCTCGCAATTGTTTTGGTTGCAAATACATTATAGTCTAGGTACAACTGGAAAGTGTATGAGCTGCTTTCAAGGAATTTTCACTTCTTGTTTGCTAGTCCTCAAATATCTCTCCTCATCACATATTGAACATCTATCAAGACGTTCCGCTTCCTATGAAAACAACATACATCCATTGGCACAAACATCAATTTTGGAATGTGGAAGTTCAAGTCCCTCAAGCAATTTCTCAATAATCTCGTAGTAATTGTATGTCGGTCATCGCTATTGGAGCATATAGCCTTCATGAATGATGCAATACTTTCAATAGCCTGGTGCAGCAAATTGAAGTCACATTTTAGAGAGGTAAGCCATGAGACTGTCGTCAATAATGACATTTCACAACCCTCATATAGTGATTTCTCAATTGCCTTGATTAGTCCTTGAAATCTTTTTGCTTCGAGGATTGGTTCTTCCTCTTCATAATTGACCACCACTTCATTTACCCCATATGTCATAGATGCGAATGCATCATCCACAATATCTCACATTATGACTTTAGTATTAGATGAACTAGTAGCAAATCCTTCATTTTCGAGAAATGGCTCTCCATGGTGTACCCATCTAACATGGTTTGCACGGAATCCTCGTTACTACAAATGCAACTTAACGAGTGCCTTTGTCCAAATATTGAACATTGTGATACTTTGTGCATAGACACTTCAACTTTTGAGATCTTTAGAACTCTTCTTACACGCAAGCAAAATCAATGAATTTCTCTACTTTTTCAACAAATATTTTATTTAAGTACTTCCCATCAGTCCTATTATACGTCCAATCTCGACTGGAATTCACATGTATCAAGTTTCAAACTGCTAAGTACACAATATTGCTACGAATATGAGTATATAACATAAATATAGTGCACATGGAGAAATTAACATGCATGTGCAAAGAGTACGAACGTGACTAACATATATAGATGAGAGCTATATTAATTGGACTCGATACCTAATATTTGATGTGCTCAAAATAGCAATAATAAAGAGTTATTAGTATGATTCAAAAATACTTGAGGTGATCTTTAACTTATAAATACAATTCTTCCTTGTATGGATCTATATATAATCATTATAAAAGTTACACCCTATTACATGTAGATAAACAAAACAATTGAAGCAAAATTTCAAATTAAAGATAATTCATTATTGAAGCAGCACCATTGTATTATCATGAGTAATCTGGGTGTAGAAAGCCCTTATAAGTAGTTTATTTAAAGAAAAATTAAAAAAATCTCTTATAAGTGTTGAAATGTGACTTTGAAATAATGGATATATTAAGATAATTCCTTATTATTCATAAAAAAAAAGATAATTCCTTATTATTAATGGACAAGATTGGAAGTGAGACGTTTATTTTGAGACAAGTGTCTACATATGGAATTATGAGAATGATGCTGAAAATGTTGCTCATGATGGACTTGGGAAACAAATTTTATATATTAATGTGGTAATTGCTATTTTATATGTAGATATATTTGCGGGAATTATTACAAGTATACTTTTGGTCATCCTATAGTTTTGATTTTTGTGGAATTGGAGTATTATGTTTATGTAGCTTGTTTCTAAGATGAGTTTTTTGACATTATATACTATGTGCAGTATAACCTGAATTGAAAATGACTTTTATTTTTGGTAAGTAGACCTACCCGTTTTGGCCCCCTATCTCGAGATAAAGTCTAAAGGGCTGACTGGGTCGGAAGGGAGGATGCTAAGTATTAACTATACCCACAGCACACAAATCCTCAAACTTGAGAAATTTGTGTCCGCTCAAAATTAAACCTAGGTGGGAAGCTTGGGAATAGGGTGAGTGCCCAACTCACCTCTTTGCTGAATCGAAAATGACTTAGTTAATAGTGTCAAATGACTTCGTCAACTTACACCTATACAACTTAAATATTGCACAAAACTCTAACCTCTCAAACTTCGGAAAATAATTTTGAAAACTTTTTGAATAACCTCTAATGAAGATCTACCTCAACATTATACTATGATAATGAAAGGACCTTTGAGAGAAAGCACACAAATTTGGGATTTTTAGTTCAACCAGGAAGATATAATTCACTTAATTTGTTTCTTGGGAAGAAGTCGGAGTTTAGTGCAACGACATGCTTTTGCAATCACAAGTTCGTTTAACCTGGAAGATATAATTCACTAAACAATTGAAGCATAAACATAAAAGAGGGGTTAGATAGGGATCTAACCCGGATATTTGACACGAGGCTTGATTCTTGTTTCCCGAAGTGAGTCTCCGACCAATTTCAAGAAGTAAATTTAAGTAATCACCACAAATTTTCGGTTTTTGTTATCATAACTTCCCAAAACCCTAACTAAACACAATTATAGACAAAGAAGAAAAGCATGCTTACTCAGTCTTCTTTGAGGGTCATATAGGTCGTTGAAGCAAGTGGTGAGAGTTTGTTATTGATGTCCGTGTTGGGATAATGGCATGACTTTTTCCTTCTATCTTTTGTCCTACATTGAAGTTTTGGAGCATTTTACTTGGGTTTAATATTCCTTCCTCTTTTCTACTATTTGTAAAGTTAACACTATGTTTTGTGTTTAGGAGGGTTTGTGTTACCACACACATGGGCGCGTGCGCCGCCCGGTCTGGTCCGAGTTCGGGCTGTGGGCTACTTATATTAATCTTTTTAGGGACGAATTCGTTTTAGTTTTTTACATTGACATTTTCTACGTTGTGGTTATCTTTTTACTGTTAATGGAGAGATTTTCTCCCTATTTCTTCCTTGATTCTCTCCACCTTTCTCTCCATTTCTCAGCAGTTAACGATCATATTTTTTCCTTTATATTCAACATTCTTCCTTCAGTTTATACACACAATCAACCTTCCCCTTCTTCCCTACTACTACTCTTTTTTGGTCATTAATATTGCATACTTGTTGAGTCCAAAATTATGATATTTTTAATACCTTTGTACATCTTATCTTGTTCGTAATAATTATTAAATTAGGAGTTTTAATTTGATTTATGGTATTTTTTAGGAAATGTGGAAAAACCCAAAAAGTAATAAAAAGAGCTGAAATTTGGAAGAAATGGATTGATTAATTGCACTTGGCCCAGTTGAGCCCAAAACGCGAGCCTTCACGTGACTTCTTCCCACCTTCTTGGCCAGCCCACGCTACCTCTCTCTCTCTACCCTTCGGCCAGGCGAAAATCACCGGAAACCCAATACCACTCGGGTTCTACCTCTCTATTGGGTTTTCTCTTTGTTAGTCTCTCTATATGAAGAAAAATTTTAAAAAATTTAACCGCTTTGAGGTAGTGCCTATGAGAGCTCCCTATGACCCTAACATACATCTTAAAGAGAACAAAGGATCAAGTGTGTCTTAAACTCAGTATGCTAAAATATAGGAAGTTTCATATATCTCATGAACTACACTTACCCCGGCATTGCTTATCTAATTAGCAGATCGAGTCGATACACTCATAACCCTAGTCAAGAACATTAGGATCCACATTTTCATTTACTTAAATTCTTGACGGATACTATGATTGGTGTTTTCATTTTAATAAATTTCCTGCTATGTTAGAAGGATATTGTGATGCAAACTAGTTATCCGATAACGATGAACTAAGTTCTACTAGAGGTTATGTGTTTGTTTTAGGTGGAGGAGCTATTTCGTGGAGGTTTGCAAAACATACTTGCATAGGTTGCTCTAAAATGGAATTTGAATTTATATTTCTTGAGTTGGCAAGGTTAAGAAGTAGAATGGCTGAAGAGCTAGTTGGCTAACATTCCAAGTGTGAGAAAGGAAAGACACACCAGCTTCCCTCTATTGTGACTCGTAGGCAGTATTAGCATTGCACATAACAATGTTTATAACAGAAATAAGAAACATAGCCGTATTAGACATGGTGCAAGTAAAACAATTGTTGAAACATGGTGTTATTTCCTTAAGAGTATGTGAGATCCGAAAGGAACATTTCGGATCTACTTACTAAAGGACTAATGAGACGAGTGGTACTCGAAATGTCGAAGGCGATGAGACTTAAGCCCATGGATTGAAGCAATATGTTGGATACCCTTTATTGGTAAATAAAATCCATATCGAGACTTCAAAACACACTTCATTCATATCCCTATGACTTGTTGGTAGTGTTTGTGAAAGGATGAGCTATTGTATGCTCTTAATGAATCCATAGCCTACTAGGGTGGTGTTAGTAAGAAGCACTTGATGGATTCCCCGCCACATGACTGTGAGTTTGAGAAATATTATGTTGTTAATAGTTCCATAGCTATTATATGGTGGTCTATGTTGAGATAGACTTGATGGAACTACCTACATAAGCTTGAAGGTTTGATCGCCTTCTATGAGAGAGTTGGGATGTTTCTCTAGAGCACTTAGGAGATTTGAGGTATGTGCATGGCCAATATAGCGCAAAAGTTTTCTTTCAGAGAGTATGATTTATTCTTGAGGGTTGATAAGTATGTAAGAACCACTGGACCCCGGCCCCGAGCTTCCCTATGAATTGATGGGATTTTTTTAAAGATGGAAATGATTTGATTTTTGAAAGTGGGGATGAATCTCTTATTAAAATTTTCGATTTTTATAATTAGGGATGAGCAGGCTGATGGGTACCTCGGAATCGAACCGGAACCGATCAAACGGGTAAGGTTCCGGAACCGAAACCGGTCAAATGGTTCCTGGTAAGGTTCCTAAAAATTTAGGAACCTATCAAATAGGTTCCAATTTCGGTTCCGGCTCCAAAATCAAACCCCGCAACCGAAACCCGGAACCGTTTAGTCGGTAATTTTACCAGGATTTTCAATTTCAGTTTGTGAATATGAGGCCCTTGTAATTTCAGGTTCAATTAATTTGTGGTTTGTGATATTTACTCTTTAAATGTAAAGAGAAGTAGAAACCGATGTTTTGCGTCTTGTTTCCTTTTGCCTAGGATTTTTAAGTTCTCTTCTAACTCTTTATGTGGAGAATTGATTTATTATTTATTAATGCTTGAAATGTTATTAATCCAAGAATATATAATTATTAAGAACTTAAAGTTTTTTTTTCCATAAAAATAAGGACTTTTGGACGGGAATAATAAAAACTTTAGGGGTATTGGCCAAATTTAATACGAACAAATTTTTTGGTTGTGAATAGAACGAACTTTGGGGGTATTTTGCAATATTAGAACACCACCGAGTTTTATGGGCGACGACTCGTCGGAACGTGATGTGGCAAATGTTTTGGACACGTGTACGACGAAGTCAATTTTTTGACTAGATTTATGAGATATAAGTGCCAGCTATGGAAGGAATTTTTTCCGAACAAAAAATTTTTTTGAAAACCTTTCTATCACTAACTCTGCTATTCTCTCTCTCTCTCTCTCCCCGCTTTATCTCTCTCATGCTCTGTCTCTCTTATCTCTCTATAAACCAAATCTAAACCCAAAAATTCTCCTCCCTCTCTCTCGCTCATCCTTCTCCTCACTCTCGCTCTCCCTCAAAATCAAAACCTATAAAACTCTCTCTCGTTCTCCTCCCTCTCTCTCGCTAATTAGTTCTCACTTAATACTCCTAAAAGGTCAATCCAACAATGGCGTCGAAAAAGTCTCGACCTTTGGATGACCCGACTCGCCGCTTCTTCATCTCGTGGAAGAAGAGTTTGAGGAGGAGGAAGAGGAGGAGGAGGAGGTTCTAGAAAAACCCCAATCGAAACCCCAATCTAAACAAGCGCAATCGAAGAGGAAGAAAAAGAATCTAAGGAGGAGGAGGAGGAGAAAGAAAAAGAAGAATCTAAAAAGGAGGGTAAATAAGAGAAATAGAAGAAAACCCAAAAGCAGTAATCAAGCTGCTCCATAGATCTCCCCAATCCAAAGAAAAACCCACAATCCAAATGCGACTTCGAATTGGATTGCCGGAAATGCCCATGAGCCTCGACTTCACTATCAAACCCATCAAATCTGCCGAAGAGAAAATCGAGACCCCAGCTTCGAAGCCCTCAGCGAAACGCCGGGCGGAGAATGGGAAGGCGTCGAAGTCCAAAAGGTGAAGCCTTCAGCTGAAACCACCATTGAAGAGGAGGAGGGAGGAGGTGGGACTGCGACTTCGGCAGAGAAAAGGCCATCCATTAATAGGTTGTGGAGTGAGGAGGATGAGATTCCGATTCTCAAGGGTTTGATTCGGTTCCAGGCTAATTTGGGGAAGGACCCATATACCCATCAGTAAGAATTTCATGACTTTGTAAAGAAATCGCTCCAGGCCAATTTGGGGAAGGACCTTAAATGTGTTGAAATTTTAAATTTACTCTGGTGGTGTTTTGATATTGCAAAATACCCCTCAAAGTTCGCTCTGTTCGCAGCCAAGAAAATTGTTCATATTAAATTTGGCTAATACCCCCAAAGTTTGTATTATTCCCGTCCAAAATTCCTAAAAATACCGTAACCGGACTCACAGCCTCGGGTTTAGGTTCAGGTTCGAGTTCCTAAAATTCAGAACCTAGGTTAAATAGGTTTCGGTTCGAGTTCTTGAAATTCGTAAAGCGGTCAAATAGGGTACCCGAACCTCTCACCCGTATTTATAATCCATTTTAAAATAAATTAAGTAAATTGAATGGCGGTTTTATTAATCATTTTATTTTAGAAATTATTTTTAGAAATCCCGATCGTCTCGACATCGGTGCTGGCTGTGGCTAGTGACCGAGGTGATCGGCCTCGGTCCCCGGCTTGACGATCAAATCGAAAAGCCCCGTTTTTTGTTTTCAGTTAGAAAAGCCGAGAAGTAGATTGGGAGAAGTAGATAAGAAAACAAAGTCATCTTAATTTACTCAATCGCTCTTAATTTATCTTCAATGGGAATAAGCCATATAGAGTTAGTATTCGGCAAGTGCAACGCTTAGGAAAGAAATTGTCCGGTTAATATTCAGTAGCGTATCGCTTAGGAATGAGTCGTAACCAAATGAGAACCTAAGCTCTCTATTTGTAGGAAATGATAAGTCATAAACGACATAGGTTTACAGCTTAGGCGAGTCCTCCGTAAATGAGTAGAAACCGGCTGAGGAAATCATTAAAAACTACACCAAAAACAAGATTGAACCGGATCCTAGGATTCGAGCCTCGGTGCGCGGTGCCGAACATTAAACGGTGCTGTTCAATTCTTTGCTTCCTTCCGTGTTACAGCTGAACTCCGAGCAAAACACAGCCTTTGGGGGCGTAATCCCCGAAACACGATGTTGGACATAAGCGACGTCGTTTTATAGAAGTAAGCTTTGTGTCTTAGCTAGATACTTAGAACAAAACACAAGCGTTTTGGTGATTCTAACCACGTAACGCAGCTCAGTGCCATACGACGTTGTACGGGCGAGTCGCTCTGCACTGGGTCGGATGTCGAAGGTAAAACACGGTGTTTTAAGTGCAGTAAGGCCTTCGCGCGGCGCCAGCCACCATTGACTCTGGAAGGTTGACCCAGTGCTTGAACCATCCAAAGAAAAAGGATTTTTGGACCGAATGAAGGCAAAAGTTTTTTTTTTTTTTTTGGTGTGAAAGGGTTTTTTGTGGCTTACTAGCTTCCATCATACCAATCATATACCGACCGTGATCTAAATCCACAAACAGAACCGAGATTTAATCAACGGGCTAACAAATAAATAAAAGAGGTGTCTACAGCTAGTCCTCACTTTGAGCAAGTTTGAAAGACGAAGGTCAAAGTAGACACTAAAGGGTACTTATGTGTTGCTTCGGATGCCCATTGAATCAATGTGTCTAGAATTATTTGTCTCTTGAATTGATCTATAATAGGGGCTAATTCCTGAACTTGGTTAATTAAAGACCTAAAGCTCGGATTGGTGTGCCTAAACTTGACCACGTACTTAGTCCGAAGGTTAGCAGAGAGTTCGAACTTGACTCGGGGTAGTAAAGTTTGAAGTCCAATGAGGGTGCCCGAACTTGATCGCTTCTTGGATCTAAAGTTCGACAAGGTATCCTGAGCTTGGCTTGATCACTTTCCTAAAGCTCTGGATAAAGGGCCTAAACTTGATTGTTCTTGGTCTAAAGCTTGGCTACAAATTTCGTATTAATAGTTTTGTCACTGATAATTGAATGTAAATAGTTGCAAGTGTTACCTAAAAATAATCGTAACCGGATCACTTTTCAAATGTGCTTCTTTGACTTGGCCATAGGGAGGTCCTCGAAGTCTTGGCGTGGTCCGTGAACTTTGACCACCGTTAGGTCCGAAGCTCGATTGGTGGGTCTAAATCATGACCGCTGTTGGGCTTGATGCTCGATTGGTTGTCCGAACTTTGACCATTGTTAGGCCCGAAAATCAACGAGGTTGTCCGAATCTTGACCGCTATTAGGTCTAAAGCTCGACGAGGGTGTCTAAACCTTTACCACCATTGGGCTTGAAGCTTGACAGAGGTGTCCGAACCTTGACCACTATTGGGCCCGAAGCTCAACAGAGAGATGTCCGAACCTTGACCACCGTTAGGTATGAAGCATGACAGAGGTGTCTAAACCTTGACCATTATTGGGCTTGAAGCTCGATGGAGATGATGTCCGAACCTTGACCGTTGTTGGGCTTGAAGCTCGATGTCTATCCACTTTCGTCGGAATACTTATGTCATAATTTTTGCCTATACTTGGTCATTGGATGACTTGAAATTTAGGGAATGAAATGCTTGAAAATCTGATGTCCCATGAGGTTATGTGCCTCTTCTAAATTGAGCTTTTAGTTTTTGTACTAATAGCTCCTTTGTTTGTATGATAGAAGATTTGTGCCTCTTCTTGAGAATCCTTGGAGTTGTTGTATGATCCTTTCGATCACGAGCCCCCACGTTCTTCTTGGGTGCTTGTGTCTAGCTCTTCTCGAATGTTGGAGAGTTGATGAGCTTCAATATTCTTGGTTGAACTTATTTAAAGGTGGTATTGCCGGTGACCTTCTTGATGCTTACTTGATGAATGATGCTTGATTGAATCATTTCTTTTAGAGTGCTTTGCTATTGATTTTTGTATTTTAGGAGTTTGACTCATGCAAAGGAGATGTATGTAAGACTCTATTCTAAGAACAAATGCATTCTTTTATTAAGATGATGCAAAAAGTTCAAAAGACAAAGACGAAATTGCAATTTTAGCCCCAGCTCCACAAAGTAAAGCCTAAAGAAAAGTGGGCCACTTGAACTGTATGTACTCCTACCGACGGTGAACCGTGAACCCGACGGTTTCATGCTAAATCGGAATGGCATGCTTCTTGATGTTTCGGTGCCTTTTCCCGATTGATTTCTACTCCTCTAAGTATGGAAAAATGGCTTTGGATTTGGGAAATTGGAAATGGGAATTGGGATCAAGATTAGGATTAGGGTTGGACCTCATGGGCTTCTTACGTATTCGGTATAGCGGAAATCGTGCCTTCGTAGTTCAAAACAGAAGTACCGATTTGGGTTTTTTGTTGAAAGACATGAAAAGGAATTAAACATATAATGGATATGAAAAAGGGAAATGCGTTCTTTATTGACATCCTTGATGAGAGATGGCCTCATTGGATGATCTTCTAACCGGTTGAAACCTTTGTGAATGTCTCGCTCCTCTTCTATAAGCATGTTAGCACCTTTGAGTGTTTTGAATTCCAAAGGCAAAAACTTCAAGTTTTGGTGATGAGTAGGTTTCGGGTTTTTGATGATTAATCTAACCTGATCCTTTTCGTAAGGTTGATCTCGCTATGTGGGTGGCTTTTGCCCTCCAGATGAGTTAGGAACTCAGTGAAGTTCTCCTCGTCTCCTTGCTTGATCAGCTCTAAGTGTCGAAGAGTGACTGGTAGATCAAGTATTATAGGAGTATTGATGTAAGAACTCCCTACAAAGATCCTACCAGTTTGTAACCTTGTGTAGGTCGACAGCATTATACCACTTCATGAAGTCTTTATCAAACGTCCGTGGGAAGATGACATGGCAGGTGTCCTCCGGTACATTTTTTAGAGTCATTGCTCCTACAAAGTTCCTCATGTGGTGGTGAAGGTTCTCAACCCCGTGGAACTTGATGTCATGCATAGTGAATTTTAGGGGCAACTTGCCTTTAGGGATTAAACTGAATCCCGGGCCAAATAGTAGTCATTGAACATTGATGACTCACGCAACAACTTCTCTATCTTATCTATTCTTGCGTCAAATTGAGGCTAAGATTCAGGTTGGGATTCTTTTTCCTTTGATTTCTTTTCTAGTTTTTTGAGTATGAGGTCAAGGGTTTCTGCTATTGACTCAATCTTCTTATCTTGGGCCTCAATCTTAGCTTCTATCTTTGTAGTAGACTCCTTAAACAAGGTCATGATGGGAGTTTGTTCTGCCTTGTTGGCCATTTTTGAAGGAGGATTGCGCCTTGACTCGTGAGCGACGTACTAGCGTCACAAGTAAAGGTGTCGGACATACTGGTGTGGTATGTGCTGGTGTGGGACATATCGGTGTTGACTATACCGGTGTTGAAGTAGACTTCTTATTTCCTAATCGCTCCATCTTAGGATTCTCAATTTGAGTAGGATTCCCTATCCTACGATCCAAAAGAGTAGGTGCTTAGGACTAGCTTGTGGAAAATTTTTAGAGGAAATAGGGCTTAAGCATTTGACCGTAGGAATAACTTATCCTATGAGAAAGGAAAACGATATGCCTTTTTACTTGAATGCACATAAAGAATGCAAATTGGACCAAATGTAAAAAATTCTCACCTAATTTGAGATGAATTTGATTTTGGCTAAATGCAAAAATGGACTCACTTATTTGAGATGAATTTGAAATTTGGCTAATGCAAATAAAAGACTCACCTATTTTGAGATGAATTTAAAATTTGGCTAATGCAAAATGGACTCACCTATTTGAGATGAATTTGAAATTTGGCTAATGTAAAATGGACTCACATATCCGAGATGAATTTGAAATTTAGCTAGATACAAAAATGAAATGAACGAACACACCTTAATTGAGATGATTTTAATTTTGGCTAATGCGAAAAGAGAATAGACTCACCTTAATTGAGATGATTTTGAATTTTGGCTAATGAAAAATGAATGGACTCACCTTAATTGAGATGATTTTTAATTTGGCTAATGCGAAAATGAATGAACTCACCTTAATTGAGATGATTTTGAGTTTGGCTAATTTAATTTGGCTAATGCACAAAAAGATTCACCTAATTGACATGAATTTAACTTTGGCTAATGCAAAAATGCAATGAATGAACTCACCTTAATTGAGATGATTTTTAATTTTGGCTAAAAATGAAATGAATGGACTGACTCGAAAAATGTAATTAATGGATCGACCTTAAAAAGGAAAAGACAGATTTGATTTTTGGCTAAAAATGCAAAAAATGGATCGACTCAAAGTCTTATTAGTTTATTTTATTTTGCACCCATGGAAGGATTATTTAGCAATCCTAGCTATACTACTAATGACTCACAAAAAGAGGGTTAAATAACAAAAGCAACCACACTCATTTCAAGCAAATGAAGAGAAGGGGACCACCTAAACAACCAAGGGTTTATGGTCAAAAGAGGAATTAAACTAGGTAGAATACATGGTGTCTCATAGTCCGAGCATTTAGTCCTCCGTGGGGTGCACGATAGGAAAAAGCATAAATCCTTAGTGCCTCCAAAGAAAACGTGCTATAAGGGAAGAGGCACCAGCTCCTCGACAATCAAACCTAGTTGGCCCTGTTTGGTTAGTGGTTCGAAACTCTTCCAAAATTGTTCTTAAAAGGTAAAATATAAAGGTCAAACAATATTAAAAACAACCGTATTCGAGGTTGCCTAAATGTGGGATGGCTAATGCAAATACATTACGAAAACTCACAACTCAAACTTTCAAGTTTCGCCCTCTTAATAAGTGATTATACCAAGCGTAGTCGCCACTATAGGAATCACGGGACCCCCTGTGCCCCGAGCTTCCCCATGAATTGGCGGGATTTTCTTTTTGAAGATAGAAATGATTTGATTTTTTAAAGTAGGGTTGAATCTCTTATTAAGATTTTCGATTTTTATAATCCATTTTAAAATAAATTAATTAAAATTAAATGGAGGATTATTTTTAGAAATCCCAAGATATTATTTCAAAACTAAAAAATAAAACAGATTTTTATAATCCATTTTAAAATAAATTAATTAAAATTAAATGGAGGATTATTTTTAGAAATCCCGAGATATTGTTTCAAAACTAAAAATAAAACAAATTAGGATTAATTTGGTTTTGTAGTAGGGCTTTTGGGCCAAATTGGTGTGAAGACACCGACTTAGACCGAAGCCCTACCCATTGACTCGTCCGGCGCCAGCGAGAGCCGATGCTGTATCGTGGCGGCGCTGGCCGTGGCCCGTGACTAAGGTGATCGGCCTCGGTCCTTGGCCCGACCGTCATATCTAAAAACCCCTTTTTCTTTATTTTCGAGTCAAAAAGTCGAGAAGCAGATTAGGAGAAGTAGATAAGAAAACAAAGTCGCCAATCGCTTTAAGAACAAAAACTAACAAAATAAAGAAAGACTCTTCCAACCTTAGCATGGGAAAAATATGCTTGGAAGAGGTTTAAAATTGACTCTATTGGTCTAGAACCGAGAATCTAGATTTATGACCGAGGGTACGAAACATAGGAATAAGCTCTTTCGTTCCGTCCGTCAAAAGACGACCTTTACTAGTTTGAGAGGTGAGTTTAGATAACGCATTAAAAACAGGCACACAACATAGTAAGGTACGAAATTTAAAGCAATAAAAAAGCAATAAATGAAAGCGATAAAGAAATGAAAAAAAGGAAAACGAAAACAAAATAAAAAAATTACATTGGGCGGGAGGAATTTGTAACACCCCTTAAGAGTATTACATCGCCGCAGTTCCTTAAAGGAACTCCTAAGGCTCTTTTCGGTGTCGGCTTGACTGTCTAAACTCAACTTAAAGATAATAAGGGTGGTTTTCCAAAAGAATATGAGATTTCCTAAAAATTTCGGCAGAGTTCTATTTGTAAAGTGGACTAACCCTTAGGCTTAAAGCCCTAAAACCCTGCATAAAAAGCATAACATAACTTAACGAGCTACCCGCTCGGAGTACACAACTCAACGGCCACACGCCGTAGTCCAACCAATCATGCGATAAAACTTACAACAATCTAAATGGTTTACTATACATCTGGTACAAAGTACATGAACTAAATTACAATTACAATACTTAGAACATAAGAATGCACGTCAGCCACTTGAGTCACTTAAGCAATCAACAATCGGTAGGAGTCCGGAACAAGCTAAGCGTAGATTATACCTTCCGATAATGCACCCGCACACTCGGGGGAAAAGGGGGAAATTTATGGGGGTGAGCAATAAACCACAGGCTCACCGGAGTCTTACACCCTTAAAATGGAAATTCTTTACACACATTACTCATAATAATGAAATCGGCGAAAGCGTAATAATATAATACAAATCTATATACTTTTCAATGAAATCTCTTGAAATCATTTGCAACATAAAACTCATGACACTTCAATCATTCAAGGCATGGATTGCAATCATTTTGGGAATTGAATCATATTAAACAAGGTGGAACCATCTCGTACTTTCTTTCAAATACTTTCAACCATAAACCGAAAAATTCTTTCGGGGCTTTCAACGATTGAACTAGCACCGAGACGGTTCTCGGAGGCGCGCCCCGACTCAGGTTCCTGGACCTATCTCTAGTCAAATACCTGGAAGGCTCCGCTTTCCTTGTCAGGAAAGAATCAACCTCTCTGGTTGATGGGCATCCTGATACGCAAGGACCCCGTAGCTCGATACGCATGACCATCTCCTTCCTCTAGTCTAAACAATCTTAGCTCATAATTCATTTAAACCGAAGTGATCACAATCACTTATCAAACTTGGTTTCTAACCATGATCTCAATCAATTTATCATCGTAAAAGGCATGACACACGTGTCACCCTTCTAAATTCACTTTCTCAAACAAGATTCACTTTCTCAAATAAGTTTCGCTTCTTTAAAACACATTCACGTTTGAAAGGCAGTTCACAAGAAGTTGCATTCAAGGATCATTTCATGTAAAGTACAAAACGCCTTTCAAAACTATTTTTGAGCATCACGTAAAGAAATCACTTAACACGAATAGCCACCATCCAATGCAAGCAGTCATTCTCGTGTCTTTTCCAACTATGCCTTTCTCAATTCATCAATTAAGTATGATTAATTCCATTTTCCGAGCCACAATAACCACAAGCGGAAACCACCTACTTCAACGTCTTAACTTCTCACAATTCTCTGTCTTAACTTTAATTCCTCATTCTATATCTCTGCTTACTCGAATCCACTTCGTTTGCTCACGTCTCAACTTCCCGCAACTCCCTGTCTTTACTTCAATCCCTCATTCTAGGTCTCTACTTTATAAATCAACTTCCTTTGCTTATATTCAGCCATATAACTCCTAATCTCACTTTATCACTTAAGTTCCTTTTTACTAAGCTTATATTCCAACTTAATTTTAGCTCAAGACTTAGATAGATTCCAAACTCAACTTAAACTTACCATTCCTAGCTCGCCATTTCCCTACCTCAAATTCCCATTGTATGTCTCTATCTCATTACTCAACTCTTGTTCATCCATCCTTAGTTATATAACTCTTAATCACTTTTCATTATTCAGCTTTCGTTAGCTTTGCTTATCTTCACGCTAGTTCAACCTTGAGGATTAAAGTATACTTCGAACTTAATGAACCCGACAATCACCCATTTCTCATCCCCATGTCTCAATTGTACACCCATCAACATGAATTCACATTCCTCTTTATACTTCACTCATTATTTCCCGATATTAGCAATCATTTCGCAATGTTGCAATTTCAAGTAAATCTCTAAGGCTCAATTTGAAATACTAATTCACCATCTAGACCCAAACCACAACATGTTCATCCCCATTCCCAACTCGACCAAATTCTCCATACTACTCATTATACCCAAGCAACCCAACTCCGTCCGAATTCCCGGTTTCCAATTCAGGCCTAAATAACTACCAATTCCCTTCACAACTCCTAATTTAACTTTCAACAACTACTAAACTCGTTCAATAGCATAAATGTTTAATATTCACAATCACATTCAACAATCACAATAAACTCATTTGGATTTCGAAATTACTAATAGTTCGTAGTATAAGACTATCCACCTCGAATTTTATGGTTTGTAATCCGATTTGGATAAATTCGGATTAGGTTCCTTGCCCTCCTCTTTTTCCCGTTCCGCCTCTCGTATCTTTCTCTCCGCCTCGCTCTGTTCCTCTTGACTCAGTCTCCATTTGCCCGGCTCGGTTCAGCCCCTCGTGCGTGCCCACGGCTCGCCGGCCGTCATTTCCGTGTTTGCCGACCGCCGCTTCTTTTTCCAGCTTCCTGGTCTCGTGGACTCTCTCACATCTGCCTCTGTTTCGGGTCCCTCCTCCGCCCCTCGCTCTGCCCAGCCTCCCTCTTTCTTCCCTCGCTCTCCGCTTGCTCGCGTCGTCGGCCGTCATTTTCCGGGTCCGCGGCTGCCGCCAGCCCCGCTCGGCCTCCTAGGCCCTCCACCGCTCGCTCTCTCTCTCTCACGCTGTGCTCTGTTCGCCCTTGCTCTCTCGATCCCCGGTTCCGGCTTCTCAATCCCTTCCTCTTTCTTGCTCTCGTCCTCCTTCTCTTCCCCTTTGATTTCCCTACTCCTCTCGCTCTCTGCTTCCCTTCTCTGTCTCGGGTTCCGCTTCTTTTTTCAATCCCAAACTCTCTCTCTCTCTCTCTATCTCGCTGGTTATGACTCTCTCTCCCGTGGCCTCTCAAGAACCAGCCACCCCATCCATATTACACTAATCCTACTCCTTATTTCCCCTTTTCTCTTTTTTTTTTTAATCTTCACAATAATTAAACCTACGTACGTAACATACGCGGTCTCGGATTAATACGCTTGAATAATAAGAGTTACGCAAACTAATAATAATTCGCTCAAATTAATTTACGAGTATCTAACATCGTATAAAACTTGGTCGCTCGACTCACTCTATTTAATTAAGGCTAAATAATAAACATAACTCGTAAACTATCTAACCCAAAATTACCGGTCTTACGGAATTTAAATGCGATTACATCTTTCTCCACAATACCAAAAACGATAAACAAAATTAAATAAATCGTGGTTAGAAGGTCGATTTGGCACTCTCAGGTTGTCCCACTTGTTGATCCGGATCTCGAATTGGATCCGAAAATGCAACCATGGTGAATTGAAAGGGGATTTTGATGAATTTTTGTGACGGTAAGTGGGAAGATGTATGTGACTCGATGGAGTATTAGGGATCAAATGTAGGGAGTATAATAGGAGTAGGCTGAAAAAAAAACCAAAAGATCATAATACTCGGTGTATTAAGTCGCTCTTAATTTAGCTTCGGTAGGAATGAGCCGTATAAAGTTAGTACTTGGTAGTGTGGCACTTAGAAAAGAAGTCGTCCGGTTAACATTCAGCGAAGATAACGCTTAGGAATGAGTCTGTGTCCAAATGAGAGCCTAAGCTCTCTATTTAGAGGAAATGATTATGTCACAAATGACCTACCTTTACAGACTTAGGCAACCGTCCAAAATCGAGCAGAAACTGGATGAGGAAATCTTAAAAATCAGACCAAAAACAAGATTGAATTGGATCCCGAGATTTGAGCTGCGATGCGCGGCACCGGACACTAAACGATGTCATTCGGTTCTTCGCTTCCTTCCATGGGGCAGCTGAACTTTGAGCAAAACGCAGCGTTTGGGGGCGGAATCCCCTAAAACGCAATGTCGTACATACGTGACATCATTTTGTAGAAGCAAGCTCCGTGTCTCACTGGGTACTTGGAGCAAAATGCATTCTTTTGGTGATTCGACCATGAAGCGTGGTGCCGGCCATACGACTTCGTATGAGCGAGTCAACTCTGTGCCTAGGTTAGACACCGAAGGTCAAATGCGACGTTTTGAGTGCAGTAAGGCCTTGTGCGCGGCGCTGGCCATCGATGACTCTGGAAGGTTGACCTGGGCTTTGACCATTTGAAGAAAAAGAATTTTTGGACCGACCCAAGGCAAAAGGTTATTTTTGTGTGCTAAACGGCTTTTTTGTGGTCTATAGGCTTCCGTCACACCAATCGATATCGATCATGATCCAAATCCACAAACAAGACTGAGATTTCATAATCGAGCCGACAAATAAATAAAAGAGGAAAGGGATGACACTTTTTTGGTGTCTACAATGTGTTATGGGGGCCTTGTCTAGGGTCTATCAAGTTCAAGATCAGTTCACTTGATTAGACTTGGATGTTACCTCACTTCACTACGTGTTAATTCAATTGAAAGACATTTACATTTAAGTATTAACCCTTCTTTTGCTAAGACAAATCTCATTTTTCTTCTATTACAAGCCATTAGTGGGGAATTGTTGAGATAATGGCATGGTTTTTTCTTTCTACCTTTTGTCCCACATTAAAGTTTTGGAGCATTTTACTTGGGTTTAAATACTCCTTTCTCCTTTCTAATATTTGAAAAGCTAACACCATGGTTTGAGTTGAGGAGAGTTTGGGTCACCACACACACACACACACACACACGCTGCCCGCCCACCCGGTTCGGTCCAGGCTGGTCGCAGTGCGGGCTGTGGACTCCTTATATTAATCTTTTCTGGGACAAATTCGTTTCACTTTTTACGTTGACGTTCTCTACGCTGTGATTATTTTTTTGACTGTTAGTGGAGATATTTTCTCCCTATTTCCACCTTGATTCTCTTCACCTTTCCCTCCACCTCTTCAGCAGTTAACGATCGTATTTTTCCCTTTATATTCACCATTTTTCTTGCAGTTTATACACACAATCAACCTTCCCATTCTTCTCTATTGCATGCTCCATCCTCTTCTCTTTTGAGTACACGAGAGTGAAGCAGCTGTGGAAACCTTGGGTAGCGAGCGACTATTACGATTGCACCCTTTCATGTGGAAATTGCTTTCAGGTAAGTGATTATACCACGACACAACTTTCTTTCCCTTTTTCTCTCTTCGTCATTGATAGCTATTCCTACTTCCTACAGTCTGCACTGCTGGAAAACCAAAATTAGGCAATTTGGGTGGCTTGAATTTTAGAGAGAAATACAGAGGTTGTCGGAACTTGGATTGGACAAAGAAGAGGTCCACGCTGGGGATGGCGGGCGTGGGAAAGTAGAGCGTTGATGCATAAAAATGGTGATGTTAGCACTACAGTTGTAAACGGTCATTTCAATGAAATTTAACTGATGGAGACACCCTCCTAAACATAAACCAAATACAATTTAATTGACTAATTTATTGACGCATCAGATTATAACAATGAAATTATTGTGGAAGAAGCTGAAACCTCAAAAAATCAAGCTCTTTTATTCATTATCCACTATGTACAGGCCGTCCACAGTCCCTACCCTCCCATGCCCCGGCCCCAACCCTGCCTTCCCCTGCGCGGAACAAAGCCGTTCACTTCCCACGTTACAATAATGAAGAGCAAAACCCTCTAAATGAAATAACTAAAATTAAAATATGAAGTTTACCACACAGGGCAATGTCCACGAAAAGGATTCTCACGCTACTGACATTGACAAAAGTTAGTCACAGTATCATTTCAATGTATCATTTGAAACGCGTAAAATTTATATGTATAACCATATCCAAACAATAGAAATTATGCTAATATTTTCCTTAAATATAATTGAATCATTTGAACCATGATATCCATACAACGGAAATCAAGCAAAATACTTGTATAAGAAAAGTTGACACCAATATAGCAGCAAATATGCATATCAAATCAATATTAAATCAAAGATATGTAAGAAAACAATATAAGAGCATTTGCATCACAAGATCTTGTGATGCAATTTTATCCATGTGATCCAATTCATCTTGCCACAGTGCACATTTCATTCATCTCGAGGTCAATCCGTTTGCATAGTCGCTCGTGTACTCATTCCACCAACGTTTCTATTTTGCATCATTTTTCATTATTTAACTTTATTTTTGTCAGCGTTTTCATATTTAAAGAATATATATATATATATATACACGCACACAAAAGTAGAATCATTGGGTAATATTTGACCATTCAAGTTGATGATCCAAGGAGTGTGGATGTGATATATTAAATTCCAAAAACTTGAAGAGATGATGTTGAGGGTGATCCGACATGTAATCCATAATTTTAAATCATGTATGCGGATACTCCGAGTAAAGTGAGAGAGAAGTAAACATTTTAAAAAGAGAAGATAGAGAAAAATAATTGGACTACAATAAAGTTTGGTACTGCAAATATGAATCAAAAACCGAATTCAAGAAGCCTTTCGGATCATATTGACCTCAATTGTAGCCTATAGCCGAGCAAAAATCAAAGAAATGAAACAAAAATATATATATTCATGATTTTTTTTTTTAACGCATTTAGCATTGTGAATAGAAATTTGAAGTTTGGTTTCCAAACAGTTTAGTCATACCTCTACTATTACTTTAATGGCTAGCAATTCTCATGCAAGGAGAAGGGAAGTACCTATAGAACAGAGCCACCTACAATAGTCATGAATCCAATAGATGAGACCGCACAATCGTCTTCTTAGAACCTGCATAAATTTAAAATGACTATTACTCAGACAAGCTCTCTAAACTCAAGAACCTAATTCAACTAAAATGAGGGGTAAAATTCCAAAACCAACCTTGAAAAGTACTAGAAAAGCAGAAGAGAGAGAAAATGAACAGCATCTTCAAGAAGAGAGACAACTTTATTGAACCTTGACATATCGAACTCAGAGAGAAGCAAAAATCCTAGAAAAGAAAACAAACTCCTCCAAAACCCCTAAACAAATGAGATCGAAAACCCAAAATTAAACTAAAAAAATTACACCTCTAAAAATGGGAGGTTTACAAAAATCTCTCCAATTTACCACCATTGATCGGGCATTCATCATAATTGCAGCTTTAAAGGAAGACAAAGGAGTACCATAGATGAAACGAGATTATTGGGTTATGGAATCAGGTTTGATAATGAATTTTCTAGATTAATTCCCCCATCTATGTATCTTCTAATAATACAACTATCCAATGTATCGGACAAATAAAGATTATTCTAGATATTTGACTAAGATTTTTCTAGATTAATTTTGATTTTTAACACTCCCCTTAATCTAGAAAAATCCCGAACTCCAAGCCGCTCACGAAGCATCCGAACTTCTCGGCCGGTACTACATTGGTAAATATGTCCGCAAGTTGATCTCCTGTCTTGCGAAGTATAGCTTAATCTTTCCTTTGTCAACTAACTCACGAATGAAGTGATGTCGAATTTCTACGTGCTTTGTGCAGTCTGTGAAAGACTAAATTTTTCGCCATTGCAATTGCCGACATATTGTCACGGAAGAGTGTTGTAGGGTCATCTTGACCAACTCGTATGTCAGCAAGAATTCTTCTCTCCCAAATAGCTTCACATGTTGCACTAGTCGCTGCTACATACTCTACTTCAGCGGACGATAGTGCAACCGTTGCTTGTTTCTTTGAGCTCCATGAAATAGTTTTGGATCCAAGTTGAAACACATATCCACTCGGTGCTCTTTCTGTCATCAATACAACTCTGCCCAATCACTAACCGTGAATCTTATGAGCTTGAAGTCCTTTTCTCGTCTCATAGAGAATTCCATAGTTCTTTGTTCCTTTGATATACCAAAGTATCCTCTTATCTCGCTGCAAAGTGTGCCTCGCTAGGTTCATTCATGAACCTTGAAACAATGCTCGACAGACATATATTATATCGAGCCTGGTGTGTGTGAGATATATCAACGATCTAACAAGTCTTCGATAAATGGCTCCATCAATTTTCTTCATACCATCATTTTTTGAGAGTTTTTCATTGACGAGTCATAGGTGAAGCCATATGCTTGCAATTGCTCATATTAAACTTTTTGAGGAGACCTTTAGCATATTTTTCTTGGGACAGAAAGATCCGACTCGGGCTTTGTTTTACTTGCATTCCGAGGAAATACTTCATTAGCCCTAGGTTTGTCATTTCGTACTCTGGCATCATTGACTTTTTAATTCTTCAATCATCTTAGGATTGGTGCCCGTGTACATAAGATCATCTACATAGAGGCATAATATGAGAAAATCTTGTGGACCTTGTGACTTGATGTAGAGAGATGGCTCACTTGGGCTTTTTAGAAACCCATTACATAGAAGATAACTATCAATCAATCTTACTATTCCATGCATGGGGGCTGGCTTAAGGCCATACAATGCTTTTGAGAGATGGTAAACTTTGTTTTCTTGGCCTTCGATGATGTAGCCTTGAGGTTGCTCCACATATACCTCTTCATCTAGTTCCCTATTGAGAAAAGCTGACTTGACATCCAATTGAAAGACTTGGAGCTTTAATTGTGTTGTGATGGCAAGTACTTGTTCGAATAGTCTCCATACGAACAACTAGAGCAAAAGTCTCTTTGAAGTTAACTCCTTGCTCTTGCGAGTAGCCTTTGGCTACTAAGCGTGCCTTGTATTTTTGAATTGAGCCATCTTCATGATACTTGACCTTGTAGACCCACTTGAGACCAATGACATCCTCATCTTGAGGCTTCTCTACTAATTCCCATGTATGATTTTTCTCGATCATCTTGATCTCTTCATTCATTGCTTCGATCCATTTTTCATTTTTCGTTGCTTCTTGGAACGATTGTGGCTCACTAGCAAAGAATCCCATGATTGTGTGACCACATTCATAATATTGAAAATATCTTGGAGGATTTCTTTCACATTGAGTCCTTCGAGTAGGCTGGAGAGTTCTTAAAGGACTTGTCTCGTACGTTTGGACTTGTACTATTTGAGGATAGGCTTTCTGGTGGAGATGGACCCAAATCAAGAAGTCCTTCTTCTCTCGATCTCTTGAATTTGAACACTTTCTTGTGTTGAGTGTTCGAGATGAATCTTCTAGCCAATTCCATTTACATGTTTCATCAAATATGACATCTCCCGAAATCACCACCTTTTTGGTTTCCGGATTGTAGAGGCGATACCCTTTTGACTCATCGCTGTGGTCAATGAAGATGCACTTTTCTCCTTTGCCATCAAGCTTTTCCCGATTTTCTTTTGGGATATGTGAATAGGTTACACACCCAAATACTCCGAAGTAATCCACCTTAGGCTTTCTCTTGAACCATGCCTCGTATGGAGTTTTGTTGAGGATTTTCTTTGTGGGGGACCGATTGAGTATGTAAATTGCAGTATTGACTCGCCTCAGCCCAGTATTGCTTAGGTAGGTCCTTGCTCCGCAACATGCTACGAGCCATTTCCACAATTGTTCCGTTCTTCCTTTCTGCGACACCATTTTGTTGTCGTGTTTGCCTCGCCGTTAATTCTCTTTTGATGCCTTGTTGCTTGTAGAAATTATCAAATTCTTCCGAATTGAATTCTCTTCCACAATCCGTTCGAAGAATTTTAAGATTATGCCCGCTTTGCTTTTCTATGAGGGCCTTGAATTGGAGGAAATAAGAGAATGCTTGTGATTTTTGTTCAAGAAAGTACACCCATATCATGCGGGTGTAATCATCGACGAATAATAGAAAATATATTTTTCTTCCCATGCTGAGATGTCGAGTTGGGCCTCAAATGTCCACATGGACAAGTTGTAATCGCTAGGGGTGAGCACGACGACGGGTACCCTGGAACCGGACCGGAACCGGTCAAACGAATAAGGTTCGGAACCGGAATCGGTCAAACGGGTAAGGGTAAGGTTCCTAAAATCAAACCCCGGACTGGAACCTGGAACCTGTTTAGACAGGTTCAAGTTCCAGTACCCGAACCCGGAAGCTAGAATCGTGGGTACTGAACCTCGTTACTAAAATTTTCGAAATTTTCAGCTTTGAGGCCTATGAAACTTTTACTTTTGAATTTCTAATGGTGGCCCAACTTATTAGAAACCCTAATCTCCTTCCTCCTCGTCATTTCACGTTGCTCCATTTTGCATTCCTTCATTTTGCCTCTCTCGCGTTGCTCTACTCTCTCTCTCCTCGCGTTGCTCTGCTCTCTCTCTCGCTGCTGCTCGTTGACTCGCGTTGCTCTGCTCTCTCTCTCTCTCGCTGCTGCTCGTTGACTCGCGTTATCCGCTCTCTCGACGAATCGAACTTCATTTCGCGGTGTTCCGCTTCTGCTCCTTCATTTCGCTTTGCTCTATTCTCGCTTCTTCATTTCGCGTTGCTCTACCCTCTCTCTGCTGCTGCTCGTTGACCTCCTCCCAGTCCTCGTCGGCGTTGGCGTCGCCTCCTTCCTTCCTCCCGGTCCCGAGTCCTAACTCTCCCTTGCGGCTTCGTCCTCATCGGTGCTCTCATTACAAAATAGGTAATTTCTTAATATCTTGTTGTAAATAGGGTACCCTGGAACCGAAACCGGAACCCGAGGGTAAGGGTAAGGTTCCTAAAATTTAGGAACCGGAACCCGAGGGTAAGGGTAAGGTCCCTAAAATTCAAGAACCGGTCAAACAGGGTAAGGGTAAGGTTCCTAATTTTGGTACGAGGTACCCGAACCGCTCACCCCTAGTAATCGCTACTAGAAAACCGACGAATAGCGACGGAAAAATGTAAAATAGCGATGGAATTTTCAAATTAGCTACGGATAACATCCGTCGCTATATATTGGGTCGCTAAAAATTTACGACGGAAATTTCTACATCCATTGCTAATTAGCGATAGAACAACGACGGGACAACATTCCGTAGCTGCTCAAGATCGATAACGGAAAATCACTTTCGTCGCTAAGATCAACGGCGAAATATCAAGAAAATATGTCGCCGATGTACTGCCGCTAATCCGTCGTTAATCCATCGTCTGTGTTGCTTGAATTCGACATTAGTTTTTTCTAATATTTTTGGCAGCCTAGTACAAAAATGTGAATGGATATACAAATCCAACTTTCACATATGTCACAATTACATTTGACATTTATATATGCCACAATACGGACTACAAACAAGTGTTCCTCCAAGTTGGATATACAAATCCAACATACATTTCACAATCATAAACAATCCGAATACATTTACAACCACTACACAAGTTCACAAAAACAACCATACAAAGTTCACAAACCACCATAAACACATTATCCAAAAGTTCGCAAAATGTTCACCAATACACACAAGTTCCGATCATAAAGAATTCAGGGTCTTCACTCTTCCTCTTCCTATTCCTCTTCCTCTTCCTTTTCCTCTTGTCCTTGTACTGGTCTACGGTGAGATCCGGATGCTTGCTTGAGATTTCATAAATTCGGTGAAGCGTGCTATTGGCTCAGCGAAACTCTCAACCTTTTCTTTGAGCTCCCGATTTTCCAACCCAAGCACATGAGCATGCTCAATCCATTGATGTAACTCAAAAGTTAAGTTATGCATTGTTGCTCTCAAATCCGAGTCATCCGGAGTAGCGACTTTCGGTGATTTGAAGGACATGGTGTTTTTAAGTTTTTTGCCTCGGATCCAAGTCCATAAATGCGACCTTTCTTGTTCGCATTGGCTTTTACCCACAAATCATGTTGTGAAGGGGTGGACACACGATCCTTAGAAGAGTTGGGATTATCAGTAGAAGGTTGAGTGGGTTGAGTGTTTTGCAACTCTTCCCACTCTTTAATTTTGAGGCATGTAACTATTAAAGTTTGTCAAAGAAGACCTTATATTGAAAAATGTGAAAATTGCATATATAAGGTAACTCACATAAATAGCCTTGGATTTCTCGGTCAACCCATTGGTCCTTTTTGGTCTTGTGGGCTCGTGAAAAGAGTTGGGTCAATAGAGGAAGAACTCATTTAAGCTCCTTCATCTAAATACAAAAAAGTTAGTAGACATTCAATTTGCTAATTTGAACATGTTAGTAGTTGCATGCGTAATCACTAAAAGGGTATGTACCAATCGCCGCTTATGCTCCGTCATAAGGATTGAGCCACAAGTATGAAACGATTAACCAAGTCCACCTTGATCAACATTACGATTTTTCCGAGCCTCGCTCACAAAACTTCTTGTACTCAGTAGTTTCCCAAGTATTCTAAAAACTCTCTCCAGTAGTTGTCACCCAACCATTTCGACTTCTTTTTAGTTTTCCTTGCTTTCAGCATGAAGTCCTTCAATCGATCACTTCCTTTCTTCTCAAAATTTCTTCGATTTGGACTTCATCAGTTGGAGACCAAGTGTAACATTTCGTATAAATGAAAAAGTAGTTTATAAGTTGTAAAATTACAATATAATGCTCAAACATACACAATAAGTCATTATCTTACCTCAAATTCAAAAAACTTAAGATTTGTCATTACCTTAAACTCAGAAAACCAAAGATCCCGTTGTGATCGAGGAACTTTACCCCATGTAGGCCATGCTCCATCATATTTGCTTTGAAAGATGTGGGAAATTATGCTCACCACTTTATCAATGGGAAAGAACCTAATCAAGAAACATACAAAATAGTTAGTTATAATATTCTACTATTAAGCTTATTTCATTTTATTACTTATTATCACACTTACCATTCACCATTTGGCTCAATCCAAATCTTTAATGGGTGCTAGCATTGCTTGATTCAAGCTCACTAGCATGCTCATCGCCTGCATCAGTTCCACCATCATTCGTAGGCCTTTGTGGTGGCCCTTGTTCGGCACCAATTTTGATGTGTGGTATAAATTTTGTACCATATTGGTTATATGAGTACGTATGGGGCCGGTTCGAGTACGGATGAGCATGTTGAGAATAAGGAGGGTTTGGGATGAATGACCAACCCATTGGAGTTTGCATGTGAGGGATGTGCGGGATGTTTGGAGTTGTGCCCAATGGAGGTTAGAAATAAGGAGGGTTTGGGATGAATGACCCACCCATAGGAGTTTGGTTGTAAGGGAGTGTGGAGAGAGTGCTCCACCTCCGGGAGACTGAATGTAAGGAGGGTTTTGAGGGGGCGAGAAGTGTTTACATTATCACCTTCACCATCGAGTATTGACGTTGTTTCTAGCCCTTCCCCGAGTTACTAATCTTTTCGACCTGCCACTACCTCATTCCATAATTCCTAACATAAACAACATATAAACATTAGTAAACATCCAATGGTTAAAGATAGATTATATAAAATTGTTGCACCTTCAACTAAGCATTAAGAAAGTACACGTTAGTGAAAAACACGTAAGCGTTAGATATAAATATTCTTCTATTAAGAAATTACGCCTTACTCGAATCTAAATTGTTTCACCTTCAATACATTAGTAAGAATTCATTTGATTACACCATAAATTAAAGTGCTTCAATATAAAACAACATAAAAGAAGACATAATTTGTGACAACATCCATATTCTTAATTATGTACAAATTCTAATTGACTTCTAGCATGTGCATCAAACTCCTCAACCCTCGTCTAAAAACTCTTGTCTATACCCAACTTTACCAGGTATACGATATATCCATTTACGATGTGTAGGCGGGTATATATATATTCTGATTGACATTTAATAATTTATTCAATTATTACACTACTACAAAACTGTTAATTAACGACGGAAATTAGCGACGGATATAGTTCCGTCGCCAAACAACGACGGAATCAACGACGGAAACTAACAAAAAAGCAATTGTGTCAAACAGCGACGGAATTAGCGACGAATATTTGTTTCCATCACTATTTTTGGATTAGCGATGGAAATATTCGTCGTTGCCAGTAAATAGCGACGGACTATTCCGCCGCTAAGCCGTAGTCGTGGGAATTAAAATTTTCAAATTTAGGGAAAAAAAGAATAATAAAATTAATGTAGTCAATAGCGACGGAATTTTCCGTCGCTAATGTGTAATAAATTTCAGATCCGGCCTTTCGGCAAGACCGAGCAACCCAAAAGCGAAGAGAGAGAATGAGTGCGAGCGATTGTGAGCGAGAGTGCCCAACCCCCACCGGCTGCCGGTCGTCTATTGCACCCGTCTCCGTCCGCCGCCCCTTGTATCCGTGAAGTTTGGCCGGAGGGTTCAAGGACGGGTGAGAAGACCTTGGTTGCTTGGCGCCGCTGCTGCCGCCTGAAGGAGCTCGCCATCGCCGCCGCCTCCTATTTTGAAGGTGTTGTTTTCTTGATTGTTATTAGATTTAGGGTTTTTAATAATTTAGTATAAATTGATGATTTGATATAATTTGATGCAAATTATTGTTATTTGTGAATGAATATGAAAAGAAAAATGTGCAATTGTGTGATTTATGTATAGATGTTGTGTTGTTTAAAATATGTTAGGTTAGATTTGTTGGAAAAAGTTGTTGAAGTTGAAGTAAATGTTATTTGTGGTTTATTTATAAATTTATTGAATATTTGACAAATTAATAGATAGTGGTTACTTGTGTGAAATTAGAAATGAAATTATTATTGTAAATTTTAAAATAATTCTATAAATTATAATTGTGTGTGAGTTCTTTTATACTAATTAGGTAGAAATAATGTAATGAATTTTATTTGTGTGGGTTTATTTATGCTAATTAGGTATGGTTAGTTTAATGATGAAATAAATAATTAAGAGTAAAATATAGAAATTAAAGAAATTTATTTATAAAAGAAGCATATGTTTAATGCATAATGGTTATATATTATCTTCATTATAGAAGAAAGGTAATCATAACATCTCCATGTATTGATTAATAACTAATAATTGAATAAATTGTTAAATGTCAATCGGAATATATATGGACGGGCCTACTCATCGTAGATGGATGTATCGTAGGTTATTACCTGGTAAAGTTGGGTATAGGCAAGAGTTTTTAGACAGGGTTGAGGAATTTGATGCACATGCTAGAAGTCAATCAGAATTCGTACATAATCAAGAATATAGGTGTCTATGTTGCAAATGCAAAAATCGAAAATATAAGGATCCCAATGAAGTTAAGTTACACCTTTATCAATGTGGTTTTCTTCCAAACTATTGGTATTCGACAAGTCATGGAGAAATAGATCCTCAATTACATGAGGATGGTGGTATGACTTTTAACATATTCAACGACGAAAGTGACTCCAATCATATGAACTACGGTGATATAGAATCAAATATCGACCGTATGAATGATATGGTCACATATGTCATTATCTCAAGTCAAAGCTCTACAAGTGAGCCTCCAAATACCAATGCCCAAACTTTCTTTAATATGGTTGAGGTTGCACAATGACCTTTGTGGGAAGGAAATGAAACTCACACTGAGTTGTCTACCATCGTTAGACTATTGAGCATCAACTCGGACTACAACATGCCTCAAAATTGCTTTAATGAGATTGCTCAATTTATGAAAGAGATTTGTCCCCCGATAACCGAGTTGCTCATGACATTCACCATGCAAAGAAGGTCATTAAAAATCTTGGGTTGGATGTTCAAAAAATTGATTGTTGTCGGAAAGGTTGCATGCTTTGTTTTACAAAGAGGATATTAATCTTGATTCATACAAGTTTTGTGGTCATGCGAGACGGATGTGTCAAAGGGAAAAACAAGGAAAAAGTCAAAGGACTCTGTTTGCAAAGATGCATTACTTGCCATTAATACCAAGGTTTCAGCGCTTGTTTGCTTCAAAAACCATAGCAAAGCACATGAGATGGCATTATGAGAATGTAAGAAAGGATGGTGTCTTTTGTCATCCTTTAGATGGTGAAGCATGGAAACATTTTGATAGAGTTCACCCCGATTTTGCTATTGAGCCTAGAAATATTAGACTTGGTTTGTGCACGAGATGGGTTTAATCCATTCAACCAACCTTCAAGGTTTTATTCAATCTGGCTAGTCATTGTTACGCCCTATATTCTACCACCAGAATTATGCATGACGACGCCTTATATGTTCTTGACATGCATCATACTAGGGCCTACAAATCCGAAAAATAAAATTGATGTGTATTTGCAGCCTCTTATTGACGAGTTGAAAATACTATGGGAAGATGGTGTGGAAACATAGGATATTTCAAAAGTTGAGAATTTTCTCATAAAGGCTGCGTTGATGTGGACTATTAATGACTTCCCGGCATACGGTATGTTATCCGGATGGAGTACTCATGGTGTCATGTCATGCCTGGTATGTATGAATCAACAAAAAGCATTAAAGCTTAAAAAAGGGCAAAAATTTTCATGGTTTGATTTCCATCGGCGGTTTTTGCCACGAAGTCATGCGTTCGAAAGAATAGAATAATGTTTACAAAAGGAAAAACCGTACATTCGGGTCCTCCTCGTCGATATATGGGGGAAGAAATAAAACAATGATTTGAAAACTTTCCCAAAGTAACGGAAGAGCAGGAAATCAACATTTTGGGGTTCAAAAAGGATCATAATTGGACAAAACAAAGCATATTTTGGGAGCTTCCATATTAGAAAGATCAATTGCTTCGCCACAACTTAGATGTGATGCACATTGAAAAGAACTTTTTGATAATATAATTAACACTCGTTATGGATATTCTAAAGAAAACAAAGGATGATATCAAGGCAAGAATGGATTTGGAAGAGTTGTGTGATCGTGAGGAGTTGAATTTAAAGCATGGACTAAATGGTAAAATTCTCAAACCGAAGGCGAAATATGTGTTGACATTAGAGCAAAAGAGGGCTATATGTGAATGGGCAAGAGAGTTAAAAATGCCGGATGATTACTTGTTCTAACATCTTATACCTTGTAGACCCAAACTCCACTAAGTTCCACAACATGAAAAGTCATGGTTGTCATGTTTTCATGGAGAGTCTTCTTCCAATAGCATTTAGTATACTCCCGGACGAGGTTTAAGCGCCTCTAATTGAAATTAGTGAATTCTTCAAGAACCTTTGCTCATCTATTTTACGGGTTGTAAAGTTAGAGCAAATGCATCGAAATATTTCCATTACACTTTGTAAATTAGAAACAATATTTCCTCCTAGGTTCTTCAATGTGATGGAACATTTACCTGTTCACTTGGCGGAAGAAGCAAAATTGGATGGTCCGGTACAATACCGTTGGATGTATCGAAGCTCGAAGGAGTATCGTTGAAAAATATGCACGATTTGAAGAAACACATTTTGCATCTTACTATTTCGGCTCTAATGTTCCTTGTATGCGTAATAGAAGTCGACGAAATGAGGGGAGTGAAGTTCCATACCACAATCCTACTCTTTCGGTATTCATACCAGAAGGTGCTCCAATTGGGAAGTTCACTCCGCGTTTCCTTGATGATAAGGAAAAGACGGCTGCATATGTCCATGTTTTACTTGAATCTGTTTCGAAATTAAACCTTACCTTGAGTGAGTTTATCTTGTCCTATACAACACTCGTTTCAATCAATTATTTTCACTATGATGATGTAATATTAATAAACATTTTAAACTCAGTCTCTTCAAAGACCAAAAATGAGCTATGTATTTTGATGATAGTGATGCGGCAATTGATGCAACGGTGGAAAGTAAGTTCGAAGATTGGTTCGAAGGAGCTGTGAGTATCATATATTAAAACTTAGTGGTCAAAAAAATTTATTAGAATGGGTTTTTCAATTTCAATAAACTAAACCATTACTATGTTATTGACATAAATTCATTGTTATCGAGTATATCATGATGAAAAGCATGTTTACTTGATGCAATTAGTTCAAGGTCCTTTAAGGAGAGTGAAAACATGGACAACATACATGGTGAATGGAATGTTATTTCATACTAAGGCTCGAAATGAAGGGAGGATGACCTTCAATTGTGGTGTTTGTGTCAAAGGAACTGATGGAGGACATGTTGAAAATAATTACTACGGCATCTTGCAAGAAGTAGTTGAAGTTGAATATGTTGGGAACCAATAAAAAGGTGTGTGCTATTTAGATGCGATTGGTTTGACCCTAGTTGTCCTCGGGGTACTCGGTGCCACAAATTTATATGTTGAAGTGCATCATACAAGGCGCTATTGTAAGTACGATCCTTTGATATTTGCTGGTACTGCAACTCGGGTGTATTATATGTCATATCCACAAGGCATCCCTAGAGAAAAACTAAGTTGGTTCGTCGTAGTGGCAGCAAAACCAAGGGCCGGAGTTGATGACCAATATGCTATTACTCTTGCATTCCAAGAGGATAGTATGGGTACGATCGATCCTATAATGGAAACTTTGCTCGGACACTTTGGTTGATAACTCAATATCAGCTGAAGAATTAGTTGATGATGTTATTTAAACCAAGAAGATGGGATTGAGGATGTTAGTGAAGAAGAGGATGGTGAAGAAGATGATGAAGGTGAATGGGATGATGATAGCATCATCGATGAGGAAGAAGAACATCTCATATTCAATGATGACGAAAAGGATAGTGACGAAGACGATGATGATACTGATGATGAGGATGATGGCTAGTTGATGATGTTGTTTTATGTCTGTTTTATATTGAATCACTTTAATTTATGTTGTAATCAAATGAATTTTTACTAATGTATTGAAGGTGAAACAATTTAGATTGAGTAAAGCATATTTTCTTAATAGAAGAATATTTATATCTAACGCTTACATGTGTTTTCACTAACGTTTACAATTTTATTTAATCTCTATTTAACCGTTGGATGTTTACTAATGTTTGTATGTTGTTTATGTTAGGAATTATAGAGCGAGGTCAAGGCAGGTCGAAAAGATCATCAACTCGGGAAGGGTTAGAAACAACGTCAATACCGATGGTGAAGGTAAGGATGTAAACACTTCTAGCCCCCTCAAAACCCTCTTTACCTTCGAGTCTCCTGTAGGTGGAGCACTCTCTCCATACTCCCTTACAACCAAACTCCTATGGGTGGATCATTCATCCCAAACCCTCCTTATTTCCAACCTCCAAACATCCCGCACATCCCTCACATGCAAACTCCAATGGGTTGGTCATTCGTCCCAAATCCTCCTTATTCTCAACATGCTCATATGTATTCAAACATGCCCCATATGTACGCATATAACCAATATGGTACGACACTTGTACCACACATCAACATTGGTGCCGAACATAGGCCACCACAAAGGCCTACAAATGATGGGGCAATTGATGCAGCCGACGAGCATGCTAGTCTTGAATTAAGCAATGCTAGCAGCCAATTAAAGATTCAAATTGAGCCGGATGGTGAAGGGTAAGTGTGATAATAAGTAATAAAATAAATTAAGCTTAATAGTAGAATATTATAACTAACTGTTTTATATGGTTCTTGATTAGGTTCTTCCCCATTGATAAAGTTATGGGCACGATTTCCCACATCTTTCAAAGCAAGTATGATAGAGCATGGCCTACATGGGGTAAAGTTCCTCGATAACAACGTGATATTTGGTTTTTACGAGTTCAAAGTAATGACAAATCTTTAGTTTTTTTAATGTGAGATAACATCATGACTTATTGTGTATGTTTGAGCATTATATTATAATTTCATAACTTATAAAGTACTTTTTCGTTTATATAGAAATTTTACACTTGGTCTCCAACCGATGAAGTCCAAATCGGAAGAAATTTTGAGAAGAAAGGAAGTGATCGATTGAAGGACTTCATGCTGAAAGCAAGGAAAACTAAGAAGAAGCCGAAATGGTTGGGTGACAACTACTGGAGAGAGTTGTTAGAATACTGGGAAACTACTGAGTATAAGAAGTTACGTGAGCGAGGCTCGGAAAAACCGCAATGCTGATCGAGGTGGACTTGGTTCATCGCTTCATACTTGTGGCTCAATCCCTATGACGGAGCATAAGCGGTGATTGGTACATACCCCTTTAGTGATTACGCATGCAACTACTAACATGTTCATATTAGCAAATTGAATGTCTACTAACTCTTTTTGTATTTAGATAAAGGAGCTTAAAGGAGTTCTTCCTCTACCGACCCAACTTTTTCACGAACCCACAAGACCAAAAAGGACAAATGGGTTGACTAGAAATCCAAGGCCATTTATGTGAGTTACCTTATATATGCAATTTTCAAATTTTTCAATATATGGTCTTCTTTGACAACCTGCGATAGTTACATGCCTCAAAATTTTATATAATTTTTAGAAAAATTTTGAAAAAGAGTGGCAAAAGTTGCAAAACACTCAACCCACTCAACCTGCAACTGATGACCCCAATTCTTATGAGGATTGTGTGTCCACCCCTTCACAACATGAGTTGTGGGTGAAAGCCAATGAGAACAAGAAAGGTTGCATTAATGGACTTGCATCCGAGGCTAAAAATTTAAAAATCATCATGTCCTTCAAATCACCGAAAGCTACTACTCCAGGATGACTCGGATTTGAGAGCAACGAGTGCATAACTTAACTTCGAGTTAGATCAATCGATTGAGTATGCTCATGTGCTTGGGTTGGAAAATAGTCAGCTCAAAGAAAAGGTGGACGAGTTCACTGAACCAATAGCACGCTTCACTGAATTTATGAAATCTCAGCAAGCATTTGGATCTCACCATAGACCAATACAAAGACAAGAGGAAGAGGAAGAGGAAGAGGAAGAGGAAGAGGAAGAGTGAGGACCCTAAATTCGTTATGATCGGAAATTTTGTGTATTAGATTTGTATATGGTTGTTTTTGTGAACTTGTGAATTGGTCGTAAATGTGTTTGGATTGTTTATGATTGTCAAATGTATGTTGGATTTGTATATCCAACTACGAGGACTACTTTGTGGCATATGTAAATGTCAAATGTAATTGTCACATATGTGAATGTTAAATTTGTATATCCATTCACATTTTTTTGCACTAGGTTAACCAAAAATTAGAAAAAGTTATTGTCGAATTCTGCCAACATGGTGACGGAACAACGATGGAATAGCGACGGAAATCAGCGACCGAATTCCTAAATATTCCGTCGCTAATTTCAGTGATGGAGTATGTATTCCGTCGCTTAATTTGAACAGCTACGGAGTACTTGTTCCGTCACTAATCAGCGACGGATTAAGAAATTTCCGTCGCTAAATTTTAACGACTCGGTATATAGCGACGGATTATTTCAGTCACTAATTTCAAAAATCCGTCGCTATTGCACATATTTTCGTCGCTATTTCCGTCGCTATTCGTCTGCTTTTTTAGTAGTGTTAGATATTAATCAATACATGGAGATGTTGTGATTACCTTTCTTTAGTGTATAATGAACATAATATATAACCATTATGCATTGAACATATACTTTTCTTATACATAAATTTCTTTAATTTCTATATTTTACTCTTAATTATTTATTTCATTACATTATTTCTACGTAATTAGTATAAATGAACTCACACACAAATATAATTTATAAAATTATTTTAAAATTTACAACAATAATTTTATTTTTAATTTCTCACAATTAACCACTATCTATTGATAAATTGTTAAAAGTTCAATAAATTTATAAATAAACCACAAGCAATTGCACATATATAAATCACAAATAACATTTACCTCAACTTCAACCATTTTTTTCAACAAATCTAACCTCACATACTTTAAATAACACAACATATATACATAAATCACACAATTGCACATTTTTCTTTTCAAATTCATTCACAAACAACATGAATTTGCTTCAAATTATATAAAATCATCAATTTGTACTAAATTATTCAAAACCCTAAATCTAATAACAATTAAGAAAACACTACCTTGAAACACTTGTTAGGCGGCGGTGGAAGTGGCGGCGGCACGACCGGCGGTTGTTCCGGCGGTCTCCTCTAGGCGGCAACAACGGTGACAGCAACCTCGTCCTTGAACCCTCCAGCCAAACTTCACAAATAGAAGAGTGGCGGACCGGAAAATGGCCGGGCAGACGGTCGGTGGCCGGTGGCTCGTGGCGCTTGGGTACTCTTACTCACTATCGCTCGCGCTCGCTCTCTCTTTCCGGTTTCGCGTCACTCGGTCCGGCCGAAAGGCCAAATCTGAAATTTATAACAGGTTAGCGACGGAACAATCCGTCGCTAACTTAATTTTTTTATTAGCGACGAACGAACGACGAAAATTTTCGTTGGTATCGACAAAATTAATTTTATTATAGTTTTTTTTTCTAGATCTGAAAATTTTAATTCCTATAGCTACGGCTTAGCGACGGAATAGGCCGTCGCTACTCCCGACAACGATAGACATTTTCATCGCTAATTCAAAAATAGCGATGGAAACGGATATTCGTCCCTAATTCCGTCGTTGTTTGACACACTTGCTATTTTTTGTCGGTTTCCATCGTTGATTACTGTCGTTGTTTGGCGATGGAACCGTATCCATCGCTAATCTCCGTCATTAATTAACAGTTTTGTTGTAGTGAATGGAGCCTTGGCCCTCCATGAAGTATTAGTGAAGGGAAATCTGTGCATTTTTCCCATAATACAGACATTCACAAATATTTTGTCTAATATCCAACAAGGGTAGGCCAATTACCATATTTTTCCATTGTAAAACTTTAAGGCATACAAGATTTAGATGACCATAGCTTTGATGCCATAGTGTTGAGTTTTCCAAGATTGAACTTAACGCTACCTTTTTCCCTACGGGCATTTTCAAAGGAAAGATTCTATTTGAGAGCATAGAAACTGCAGACAATTACTCGACCCTTCTTTTTGTCAAATATAACACATTCATTATCGTCGAAATTCACTTGAATATCCTTTCTCCAAGAGCTAGCCCATACTTAGAAGGTTTTGTGCTAGACTTGGGACGTATAAGACATCTTGGATGTATCTAGTTGACCCATTTCGAGCCTTAACAACGATCGTCCCCTTGCCGGTAACCCCTTGTGTGCTCCCATCACCAAGTGTGATATTTGATTTCACTCCTTCATCTAGTTGGACAAAGGAGTTCTTATCTCCGAGTCATCCGACTTGAGCAACCATTATCTATATACCATACATCTTCTTTCTCTTGTTGAGTTTTAAGGCAAGAGTATAAGACATTTTCAGTAGATCTACCAAAGTCGCCTTTTTCTATGAAATTTGCCTCATCACGTTGTCGGTTTCGACAATCACGTATGTGATGGGTGTGCCAAGTGCATTTTTACACTTCTACCGGTAATCATTGGTATTGTGGTTGCTCATTTTGCACAATATGCAATACGAACTAGAATTCTCATCATAGCTCCCTTGGTTTTTATAATTTTCTCTCGCCTGGCCTCGATTATTTGATGGCCTCTTTCTTTCTTTGAAATTTCGACCAAAGCCACTTTCTTTCTTGTTTTCTCCATTGCCTCCTTTAAAATTTAACTTGGCTTGAAATTCTTGTTCTAGTGGCTTATTAAATCTATTCATCCTCTCTTCATGTGCTTGAATGGAACCCATCAACTCCATTAGCGTGAGTGTTGATAAGTCTTTCGACTCTTCAATGGCAGCAACTATATGATCAAATTTTGCTAGAAGACTCCGTAATTCCTTTGGGACCACATTTCTATTTTTAACCATGTCTCCATATAATTTAATTTGATTAATTATATTAGAGACACGAGTGAAAAATACTTGAATAGTCTCTTCTTCTTTCATTAGAATGTTAAAACTCTCTCCATAGAGTTTAGAGTTTGATTCATATTACCTTTGCAAAGCCTCTATATTTATCCTTTAGAATGGTCCATGCTTCATTGGCCGTTGTGGTAGCCATTATGCGAGAAAAATTATTGGAGTGACGGCTTGGTGGATATATGCCAATCTGGTAATATCCTTCTTCTCATTTTCACGATACTCCTTCTCTTTGTTATCATCCCATACTATCTTTCCCGTTTTTGTATCATCTTCTTCATCACTCTAAGGAGGTTTTTCATAGTCCTTCTCCACCACACTTCATACACCATGAGCCATTAAGAAGGTTTTCATTTGAATACTCCATATTTGATAATTATCCCCATCAAAGATGGGTGGCCTCAAATTTGGAAGATAGTTGAGTGTTGTGGTTAAAGATTGAATGGAGGCCATGCTTAATTTTTAGAAGAAAATTTTCTTTGTGATGGAATAACTTATTGGGATGGATGGTGAGGAGATTGAATTTGAGATGGCTGTGATACCATTGTTGAGTTATGGAAGGAGGTTTGATGATGCATTTCAATATACTGAAATGCTAAAGGTAGAAGAAGATAGTTGAGATTGTTTTTCTTTGAATTGCTTGATTGGGTTTTTCACAAATGACTCAACTACATTGAGTTTTTATAGTTGACATTTTCACCAAGAACAATGAACCCTTCTCTCCTAATATAATGAACATTCATGATCCTTTTCATATTCTATGAATTTTCTAGATTAGTTCCCCATCCATTTATCTTCAAATAATACAACTATCCAATGTATCATACAAATAAAGATTATTCTAGATATTTGCCTAAGATTTTTTAGATTAATTTTGATTTTTAACAGAGATTTTCATTTGAAAGGAAGAGGTATATGGTTTTACTTTGAGAAAGAAAGAAATAGGATAGGAAAGAGAAACTGGTATGGGAGAAAAGGAACAGGAAATGCTATATAGGCTTAGGTTTAGTGGGAAAAAATTAGTTATCTTAACATTATAATTGTCTAAATTCGGATATTATTTACAAAATTATACGATTACAAACTCTTATTCAAAATATTATTTGTAAAATTTTAAAATGACAATATTTTATAATTGTCTTTAACACATTTTATAATATGATTCCCTACAATACTTCCCTTGCTTAAAGGGTTTGAGTTGGTAAAATTTTAAATGAATTTTTCATTGTTCATTATTGTAAAAGAGTCAAGACATACGGGGAATGTGAATTTTTTTAAAAGAATAAATTACAATTTTTATTTTTTGCTTTAATCAACGTTGTAGATGACAATTATTACATTTAGGGTATGTTCGAAATGACATTTATACATTTACAACAATTTTCAATTCATTTAGTCTATTTAAACTTATTTAAGATTATTTTACCTATAATATCTAACTATTTCAGCTCATAGATACACTAGTTAGAACAACTAATTATTTAAGTTCGTTTTAACTCATTTTAGCTCACTTCAGCTATAACAGCTGATTTTAACAACCTTTTCAAACATACTCTTCAACGATACACTCGTATATAAAACTCTTAAATTTACTATCGAGTCACTATTTGACGAATTTCAAAAGATTATTAATATATATAGTATAGATAGCTTATAGTACTTAATATGCAAGATACCTCTTGTAATTGATTATTAAAGACCAAATAATATAATAGTAAGCACAAAAAAAGTTAACTAAATATTAATTAATATTCAATTGCGAGACGATGACAATCGATCAAAAAAATTGTGTAATAACCACACACAAAAGAACAATCAATTTAATTGCATTAACCAATCACGACTTTTTTTACATCAGGTAAAAAGAAATAATAAGATAAATTTAGGCAACCTTTTTTACAAAGGATTTATCTAAATTACCATTTGCCAAGATACACAAGAAAGAGGGGCGAGGGCAATCTCCCCAAACGGTTGGGGTGATAATAGTGTGTCCATAGTGTGCTAACCAATCTGCTTGCATTATTTTCTTCTCTGAATATGTGATTGATGTTGTAGCTGTCAAACTTTGTCATAATCGCATAATGTCCTTGATGATATAGTCAATTTGGCATAGAGTTTTATACTTTCCTTTGATACTCTCAATGATAACTTTTATTATCGCCTTCAATATGAATTACGTAAATATTTATTTTAACTACCTATTGAAGACCAAATTTGAGTGCACTCGACTTTCATTACCAAGATGGATGTGTGTCCCGGATTGACTACTCCTGTAGCAAATTGGTTGTCATACTCATCTCTTAATAAAAATCTCATAGCAGCATTGTCATTACTTAGTGATCCATCAAAATTAAGCTTGATGTACCCATTTGCGGGGCTTTCATTTAACCGAGATGAATTTGCTTAAGATTTGTTGTTTTTCTATTATTGTATACCTCCTTCGAGAAGCAACTTTGTCTTGATTTCCACTCTATAGCTACTCTCTTTGCTTTAATAAGTACTCTAATATGATTAAATTCTTCCTATTTGAAAATTAATGTATTCCTTTTTTCGAAATACTCTATAATAGGAATATGACTCATTGAAGTTGATCCGGTTGGAGGGAGACATGCGCTAATGGAGGATGTTAGTCCCATCGGTGTGAGGAGAGAAGAAGTTGATGTGGTAAAGCCAGCGGTGACTTTTTTGTTGAGACCCACACATGAAGTGCTCTTGGGTAGTTCAAAAGAGGTGACCACTAGTTTCATCATCCAGTTGGCAAATTTTGCATCTCGGATCCGAGTTGGATACCTCTATTAGCAAGAGCCCTTATAAAGGGGATTCCATCAAGGAGAAATTTCCATAAAAAAATTTTAATCTTAGGTGGAATTATATTTTTCCATATCTAATTACCTTCTCGGATATCATGCCTTTGTGTATTCTATGCAAGCTTAGTTGTCAATTTAGTTGTAAATAACACATTTTCGAGAGTCCCCAACAAGACTCATCCAGTTTAGTAAATATTGGCAGATGAATACTAGTTATGAGTCCTATAATTTTATACGGTAGTATAAGTCTAAGCTTAGTATCTCATTTTTTATCCATATTGATAAAGTCACTAACCTTGATTTGTCACTCGAGCGATTGTGGATCAAAACTTGAAATATGAAGTACATTTTGGTTATGATACCATATATTTGTCTAAAAAGAATTCTAGTCCCGTAACCAATTTTTCAGCGGATGCCTTTACAAAAGGTAGAGTTTTATTTTGATAGTATTTTCCAAACCTAAGAGTAACCATTTTTTGGGGGTTTAGAAAATAATTTGCATTGTTCTACATACTTGGCTTTCATGTTATGGACCCATACATTTTTAGGTTCTTTAAATAGATTCCGGATAAGTTTGAAATGGAAGGAAGTACTAATATACTCAGATTTTTGTAGCCCTAGTCCACCCTGGATTTAGGTTGGCAGATTTGATCCCATGCAATCATGGGCATCCCTTTTGTTATCATTATTTTTCTAGAAGAAATTCCTTTTTATTTTATCTAGTGAATGATCTCTATGTTTAAGGAGTTTGAAGCACTACATCGTATGAGCTGGTAGTGATTCTAAATTTGATTGAATTAAAACAACTCTTCCCGCTTTGGACAAGCTATTTTCTTTTTAAGAGTTGAGATTGCTATCGGTCTTATCAAGGTTAGGGGAAAATAAAGGAATTTTGCTCTTATCGTGGATCACCGAACAACCTAAGTATTTTCCAAGAGATTCCACAATGGATATATGAAATAGGAGAAGCTATTTCCTTATCCTTTCTTTCAGCATTAGAGGAGAAGATCGTCGTTGATTTATGAAAGTTTATTAGCTAACCAAAAGCAACACAAAATTCATCCATGATCTTTCTTAAATAGAAAAAAGCCTGGGCTTTTGCTTTGCAGAATACCGAGCTATTATCAACAAAGAACAGCGAAGGGATAAGATTCCTTTGCACTAATCTTGATTCAGATTCCATGTTTTTGAGTGACCTAGCATGAATAAGTTTGGCTGGAAAGGCTTCCGTAGAAGAGAGGAAAGGATAAGGTAAAAGGAGATCACCTTGTCTAAGCTCTCTTGTTGGATTAAAAATCCACACAGTTGGCCATTAATGAGAATCAAATAGGAAATGGAGGAAATACATTCCTTGATCCCACTATTCTATTTAGATGGAAAACCCATACTTGGTCAAGCGAGTCAAGTAAAAAATCTCATTCAACACAGTCATATGCTTTTTCTATGTCTAACCTAAGAGCAACCCAAGCCGTTTTCCCTTTTGTTTTATTAAACTTATTCATAATCTCATGAGTTAACGAGTATATTATCATGGATTTGTCTTGCTGGTACAAAAGCACTTTGAAAAACAAAATAAGAGAATTCATGCAAGGATCCGAGTCGATTAACTAGAATTTTAAAATAATTTTATAGAATGTATTAAAAAGACTAATTGGTCTAAAATGATTCGTAGACACAAAGTCTTCTACTTTTGGGATGAGCGTGATAAATGTATGGTTAATCTCTTTTAAGATTTTTCCTCTACCATGGAACTCATTGACCATGGATATAATATTAGGACCCACAATATCCCAATATTTTTTGACAAAACCCTGTCCAAATCCATCGAATCTTAGAGATATTGAGACATCCTTATGGTAGACTTGCATTTTTAATTTCCTCAATAGAAAAAGTTTTAGTTAATTCCCTCCTTTGCTTATCATGAATTTTGTTGAGGACGAGTAAGCAAAGCTTTTATTTTGCTTGGATTATACATGAAACAACTTTTGTAATCACTAACAAATTTATTAAATATGGTGGGCATATCCTCAATCCAGGACCCCAAAATACTTTGAGTTTTTATCCACTTTCATTAACCATTGCTTTTTGGAGTTTCTACCATAATATTGTTGGTTGAAACAGAAGCAACTTCTCGCATTGCTTGGTTAATCTACAAAGCCAGTGGTTAAGTCTAAAGTTTTGTGGTTCATTAATTAATTTGTTCTCAACATATTGTAATCTTTCAGTATTCCTTTCCATTTTATTTTAAAAATTAAGATTAATTATCATGTTCTAATCTTTATGCTCACTTTTTATTCTCTTTAATTAGCAAATAATTCAAAACAATGAAGTTCTTCTAACAATACTTTTTGAGTTATCTTGAACAATATCCTTAACCTTAGGTGAGTTTGCACAATGGGGTTGGAATATGAAACTACGGTTTTTTGTTTCATAACGGTGGGGGTGGTGTCCGGAACTATATAGCGGTGATCGAAAAAGAGAATGGTCCATAGCTAATCTCGGTTTCTGCATAGCAATTGAGCCAATCAAGTCTAGCAATGACTTTATCAAGTTGTTCATAGATGAGATTGCCTCGGATGTATTTTTCGAGATGAAAATTCTATCATTCGAGGAAAGACTACTTCTATTAATTGTGTTCATAAACCTATCAAGATGCACCATTTACCTGGAGTGAGGATAGTCCCACCCTTTTTCATGAGCACAAGCTAGTTCATTAAATCCCCTATTACCCACTACGGTAGATCGAAGACTATATTCGATAGCGAAAATTTATTCCAAAATGCTTGGTTTATCACGTTTATAAGTTGGTCCGTAGACCTCGAGATAATAGATTCCTTATTTGTTATTTTTCTTTAACATAAAGATGGATAACTTTGTCATCTTTTGCTAAGGTATGAGCCGTAATATTAAAAGTATTCTATAAGGCCATATTCCTCCCTAGTGGTTAATTGGTGGAATTTGTAGACACCTAGAAAGTGTCTTCTTTCTATTATTTATTTTGTCGGCTTAGTGAAGAAATCCTAGTTTCTTTATAAACTCGGATCACGGTCGGAGTTTGATCGGTGTAACGGAAGCCGGTAACCCACAAAAGCCAACCCACATCAAAAATAAAAAAATCCAAAATAGATGCATGCAAAAAGTAAACACTTTCCAAAAATAGAAAGTTTCTAAAAATGGAAAGTTACAAAACCGGTGCCGGTTTTCTCTTGTCTACACAAAACGTAGTGTTTTACTTTACACTTAGCGGCCAACCAAGGCATGGAACTTAAGATGTCCATACTACGTCGTCGGAGAGCGGCGGCTGCGTTTCTCGGCTCCTTAGGAGGGATCCTCCAATTCGGCGGATTTTATTCGGTTCATTTCCATTGTCCATGCTAGCAAATATGGACCTAGTTCAGCTAATTTTCGATGGCTTATAGCTATTTTTGGATTGATTTTGTGACCTAAAGTTTTTCTATAAATAGAGGGCTTACCCCCTTATTTTTTACGTTCTATTTTTCGAGTAGCTAAACCCCTAAGCTGAAAGACTCTCTCCCATTCTCCACTTTTTCCATTTCACCTCATCACAACGGCACACATTTTCCTAATTCTAAAACTCCCCAAACAGCCTTCTTTGTCCTCCGTTTGAGTTCATTACCTTGCCGTTACTGCTGCCAAATTCCGTTTGTGATCCAAGTTCACCAAGTGGGACAAGCTGAGGGCACCGATTCGCTTCGAGGCTTCCTTTACGGTTTCTTATTTATTTATTTCATTTACCGCTTTCCGTATTGTGGATTAACGATGTAATCGCATTTAATACATCCCCGCCACTGTAACTTTTAATTTCTTACTTTCCTTTTCGCTTTTATTTTCTACTTTCTTTACTACTTTCTATTTGCTTTTTATCGCTTTCTTAGCGTGCTTTGGTTGCTTTAATTTCGAGTACATTGCATGTTGTGTGCTTGACTGTTAAATACGTTTTTAACTCACAACTTAAATTAGTAAAGGTTGTCTATTGATGGGCGCAATAGAGAGCTTACCTCTTCATTTCATACCTTCACCCCGAACACCGAATTCTCGATTTTAGACGGATGGAGGCTCTTTTAAAACCTCTTTTAAGCTTAGTTTTTCCATACTAAGGTTGGAAGAGTACTTTCTTTTTCTTTTCTTAGTTTTTACCTTCTAAAACCGACTCGCGACTCCCTATTTTCTGTTTGATTTCTTTGTATTTGCTTCTCGACATTTGAGGTTGAAAACAACTAAATTTGATTTTCATTTTGACAGTAGAGGCTATAAGGTTGAGACCGATTTCTTAGTCTTAGCACCATAGCCGACGCAGTTCTCTAGTTGGTGCTTGGGCTGATGTTGGCGCCGACTAGTGGCTAGGCTTAACTCTTGGCCTAAGAACTTTACAGCAAAATGAGATCTTAATTTTTTTGTTTTTCTTTAACCTCGATCGAAATAACATCTGGAGACTTCTCTAAAATTAATTTCCAAAACAAAACGGTTAATAAAATCGTCAATCACACTTTCACTTAAACTATTTCAAAATCAGATTCTAAAAATAAATAATCTTCATTTGAGGCGTACCCCACTTTCCAAACTCAACTTTCAAAAGAAACTTAACAAAATAAAATTAAGAGAGCTGACATTTGATAAACGGGAATTTTACGTTCTTTTCCGTTCTCTTATTGGCTAACTTCGACACTTCAAAGGCCTTCTCACCTAAATTCTCATTTGATTTCGCTTACTTTCTTTATTTATGATTGAGGTGTGCGAATTTCTATGTTTTGAGGTAATCCCACCTTTTATGATGAAGAATACATCTTTGAAAGTGCTAAGGAAAAGAGCGGGAAGCCATAGAAGGTCGGAGAACGAAGAAAGAGATCAAGCCAAGTCGGCATGGTGCAGTAGCACTAGCTGTGTCTGAAGGAAAGAAGGAAAAGAAGACCCGAGCATAGGCTGTGCTGAAGCAAAAGAGGTCAGCACGAGGCAATGCCAAAGTCAGCACAGAGCCATGCTAGGAATTCGGAACTTTATCGAAGGTGCCGTGAGCTTGCACGGGTTAAGCACGACCAGTGCCAATCGACGATTTTATTTTACGCTTGTTTTATTCCGGAAGCTGTTATTTTTCGGAGAGCAGACTTTTATTCTACGTTTTAGGCTAGTTTTCTCTCTACTTGTAAGCACTTATTTAGATTGTTAAGAGATCAAAGTTTGGAGTTATTTTCATCTAATCACAATTTAATTCAAGTTTATGGTATTATTATTCTTCTCTCTACTTTTATCTTGCATTCCTTTTGGTGTTCATCTTCTCAATTTGCTGTCATATGCCATGAATATGTGTGGCTAATTTCCAACTTAGGTTGGGGATTTGTAACTAAGATGATAGTTTAATCGTAATTTATGCTTTGATACTAATTTGTAATTGTTGATGAATTTTCGAATTGTCGATACTTGTTGAATTGGTGTGAGGTTCGAGACAATCCTGCCTTTATTGTTTTTGGGAATTGAGTAGACTTCGAGAGAAGAGGCTTAGTTCTACTTCAACTAGTTGGATGATTACAACTTAGATATGAGAATAATTTAGGTTATTATTAAGGGAAGAGTCGATAATCATGTAATTCTTTGGTTTTGATTGTGTGAGAACAACAATTAATTCAATTGAGTTAGCTTAATGACCTTCGAGAGAAGGCTTAAGTGGTTTGAACTGCATCGATTCCCTAGTTTATCTCGGTTGTGAATAGTGTAGAAGCATGTAATTAAGATTGTTCGCATGTTAGCTTGGTAAATCTCTGCCTAAGGTTTTCTTTATCCGATTTCATTTCGTTCTTTAAGTGCTTACATTACTAACCAATCTGAATTGTTTCTTTGCTTAGTTCTAAGGACATTGACCTTAGATTTATGTGAGACCTACCTCCCCGAGACCGACAAGCTGTACTCTCATTAGTACTCAACAACACTCATGGGAAAACTCGATCCTGCTGGTCCCTACGAGGACAGGCCATGGTTCCTACAGGTGGCGACTCTACTAGGGATGCATCACTTATTAAGAGGGTGAGACTTGAAAATTTAAGTTGTGAGATTTCTTATTGTGTTTTGCATTAGAAATGTTGCATTTAGGTAGCCTCATATATAGTTGTTGTTAATTTCGACCATAGGCTTCACTATTAAATGAACATTTTCGGAGAGGTTGAACTATGAACTCGGTGGGCCCACCTAGGCTTGATACACTTGGGAAGATGGTTACTCTCCACTCATAACACGCTTTTTCTCGATTCCCGATCGAGAGGCACCGATTATTCATGTATTGTCATGCACCGGAGGACCAAATTTTTAGACTATAAGCCACCATTTATTCGACCTAAAATTATCCTTCTTTTTGACCATAGAACCTTGGCAGTCTAGGTTGTAACCCTTTTTCATTTGCATGCTTGAATGTATGTTGTTGTTTTTGTTATTTAATCATTTTCCTTGAGTCTTTAACAACTTAGCCGGTTTCACTAAATAATCCTTGCATGGGTGCAAAAATAAAGAATATTTTACCTTCTTGAGTCGATCTAATTTGTTCATTTTAGCCAAAAGTCTAAACAATCGCCTCTTCTTTTTAGGTCGGTGTAATATCCCGAACCCCACCCTAGGAGTTAGGTTTGGTTTTCTAACCTCAATTTAAAGGTAAATGAGAACATTTTTTATTTTGGTTTGAAAATTTTCTAAAAATTTTAGCAGAGTTCCGTTTGTAATATGTCTTATCCCTTAGGCTAAAATCCTTACACCTATATAAGAAATGACAATAGACATACTCAACGAGCCACATGCTCGAGAGATCTCGACGACCACACACCGGAGTCCAACCAATATACATCTAAAACTAAAAAACGACTAATTGGCCTATGACACACTTACAAAAATATATGAACGTAGTTATAAGCTACAACAAATATAACATATATAATACACATCTCAGCAACTTATGCCACTCAAAAATAACATCACAAAGACATGGGTCCTTGGTATGCTAAAGGTACGAGACACACCACCTTAAAGAGTACCTACAATCTGGAGAGGGAAAAGAAAGATATAGGGTGAGCAAACTACAAGCTCAGTAGGTAATCCCATCCCAAAAATCACAACATTGTATATTATACATAAATATATAGCAACAATATATTAACAGCCCCCATGAACCACCTTCTAACCATGATCCAACTTTTCTTAATTCCGAGTTAGGACACCCTACGTGCTTTGCACACTTCTCAATTAGTTATTTCTCATTTCCAAATTACTTAATCAATGAATTAAATCAAATCAAGCAAGGTTTAAAACTTCAATAGTCAACTCACACAAGTTTACTTAGTTTAAAACTGAAATCATTTCTCAATATTTTCTCAACAAGATTTTACTCTCATTAACAAATCACTCAAAATATCGACTATCTTTCTAGGGCTTTTGGACTTGAACTAGCACTAGATAGATTTGCGGTGATAAACCCCATGACTCAGGCTCCGGGACCTAGTTCTACTGAAACTCTTGGAAGGCTCCACTTTCCTTGTCGGGAAAGAATCAACCTTAGTACGCAAGGTTGAAGAGGCATCTTGATACGTAAGGACCCCATGGTCTAATACGCATAAACACCTCTTTCCTGTAGTCTAGAAAATCCTTAGCCCAAAATCCGTTCAAAATCAAAGTGATCACAATCACTCATCAAACTTGGTTTTAAACTATAATCTCAAATCAATTTAACACCATAGAAGGCATAGCATAATGTGCCACCTTTCCGAATTCGGTTTCTCAAATCGGTTTAACACAATAAAAGGCATAACACAACTTGCTACCTTTCCAATTCAATTTCACTTCTTTGGAATACATTTCCAAACAGCTAATTAAATCTGCAACTTTGGTTCAAAGCTCATTTGTTTTCAAAGTAATACAAGAGCGTTTAAAACAAAACTTATGTAAACTCGCATTCAAAATGCCATTACTTGAATTATAGCTTTCTGTTTCTCATAAATTTGAGTTAAAAGGAAATAATTTAGTTCAATTCGATTTCATATTTTAGGTTTAGGCACCTTACAATCAACTAGAAAGAACATTTGAATCAACCAACATTCGAGTAACTAATTAAATTATAAGTTAGCACTTGCACTCGCAACAATCCCTTTTCCCCTGTTTCGTTTAACCAATGCCAACCCCAGTCACATCAACTATTCAAACTCAATAAGTTACAATCCAATTTCAATAACTTAAGTTCAATTCTCAAATAGCTTTAACATCATCCAAAAGTATTCAAAATAGGCTTAGCGTAATACATCTTGCATAAATAACCTTTTGCTCGCATTCAAACCCAATATTTACTTCTCGATTCTCCCTAAACATATAGACACTCACCAAAAGCTTTCATATTCATTTCAGGAAAACTTTCAAGTTTTAGTCTTTCCAACTTCAATTCATCTCTACAATGTCACAATTATATAATAGTCCCCATATCAATAACCAACTCTTTCTTACCCACACACGAGCCATATAATTCTCAACTTCATTTCACCTCCCAAATTTCTTTCAATTTCGCTTATCTTCAAGTTCAATTAAGTCTCAAGGATTCAGATTCATTTCAAAATCAATTTAAGCTCTCACCTCAACTACCAATCCAAACCTTTTACAATCATCACGTAATTTGTTTACACATCAATTTCTTAAATTTCACTAATCGCAAAACATAATGAAACAGGAATTTCTAACAATCTCTTTGCATCCCGATTTTTCTACCACATTACCAAAGTAAATCTCTACACCATAATTCATCACTCCCAATTTCATTAATATCGATTCAGACCTATGAATTCATAAATCAAGTAATAATTCAACATCAAATACTCAAAACCACAAACCCTCAATCTAACTTATTCTCTCGATTCATTCACATGCTCGTATATCTCAATCTAATTTCAAAATTGAACCAAATCAGATAATCTAACAAAAAATTCATTTGGGCTTTAAATTTCCATTCATTCAAGAGTTGAATTACCAATCTCGAATTCTAGGGTTTTGGACAATTGTTTTTGGCTTTTGTTCTCGCTCTTTGTCCTTGGCTTCCGGTTCTTAGGCCTCTCCTTTTCTCTCTCGCCTTGCTCTCGCTCCCTCTATCCCTTCATCACTGCTTCTAATTCTGGTTCTTCATGTTCTTGTCCCCCTTTGTCTTTCTGCCATCTCTCGTTACCCGTTTTCTTCTTCCTTCTAGCTCTCAATCTCTCCTCTCACCCTCTGTCCTATCTTTTGGTTCTCGCTTTACCCAACTCTTATACCCTCGCCCTCCTTGCTCTGGCTTTGCTTGTCATGCTCTCCTTCTTGCCCTACTCTGGTTCTACTTCTCCCGTTCTCGTCCTCTATTCTCGGTCTTAGTCCCTCGCCCTCTCTTTCTCTTCTTGCTCTCTTATTAGCCCTATCTTATCTGCTCACTACCTCCCTCTCGTTCCCTCGGTTTATCTTTGATTGTCTTTCTTCCCTGTTTCTTTTTCTTCTTCCTTATATGCATTGTGTCCCCGACCCTCCTCTCTCACCCCCTCATTTGGTCCTCTAATTAATTTCCCGTGGCTCTACCGAAATAAGCCACCAGCAACTTTCTCCCACTCCCTTTTATTTATTATTATTTTTTGTTACTTAACTAGGTATAATTCGAGTCGAGTTAAAATAGGTAACGTAATTTACACTAATAAGAGCTGTATAAGCACATAATAATTTCCTTAAAATAGAATTACAAATGTACACTCATGCATATTTTACTTAATCTAACCTAATTTAGTTAATTAAAACTACTTAAATAATTTAACTTGTATAATCAGCTCAATTAAAATCACAATTCTTATAGTCGGTCCATTAATTGCATTTTTGACTCGGTCTTCATATTCATAGTCTTGGCCTTTGTAGAAACCGCGGCCGACCGGGGCCAGCTGAGCTTCCCCACTTGTGTCGGGTCTCTTTTTGAAGGATTGATTTTGAAGATGGTTTTAGAAAGTCCATTTTGGAATATGGGGATGAATCTTTTATTAAGATTTTCAAATTTTATTAAATGTCTAGACAAAGTTTGAATGGCGGTTTTATTAACCATTTTATTTTAATAATTATTTTCACAAGTCTCGGGATATTATCTCTTAACCGAGAAACAAAACTTAGGGTTTTTGTTTCTATCGTGAGGCTCTAGGGGCCAAACCGGTGTGAAAACACCGGTTTAGACCCGAGCCCGCCCATTGACCACACGGTGCGGCGGCGGCCTACACCTAGTGGTGGCTGGCGCCAGCCGAAGCCATAGCTGATGAGATCATCCATGGCCTCTCGCCTTGGCTTAGCGGATCCCGATTGTGTTTTTCACTGTTCAATAAAAAATAGCCAGGAAGCGGATTTGAATAGAAATAAATGAAAACGGAGTGGACAGATCAATTTTAGGAAAGAAAAACTAACAAAAATAAAATAAATGCTCTCTCAATCTTAGTATGGGAAAACTAAGACTGAAAGAGGTTAAAAATGACTCCATCGATCTTTGAACCAAGAATCAAATTCGGGAGCGAGGGTGCGAAACATAGGCATAAACCCTTCCATTCCGCCCTTTCGAAGAAGGTCATTACTAGTTCGAGTAGTGAATTAAAATAATGTAAAATAAGGAAGCAAGCAACAACATACGGTAAAGAATTAAAGCAACCAAAACATAATAAAAGAAAGTCATAAAGAAAGCAAGTAAAAGCATAAACGAAAAGCGAAAGCGAAAATGGAAAAGAAAGCGAGAAATCTAAATGATTACATCAGGTGGGGAGGAATTAAAAGTGATACATTGTTTGTCCACAATACGGAAAGCAATAAAGAAAGCATAAAATAAAACAAACCGCTGTGAAAACTGGATTTGCACCCTCGGGTAGTCTAGATCTCGGATCTGGACCGTTTGATGCGACGATGGCGAATTAAAGGAGCTTTTTATGAGTATTTTGTGGAGATAGGTAGGCAAATGCATGACTGATGGAGTTTATGGGTTCGGATGTCGTAAGATTAGAGAGTAGAATGGGAATAGGCTAAAAAGAGATCAAGAGATCGGAATACAAAAGAGAGTATTCGAGTAGCTCTTAGGCGATTTCACCTATATGAGGTTAAGGCAGGAAGTCGTGTAGGAATAAGAGTCAAGGCTCTCTATTTATAGGGAGAGGTTAGGTCAAGAATGACCTAGGTTTATGCTCGGCCAGCTGTCCAGTAAGCGACAGCAAAAATCGGGCCAAGATTAAAGTGATAAGACCGAATAAATTAAAGGATAGAACCGGATAGGATCCGATTCACGACGCCAGCCACCAAGGGTGTTGCCTAGGGTTTCTTGCCCTAGCGTGCTTCCAAGGGAGTCTCCGGGCAAAACGCAACGTTCCACTTAAGGTTTTGGGATGATAGGCCCGGGCATAACACCTTTCCAAAAACGCAAAGTTTTCATTTTTGTAGGTTTCCATTTTTGGTAGGTTTCTATTTTTGGCAAGTTTTATTTTTGATGTAGGATGCATGCTCCTAGACTTGGATGGACTGTCTTGGAGCTAAAACACAACACTTTGATGCTTGTGCTCATAAAATGTTGCGTCTAACGTTGTCTTAAGGTCTTCAACTCCTTGTCTGGTTGGATTGAAATGAAATGCAATATTCTAAACCTAGAATTTCGTGATACATGACACTTGGACTTTGTTATCTCTGAAGGCTTGACCCAGTTTTGGATTGTCCAAAAGAAAAGGGGATTTTTGGATGGACTCAAGGCAAACGGCTATTTATGTGGTGTCTGGGGTTCTTTGTGGTTACTGGCTTATGTTGCACCAATCGATCACGATCCGAGATCTAAATCCTCAAATAGGACTCGGGATTCATCATCAAGCCAACAAATAAAAAATAGAGAAAGGACGACACTTTTAGGTGTCTACAATTATCCCCCACTTTGAGTAAGTTTGAAAGACAATGGTCAAAGTAGACACTAAAGGGTACTTACTCGGTATCGGCGTTGCTTTTGAATCAATGCATCCGAAATTAGGTACCTATTGACTCGAACTTTAATAGAGGGGCCTGGACTTGACTGATGGAGTCCGAAGTCCGGGTTTTGATTCCTTAACTTGGCTGCTTAAAGACCTTAAGTTCAAATTGGTGTGCTCAAACTTGACCATGTGCTTAGTCCGAAGCTTGGCGAGGAGCTTGAACTTTGACTCGGGTAGTAAAGTTAGAAGTCTAGGTGGGGTGTTTGAACTTGGCCGCTTCTTGGATCCGAAGCTCGGCTGGGTGTCATGAGCTTGGATCGATTACTACCCCGAAGCTGGGATGAGGTGCCTTAACTTGACCGCATACTTGGTCCGAAGCTTGGCTGAAACTTTTCTACATTGACAGCTTTGTTAGCTAATAATCGAACGTAAATAGTTTCAAGTGATACCTAAAGATGATTTGTAATCACATCATGTTTCAAATGTGGTTCCTTGACTTGGCCATGGAGTGATCCTGAAGTCTTGGTGTGATGTCCGAACTTGACCGCTATTGGGCCTAAAGTTCGACTAAGTTGCGTTTGAACCTTGACCATTGTTGGGCCCGAGACTCAACCGGGGTGTCCGAACCTTCACCGTTGTTGGGCTCGAAGCTCCACCGAGGTGTGTCCGAATCTTAACCGATGTTGGGCCCGAAGCTCGACTGGAGGTGTGTCCGAACCTTGACCACTGCTAGGCTCGAAGCTCGACTTCTATCCACTTTCGTTGGAATAGGAATGGATGCTTATCTTCATCTAGAAATTCTTTCTTAGACTTGGTTATTGGATGACCTGGATTCTAGGGAACGCTTGCTTGAAAATATGATGTTTCCTAAGGTTATGTGCCTTATTCTAAATTTGAGCTTTTAGTTTGTGTGCTAATAGCTCTTTTGATTTGGGTCTTCCCTGAGTGTTCTTGGAGTTGTTGTGGTTGTATGATCCTTTCGATCTTAAGCTCCCACACTCTTCTTAGATGCTTGTGTATAGCTCTTCTCGAATGTTAGAGAGTTAGTGAGCTACGATATTCTTGGTTGAACTCCTTTGAAGATGGCGGTGCCGATGACCTTCCCGATGTTGATCCGATGCTTGATACTGCTCGATGCTTGATGTTGGTTGAGGCTTGATTGAATAATTCCTTGTAGGGTGCTTTCGTATTATTTTTTGTACTTTTAGGAGTTTGACTTATGCAAAGGAGATGTATAGAAGACTCAATTCTAAGAACAAATGCATTCTTTTGTTAGGATGATACAAAAATTCAAAAAGACAGACAAAAACCGCACTTTAGCCCCCACTCCCTAAAGTGGAGCATAAAGAATGTGTAGGTGCTTGAACGACGATGTCTTGCTGCCAACCGATCGTGAACCATAGACTTGATAGTTTAGTGCTTGAATCAAAATGACATGCTTCTTAACGATGTGGTGCCTTTTCCCGATTAGTTTCTACTCCTATGGATAGTGCAAAGTGGCTTTGATTTTGGGAAATTGGATGTGGGAATTGGAAATGGAAATTGGGATCAAAATAAGGCTTAGGGCCAGGCCTCGTGGGCTTCTTACGTATTCGCTATAGCGGAAATAAGGCCTTCATAGTTCAAAAAAGAAGTACGATTTGAGTTCGGGTTTTTATTGGAAAATAGGAAAAGGAAATAGACATATAATGGATATAAAGAAAGGGAAAAGGCAGACTTTACTAGCATCCCTAATGAGTGGTGGGCTTATTGGATAATCTTCTAGTCGGATGAAGCTTCTTCTTCTTCTATGAGCATGCCAATATCTCGAAGTGTTTTGAAGTCCATGATAGGCAAGAACTTGAGGTGCTTATGGTAGATAGGCTGGAGGTTCTTGATGATGATTCTAAACTGATCCTTCTTAGATGTCAATCGGTCATGTGGGCAGTTGCCACCCTTCGCGAGTAAGAAAGTCATTGAAGCCTTCATCTTTCCTTGCTTGATCAATTCTAGATCCCGAAATGTGACTGGTCGATCGGTATTGTAGGAGTATTGATATAAAAACACCCGGCAAAGATCTTTCCAGTTTGGTGACCTTATGTAGGTCAATAGCACCGCACCATTTCGTGATGTCTTTGCTAAATGTCCATGGGAAGATGACATGGTAAGTGTCTTCAGGTACATTCTTCAAAGTCATTGCCTCCACAAAGTTTCTCACATGATGGTGAGGGTTCCCGGTTCCATGAAACTTAATATTAGGCAAGGTAAACTTAGGAGGTAGCTTGCCTTTAGGGATTGAAGTGAATCCCTGGGCCGGATAGTGGTTGTTGAACATCGAGGACTCTCGTGACATCTTCTTTATCTAATCTATTCTTGGATCGGACTGAGGACTGGGTTGAGGTTCAAGGTGGGATCCTTCTCCTTCTTTTTCTTTCCATTTGGACTTTGATTTCCTCTCTAGTTCTTTGCGTCTAAAACTAAGGGATTCGGATATCGACTCGATTTGTTTATCCCGGGTATCAAGCCTAGCCTCTAGTTGTGCAACAGACTCCTTGAATAGGGTTATGATGGGAGTTTGCTCTGGCTAGCTGGCCATTTTTGGTGGAGGATTATGTTTTGACCTTGGACGACGTAGCGGTGTTACTAGTAAAGGTGCGAGACGTACTGGTGTAGTACATACTAATATGGGACGTCTCGGTGTTGATAGTGTCAGTGTTAAAGTAGATTTCTTACTTCCTAAATGCTTCGTGCCAGGATTCCCGATTTGCATAGGATTTCCTATCCTATATCCCAAAAGAGTACGCTCGGGATTGGCTCGTCGAAGAACTTCTAGGGAGATGGGGCTTAAGTGCTTGACCTGAGGAAGACTAATCCTAAGAGAAAAGAAAATGAAATGCTCTTTTATTTGGATGCACATAAAGGGATGCAAAACAAATGGAAAGGAATGCATGCATTGATGCTATGCCTTAATGCGGGACGATTCTATGATTTGGCTAGTGCATAACCGAAATGCATAGATGATTACTCTTGATGAAAGATGAATTTGTTTTGGCTAAATGAGAAATGAAAATGCAAAGTAGACTCACCTAATCTGAGATGAATTTTAACTTTTGGCTAATGCATAAATGAAAGACTCTCCTAATTAGAGATGAATCTAATTTTGGCTAATGCGAAAATGAAATGAACAGACTCACCTACGATGAGATAGATTTAAATTTGGCTAATGTAAAAAATAAAATGGATGAACTCACCTTAATTGAGATGATTTTGCTATGGCTAAATGCAAAAAGGAAATGCAAATATGGACTTGCCTTAATTGAGATGAAGTTTAATTTTGGGCTAATGCAAATAAAATGCAAGATTGGACTCACCTACTTTGAGATGATTTTGACTTTGGCTAAATGCAAAAAAGAAATGCAAATATGGACTCCCCTTAATTGAGATGAAGTTTATTTGGGCTAATGCAAAAATAAAATACGGACTCACCTTAATTGAGATGAAATTTATTTTGGCTAAACGCAAAGAGAAATGCAAATATGGACTCACCTTAATTGAGCTGAAGTTTATTTGGGCTAATACAAAAATGACATACGGACTCACCTTAATTGAGACGAAATTTATTTTGGCTAATGCAAAAATGAACTGCAAATATGGACTCACCTAAATTGAGATGATTTTTTATTTAGCTAATACAAATATGAAATGAATGGACCGACCTAAAAGAGGAATATAATTTCGGACTTTTTGGCTAGAGTGCACATAATTGGACCGACTCAAAGTTTTATTTTTATTTTATTTTTGCACCCATGCAGGGATTATTCAACGCTCCTCACCTATCCCTAAAGGCTCCCAAGCGGATCATTAAATCTAAAACACACACACTCATTTAAGCATGCAAATGAAGTTTGGGGACAACCTAAAAAGTCCAAAAAGTTCTATGATCAAAGAGTTCAAGAGTTTGGATATATGATGACACGTAGTCCAAAATTTAGTTCCCCATGGGTTGCACGGATAAGGATATAAGTCAGAATTTTCGGTCCCTCTCGGTGAACCAAAGGGTTTAACCTAAGAGTACGTGCTACGAGGGAGGAGGTACCATTTCCTTGGGCAATGAGGCATAGTTGGGCTCACCTAAAGGAATCGATGGGAGCCTCTCTCTAGAAAGGATAAACAGGGGTACAATAAATTTTTCCTAGGGGTCCAAAACAATATTTAAACTAGTTCAAAGCTTGCTAAATGCGGGATGTCTAATGCAAGCACATCATTAAAAATACAACTCAAATTTTCTAGTTTCGCCCTCTTAATAAATTATTTATTCCTGGTAGAGTTGCCATTGTAGGAACCGCAGTCGGCCTGGGCCCACCGAGCTTCCCCACTTGTGTCGGGTCTCTTTTTCAAGGATTGATTTTGAAAATGGTTTTAGAAAGTCCATTTTGGAATGTGGGGATGAACCTTTTATTAAGATTTTCGAATTTTATTAAATCTGATTAGACAAAGTTTGAATGCCGGTTTTATTAACCATTTTATTTTAATAATTATTTTCACAAGTCCCGGCATATTATCTCTTAATCGAAAAATAAAAATTACGGTTTCTATTTTTGCCGTGAGGAGCCCGCCTATTAACCACAAGGTGCAGGCGGTAACTCTGCACTTATTGGTGGCCAGCACCGGGCAAAGGCCACATCCGATGAGATCAGCCTTGGTCTCCGCCCGGCTTGGTAGATCGAAATCTTGTTTTTCACTATTCGGTCAAAAAATAGCCGGAAAGCATATTTGAATAAAAATAAATGAAAAAGGAGTCGCTCGTCGGTTTTTAAGAAAGAAAAACTAACAAAACAAAATAAATGCTCTCTCAATCTCGGTATGGGAAAACTAAGACTAAAAGAGGCTAAAAATGACTCCATCGGTCTTCGAACCGAGAATCGGATTCGGGGCGAGGGTACGAAACGTAGGGATAAACCCTTCCATTCCGCTCGTCCGAAGACGACCATTACTAGTTCAAGTAGTGAATTAAAATAATATAAACCAAGCAAGCAAGCAACAACATTCAATAAAGAGTTAAAGTAACCAAAACATAATAAAAGAAAGCGATAAAGAAAGTGGTAAAAGTAGAAACAAAACGTGAAAGGGAAAGAAAAGCGAAAAGGGAAAAGAAAGCGAGAAATGTAAATGATTACATCGAGCGATGAGGAATTAAAAGTGATACGTTGTTTATCCACAATGTGGAAAGTAATAAAGAAAGCATAAAATAAAATAAACCATTGTGAAAGCTGGATCTCGCACCCTCGGGTTGTCCCACTGCTGATCCGGATCTCGGATCCGGACCTTTTGATGCGACGGTGGCGAATAAGAGGGGCTTTTTGTGAGTATTTTGTGGAGATAGGTAGGCAAATGTGTGACTAATGGAGTTTATGGGTTCAGATATGGTGAGATTGGAAACTAGAATGGGAATCGGCTAAAAAGAGAACAAGATATCGGAATACAAAAGAGAGTAATCAATAGCTCTTAGGAAGATTTCAGCAGCGTGAGGTTAAGGCAAGAAACCATGTGGGAATGAGAACCAAGGCTCTCTATTTATAGGGAGAGGTTAGGTCAAGGAATGACCTAGGTTTATGCTTGGCCAGCCGTCCGAAGCGAGCAACAAAAATTGGGCCAAGATCAAAGTGATAAGACCAGGATAAAGCAAAGGATAGAACCAAATAGGATCCAGTTCACGACGCAGGCGGTGTTGCCTAGGGTTTCTTGCCCTAGCGTGCTTCCAAGGGAGTCTCTAGGGCAAAACACAACATTCCACTTAAGGTTTTCGGATGACGAAGTCGACCATAGCACCTTTCCAAAAATGGAAAGTTTTTATTTTTGGTAGGTTTTCATTTTTGCAAGTTTCTATTTTTGGCAGGTTTCATTTTTGATGCGGGATGCGTGCTCCTAGTCTCGGATGGACTGTCTTGGAGTCAGAACACAACACTTTGATGCTTGTAATCATGAAATCCAACGTCTAACATTGTCTTGAGGCCTTTCACCTCCGTGTCCGGTTGGATGAAGTGAAACGTAGTATTCTAAACGTAGAATTTTTAGTATGCGACACTCGGACTCCGTTATCTTTAATAGCTTGACCTGATTTTGGATCGTCCGAAAGAAAAGGGGATTCTTGGATCAAACTAAGGCAAAAGACTATTTATGTGGTGATGGGGTTCTTTGTGGTTTACTCGACTTATGTTGCACCAATCGATCACGATCCGAGATCGAAATCCTCAAACAGGACTCGGGATTTCGTCATCAAGACAACAAATAAAAAACAGAGAAAGGATGACACATTTTTGTGTCTACAACCTTTTTTTCAATCGCCGAACCTATAGGCCTATTTTAGCACACTTCCAAAGTAAACGGTTAGTTTACAAAGTAAAATGCTACTAAAGATCGGGTGAAGAATGAAAAACTTTCGCTAAAGCTTGAAGTGAGAAGACGAGGATAAGATCTTTTTAGATCAACATCTATAGTATAGCCTGTATCTATGAAATGAACGGTTCAACCTCTAAATGCCATACCTTGGAAAGACGATTCACGAGAGAATCGCACACGACTCTGTTTGACCGAAACATGAATATCATTTATCCGCTCGGTATAGTGATGGATTTCATGGGCGACATCCGTCGGGCATAGCTGGTCCCGGTCTTCTTCGGTCAGTCGAGGTGGGTCACGCCGTGGACCCCTTCCTTTCTTAGGTAGATTTTAAGTCTTGACTGTCGAGCATGTTTGCATTTTTGTCTATCATCCAAAATCAAAATTTATCTTAAATAGGTGAGTCTTTTATTTGCATTAGACAAAATTTCATCTCAAATAGGTGAGTCTTTTACTTGCATTGGCCAAATTAAAATTCATCTCAAATAGGTGAGTCTTTTATTTGTATTAGCCAAAATTATAATTCATCTCTAATTAGGAGAGTCTTTTGTTTGCATTAGCCAAAGTCAAATTCATCTTTAGTTAGGTGAATATTTTATTTACTTTTAGCTAAATTTAAAATTCATCTCAAAATAGGTGAGTCTTTGTTTGCATTTAGCTAAACCAAACTCATCCCAATATAAGGGACTCCATTGGCATCATTGCATTTCATTTTGGTCAATATGTATTCTTTATGTACATCCAAATAAAAGAGCATATCATTTTTTTTTTCTTAGAGGTCAAATGACTTCTCGGGTCAAGCACTTAGGCCCTATTTCATTTAACCGTAAGGAGTTTTAGGTTTGTAAGAAGCTTTAAGGAAAGTTGTAAGGAGTTGTAAAAATCAGTAGCAGTTGAAGAAGTCTGTAAGCTGCTGTAATAAACTGTAAGAAGTTGTAAAGAATATAAGATGTTCTACATGACTTGATAAAAATGTTAATATATTTGTATTTTTATTTATGAATTTAATGTAAATTATAAAATTTATATATTTATAATGCTAAATGCATATGTATCATTTTGATGATTTATTTTCTTCTTTTTTTATGTTTAGAAAAAATAAAATTATGTTTGATAATTATGGAAAGAGTTTTTATAGATGCATAAATGACTTTCATATCTCTTAATTTCTCTCCCTTATGTAATTGTCTTTAAAAGGAAGTATTGGATATGGAATAGAAAGAGATTGCTTTCGTTAAAAAAATGACTTTCATATAATATATAGTTAAAAATGACCTTAATTTTACAAGTTTGAAATAAATGTTCTCAACTATTAAAATTAGTGGTTGAGGACATTTATTTCAAACGTGTAAAATTAAGGTCATTTTCAACTACCTATTACATGAAAATTATTTATGCATTTATAAACTTTTTTTCATAAGTATCAAATAAGATTTCTTTTTTTCTTGAAAAAATAAATAATTAAACATGACATATATGCATTTGGTATCACAAATATGTAAATTTTATTTTTTATTACGTAGAATTCATAAATAAAAATACAAATATATTGCACATAACTATAAAAATAAACATATGAATACATTAAACATTTTTATCGAATCATATATAACATTTTACATTCATTCTAACTTCTTACAACTCCTTATATCTTTTTAGGGAAATTAATTTTTAGTACCCTGATGTATGTGACATTCATTTTTCAGGGCCTCACCTTTTTACCTAATTTTAAGGTACTCTCACTGTTGGGAGCATTGACATTATTGGGATTAAGAATTAAAAATCCGATCAGTGAACAATTTAGGAAAGAAATGGCATGTGTATTACCATTAATGCCCTTAAATGCATGTTGGTCAACATATAAAAGTAAAAGTTGTGCTCTCCTCTTTATTTCCACCATTTTTGAAGTGTGAAGCTCTCATCCTTCATCTCCAACCAAAATCGGGGAATTCATTGTCTAGAACAGAAAGTAAGTGTTGTTCTTTAAATTTCATTTTTGAATTCCTTCATCTCCTTCCTTAAAGTGTAGATTTCTCCATTTCCAATCGTTGTGTGATTGTTGTGTTCGAATTTCATTCATCTCCTTCCTTAAATTTCCTTTATGTCCTTCCTTAAGGCGTAAATTTCATTTTTTTTTTTTTGGGATCTTACTTGCTATGTTCAAATTTGTACCTATTGTGTATGAATGTTTGGTTGTTGTAAATGAGTTAAAAGTTTTGAATTTAATGGGAATTCGGAATGCAATTTTTGTCCGAGAAGAGTAAGCTTGATCCTTGAATTTTTGGTTGTTGTAGATCGGTTACAGGTAAGTGCTTGTTGTGCTTTTTTTTGGATCTTGCTTGCTTGCTGTAGCAAAGTTTTGATATGAATGCTTTTATCCTTTAATTTGAGTTATTTGAAATGCAATTTTTTATACTGAAACTAAGTATAGTAAATTTTGACTAGGAATGGAAGGTTGTGGGAGTTCTTGGAGTAGAAAGAAATGCCCACGATGCTTATCAAGCGGAGCATTTCGAGTACCAGATTTCGAAATCCTCAAAAAATCCAGGTCGACCTTATTATGAATGCGGTAATTGCGGTGAATTTGTGAAGTGGGCAGGTTCGAAGGGGAAGATTTGTGAAGCTGAAGCAAGTTATGGATCCGGCATGAAGGTTCAAGGGTTTCATGAAGATGAAAATCGAGTATTCTAATACAAATTTGGAATGAAATTAAAGAGATAAAGATGACAATTAAGCTAATGGAAACAAGGATGTTGATGCTTTGAAGATGATAGCACTGAATGTGGTTGTATGCATCTATGTAGTTATAATGTCAATGAAATAAAAAAGGTAGTGTATGGAGTTGGGACGAGGGTTACTTGTAAGTTTGGAACAAAGTTTGTAATTGCATGGTGTTGGCAAGCATTTGTAGAGTTTGTGAGTTTATTTTGAGTTGTAGTTGAAATGAAATTAGGTGCTATATTAAGGAATTAGTACATATCATTTTATTCATATTTATCAATAGTAATTACTATGTTGATTATTCGTAAAAAATTGTTACAAGAATTTGTCTTTGTCAATAACATCAAACGCCATGTGACCATTGGGCACAATTGAATAATGCCAAGCATCCCTTGCAATATGTATCAATTTGTCTTTCACAGTTGGTATAAGTTTTCCCTTCCAACCCTCCGCTTCTTCCTTCCTCTTAACAATCCAAGTGACAACATGCTTCCTTATACCCTCTAACAAGGCCAGGATAGGTTTCCCTCTCAAACTATTTAATACTTTATTGAAGGTTTCAACAAAGTTAGTAGTGTTGTCGGGAGATGTGTGTTGAGAGTCAAACAAATACTTGCAGCAAACCCAATATGCTTAGAATGTGAAACTTGGGGATTAAGAGTGTAGAAGGTCAAACAAATGCAGGCTTGATATTAAGAGTATGCATGATGAATGTGTAAGTCACAGGCTGAAGGTTTCATATTTATCCCAAACACATACAATGCAGGACAATATATACACACTGCAACTGTTATATTAAGGGTATGCATGATGAATGTGTAAGTATGAACAAGTAGAAATTTATTGAATGGTGCTAATTAACTATGTTCTAATGAGCTAATTAACTATGAACAAGTAGAAACTTTACGGGCATTTTCCATGGGATTAAGAGCTAATTACATCCTGTCCTGTTTCATAGGACTCTAGAAGTTTTGACTGCCAACATGCTACCGTGATCGAGCTCCCATTTTCGGTTCGGGGACTCCGAAGTCATTGGGCTAAACTTGCTTGGTGCACAAATCAGTGCCAATATGCTACCATGATCATAGCTGACATTTGGAATAAATATCGGTGCAATTGGAGACCTTCTAGCTTCAATGTGTGGCTGAACAAGCTAGAATGTGATACATGGTGAAGGTTTCAGGATGAAGGTCTATAGTATAAAGTACCATTGTCTGCTCTATTGGTCTTGGCTTTACCAAAAACATGTACCAAGTAGCATTCCAAAGTAACCTTCCAAAAAAAAAAAAAATTTAGAAAGGTGCATGTACCGCATCGGTGTTCTTTTGGCTCCTTCATGAGCCATGCATATGCTGCTTGGGCTTGTCTCGTTGTATTGCCTTTTCATGCTCCCAAAGATTGAATGCATTTGCATCATTCCAAAGCATCAGCTTCAACTCTATACCAGGAAATTTTCTCTTCATGTTCCTTTCTAGATGAACAACACACACTCTCCTTGGACTGTCAGGCATGCATTCCTTCAAGGCATGAATAACTCCCTACAAATCATGGCACATAAAAGTATATTAACATGAAATATATATGCAATTCATATGTTAAAAATTACAATTACAACTTAGTTACCTTGCATCTATCTCGAAATAATAGTGAACCTTTCATGCTCCTCGGCAGCCACAACATGTAACAAGGCATTAAAAAAATAAGTCCAACTATCATTATTCTCGGACTCCACAATTGCAAATGCAATAGGGAAGCAATGGTTGGCAGCATTAATCCCTACTGTAGTTAGCAACACTCCTCCATATTTCCCTTTTAAATGGGCTCCATCAACTCCAATCACAGGTCTACAACCCTTTAAAAATCCATCTATCAATCCTTTAAAGCTTATGAATAGCCTTTTGAACCTTGGGTTTGGCGGAACCCTTTCATCTGAGCCTTCTATTGCTGCTGAATCACAAATAGCTTGGGGTTGGACATCCCAACTAATATAAGCATGAGAGTCGGGGTTTGTTTTCTTCACCATCTCTATGTACCATGCTAGCTTCTTGTAAGACTCATCATGCCTGCCTTCTATCGTTTGCAGCATTATACTCCTTCCTCTCCTAATCACATGAGTCTTAACAATTACCCCATATCTCTGAAATAATGCATTCCCCAGATCTCCATCACTCATGTTTGGGTTCTGTCTAAAATCATTTAGGAATTTCTTAGAAATCCACCTAGAACTTGCCATTGGATTTTCCACAACGGTTGGACAGCTTCGATGGTGTTTTCCATGGTATGTCTTCACTTGGAAAGTTCTCCCATCATGAAGTCTAGAAGCATAAAGCCTCCACTTGCATCTTTTATGTGCACATTTGACTGTGTATCTACTGCATGCATTCTTCAATTTCTTCATGTTCTTCCCCTCCCGCACACAGTAGTCCCTCACAACACTCATTATCTACTGCTTGTTTATAAACATATCTCACTGTCTGAATTGTATGGTCCCATTAGGCTGAGGTTCCCAAAGTTGTCCGTCATACATCTTGTCATTTGGGTCAACATCATCAGCATTATCTTCATCATCAGTAGTATAGTAGGCATGAATGTCACCTTGAATGTCTTCATCTTCAATGAAACATCGGACTAATCTACCTCATCATCTGATCTTGCTTCATATTCTGCATCCTCAGAGTCAAAGCTTGTCCAGTCATTACCCCAGCCTTCACCTTCTTCAACTTCTTCAATCGCATGCTACACTGCCTTTTTCTTCAACTGAATAATGGGGACATCAAGGGGCAGTGATGTGGCGGAGCTGGAAGCTGTTGTGGACTTGCACTACTTTTGGATTGATGTAGAGCTCTCTGCTTGGGGTTTTCTGCTGCTCCTTCTAACCGAACTTGGGCCGGGGATGGTTTTTGTGGGGCTTCTTCTAACTGAACTTATGCTGGGGATGGTTTCTGTGAGGCTTCTTGTACCTGTAATTGGGCTTGTTATGAGGTTTCTGGGGCTTCTTCTAACTATGGTTAGGGTGTTGCTTATAGGTGGGATGGGTCTTCTAGGGCTTCTTCTAGGTAGAGTAAGCTTTGTGGCTTGCTTTCTTGGGCTTGTAGGTCTGATGGGCTTAGTTGGGCTTGTGGGTCTGCTGGGCTTAGTTGGGCTTGTGGGTCTACTGGGCTTAGTTGGGCTCGTGGGCTTGCTTGGACTTAGTTGGGCTTGTGGTCTCTATATAGAAACTTGAGTTTGTCCCCACAATATAATTCTCTTCATTCACAGAAACCTTGTTGGCCCTTCTTCTTATTGGCATCTTCTGTTTTGGGTACCATGCTTCATATAAGGATTGGTTACTGGTGCAGAGCTGCTTGCCTCACCTTAACTGGGTTTAGGTTGAATTAGTATGAATTCCACAATGTCCTCCATTGACACAACAGCTTCTTCTTCATACTCAACTTGCCTATCAACATCCATCACCTTTATTGTACCCACTGGAGGACCAACCTCCACCACAACATTTTCATCATCCGATCTGTCACCTTCCACTTCTTCATTGATTTGCTGATTTCCTTGAGTCAAATCTGTTTCCTCAGCTTGTTTATTCTGTTGCTCATGTAACATTATGGCCAACTTATACAACTCATTTGGTTCAGGCCAATCAACCATATTAATCACAACAACATCTTGTTCCTTCCAAATTGTCAAACACTCCACTACATCTAAATCTTTAGCAATCCACACTTTTTGCCTTCCTTTCCCAGGTTTGCAATAATAAAAAGAAGGAAATCTTGGAGGTTCCTTGCTTAACTCCTTCATTGTATCCTTTGTATAATTGTGCAATTCGAGGGCAAAGATCTCATCCGGACTAAATATCCCCAAATTTATGACATCTCCATTGTAGTGAATGTGGACACTCTTGATATCCATTTTGCATAATCTACACACATTACACATATTTTCTAAATAGTTAATTCCTACTTTTAACAAATTAAAAGGCCATAAAACTTCATCAAATTCACCATAAAACTTGCAATTCAAAAATTTCAAACTCCACAACTAAACCCTAGAATCAGGTTTGTTCCATTTAATGATAAAAAGAACGATTTTTACCTTCAAAAACACAATGTGGCAGCAAATTTACACAATATTATGCCCAAAGTGCCAATTTTTTTCACCCTCTGTTTTTCGTTATTACTTCAATCCCTCATAAAAAAAAAGCCACAAACTTTCCATCAACACCACAATTCTCCAATACAAACAATTTCCACTACCTACTGCCATACGAAAACTAAATTTAAACAATAATAACCTTCATCATCGAATTTTTATTTTTAATTTTGAGTTCTTACCTGGTCAAATGTCTCCGACTTCTTCCTCTCTCCTTCGCATGCAGCACCGTTTACAGCAACGATTGTCCTTCCTTCGCTTTCGATCCTTCAAAGTTCACCTTGATCTTTGATTTTGCAAGGTTTGTGGAGGTTTGATTATGGTTCCTCTTCCAGAGGTTCGTTCGAGAAGATGACCTGAGGGAAAATCATGTTATGTCCGAAGCAAATACAGGTGAGTGAAAGTAAATAAAAAGTTCACTTCCTAATGCAGAGGTATAACTGTCAATTCAGTTATCTTACAGTCACTTTATACACAGTAATCCCTTTTTTAAAAAATTACAATGGTGAAGGTACCTTAAAATTAGGTCAAAAAGGTGAGGCCACTGAAAAATGAATGTCACATACCTCGGGGTACTAAAAATTAATTACACATCTTTTTACGCATCTTTAAAACTCCTTACAACTTATGCTAAATGGAACAGAGCTGAAATAGCCCAAATAATTTCGTCACATTCAACTTGACTATTCACCTATAAACTTAAACTTTAACAAAATGTATGTAATATTATTCATCATAACTAGTTTAAATGGACACGATACTTTGAAATTAATTATTCATAGGAATTTGTTTGTGGATTTCTTAAAACATAAAATTAAATTAATGTATCTAATGGGTATTAATTATTAAAATTTTCACACATCTATACAAATAAATCGATATACTTGAAATACCCGATAGAAGTATGAGTATAGGAATGGGGAAATAGGGTGTGGGTATAGTTATATCTATCACGTACATATCTCACGACCATCCCTAGTAGATACCTTTACCTACATAAATATTCACCAATAAAAAATTTTCATTAACGGTAGAAAACTAAATTCACAATAAATTTCGATATAAAAAATAATATGTAATTGTAAGAAGTTGTAAGGACTTGTAGAAGTTGTAAGAAGTTATAAGGAACTATAAGGAGTTACAAGAAGCTGAAAGTAGTCATAAGGAGTCGTAAGGAGTTGTAAGAAAAGTTGTAGGGAGTTGTAAGGATGTAAACTAAAACTAAATGGAACAGGGACTTAAGCCCCATCTCCCTAAAATCTTCAATGAGTTAATCCTGAACACTTACTCTTTTGGGACATAGGATAGGGAATCTTACAAGTTCAAGCTCCTCGTCAAGTTTTAGGCTAAGTACATGGTCAAGTTTAGACACACTAATCCGAGCTTTAGGACTATAATTAGCCAAGTTCAGGAATCAACCACCCGGACTTCGGATGCCGTTAGTTAAGTCCAGCCTCCCCGTTAGAGTTCAAGTTAAGAGACAACTAATTCTAGATGCATTGTTCAATCAGCATTAGAAGTAATAGGTAAGTATCCTTTAGTGTCTACTTTAACCTTCGTCTTTCAAACTCGGTCAAAGTGGGGACTAGCTGTAGACATCTAAAAAATTTCGTCCTTATCTCTTTTATTTCCATTATTTATTTTATCGGTCCCATGATGAAATCTCAGTCTTGTTTGCGAACTCGGATTATGGTCGAAGTTTGATCAACGTAACGAAGCTAGTAGCCCACAAAAACCAATCCGTATCAAAAATAAAAAGTTTTAAAAAATAGAAACTCGTCAAAAATTGAAACTTTCCAAAAATGAAAAGTCACAATATCAATGCCGATTTTCTCCAGTCTACAAAAAATAGCGTTTTAATTTACACTCGCGGCCAGCTAAGGCACAAAACTCGAGACGTCCATACGACGTCGTTTGGAGATCGGCATCGTGTTTCTCGGCTCCCCAGGCAGGATAGTCCGGTTCAGCAGATTTTATGCAGTTCATTCCCATTATCCACGCTGGCAAATCCGGATCCGAAACCGATTCAGTCGATTTTCGGCGGTTTATATCTATTTTTGGGTTGATTTTATGACCAAATGTTTTTCTATAAATAGAGGGCTTAGCCCCTCATTTTTGGCGGCTCCATTTTTTAGCTAACTAAGACCCTTAGGCTAAAAATACTCTTTCCCACTCTCCACTCTTTCCATTTCTTCACACCAACATACATTTTCCCAATTCTCAAACTCCACAAACAACCTTCTTTGTCCCCCGTTTGACCTCATCAACCTTTTGTTACGCTACCAAATTTTGTTTGTGATCCAAGTTCAGCGAGTGGAACAAGTCGAGGGAACCAGATTCGCTTTTAAGCTTTCTTACAGTTTCTTATTCAGTAATTTCATTTATCGCTTTACGTATTGTGGATTAACGATGTAATCGCTTTTAACTCCTCCCCGTCCATGGTAACTTTTAATTTCTCGCTTTCCTTTGCTCTTTTTCTTTTTGCTTTTTCTTGCTTTCTATTTGCTTTTTGATCACTTTCTTAGCATGCTTTGGTTGCTTTAATTTCAATGTATCTCATTTTGTGTGCTTGATTGTTAAACACGTTTTTTAAACTCACAACTTAAATTAGTAAAGGTCATCGGTTGACAGGTGGAATAGAAAGCTTACCTCTTCATTTCGTACCTTCACCTCCGAACATCGAATTCTCGGTTTCAAACCGATGAAGTCTCTTTTAAAACTTCTTTCAAGCTTAGTTTTTCCATACTAAGGTTAGAAGAGTACTTTCTTTATTTTTGTTTCTCAGCATTTCGGGTTAAAAATAGTTAAAATTGGTTTTCATTTTGACAATCGAGGTTATATGGCCGATACCGATTTCTCGATCTTAGCACTATAGCCGACGCCGGTCTCCGGTTGTTGCTAGCCGACGCCGGTGCCAGCCAGGGGTCGGGCTTAGCTCTCAGCCAAACCACATTTCTGTTTGGCCCAAGATCTTTTAGCAAAATGAGATCTTAGCAAAATAAAATTAAGAGAGCCGACATTCGTAGGGAAACTCGGTCCTACTGGTCCTATGGGAACGGGTCGTGGTTCCTACATAATCATTTTGTAAAGTCAAACCCCAAATTACTTACATTTTTTTATGCATTAGTTACACTAACCATTGTTTCAATTAGTAGCAAAATGGAAGGATGATGTAAGTTCTTACTATATTTTATTTCACTTTTTTTTCCTTTTAGAACCCTACACATTCCAACTAATCATTTTCATAATAAAAAAAAAAAACTTTTGGAAGGATTTTCCTAGGATCAAAGGGTACAACCTTAACTAATAAATA